>JAJHZJ010000373.1:2698596-3383596 GCA_023548195.1 Bettongia penicillata ogilbyi | reverse complement strand
CTGTAGAGGGCACCAGCACCCCCCAGTTACCCAGGCTTGTAACTTCAGCGTTATCTTCAACTTCTCTTTTGCACTCACTCCATATGACCAACCTATAGTCAAGTCCTTCACTCAGTTCTCATAGTGATCTTCCTCAAGGGTGGGTCTGATTGTGTCACTTCCTCCAACTTAATAAATTTCAGTGGCTCCCTATTACCTCCAGGATCAACTATACAAGTCTCCATTTGACTTCAAAAACCCTTCTCAACCTGCCCCCTTCCTATCTTACCTGTCTCCTTAAAACTGATTCTTTATCCAGTACTCTTTCTACAATGCCAGATTCTTCTTGTATTTCCTACAACACTTGACACAGGACTGGGCACACAGTTGACTGGCTGATTAGTTGCCTCAATGGCCAGTACCACATCACTCCTCCCCCCAGTTCCTTCTCCCTCAGCTTGCCTGTGTCCAGTAAGTTTGAGGCTCGATGAGGTTTCCCATTAGGAGCCTCTTTGTCTGCTGAACCTTCCTTCTGGAGACAAAAGAAAAAAGCCAGAGTTAACCCTGAAGCTTGGCACCCAAATTCCAATTGCCTACCCCTAGTAGGGGACCAAGTTGCAGGGCAAGGCCTACCTGGATGTCAGGTGGGAGGTGGTAATCCATATCCTTAGCCTAGACAGAGGTGACTTCCTTAGTTGTGAAAGAAGTCCCCATCTGGGACTCTGAATGCTGCTGAAGTGGACTGAGATACTCACAAATATAGCTCTAGCCTTAGGGCAGATAATCAGGGTCTCTGGCTTTTTTTGCCAAATCCCATTCTCCAGGACCTAAGCATGTTGCCTCCACAGCTGATAACAAAGATGTTGGATGCCACTCCCCAGTTTACTCTCAATCATAGGTAAGATCACAGGGTTTGGACTTGGAAGGAACCTTAGTTCCAGAAAGTAAGGGATTAGTATAACATCAAACTACAGGGCTGGGATTCAACCCCAGACTCTCTGACCCCAAATCCAGAGCTTTTCAAACCCAGCTCAGCCTGTGACTCCCCAGATGAATTCTCCACTTCCATCCCTGAGTCATCATAGACTGGTTTGCTTCTCTTATTGGAAAACTCCTCCCCAGAACCTTCATCTGAGGAAGCACCTATACCAGTCAGGCTGACTTCAGCCCTACTCCAGCCCATGATTCCCAGGTCCTCTTCCTCTCCTTGTCCTTGATGGGGCACCTTCTCCCATTCAGGTCTCTTCTGTACACACCCTCCACTTTTCAGTTCTCGTTTATGTGATGTCCTTGTTTATCACAATGTGTACCTACTGTAGCACAAGGACTGTCTTCTCTCTGCTTGTGTCTGTACTCCTAGCAGTTGGCACATTGTAAACATTTAATAAATGCTCTTATATATCTATATCATCAATCCATCATCTCATTTATCTGTATCTATCCATATCCAATATCTATTTATCTGTTTGTATTCTATCATCCATCTATTTCTTTCTAAATTTGTCATCAATCTATATCTCATCTATCTATATCTATCATCTACCTATATCTATCATCTATCTACCATCTACATATCTAATATCTATTATCTATCAATCTATATCTATCATCTACCTATCTATTATCTATCATCTATCTATATCTATCACTTATTTATCTATCTGTATCTATTTATTACCTATCTATAGCTACCATCTCTCTCTATATATATGTATATGTATGTGTGTGTGTGTGTGTGTGTATAATCTCCACTAAAGAAAGGACTATAGGATGAACTTGGAAGGATTAAGACAATACAAAGGCAAGCTGTAATCCCTAAGTAGGGCTGGGCTCCTGCAATCATCGTCATCATCATCTCTCACATTTATATAATGCTTTATGGTTTGCTGTTTCCTCACAGTGGCCCATCTTGGGTTGCCTGTTTTCCACATCTCTCTTGCTCTCCAGGACTGGCTCCAGGCAGGGAAGGGCAGAGTGCCCAGAACTCCCCACAAACATCAGCCTCAACCAGCAGCCACAAAGGGAAAGGATGATGCCTGACCCCGTGAGGGGATGGGAGAATCTGGGGGAGACAGACAACCGAGCAGGAACTCACCTTCCGGCCAGCCTTCCGGAGCCGCAGCTTGCTCTTAGAGAGACACACATTGTGCTTGGTGGACTTGAATGACTCCAGTCTCCGCTTCATGTTCTGCTGAAATACTTCCTTGTCCTGCCGAGCCTGGGCATCCTCTGAGATAAAATGGCGGCTACAGCTGGCCTTGTACTACAAACAACAGCCCTCGGTGAGGCCCTGGTCAGTGCCACCCCATGGTGCCCACAAGGGCCCAGGTTGGCCATCTTTGATGGCCTCTTCTCTTTCAATCACCTATTCCCCTTCAACTGTCAAGTCCTAGGGTCCTAGGACTAGAGCTAGAAAGTGGTCTTACAGGTTCATCTAGTCTAGTCCAGGGGTTTGTAGCTTTTTTTGTGTATCTGGGCCCCTTTGGCAGAAGTCTGGAGAAGCCATGAACCCCTTCTTAGAATCATGTTTTTAAATGCATAAAATACAATACAGAAGATAACAAAGAAAACTTTGTAATTGGAATGTGTGAGTGTGTGTGGGTATGTGTATGTGTGAATAATAGTTATCAAAATATTTTTAATGTGAAAATATGTTTAATATGAATGTATATGTAGAGCCTATATCAGAGTGCATGCCATCTTGGAGAGGGGGGAGGGGAGGGAGATGGAGAAAATCCAAAACTCAAAATCTTCTACAAGCGAATGGTGAAAAGTAAAAATTAATTAATTAATTGGCATTTTTTTAAGTACATGCACTCCAAGTTAAAAGGCCCTGATCTAGTCCCAATCCCTTCATCTTACAGGTGATTAAACTGAGATCCAGAGTTGATGCCCAAGGGACTTGTCTAAAATCATTCAGGTACTACTAGGAAAGCTGGAATTCAAATCTGGGTCTTGTAATTCCAAATCCAAAGCTTTTCCTCCTACACCACACTGTATCTGTCCCCAGCTCTCTATTCCAGTGCCTGACCATATAGGTAGAGATCCACAGCAATGACCACTAGAATAGGCTCCTCGATGGTCCTTTGATCTGTGTTCTTTCTCACTGATAATTATTTCTATTTCTCCTGCACTTTACTAACTATAACTCTTCAAAGGAGGGAGTAGGGAGCCATTTAAACAAGTGGATCTGGAGCCTGTGCGCCTGGGTTCCAAAGTATCCCAGGGATTCCATTGCTGGCTGGAATATGGAATTGAGAAACTGGGGTAGAGATCACCAGCAGTCCTGGTTTCACCTGACCTTTTCAGTCTTGTTCCAAGTTGATTTGCATGGCAAGCAGGGGCATGATGGGGATTGAAAAGAACCAGTTATGGTGGTTCTTATTGCATTTTTACTAAGTGGAGTCCCTGGGGTGTTTCAAAAGAACACAAACTAGAAGTCAGAAATTGAAAGTAATTTCTTAATCCCAAATCAGATAGGAGACTAGGACCAAGGAACCTGAGTCCAGCAAAAAACTTCAAAATGCCAAAGGAATTCTCTAGCTAATTGGATGGATGCTACTGACAGCACAGAAGCACCAAGGTTAGCTCTACAGCTATAAACCAAAGGGTTCACAGCCCTTCCCCACTGCCAGGTGGAATACAGGAGAGATTTCTTTTGTGTATTGGTAGGAGTGTTCAGCCTCTGAGGTCCCTTATAATTCTCAAATTCTGTGATTTTGCTGTGTTGTATGATCAAATGCCTTTTGCTCTGAACTAGTATGCACTCTGTCTGGACAAGTAACAGTAAACACATTGATAGGGGCTCATCAACTATGGTCCGGGATATTTGCTGACCACCAAAATGCTTTGAATCTGGGGTACATTTCTGGAGGCCTAAGGAGGGGAGGGATCCAAGTGCTACATATCACTAAGCCTCAGTTTCCTCATCTATATTATAAGATTGGATGAGATGACCTCTGAGGTCTCCACAAGCTCTAAATCTGTATCTTTCATCTCGTGCTTCAAGAATCCATGATTTCCTCTGGGTAGGTACTTCTTCCAGCAGTGAAAATTACAGTTTCTCCATGCCTTAGAGGATAATCTCCATGAAGTGCCATGGCCAAAACTGTCATCACCTTTGACTAACACTCATCACTCCTGGTGAGGAACTTCTCCAGACATAGCTAGACTAGTTCCTAGACAATGGGCACAGAATCTTGTCATTGGGACTGTCCTTGAAGTCTTTTCAGTTCAATAAGAGCTTCCAGGGCACATATTCTGTTGGCATCAGTCTTCAAGAACCCAAGCCACCTGCACATTATAATAAGGCACAGGAATTGGACAGTAAAACAATGAAAGAATGAAAGTACTATGAGCTCCATTTTACATATAAGAAAGCTGAGGGACTAAATAATTTGCCTGAGATCATACAGCTAGTATGATACATACAGGCAGCTTAGTGGTACATTGCATATATAGGGTCAGGAAGGCCTGAACTCAAACCCCACCCCACACATTTATCAACTGTGTGACCCTGGGCAAGTCACTTAAGCTGTCCAGCTCAGTTCCCTTATCTGTAAAATTGGGATAGTAATAACAACTATCTCCCAGGACTGTTTTAAGAATAGAATGAGATAATATTTGCAAAGAACTTAGCAAACGTTGAAGTGCCATACAAATTAAGGCTATTATGGTGATCATTATCAGGGGTAGAACTTGAACCCAGGTCCTCTGATTCCAGAGACTCTTTCCACTGTTTCCTGGCAGGACAGAGCTGTGCAATATAAAAATTAATCTGGTTACCTGGACCAGGTTGATGAGTGAATTAAGAGAAAGAGCTCTGGACCCAGTCAGAAGATCTGGGTTTGAATCCAGGCTCTTCATTACCCACTATTTAAAACATGATCATGGTAGTGTCAACCATGCCCTCTCCTCATCCCCCTACCAGGACACAGTTTGGCATGATGGAATGGACAGGGGCTCTGGAGTGAGAAGATCTGATCCAAGTCCCACCCATGATACCAGCTATGTGACCTTGGGCCAGTCACTTAATTTCCCTTTGCCTCAGTTTCCTTGTCTGTAAGATGAACTAGATGGTCTCTGGATTCCCTTCTAGTTTTGCATCCCCATTCAAATCCTTTGGTTCTTTTAGAGCCTACAGGGAGAAAGTCCAAACTCCTGATTCTGGAGTTCAAGGTCATTTAAAATCTCTTGCTACCCTACCTTCTCAGCCTTATCTTGTCTCATTTTCTACTTTGTTGCTGTTCAGTCCTTTAAGTCATGTCCAGTTCTTTGTCATCCCACTTGGGGTTTTCTTGGCAGAGATACTGGAGTGGTTTGCCATTTTATAGATGAGGAAACCGAGGAAAACATAGTGAAGTGACTTGCCCAGGGTCATACAGCTAGTAAAGGTCTGAGACTGGATTTGAACTCAGGAAGATGAGTCTTCCTGGCTCCAGATCCGGCTCTCTATCCTCTATGGCTCCACTAAGCTACCCCATTTTCTGCTGTCTTCTCTATTCCAGAAAGATAAGACTAATTGCCATCCATCAAAATAATAAGAAAAATAGCTAACATATAGTGCTTGCTATGTGCATCAAACATATCTTGTGCATCCTCTTATTTCAAAAATTAAAATTTTCTCTTTCTTCCTCCCTCCCTTATGCATACACACCATAGACAGACAGACACACACACACACACACACACACACACACACACACACACACACACTTCTCCCCAGGTAAAATCCTGACCATCCTTCAAGGCTTGGTTCTCAAATGTCGCCTCCTCCAGGAAAGGTTCTGTGATTTCCCAAGTTGATCTCTATTTCCTTGGCCCTCATATAAAACTGAGCACTTCTTTTTCTCTCATTACTGGACTGACAACGCCCTAAGTCACAAATGTCAATGCTCTTGTCTTCCCTCTACTCTAAAGCTTTCCTTTTGTGCTCCAGCCTGCAGGGACTGGCTGTGTATCAAGCCAACTGGCTTTTATCACATATTGTCCAACTTGCTTGTTTTATTTTCCTCCCATGTGTGGCATCTCCTCAGCTAAACTCTGAACTCCTCAAGGCAGGCATCATGCTCTCTCCCTCTCCTTTCCCTCTCATAGTGCAATGCTATGTATATATGCATCATCAATTATCATTCACCATGGCAATCAGCACTTACAAGTTTGCGAATTGTTTCCTTGGTAGCAACCCTGTAAGGTGAGAAGTAATTCAGATGGCATAGTGGATAAAGCACTAGAGCCAGTGTTGGGAAGACCTGAGTTCAAATCTGCCCACAGATACTTACCAGTCATATGTCCCTGAGCAAGTCAGTTCCCCTCTGCCCTCCGTTTCCTCATCTATATTAGGGGGATAATAATACCACCTACTTCCCAGGATTGTTGTGATCAAATGAGAAAATATTTGTAAAGTGCTTTTCAAGCTAAGGTGCTAAGTAAATGTTATCTATGATGATGACTGATGAGATAGAAAAGAGTGCTTGAGACAGATGGAGCAAGCAGGATGGGAGATAGGAGATAAGACCAGGATGGGATCAGCCAGAAAAGTGATCAAAGAAGATAATGGCCTTTGCCCCTTTTCCCAAAGCTTTCTCTAGCCTAGTGTTTGAGTGGGGAAATGATGTGGATACAAACAGTGCCCAAAGGGTTAAGAATTGCTTTTCTAGTACTTTGTGAAGCCCCTAGTTTATTCTGTACCCTGAAGGTACCCTAAAATCCTTTCCCCCTCAACTTGAAAAGAATTGCTTTTGTCTCCTTTATCCTGTGTTCCCTGGGTTCTTTTAATTTTTAAACTGTATCCTTCTACCCTTAGATCCTTAAACCATAAAGAATTCCCTTTGTCTCCTTCATTCTATGTCATCCTGGCCTGTCATTGATCTTTAACCTCCATAAAAACCTCTAAAACTACATCATCATTCTGAAACATCAATATAAATATAACTCCCCCACATATTGGGGGTCTCACTTAGCTTCCTTGCTAAGAAGGCCCGTGATGCTTTTTTCACGTAAAATAAAAAGCTTCCATTGGCTAAAAGAGAGGGTCTAAGTCAATAATTTCACACCTGAACCAGCTTTCCCAACTCTAAACCTCATCAGTGATGATAATGATGATGATGATGATGCTATAGTGAAAAAGAGTAGTCAAAGGACCTGAGTTCAAATTCCAGCTTTGCTACTAGTTCCCTGTGAAGCCTTAGGCAAGCCTCTCATCTCTATATCTTTAATATAAAGCAGTTGACCTTTGTCACAGGTTCCTAACCTTTTCTGTATCGTAGACCGCCTTTCTCAGAAGAATGTTTTCAAGGGCATAGATAAAATGCCTGGGCTTACAAAGGAAGCCAATTAGATTGAAATCCAGCTATCAAAATGTGTTTTTGAATAGTTCATGTACCCCAGCCTGAGAATCCCTAGTAGAAAGGGATCTTGAAGATCCCTTTCAGTTCTAGATTCCAAGTGATTAGTACAAAGCCTTTCTATGCCCTTTACAGATTAGGAGAAGGAAAATGTCCTATGCCACTACATAAGTCACTGTCTGAATCAGGACTTGAATCCAGGCCTTCTAGTTCCAAGTCCAGTGTTCTCTCCAGCACTCTCTATAGCCTCCCATAGAGCAGGTTCTGGACAAGTGGCTTTGTTTTTGCTTTTTTCTATTTGCCCCCCAGCCCTGAATGTTGGTTTCCTCCTGGCCAAAGGCCATTGAGGAAGGATTCTCTCCCCACCTATGTACATCTCACCCTCCGACGGGGTTTGTAGAGGCCCCCACTGAGCAGATGGTGCATGATGGCATCCTCCCGGTCCTTGCCACTCCGAACTGTGTCGATCACCTGTAGATCCAGGCAGGCACCACTGCCACTCTCCCGCCTATGAGAAGTAAGCCACAAGGGCAAATTGCAGAGGGTAGGGGACTGCAAGAGCCTTTGGCCAAACATGCAATCCCTCAGGAGGCAATAAAAAGAAGGGAACCTGGGGTGGGAGAAAGAGGAGCCTGGCCCAGAGAGGGAGAAGGCTTGAGGGAGAGAAAAGGCTGACGCTGATAAGGAGAGCCTAGCATGGGGAGGTAGGCACAGTGGTACTTACAGAAGGTTGGTAACAGAGGTCTCTGCTGCAGAGTTACGGCTGGGCATGGAAGGGAGTGTGAGCCCCGCTGAGGATAAGACATGGCCCCCCTACGGGTAGGAAGACGGGTCTCAGGTGGATGCTTATTGACTAGAATAGGTGCTTCAGCTCTAAACTCAAGGACCAGGGTTGTCTGACACCCATTGCCTAACACTCCATCGCAGTCACCAGTTTAAGCAACATTGTGTGATGTCAACTATGAATGACTTAGTTCCTCTCAGCAATACAGTGATCTAAAAAACTTTCAGAGAACTCAGGGTAGAAAATGAATCCAGACAAAGAACTGATGGCCTCTGAATGCAGGTCAAAGCATACTACTTTCCCTTTCCACCTTTTTTTTAGTTTTTTTCCTTTTATTCTGTTTCTTCTTTCACAACATGACTAATATGGAAATAGGTTTTACATGATTGCACCTATGTAGTCTATATCAAATTGCTTACTGTTTTAGAAAGAGGGGAGGGGAAGAAGGAAGGAAGAAAAATCTGGAACTCAAAACTTTGTAAAAAGAAAAAAAGAATGCTAAAATTGTCTTTATGTATAATTGGAAAAAATGCTGTTAAAAAAATTATCATCAGTTTCCAGATAATTCACATGAATTATTCAAGGCTATTCACCACCACTTTAGCTCTGGCTATTGCACCAGATTAGGGGTTTTTAAACTTTTTTGTGTTGTGGACTGTTTGGTAGTCTGGTAAAACCTATGGATCCCTTTTTAGAATCGTATTTTTAAAAGCACAAAAAATACAGAAAACCACTAATCATCCATCAGATTGTAAATTCTTGGAGGACTGGGATTGTCTCTTGCTTTTCTTGGAATTCTCAGTACTTAACACAGTCCCTGGCACCTAACAGACATTTAATAAATGGTTACTGACTGGTTGAATATAATGAAATGTAGTTATCAAAAGTATGTTGAAAAAGCAAGTTCACAGACCCCTGGTTAAGAACCCCCATGTGCCCAACTTTGCTGCATCCATCCCAAGGAATTAAGGCTTACCTGGTCCACAAAACTGATGGCATCTCGGATGTTGAGTTTATAGTACACATCCCAGATCTGGTCCCGGATACGGTAGGCAGATCGGCGCATCAGGAGCTGACTCAGGTATTTCTTGTCAAATTGTTCCCACCTAGAGAGGGGGATAGATCTGGGTGCCTGAATGCTCCCTTCTCTTGAATTCTCTAAGGACTCTGGAAAGAACCTTCTAAAATCTGTCTCTGGGCAGTAGAGGTTAGTAGAAAAGGCACTGGTCTTAGAAGATCTGAGTTCAAGTCCAGGCCCCCACACTTACTAGCTGTGTGACCCTAGATGAGTCACTAGACAAGCCTCAGTTTCCTCATCTGTAAAACGGTAACAGCACCACTTGTGCTATCTGCCTCACCATGGGATAGTGAATAAACCTTTGTAAACCTCAAAGTGTAAGCTGTTCTTCTTCTCTGGGGTCTCTCCTCCAAGATCTTCTGAATAACAGCTTTCAGCCTATCTTTTCCCCCAGGTAGCAGGGAGGGGGCTGTTGGGGTGACCGTGTCAGAAGGTGGGGGAAGGGGGACATGCTCACCTGTCCCTCCAGTAGTGGTAGCCATGGTGGCCAACTACATCTTCCACAGCTGCCAAAATATGATCAAAGGTCTATAGGAGGAACAGGAAAGACCAGTCATGGCACTGTCCCTACTCCCAAAGAAGGCCCAGAGCTTGTACATCAAATCAAAATTTCCTGTCTGGAAGAGCCTAGACACAGTCCCTTCCAGCCCAAGAACCCTCTAGAAAGCCATAAAAGAATGGGAGGGGGTGAGATGGAGAAGGGGCATTCCTTTGGGGCCAAGCATCTCTGATACCCACATGTTCATGTAGCTCCTGGTTCAAGGTGGGCTTGTGGTGATCACTTCGTTTCACTTTTAGCCATTTGACAAGAGGCTTTATGGTTAGACCCTGGGGAACAGGAAGGAGATGAACATGGAGGATGAAAGATAAGTAGAAATACAAGCTGTCTATGTCCTCACTATGCCCCTAATTTTCTCTGTTGCCATTTCACACAGTGACTCACAGTGCCTCAGCTTCCCCCTAGAGTCCCCTTTCGTAGCCATGGAAGGAGTTGGAAAGAGCTAGATAAGAGAATCAATGAATCAAAATGTCAGGTCTTGAAAGGTTCTGGAGATGGGTCATTGGGTCCAGTTTCCATTTTTTACAAAGAACAGAAAGGGGAAGAGAATTCTCCAAAGTTCTGGGAGAACTTGGACACTGGGCCAAGCCTGGACTCCAGACCTCTTACTTCCAGGTCCCACTATAAGGTCAATGAATGGCTCTCACATGGGAAAGGAATGTGATGGTTCCTGAACCCCAAAAAATGGAACTGGAAGCAATGGAGCTTAATGGAATGAGGAGGGAATGGACATTAGAGAGAAAAGACAGTACAAAGGTTGGCAGTCAGGAAACCTTCCTAACCATTAGAGTGGCCCAAAAGTGGAATAGGTTGACTGGAGAAATAATGGGTTCTCCTCTCTGAAAGACTGGATGTGTAGCGTCTGGATGGAGTGGAGTCTGGATGACCGCCCACTAGGGTTTGGAGGAGAGTTTTATAGAGGAGGGTCTATTGTCTTGACTTAGATGCCTCTGTGGTCCCTACTGGAATTCTGGGACAGTTACTATGGTGATCCCCACTTTGCCCCCAGGCTCCCCCACCTGCACGATGACTGTGAAGAAGACCACCACAATGGTTGTTGCCACAAAGTAGTCCTTGGCAGGGACTTTGGTCTTATCCAGAAGGATGACGAGAGCAAAGGCCACAGCCCCTCGAAGGCCCCCATAGGACATCACCACCTGGTCAATCTTGTCCAAAGGGACCAGCCGGAACTGGTTCAGCACCCATGTCTGCAGGACTACGCCTGCAGGGGAGGGAGGCCGGGTGGGAGTAGGGGCAGGGGCAGGGGTGGGGAAGCCAAGTGGAGTTAGAGGTCAGGGCAGGGGAAGGAAGGGTCCAGGTTAAGGTTGGACAAGGGCTAGAAGGGTAAGGAGCAAGCATAGGATTTAAGTCAAGGTAAAGACAAGGGCTGTGACCAAGGGAAAGAGACATCAGGAGAGGGTCAGGGAATAGATAGGAGGATGAGAAGGAAACGGGAAGGCAGCCAGGCACAGGGCAGTACCGAGGGCACGGAAGAGCAGGATGAAGAACAGGGTACCAAGCACCAGCCCAGTGTCCCAGGCCCACTTAGAGGAGTCAACAGCAGAGATGCCAAGCAACATGAAGATGACTGTCTCAGCGCAGCTGGCCAGGGTCTTCATAGTATACTTGACAGCCGTACGGGACTTGTGTGAGATGTTAGCCTCCACATACTTCTTACAGCCCACACCGCACATTGTCACTCTGACGGAACAGAAAGATGGAGGAAAGGGATTTTAGAAAGGGCAGCAAGGAGCTAGGGCTTCCACCCCAAACTAGCATCACAGAAACACAGGGCCTGGAATCAAGTCCCACCTGGGGAGGACTATGCCTGCTGTCACACCTCCAAGAAGTAAGTGGGGGACCTCCACGAAGTCTACCTACCCTCTCCAATGACAAATGTCCCACTGGGCAGTGGCTCTGACTGTGAGGAAGTCTTTGCCTTCCTCGAAGCCTACATCAGCAGCTTCCACATATTTGTCCTCTATGTGTCCTCAGGGACCAAGAAGAACAATGCTAAGCCATCCTTCTGACCAGTCTCTAGGGTTTGAGCAGGCAGGAAGGAAATGAGGCGTCAAGAGGAGGCTGCTGGACAGAACTAAGGAGAGAATCCTATAATCACAAGGTCAAGGCTGGAGGGAGTCTCTAGTCCCGGGTTCTTAGCCTGGGGTCAGCGAACTGGGTTTGGTTTTTAAAATTTTTGATAACTGCATTTCAATAAAATTGGCTACCTTTGTAATTTTCTTTTAATTTTATGCCCTTAAAATCATTCCTCTGAGAAAGGATCCACAGACTTCACCAGATTGATGAGGATACAAGAAAGGTTAAGTAAGAACTCCCAATCTAGATCAACATTTCATAGATGTAGAAAGAAGGGAAAGGATTTCCTTCCAAGTGCCACAGTGCATGGGTGACAGCACCCAGACCAGCACTCTTTCCCTTACACTATCACCTCCTTCACAGGAGGAGACAGCAACCAGAACAAGAAAGTCCAACGGGGTCTGAATTGAGGTCACCCCCAGGCAACAATTTAAGGTCACTGGGAACACTTGGGCAAAAGGCACAAGGCCTCAGAATTCCCTGCTCCTCATTCTCTGGACAAGCACAAAGCCCAAAGAGAACTGCTAGGTTTGGGCCTGTCCAGAGGAATGGCAAAGGGATACCACATTTTCCTCTGGGCCTCCCAGAATGTTCATTTTGGAAGTGGATGGGTTAACAGGGACGCATTACCTCCTTGTACCAACCAGGCTCAGTTATTATTCCTAAATATTACTACTATTATCCCTGCAGGAACAATGATGATTTCGACCATCATGGCTATGTCTAGAGTACCCCACAGTTTATAAAGGCCACTAGAGGCAGCGAGGGGATGGAGTGAACAGCCCCGACTTCATGTCTATCCACAGACACTGAGTTCTGTCACCCTGGGCAACTCAATTAGCCTCAGTTTCCTCATCTGTAAAATAGAGATGATAATAGCACCAACCTTGCAGAGATATTAATTATAAAATTAATCTTAAAGGATGATGTAAATGATAGCTGTTGTTATCATTATGTTCTCTCTTTCCAAGCAAACTTTTGAGATAGTACAAGCACCATTACCCCTAATTTACAAACAAGGAAATTGAGGCTCAAAAATATAACATCATTTACCTATGGACCCAGGGCTAGTAAGTGTGAGGGTTGGGACTTGGACCCATCTCTTCTAATCTGCAGTTCACCACCTCGTGATGCCCCTATATATTGCTGTCCCACAGCAGAGAGTCTGGACACTTAAAAGACTTTAATCAAATTATTTACAGGATCATGGGGTTCAGAGATGTCAGAACTGGTAGGGATTTCAAAGTCCATCTAAATCTAACTTATATCTGAGTTTTTTTACATCTCCATCAAGTGGTCATCCAGCCTTCACCTGGAGGCATCTGGTGACAGGGAACTCATTCCTTCCTAAAGCAACTCCATTTCCCTTGGGGAAGCTACCCTTGGGGGCAGCTTCAATTATTAGGGAGCAGTTTTTCCTAAATGATGCCTAAAATGATCTCTCTTCAACAACTTCTATCCATTTCAACCAAGAGCCAAACAGACCCAATCTAATACTTGTTCCACATACTGAGAGACAGCTATCCTATTCCCACTGGCTTTTCTCCTCTAGACTCAACATCTCCAGATCTTTCAACTTATCTTTATACAACATGATCTCCAGGGCCATTATTCATCCAGTTCACCCACCTCTGGCTGTTCTCCATCTTGTAAATCTCATCCCTAAAGGGTGGCAATCATCTATCTCTTCCAATTCTGTCATTTACAGAGAAGATTGCCACTCACACAGGTGAACAAGGTTGTCCAAAATCCTATAGGTAGTAAGACAGTAAAACAGGGATGCCCACTGTCCTCCCTTCATCGTCCCCCCGTGCCCCCCTCCCCCCATGCTTCTGCATCTGATCCCAGGGACTCACGCAAGGATGGCGGAGAGCGAGGCCATCTCCGCTGTGAGGTAAGCAGCATAGGCCAAGAGGAAGACCAGCAGAGGCTCGATGATACGGACCCGCTTGGTGAAACGTGTGGTCAGGGCCAGGAGGAAGGCAAAAACTAAGCCCACGGCTGCCCCGCCCAGACTGACCACAAAGAGGGAGGCTGGGAAGGAGGCCGGGCTGTCAGCATGGCCCCCCTTCCTCCCTCCCCCCACCCCAAAGCAGTGGCAAAGAGGAGAAGGGTGATGCCTACTTCATTCCACCAGGGGCATCAGGGTCTCAGGAGCTGGACTCTTAGGCAGGCCAGGAACTGGATACTGAGGCTTCTGTTACCCCAGAGATCAGCTCTCATTGGGAAAGGGGGAGAGATGCAAGCAGAGGCTTTCTCTCTCCTTCCTGGCCCTGAGAAAGGACTTAGCACCCCAGGGGAAAATTGAGGAGAGAACCCAATAGGCCAGTAGAGGGCAGGGAGATACTGACCGACTCCTTTCACATAGTCAATAGCCTGAACATTAACTGAGCCCATCTCCACGAAAGAGTTATACACCTTGTACAGCACCTAAATTAGAGGAGCAACAAACATGATGTCACATTTCTACATAGCTTCAAGATATACAAAACACTTTCTTCACAACATACCTACTTGAGAGGCAGATAATAAAAGGATTCCATCCTACCAACCCCCACACCCTCCAAAAAAAGGCAGTGTGGGGGACTCCCAGAATGGAAACTCTCTCCACTACTGCAGATTGGCAGCTTATTTGTAGTTTATGTTCTTACAGTTGCTTGGCAATGCTGAGAGGTTAAGTGACCACATAGCTAGTAATGCAGGGATTATTGATCTCATTTTATAGATGAAAAAACAAAGGTTCAGAGTAGCTATCATTTATATAACTCTTTAAGTTTTGCAAAGCACTTTACACATATCATTTGATCCCCATGACAGTGAGGTGTTACAATTAGCTCCATTTTACAGATGAGGAAACTGAGGCTAGGAGAGGCTAAGTGACTTGCCCAAGGTCATATAGCTAGTAAGTCTCTAAGGGATGATTCAAACTCAGGGTTTTTGAACTCTAAACCCAGCACTCTACCAACTTGCACCACCTAGCTGCCTCTCTGTTTCTATAACATTTTAAGGTTTACAAAATACTTTGCTTTCAATAATCCTGTGAGGTAGGTGGTACAAGTCTTAATATACCTGTTTTACAAATGAGGAAAACAAGGTAGAAAAGAGATTCAATCAAAAACAAGCAGGTGGGCAGCACATTCTGCAGTGGATGGTAGATAGAGCCGTGGACTTGGACTCAGGAGAGTTCAAATCCTGCCTCAGACACTTGCCAGCTGTGTGACTATGAGCAAATCACTTAACCTCTGTCTACCTCAGTTTCCACAATAGCACCTGCCTCACAGGGTTATCATGCAGATCAAATGAGATAATGCATAAACAGTTTAAAGAACTACATAAATGTTAGTAATTATTATTATTGTTAACATAACAAATAAAGGGTAGAGTCAGGATTTATACCTGGGTCTTATGACCCCAAGTCTGGCATTATGCCCCCTCCCCCCCACACACACACAATTTAGCCCATCAGATTGGTCAGCTCCGAGCCCCAGGTCTGCTAAGAGAGGGAAGAAGACCATGGAACCCAGAGCAGATGGATCTCTGTGGCCCTGATGAACCTCTACTGGCGCCCTCACCACTGTGACCGCATCGTTGAGCAGTGACTCTCCAAATACTATGATGAAGAGGGTCTCGTTGACATGCACCTCCTCGAAGACAGCCAAGACGGCCACAGGGTCCACGGCAGAAATCAGGCTTCCAAAGAGCAAGAAGTCAAGCAAGCCAGCTTGGACAGCGGGAGCTACAGGGGGTGAGAGAGAGAGAGAGATGCCCCCCTCACCAGAGAACTCCTCACTTCTCCATTCCTGAAGCAAAAGCAGAAGGCACCCACAAACACCACAGTCTAAACAAAACCAACCAGTGTGAGCCCATCCTGAGTCTCATCCACCATAATATCCAGCAGTGGTGTCAAAGGGGCCCCTAAATCTTTAATACATTGATGATCGCTGCTTAGAAAACCACATATGAAGGTCATCTATGTTTTATTGTATTTTCATTTAGTCAGTTAAATATTTCCCAATTACATTTTCATATCTGATTTAGGCAGGCACCGTATTTGATGCCCCTGAGTGCACAATGCAGAAAGGGCTTGGGACATATTAGCTATGTGGCCTTAGGAAAGTCTTCAGCTTCTGGGGGTCTCTGTTTTCTCACACATCAAGTTAGGAGTTTGGACTGGGTGAGCTTGGGGGTCCCTTCAGACTCTGGAGACCTGGCTTCATTCTTCTTAGTGGTGTGACCAGTAACAGCTAACTCACTTTCCCTTCTGAACCTGTTTCTTCATTTTTAAGAAGGGGATAACTGCTTATACAAACTATCAGTGTGGGGTTTATAGGATCACAGATATAAAGGGGAAGGAAGAGAATAGGGACTAAATATCTATTAGGGGCCTACTATGTGCAGGCACCATGTCAAGCATTCTACAAATACTACTCCATTTGATCCTCACAGCCTGGGGAAGCAGGGGCTCTTGTTACCATCCCCATTTTACAGATGAAGAAACTGAAGCAAACAGAGGTTAAGAGACTTGCCTAGGGTCACACGGTTCAAGGGACTCAGATCAAATCTGAGCTCGAGTTTTCCTGACTCTACTATGCTATCCACTGTACCACAGGACTTAGACATGGGAAGACCTAACTATGAATCGTGCCTTGGACACTTACTGGCTGTGTGACCCTGGGCAAGTCAGTTAGGTCTGTCTGCCTCGGTTTCCTCATCTGTAAAATGACAATAATAATAGCACCTACCTCATGTGGTTATTGTGAGAATCAAAAAGCGCTCTGAGAATCTTTTGGTAACTTTCTTATTTCCATTGGCCCCTGCTTTCTCTATATTGGCCCTACCTTTACAGCTTCCAGGGAAGGAAAGCTGGGACAAAAGCAGGTCGGGCCTGATGGTGGAGGAGCAGACCTCTATTTGGCAGGGCTGCTAAGTGGCTAAATGGCTGTTGAAGGGGGAAAGAAAGCAAGCCACATGGTATGATGGGTTCCCCATCCCTCCAACCCACACACAGCTGGAGCCTAGCACTTGTTCAGCTCTAGGAGACTCAGCTGGGCTCCGGCAGCTCAGCTGCTGCTCTGGAAGGTGGGCACAGACAGACTCAGCTGGTGAAGAACAGTCTCCAGGCACTGAGGACTCTCATTGGACCTCAGAGGCCACACTAATTTGCTAGGTCACCCTGAGCAAAGTAATGACCTCCCTGAGGCTCCATTTCCTTAGCTATAAAATGCAAGTGTTTCATCACAGATTAGATGATCTGGAAAGTCCCTTCTACAAATAATAACTCAGCTTTTATAGAGCTTGCAGCACAACAGCCCTGTTCCTCAATTCCATCTGAAATGAGGGCAGAGATGTTGTCATGGAAAGAGTGCTGGTTTTGTATATAGGAGAGACCTGAATTCAAATCTCAGCTCTGAGAGTTGTTAGTTGTTGGACCTTGATCAAATCATTCAATTTCTCTCATTTTCCTCATCTCTAAAATGGGGATACTAATACAAGCTCTACCTTACAGGCTGACCTGTATGCATATGGGTCATAATCAGTATTATCTTCATTTTACATATAAAGAAACTGAGGCTTAGATAAATTAAATTATTTGACAAGGTCACACAGGTAGAAAGAGGCAAAGTGGGGATTCTGACCTATGTTCTCTGACTCTAACTCCATGATATGATGCTGTTTCCTTTACCCTATAAGCAAAGAGCCTCTCTCAAACAGCAAAGATGAGCATTTTTGTTCTTCCCAAGCTTATGAGAGTAAAGTAACTAAGATCATGCAGCCATGTTTCCCCTCCTCCAACCCAGGGCCTGGAGATTCCCGGGGAATGCAGTCAGACTCACCCATTAGCCCAGCCTGCTGGATGCCCCAAAGGGCAGCCCCTGTAGTGAAGGAGTTCCATAGCGTGCCCACCACAGCATAGGTCAGGATGGCTCCCAGGTTGTCAAAGAAGAGCCGACTGGGCATGAAGTAGCCCGAGTCAAGAACAATAGGGGGTAGTAGAAAGAGGAAAAAGGTGCCCGGCTCCAGCTGGTACTCTGCTTTCTTGGCCACAGCCAGAACAATGCCCCCCAGCACCAGACCCAGTAATATCAGCAGGCAGCTCTCGGGGACGACAGAAGTTACCTTCCGGGAGAGATGGAAGACTGTAAGGAAAAGCAATCAAACAATTGTTAGGCACAGTGACATGGAAGATACAGATCTGCCCCCTGGGGGCTTCTAATCCAATGATGGAGGAAGACATGGCATTGAAATGTGACATGGAACTATGTTACTGGTCTTCCTCGAATCCCTGCTGGGATTCTGACTTCACATAGCACTTTACCCTACCCTTCTCTAATGAACCAATCATGTAACTATAACATTTACATATTATAACGATTAATAATTATAAATACAATAATTGTAATACAATTATGTTATCATGATTGATGTTAGGGAGAAGCAAAATAGTGGATAGAAGGTAGCCTTGGAGTCAGCAAGACCTGAGTTCAAATTTTACCTCTGACATATACTAGCTGTATAACCACGGACACACATTTAACTGCTCAGGGACCCAGGCAACTCTCCAATGTTTATGTTGTCGGTAATTGTGTTGGGGAAAGGAGTTCCCAACCTGGGGAAATAATAGGTCTTGACCCCTTCAAAAGTTTGCATAGGTATTTTAACCTTCTACTAGATTGTAAGTTTTTATCTAGGCTATATGTCTAGCCTAACACTCAGCCCAATGCTCTATACACAGGCCTTTATTAAAGAACCTTGATTTTATCAATTTAGAAACTCTCTCTACAACTCTCAAGTCATGTACAAATCAAAACATCACTCCATGATGTCACTGGTCCTCTTGGAAACGAGGAATGAACAATAGTAACCTGTGACTTGGTAGGTGGTTTCATGATGCCCATGGCTCTGGTGATGAGCATTTCCGTACTTAACCAATAGGGTCCTAAGAGGAAAGGCATCTCTCCAGTAAACACCAGACCCATACTTGGTGTGTTTCCACCTTGGTGGGACATGTTTTCCCTTATGCTCTCAACACCTCAAAGACCAGGATCATCAGGAGGAGGGCATTAGCAGAGAGTCCATCGGAAATGGTTATGGTTTTATTAGTGGAAATAGCATGAAAGCAGATATATTACCATTTGCTTTGCTACTGTACATACCCAAAGGACCATGGGACTTTCCATATGACTTGGAGATGAAATTTCTCATAGTTGTTGTCTCCTCCATTAGAAAGTGAGCTCCTTGGAAGGAGGGACTGCCTCTGTTTTTCTATTTGTCTCCCTAGCACAGTGCTTTGCACACCGTAAGGGCTTAATAAATACTTTTTCATTCATTCTTACTATCTGTTCTGCTATTGTATATATCTCCCATTCCCCACCCCACCACCAACCCTTCAGCCTCTTCCTTTGGGAATCATCACCAAGTCCCAATACTGTCTTTACTACTGGAAAGTGTGTTAATAAGCTCCCCTTATGGCTCTACTCGCCATCCCTATGACTTCCCAAGTCAAACACCCTTCCTTATGTGCATTGTCTCACCCTCTTTGAATGTAGTCATTCAGGATAAGAGTTGTTTTGGTTTTATTTGGCCCATGCCCAGTCCAGTGCTCGGTGCACAGTAGTCATTAACAAGCATCTTTTCACTTATTTGTTCATTCAGACTACAGATGATCCAGGAAAGTTGTTTGGGGCATGGGGTAGACAGTTGAATCAGGAAGGAAGGTACACAGGATTTGGATAGGTAGAAAGGAAAAGGGTCCAGGACAGGGAGCATCTGGGTAACTGAACCACCTGGAACTTCTCTTGCACGTCTACTAACCCAGAGCCCAGCTCAACAGGGCACTCAAGTCAGGGCAGAGAACTATAGGTAATTCTGAAGGGTCTGGGGGTGAAAAGATGGTATCCAGTGTGAACATCTGGAATCGCATCTCATGGTTATTTTATTGTCCAAAGGGACCTGGGAAGACTACCTAGATTCCTTAATGACTTTTGAGATTATCTATCATTTTACAGATGAGAAAATTAAGTCTTAGAGAGGGAAAGTATAGTTGAGTAGAGCTGGAATTTGGACTCAGGTCCTCACTGTTTTTGCTTTCTCCTCCCTGACCTGCCCCACCTTCTGAAGTGCTTGCCCTTCCTCAACACCCTGGTGAAACCTCACCATCTCCATCTTCCTTGTCTACCCCAACAATCTCTCCCTCTTCTGATGTCCTGCAGAACTTACTTCCAGGGGCCCCAATTGGTAAGCCTTATATTGTTAGTTTGTATATATGCATGTCCTGTCCTCCCAGACAGATTACAAACTGTGTTTTTGTATCCCTCACAGTTCCTCCGTGGGCTAAAGACCTTGGCCCTGCTGTAAAAGAAGTCATGGAGAAAGAGAGAAGGGGGTGGGGAAAAAATGGAGAAACCGGCCAGGTTCCTCTCACTCCTAGGCCAGGGGCTACCACTCTGGACCCTCTCTGATTGGTGGCCCTAACGTCACAAAGCAGGGCTGAGGAATCCAGGAATCCAGGCCACCCATGAAGCAGACAGCTTAGCAAAGGCATACACCCTGAACATCTAAACAGAGATAAACACAAATCCTAAACCACAAACATTAGAGCTGGAAAGGACCTTAGAGATCATCCACATCATTTTAAAGAAGAGAAAACTGAAGGAAATTAAAAGACTTTCCCAAAATGACACAGGGAAGATTAGTACAATGGATCATAGATCCCAGACCTGGAAGACTATCAAGATCATCTCTCAACCCCCCAGTTTTACAGATGAGGAAACCAAGGCTCAGAAAATTTTAAGTTGAAAGATAACATGGCTAGTAAGTAGCAGGGACCAGGATTCAAACTCAGGACTTCTGACTCCAAACTTATCATGCTTTCTCTTTTACAATGCCACTTCTAAAATGGGTGTTAGAGAAGATAGGATGTTTGTTTAGTCAGTGGATAAACAGTGGTCTTTTGGATGAAGAACCCCATGTTTGAAGGTGTGTGTGTGTGTGTCTGTGTATGTGGCCTGCCTTCATCTATCCTCAGAAGGAAGGTTTCTCTTTCTCATCGCCTACCATTTCTTCCAAGCTAGAAGAAGCATCATGATTTATGGGGGAAACTGCAGTTATTTCAGAGCTTATTCGTGCTCCAAATGCCAGGCAGAAACTCCCCTTGGTCACTCATGAGCAACATAGATTCTGGCCCATCTGCTCCCAAGGGCATCTTCTGCTGCCTTCCTCTGCCTGCTTCCTGGCCCTGTAACAGCTCTTCCTACGTTGATCTTACAGACTGACAGATGATCCTTTCCCTTTACCTCTTTACCCTCCTCCCACCTCCTCTCTGGCACCAAGGCATCCCCCCTCCCCTGCACCTCTGCCTCCAGTGACCGTGGATGCTCACAGCTTCCCTTCCCAAAAATCAGAACAATGCTTGATGCTATGAATGAGGGAGCACCCCGTCTGGCCCACAAGGCCATTTCTGAACTCCACTTTCTGATTAGTCTGTGGCAGCAAGAAGGGGACAGTCATTTTCCATTTCTGGCAAAGTCCCAATCAGCCTGAGCTGTCTCGCTGGGTTTCCCCTGGATTCTAGGTTACAGAATATATCCATGAAGGCTGCACAGTGGCGAGGCTAGGGTACAGACAGTGCCAGTCAGCAGCCATGGGGAAAGAACAGCAATTGTCAGTTGTAATCAGCCACATACACCCATCTTATGGAGCCACAAACATAACAAAGGGGAAGGAATGGGATCCTGAGGATGGGGCTCCTCATTTCAGGAATGTGTGTGTGTGTGTGTGTGTGTGTGTGGTTCGGGGGGGGGGGAAGGTGGTGCATCAGATTGGCTGCTTTACTGAATATGAAGATATGGGGCAGTGATACTTCAGGGAAGCAGCTGTAATTCATATGAATAAAAACCCAGAGTTAGGGTGTAGTAGTAACAGAAGGGACCAAGGATTCCATCCTAAGGATGATAAATATTTATTAAGTGTAAATTCTATGCAAGGTACAGTTATGGATGCAAGAGATAAAAAGACAGAAAACAAACAGAAGAGTCACCTGCCCTCAAGGAGCTTACACACACACACACACACACACACACACACTATTTGTGATTTCATGAGTACAAGAGACTACTTCTGAGGAAACTTCCCGTACCAATGCATATTAGCACCTGCCTAGTAACCTAGTTAGCATTTCAGAGTTGCCTAGAGCAGAGAGGTTCTGAACTTAGGACTTGAACCCAGATTCCCAAGTCAGCTCTCTGCCAAGCTACTGTCTTTCACATACAAGATTACGTATGATAGGGGTAAAGTAGAGAACCAGAAAAAGTGCTCCAGGAAAATCTGATCAGAGACAATATTTATAGCTACAGAGAGGAGGGAAGGTTTCATGGAGGTGATGGCACCTTAGCTGAACCCTAAAGGGCTAAGGATTCTGAAAGGCAGATATCTAGGCTACCACCACATCTGGGAGCTGGTCTTGAAGAGGAACAAATTACGGTGAGCAGCCCAGCACTGGGCAGCCAGCCAGCTTAGAAGCACCCAGAGAATAAAGGACAGCAGGTGGAGAGTAGAGGGTGGGCAAAGTAGGCAACCACCTAGGACGCCATGATGAAGGGTTGCAAGGAGGGCCACTTTTAAATAGTCCTTCCTATAGACATACATTTCATTAAGATAAAAACATTCCACTCCTCTTGGTCAACAGGGATTTCTTTTGTGTTGTCAAGTCGTGTGTTACAATGAAGGCTAAAGGCCAGTGAGAGATGATACAGAGCTCACATAATTGGTAAACCTCGTCCTGGGGACCCGGCTGGGCAGGAATATTGAGGTCTCTGATAGCTGCGTTCCGGATCTGGCTCCACTGAGAATTCCTCCACTATCTCAGTACTAGTGCCTCACTTTCCCTATTGTGGCAGAAGGGGTACCTAAGTCTGTGACTGCGAAGCCTCCTTGGAGGAGAGCCGAGAACTAGAGGGGCAGAGGAGCAGGGGAGAGGGGGCATCATGGTGGAAGCAGAAGGGGGGGGGAGGCGGGGGGAGGGAGGCTAAAAGACAGGGAGTCGAGGAGGGGCAATGAGGCAGAATGGAGACTGGAGGCAGAAGAGTGGGGTGCTCCGCAGAGGCGGGGTTTGAGGAAACAGAGCTGAAAAGAAACCCCTGCGAAAAACCGAGGCAGCAGAGAGGGAAAGGGAGTAAAGGAGAGCAGGAAGGGTGGAACTCGAATCCGCAGATTCGAAATCTCCAGGTGTCGCATGCAAGGGAGAGAGGAGATGGGGAGGGGTGGTGCGGAGAAGAAGGATGGATAACAGTGTGAGCTCCGCGTACCAAGGTGGGGTGGGGGTGGGGGGGGAGGCGAGCAGGCACGGGGCCTCGGGCTGGGACAGAGCAAGCTCTGGCGCACTCACCGATCTTGGCCAAGCTGGCCACCAGGATCCACACGGCCACCAGGTAAGGCGCTTCCACCTCGTGCCACTGCCAGCGCAACAGCGCCAAGCCCGCCGGGGGCAGGACGGACTCTCCGGCTGCCCCGTCGGCCACCCCCGCCCCTGCTCCTGGCAGGGGCATCCCCAGAAGGGGTAATGTGGCCGGCAGCATCTTCCTCCGGCCTGGCCCGGCCCGGCTCGCCTGCCGACAGCCCCAGTCCCCACGCCTGCCTCAGCCGCCGCCACAGCTGCTGCCGCCGCCTCCCGGGCGCCCCAGCGTCACAGGCACGTGGCGCTCGCTCCCCCCAATCCCATTCCCGATCCCCTCAACCCTGAGCCCCCACCCCCCAAACCCATCCCTACCACACTTCGGCAATCCCGACCTTCCTGCTCCACTCTGAATCTACTTACCTCCTATTCTGAACCCCCCCATCCCTTTCTCCCCAAATCCCAAGCCCAGTACTGACTCCTTCAAACCCAGACAGTAAATTTTCCCAAACCGAGATCCTCATACTGGAACCCTCATCCTCAATTAGATGGCACCCCCAAATCAAACTGCCAAATCTCTCCAACCTTCCAATACCAAACCCAACCTGCCTATCGTCTTAAAACCTGTCTTCTCTCCCGAACATTGAAGTCATAGCTTCTGCAGTGCTTGACTAAGGTCCCCAGGGCAGGCTCAAAAGATATTTTGCCTGTAGATTAGGCAGTGTTGGAATAGGGGTCGATAAGGGTAGAATTCCAATGGAAAATGGGCAAGGAAACCACACAGACGCACACTCTCAACACGCAGCTGGCATCCCGTGAAATTAGCTTCAGAGTTCCAGTAGAGATTCTGACTCTCTCTAGGACTGCACTAAACAGGAGGGAAAGGGGCTTTACTCTGCGCAGTAAGAGGGTCCAAGGCCAGCCCCAAATTCGAGTTCTTTTTTCCAGATCATCCGATCACTATGGATGTATAGAGGGCAGTGGCTCTAAGATCTGCCAGTTTGTGACTTGATGATGTCCAGAGCCCTTTTGACCATTATCTAGGAAATCCTTCCTGGGGTAGTATCCCTTTGGGTAATTCTACAGGAAGGTTTAGACCCTTAAATATATACTTGACGGAGGACTGGGCAGCCCAAAGAGAGACGATTCCCAAGGAGGACAGCAGGGAGCAGTAAACGCTAAATCTAGTTACTGTAGGACAGCTGTCTGGACAATTCAACTCGTCAACTAAGTCCTTAAGCACTCACTTTGGGCAAGATCAGATACTGGGCGATTTGGGATCGGATCAGTAACATAAAGGAGATCTGGAAGCTCCTTTCTCTCTTCTCCTTCAATCTTTCCTCTGTGGCCTCATACCACTCACTAAACCTCCAAGTTCCTCAGTATCCTCATATGTAAAATGAGGGAGCTGGACTAGAGGACTTTGTGGATAACTTCTGATCTTAGCTGATTCTACAGCTAAAGATTTTAGAGCTAGAAAGCACAGTTAACCCACTTCCACTCTCATTTTTGAGATGAGGACACTGAAGCACTCAAGTGTTTAGGTCCTTTGATCTAGGTGGCATGCATGGCACAGCCAGCAAATGAAGCCAGGTTTCATTCACAAAATGATGACTTCTTCAGAAGGGCTCTACTTAGCAAATTCCTTCATTTACACATTCCGGTCAAAAGAGCCTGGTGATAGTTATCCTAATCTCATCCAAAGAACAGAGAAGGAGATTTGACTAAATATTTGAGGAATCTGTCCCAGCCCTCCCCCCATTCCTCAAACTCTCCTCCAACCAACAGCAGCCCCTTCCCCCACCTCAGCACAGGTCTCATATTTTACAGAGAAAATCGAGGTCCTTTGCCTAGAACTCCCCCTTCTCTCTGACCCTCCAGCAAACAACCCCTTAACAATAACACCCACTATTTCAGCCGATGAGGAAGAGGTGGATCATTCTCCGTGGTCAGCCCTTCTACATGTACCTTTAGGGTTTGGGCGCTTGTAATACTATTTTTGGCAGCTCCCATCCAACATCTTTCCCCAATATCAATAAATTAATTGACATCAATTAATTTTTATTAAGGAATATCTACTAAAAAGGTATAAAAGTTGTAAAGACAATCACCTCCCCCAAACCCCAGGGGTCCACTCTACTCTTGAACACACATAAGGTCCGTGGGGAGAGGGAGTTCAAACTTAAATAACAAAACTAGTTGGGGCAGCTAAGTGGCATAGTGGTTGGAGCACTGTGCTTAGAGTCAGGAAGACCTGAGTTCAAATCCAGCTGCAGGCACTTACAAGCTGTGTGATCCTGGACAAGTCACTTAACCTCTGTTTGCCTCAGTCTCCTTAAGTGTAAAATGTTAAAAAAAAAATTGCACCTCCCAGTGTTGTTTTGAACATCAAATAAGATGACATTTGTAAAGCATTTAGCATAGTGCCAGGCACATAGTAGGCGCTATATAAATATTAACATGTACAGAGAACACCTGGGGTCAAGGAGTATCCTAAAACTCCTGGCCCTATGAATTTTTAATTCCCTTAAATCCTTAACTCCCTTCTATGAGTTCCCACCACATTCACTTTCTATATTGCCTCCATGATGGACAAATCATTCCCTTCTTCAGCTGGGCTACAGTGGAGGATCTGAGTATGTTCTAAGGATTTGTACCTCATGGGCCAGTATCTCTATGACACTCATCAAACCCTCCCTACATCCCACCTTTCTCACTAGGTATTTTTTTAGCTAGCTATATCTCTCTTCTCTTTTTCAACCAAATTCCTTGAGAAAGCTGTTTAAACTAGGTGGCCCACTGCTTCCCCATCACTCTTTTCTAAATCCTCTACATTCTCACTTGATTTCATCACTCAACTGAAAATGTTCATTCCAAACTTACCAGTCTCTTAGTTGTCAAATTCAGTGACTTCTCATTCCTTATTTTTCTTAGTCTCTCTTCTGGATTTGCCATCCTTGATTCCTCTCTCTTCCTACATACTCTACTTCTCTAAAGGTCTTTGTGACACTTCTTCCTCCTAGTTCTCCTATCTCCACATTCTTCTTGCACATTCATCATTCACATCAGGACTATTTACTTTAGTTATATGTTAAGTCTCTTATTTGGTGACCACTCCCAGCTCCTTTGGGTTCAATTGCTATCTGATCCTAAGATGTAGATATCCAAGTCTAGTCATTCTTTTATGTTCCAATTCTCCATCACCAGTAGCCATCCTATCGCTGTCCCACAAGACTCCCAAACTCAACAGGTCTAAAGCAAAATTCATAGTCTTTCCCTCAAAGCCACTCCTCTTTGAATTTCCCCATTATAGTCAGACAGCAACATTTTCCCAGTTACCCAGTTACCCAGGTCTACAACCTAGGAGTCATCATCAACCCTTCTTCCCTCTTACTGACCACTAATATTGAATAGGTTTCCAAAATATGTAGATTCTAGGTCCTAAACATCTCTCCATCATCTCCTTTCTTCTCGGATTATCACCCTAGCCCAGACTCTTATCACCTCTTCTGCATCTGGCCATTTCAATTGCATCCTAATTGATCTCCCTACATTTTAGTTCTTTCTCTCTCCAGTACATTCTCCTGTCAGTTGCCAAATTAATGTCTTAAGAGCAGTTCTGACCAGGTTACTACCATGCTGAAGAAGTTTGGCCTGTTGCCTTTAGGTTAAAATACAAATTTGCATGTTTGGCATTTAAAGCCATCTTATAATCTGGCCCAAGACTGTTCGTTCATTTAAATATAGATAGACAAGACACATACTGCAAGCTAAGTAGCACAATGGATAGAGCACTGGGCTTGAGTCAGTTCAAATCTGGCCTCGACAGTTACTAGGTGGGTAACCCTGGGCAAGTCATTTTGCCCTGTTTGCCTCAGTTTCCTCATCTGTAAAATGAGCTGGAGAAGGAAATGGCAAACCACTTGTGTCTTTGCCAAGAAAATCCCAAAAGGGGGTGAGAAGAGTCAGACACGACTCAACAGTATACGTATATACATATGCAGCTGTGTATATATGGGTGTATACATGTATATACATATATATGCACCTTATATGTATCTGTGAGCATGCTGTCTTCCCCGAAAGAATGAACTTTTTGAGGGCACGCGTGGGCACACGTAAGACTGAGAGGAACCTAGTCCACTCCACCTATTACAGAGGGAGACTTAGTCCCCTTCCCCCCACCCCCAGACTGAGAACCATCCCCTATCCATCCCCAGACAGAGGAAGACAACGCCCCCTCCCCATCTCCGCAGACTACGGAGAAACAGCCAATCCCAGAACTCGCTGAAGAGATCATTTTTCCCACATCCCGCCCCCCACCTTCCCCCACCCAGCCGGCTAACGGATCGTTCGTGTAGTGAGACCTCCAGGCTCTGATTGGCTGATTCGTAGCTCCGCCCCCAGGCTCTGATCTTGGTCGCCGCGTTCCGGGACTTCTCCTCGCCCCGCCCCTCTTCGGCCCCGCCCCCTTCTCGCCCCTCCCCTTTCCCCCTCAGCTCTGCCGGGTCCTTCCAGCTACGGCTGCAGAGTGGATCCACCGCCTAGGGGTCCGGAGGGAGGCGGCTCAGCCGAGCCTTGCGAGCTGGCGGCGGGGGCCATGGCGGGTGGGTCCGGCCGGGAGGACGGCGAGGCAACGGTGGTAACGGTGAGGGTGCAGTACTTGGAAGACGCGGACCCCTTCGCCTGCGCCAACTTCCCGGAGCCCCGCCGGGCCCCCACCTGCACCCTGGATGGGGCACTGCCTCTGGGTTCCCAGATCCCCGCTCTGCACCGGCTGCTGTCAGCGCCCCTCAAGGTGAGTCCGGGCCGCGAAGGGTTCGGAGCTGCGGCTGCCCCGCCGCCCGGGAGCATTGTCGGGAGTGGGGCTGGGGTGGGGGGACGGAGACTGCTCCTCTGCCTGGGGGGGAACCCCGGACCACCCTCAAGAATCTGGGGACCTGGTGCACCTGTACTCCAGGTGAGTGAGGTCTGGGGGCGGGTCCAAGGGGAGGGGAGGGACTGGGGTTAGGAGACAGTTCGGGCGGGGCTGCTTCTACCAAAAAGGTGTGACTAGATGAGTGTTGGGGGGCTTAAGTGTGCCGAATAAACCCCGGGAAGCTGAACAGAGAGAGAGCCCCCCACGATCCCAGGATTTTAGAGCCGGGTGGAACCTCAGCATCGAGTCCAACTCAATCGTTTTAAAGTTGAAAAAACTATCGAATAGGGTGACTTAGTGCCCAAGGTCACCCATGTACTAAGTAGCAAAACTGGATAAGTGATGAAATGGCTACAGTACTGGGCTTGAAGTCAGGGAGATCTGGGTTCAGATCTCGTCTGAATGAAGACAAATCTCTTCAACTCTAAGCCTCTCCGGACTATCTTGTTTGGATTGACATGCCTAACCTAGTGCCTGGCGCATAGTAAGAGCTTCATAAATGCTCTGGCCATGTAGCGCTTTCTTCCCCCTGTGCTTGTAAGACTGAAATGCGATTACATGCAAGCGTTTGCCAGCCTCAAAGCATTATGTAAATGGAAGCGATCATTATCATTATTATTCTGACTCCAAATCCAATGCCTTGGCTGCTACTCTGTGCGGCCCCCAGGAATTTGGCCGAGGCTGGCTCCACTCTATGGAAGGTCCTAACTAGTTCTCCCAGCTCTGATGCAAGCTGGAGGATCTGGATGGAGACCCGGGCAGAGCAGTGCGAGGAAGGGAAAAACAGGCCCTAGGCTTTCCTGAGGGGGCGGACCTGCCCAGGACCGAGAGTGGGGGATTTCCCCCAGAAAGGCTGACAGGATAGAAAAGCTGGGGAGCGTGAAAGTGAGCGAAGGATGGAAAAGACCTGATGAGTCACCTCCTCCCTACCCCGCCCCCCACCTTTGGCGGGGAGCTTCGAGTTCCCTCCCTGACTACCCTGGGGGTTGGGGGGAGGGGAGGGGCGTGCTCGGGCTAATTTTAAATGCCTGCAGTGATGGAGTTTGCTGAGCAACCCCGCGGGAGCGGAGGCCAGCTCGGGAAAGGGACTTTTCCAGATGTCCAGTCCCTACTTCCCCTGCAGTTCCCCTTGAGCCCCGGGTGAGCTGCCCCCAGCCGGGCTTGTGGTTCTCTGTTTACGGCTCAGGAATGCCTGGTGCTGCGGCCAGGAGGCCAAGCCCAAGCAGCTTTTATCAGGACCTGGACAGTGGCTTGGCTGTGCCCCCAAACCCCCCACCCACCTCCTTCCCCGCTGGACTCCCTGCCCGCAGGCCCCCCCACCTCCCCACCCCTGGAAGTAAAGGAGGAGGCGGCTCCATTTCCCCCTCCGCCCCTTGACTGGGGGTGGGGGAGGCTGGGTCGGCCAAGGCCTCCTGCGTAGCAGCATTGCACAAACTTGCCCCCGACCCCGGGGTCTCCCCTGGAATGTGTCTCCAGGCGCTAGACTGCATTCCTACTGGGCCCAGAGCCTGCCTGGCCCCCAGTGAGGGGGAGGGGGAGAGGGAGGTCGATGGTCCTTTGGAAGGGAGAAGGGAGCTGGCCCAGTGATGGGCTAAGGGGGCCTCCCGCCCGCCAGGTTCAAGAGGGGAAACTGAGGTTGGGAATCAGACAGAGCAGGAGTACTGCAGGGGATCGCAGAGACTGCACCTCATTTGTAGCTAGACCTCTCTTCCCAGGAGAGACCCCAACTCCTAGTGGAGGGAATTGGTTAACATGGCAACTCCCCAGCTTGTCCATAGTGGTATAAGGCTCTAGCCTTTCCTAGAAAGTCCACTCTATTTAGCATCAAAATATCTGTTTGACTTGCAGCTGCTACTTGCTAGCTGTGTGGACTAGTTACATAACCTCTAAGGGCCTCAGTTTTCCCATCTGTAAAATGAGGGAATGGAGCAAATGATCTTGGATTCTTCCAACTCTACCTGTAAACCCTACAGAAGGATCAAGCTATGCTATGATCCCTGCTCTGCCTTCTTTTGCAGTTTTCTCTCAAATTCAACGTTCTGCTTTTCCTGAGAATAGTCACCAGATTAGCTCTCCCCCCCATAATTAGCGTTGTAAAGCCACTTTGTCCTATAGGGAAGAGATGCGAAGTATAGATAAGAACTAGACCCTGCTCTTGTGGAGAACAGTTTAGTAAAGGGGGTAAGGGGATAAGAACATAATATCACATGATAGGTACATTTGGAGCAAAATCAAGTAGTTTATGAGGTCTTTTGTTATATTAGGAAGATGCACAGCAATTTCTCACTCTCTGGTTTTGAATCCCTAATGCTAGAGATGAGACTGGAGCATCTGAGGGGCGGGGGGGAGACTGGGGAGGAACCTTTTTCACTTAACTAGAACATGAATTCCTAAACCAGCTCCATCTGCAGGCAAAATCAGCCTTCTGTCTGTCACTTCCAAATAGGTCTCATCCAATCCCACAAGCTATGTACTAGGCACTAGAGATACAAAACAAAACAGTCTACTTTCAAGGAATTTATATTCTAACAAAAGTCATAGGATCAGACTTGAGGCTTCATCTTTCTGTGCAAGGAGAGTCCTGCTGGGATCAGAACCTACTCCTAGGGGTTGGGGTGGAAGGATAAACCATCTCTGTCCAGGAGACAGATAGCCAGTCCCAGGTAGCCACCATCCCTTCCTGAGGAACTTTTTTTCCCAGGGAGCTCTGGTGGTTAGCTGATCTGCCTAGTGTGTGATAGCACATTTCCCTCTCTGTCCCCACTGTGCAGCTTCTTCCCTGTGGGAGGAATAAGGAGATAGATCCCTGAGCATGACATTCTCCCCCCTCAAGGTCCCTTCTCCCCCACCTCCTTCCCTGACACACAGTCACTCCCCAGCAGATAGAGAAAAAGCATTGAATTAGAGTCAGAGGACCTGAGTTGAAATCCCAGCTTGATGCTATCTGTCTAAAAGACATTTCTTCTCTCTGGCCCTTAGTTGCTGCCTAGATCAAAAAAAGAGTTTAGACTAATCTTTCTACTAGTTGCAATAGAATGGGCCCCTGGTGAATGGGACTGGAATGGAACTTTCCTGAAGGATGGGGCCACCATGAGGCAGGCGATGATTTGATTTTGAAATCTAGACAAAGTGGGTGTGAGCAATCCTGACACGTGTCTTATCTAGGCAGCTGGCTCATTCATGGCCTCAGGGCCACCTAAAGAACTCTATGAGGTTTCAGAGGATTTAGAGGTGAAAAGCTCTCTTCTAGCTCAATTCAGCTCCCATACATCATTTTACAGATGGGAAAACTGAGGCTTAGAGAGGTCGAATTTGTTAAAGCCAGGAAACATCCCCAAATTCTTCCCCCATTCCCATACTTTAAGCCAGAATCTGCCTAGCCCTAAACTCTTTATGCTAGAGGCAGTAGACCCTGAGGGTTTATCTCAAATCCAAAGGGTTTATCTCAAATCCAAACCCCATCCCAATTCCCCAGGCTCCCTTCATTGATGCCCCTGGGAAGCCCAGCACTAAGTGTGGCTGGGTTACCATAGTGACAGGCACAGGAGGCTGGCTGCCTGTGGCTGGCATCTCTGCCAGGAATGGTCAGATGCACCAAGACATTCCCATCCCAAATATAAACCATGACCACAGCCCCGGAATAGAAGTCCAGAGGAAAAGTAGAACTGAAAACAGGTCCCCATGGTAGGGCTTGGTTTGCAGAAGGAATGGTGGGGGTTGAGGAATGCTATAAAGACCCCTAGACTTGGTGTTCCTTCTCCAGCTGGGTTGTCTTTCCTGCCAACAGGGACTCTTCCAGGGGTGACCAGAGGAGAAGTAGAGGCACAGGCCATGGTTTAGGATAATACAGCTGTATAGTGACCCAAATCTTGGAGCCCTAACTCAGAGCTGTTTGTCATTGGCAAGGTCAAGCAAACAGAATTGCTCCCCTCTGCTGCCAAGGGACGAGACTTAGCCTAGGACCTACTTGGCCATGTGACCTTTAACTTGACTACCCTAAAAGAAACCTAGTGCAGAGACCCACCCCTTCTGCCCCCACCCAATCCCTTGGCCCATGACCAACCACTTCCTAGAGCCTCCTCAGGGGGAAGGTCCTTGAGGGGGGCCTGGACACTCCTCTTCCTTGGGGGCATTGAGCTTCCTGCCCTCTGAGGCCTCACTGACTTCCTCCCCTGTCTGGGAGGAAGCTGTAGGGCCACAGCCTGTGACTCATCTCCTATTCGAAGGGTATCTGCTTCCCAGGCCAGGCCTGGCACCTTGGGCTAGAGCTTGGTCAGTGGAGAGGAGGCACGCCACCCAGGGGCATTGAAAATGATCTTCCTGGGGAATCTAGGGAAAAAATACCACTAGATCAAGAGTCAGAAAATTCATGTTCAAATCCTGTCTGCTGCTTACTGTCTGTGGAACTCTGGACCAGTAGCTTCCCTACCTAATTTTTTCATTTCAAAACCCTGTGACCTCCCCACCCTGTTCCTCATTCCATCTTAGCATTAGCTGAATAAGAGACCAGACCCATGGGATCCTACATGGTCCAGAGCTACCAACTCTCCAGAGCATGAGAGGGATCAGATTAATGGCTTCAGAACGCCAAGGAGGCACAGGGCTATGGCCTCAACTATCATTGTACCAGCCACTCCCCTTGCTGGTCACTGCTCTTTGCCCTCTCCAAGATGGTAGGAGGTGCCCTGTAGCAGAAGGCCCAGGCCTTGATATATTGGAAGGTGGCACTGACTTTTACTTGGGTGATTCCACATCTCCCAACTAGGGTGTGGACCCTGAGCTGGCACAGATGAGGAGGCCAGAAGGCTCTCAGCCCAAGGACCTTTTCCCGCCCACTGGCAAGACCAGCCATGAAGTTTTATGTCCTTTTAACAAAGTCATAACTGGAAACTGTGAGCTGCATGACTAAGGTCAGTGCAGGCTTTGCAGAGGAACCAGGGCTGGACAACTTCTCTCTAAAACAGTTTTGTGTCTCTGCAGCCTGCTTGCTCTGGCCTCAGTTTCCCCACTCATAGCAAGAAAACAGCCATTGGAGGAAGGGAGAGAGAAGGATCTTAGTAGGAAATGGTATGAAGAGCCAGCCCAGTGCTATGAAAAGAGCCTTGGATTTTGGGTCAGAAATACCCAGGTTAGGTCTTAATTCTACTACCTTCTAACCTGGGTGAGGATTGTGGGGGAGAGTTATGTGTGAGCCCAAGAAGGAAATGGGAGCTGCTTCAGGAAACTGGATCAGGGGAGCAACAGAGTGTCGGGGAGAGAACATTTGATTTGAAATCAGGGGACTTTATGACTTTGGACAAGTTACTTAATCTCTGGGACTCAGTTTTCCCATCTGTAAAGTGTGAGGCTGGGCTAGGTGATCTCCCTAAGGAGATCTTCCAGTTGTGATGTTCTGTGTTCTACAGTCTAGGCTGGGGAGGTGGGGTGTATCCATCAGGGAGCTACAGTGGAGGCTGGGGCTAAGGCGGGGTATGTGTGAGTAGGGGATGACCAGGAAGGGATGAGAATTCATTTCCCCACCCCGCATCTCAGTGAAGGAGTAGTGAATCAGAGCAAGAGCAGCCTCCAGACCAGAGAGGGAGGGTGTATTATCAAGCTATGACTCACTCCCTCCCTTTTCTCTCTGCCCCAAGCTGCTTTTTCCCACAGAAGGGTTTGGGGGAGGGTTGAGTAGCCCATTCTATCAGCTCTCCGGGCCCCTGCCGGCCTCTCCATTTCTCTTCCCACAGTCTCCCTCAGGTCTAAGTAAGGGCTTAGTGTTCATGCCTCGGGAAACCGAGGCTGATATGGTGGGGTGCTTTTTATAGGGGGGTAGAGGGGTAGGGAGGAGACCTTGTTATATAGTCTGTTGCCTTCTACTCAGGGCCCTTATTGGGACACCAGTAAAGTACATTTGATGATCACAGCCACCCTGGGAAAGAGGGACTAGCCCAGGGGTGGGGAGCTTGTGGCCTCATGGACCTGCTGCTACCTAACTCCCCCAGTCAAAGGACAGCCCGAAAATATCTCTGTCTCCTATGTCAGTGTATGTCTTGAGCCATCTCCCTCTGGCTTCCTCTGTGCTCCTCTACCTTAGACTTTGTGTGCCTTCTGAAACCGGGAGGACCTGTTTGGGGTTATTTACAGAGACCAGAGGGACTGCTTATCTGGGAGTGGGGGAGGGCTGGGCTGGGACAGCCCTAACCATTGGTCCTTCTTCAGGGAACCCTAAGTCTCTGAGACCTCCCTTGAGCCAATCCCTAACCACAGCTTGGCTGTTACCTCTTATGACATGTTAGACCAGGTCCCATTCCCAGTCAAACAATTGATCCAGTCCCTCAGTTTTTGCCATTCATTGTATAGGAATTGTTTCATTAAGACTTCACTATAGTCCGGTGAGGAAGGTGATAGCCCCATTTCTGTGGGTTCTAAAGTTTACTAAGGCTTTCCTCCTGGCCATTCTTTGAAGTAAGGTACCTATTGTTATCCCCATTTTACAGATAAGATGAAGGGACTGGTAAGTGTCCATAGCAGTATTGGACCCCAAAGTCCTTGGACTCCAAATCCAGGGCTCTTTCCACTCTATCTAGTGAGTGCCATGAGAGCTCCTAGAAAGAACAGGGCTCTCTTTGGCCTCTTGGGAAATCTTGGTCCAGGAGCTGTCACTGTTAATGAAGAGTTGAAGTTCTATTATCCTGAGGGTTTGAGCCCTGAAGGAAAGTGGGTAGGAAGCCCTAGTGACAGCAGATGGAAGCAAAGGAGAGAGCCCAGGAAGTGAACCATCCAGCTCAGTGATGCAGTAGCCCATAAAGCTCTGGGCTTGGATTAAGATTGAGTTAAAACCCTGCCTTGTTTGGACACTTACTATAGCTGTGTGACCCTGGGCAAACTTCTGGGCCTCGGTTTCTTTGTCTAGAAAAAAAGGGGGTTGGACATAATGACCTTTGAGTTCCCTTCCTTTTCTAAGTCTGTGACCCTATTCAAACACCAGTATACTGTGTAGAGAACCTAATGTTAAGTGGTGAAAGAGATGCCAAGATTAAGTAATTCCCAGTTCCCACCATGATGGAGTTGACGGTGTAGTAGGGAACCGTGATCTTTCCCCGGTAACTGTAACACAGTACTTATACATGGTGGATGCATCAGAGGTGGACAGCCAAAATACTGTCAAAAGGAAGGGGCTTACTAACCTCAAAGATCAATGAGACTTTCATGGATAGAAGAGGGGTGCAAGTTGGAGTTGGAAGACCTAGAGCCGGCTACAGTGAAGGGGCAGTGTACTGTTGAACCCAACCCTAAGTTCCAACTGAACCCCCACCACCATCACCACTGGTCTAGAAATCTGCTAGTCAGGAATCTATGATGATGAGGTCTCTGAGGACATAAAACAACAGGGGGCAGAAGCATCAGGGAGAGAAAGGGGAAATCTGGCATGGCCCCAGGGTACAAAGAATGTAACCCAGAGCCTTGGTTCATGGCCAAGTGACCCCAAATGGAGAGCAGGTGACCCCAGGAAGGGGCCCTGGGACTAGAGCGGAAATATCTCAGGCTAGTTGGGGCCAGGGTGTGGGGAACAGGCACCATCCTGCTGTCCTGAATCTGCACCATCCAGCTGTTTTCCTGGCCCTGACAGCACCCACATCAGCCAACTAGACCACAGGGGTGGTGATCTGAGGGAGGACCATTAAGGGGTGGGAATTTGTTTGGGAGCTCTAGGAGAAACTGACTAGCCTGGTAAAGGTCAGGAGGGGTAGCAGCATGTTCATAATAGTAACAATGATAATATTTAGTAGCTATAATTTTTATAACATTTAAAAGTTTGTGGAGTACTTTATAGTTACCTCATTGGAGCCTTATAACAACCTGAGGGAGGTAGGTGCTATTATCCCCACTTTATAGATGAGGTTAAGTGACTTGCTTAGTATTTGAACTAGGTGTTCCTTACAGCAGTGCATAATGCCTTTGGACTCTTCCAGTTCTAGATCCTATAACTAAGAGTCTAAGGCCAGTAAATACTTTTTAAGTGAATGAATGGGTATCTTGAGGCTCATCAGACTAGTCACTCCTCTTTAGTTCCTCGCTCCCAGTTTGAAGAACCCATTTGACCCAGAAACTGGTCCCTGAGAGGATCAGGAGGTAAGTGTGTATGTTTGTCCTTCATTGCCGAAGAAGACCATGCCATCACAGAAATAATGGCATGACTTGCACTTGACTTTGTTTTGAGGGAGGGAGGGCTGTGCAGGTCACCAGCCACACTTCTCCTCCAGGACCATCTGAATCCAGTGACCAGATACTCATCAGGATGACTGGAGATGACCCAGGTTGAGGCAGTTGGGGTTAGGTGACTTGCCCAAGGTCACAGAGCTAGTGAGTGTCAAGTGTCTGAGGTGATATTTGAACTCAGGTTCTCCTGACTCCTGCACTGGGGCTCTATCCACTGCACCACTTTGCTTCCCCAGGTAAGATGGTATAATAGAGAGAATATTCTACTTGGAGTCAGGAAGACCTTCATTCAAATACCCGGTCAGATACTAACTACCTTTGTGCGCAGCCCTGATCAATAAAATCACTTTAACCCCTCCAAACTTCAGTTTCATCATCTATAAAATGGGGCAAATAATACTTTTGTAAACATTTTCAGGCTATCATAAAAGACAGCTGCTGCTGCTGCTGTCTTATGTAAAATGGGTGGCAGGCATCACCTAGAGATGTAGTTGGGGGAGGGTAGGAAGTTGAATCAAACGGGATGAGGAGGGTAGCTGCTGCTGCTATCAGATAGAAGGGATTAAAAATTACCCAAATGAGGAGTTTCGAATTGGGATGTAGAAGAATAAGGAAGGGGGAGGGAGGGCTTAGGTCAAAAATTAGAAATGAAGGATTTCGAAATTAAAAAAAACACAAAGTAAAAAGTGCATAGCAGAGAACTAAAGAACTTACAAGGAAGCAAAGCAAAGGTGGACAGCTACATACTGTGTAGTAGTAAATACTACGCAATGTATAGCATTTTTTATATAAACTTTCTTGTAATGGAAATTTGTTACTGTATATTTTGCATCATCTCGTTCTACTGTACACATGGCAATGCTTTTTTTTCTTTTATCTTGTATTTAAGTTTTAATATTTAAGGTTTTTTTAAATTTAGTTTTTAAAAAGGGGGAAAAAGAAATGAAAAAGCTCTAAGACCTACTAATACCCTCACTCTCCAGATAAAACAACTGAGGCTCTGAGTTGAAGCAGACTTGGCTAGTCACATTGGTATCGAGTGACAGCAGGTTTCAAATCTAGATCCTCCAGCTGAAATTCCAGTGGTCTTAACATAATAGTGAATCACAGACCTACAGCTTAAAGGCCCTGGAGTAGAACCCCTTCATCTTATGGAGGAGCAGACAGGACCCCAGAGAAGGTGTATTATTCATGGTCACACAGGTGCTATGCAGCAAAAAATTGGCTGTTTGAACCAATTGCTTCTGGCTCCAGATCTACTACTCTTACCGTTAGAGTATGCTAAAATTCTGAAGCAGACTGGAAGGGAGGAAATTGAGTGACCTCCCAAGATCACCCAAGGAGTTGGCATAAGTAGAATTTAAACCTTTTAGGATGAGGGCTGGAGGGGATGGAATGGGAAAGAGGCCTGAAGGAGAAAGGGCCTGAGTGAGCACAGGGTTACTCAAGCTCTCTGGGGCCTGACTAACATTTGATGGCAGATGGCTCTGGCTAAGTTACCTTACTCTAGAACAAACTGGGTTTTGGACTTCTGTTGAAGGATTTCCCACTTCATTGTGAATTTGTATATGAAATTAAAATTTAGAGCTAGAAAGGAGCTTAACATTTCTCATCTAATCTTCTCATTTTGTAGATAAAGAAACCTAGAGTGTGGCTCAAGGCCACATTGATTGGTAGAAGAACCTGGATTTGAACCCAGGTCTTTGATCTAAGAGATATTTTTGGTGTCTCTGTATAGTTCTTTGAAGATCTGGGAATTGGGATATTGTGACATTCTTTTTGTATAGTTCCAGGTGGGAGGGAGGGAGTTTGGTGTGCCATGCTGAGTCACTGGGGGAAGGGGGAGGAGGAACCTCAGGATTGGTTAGCATCAGGAGGGGTGGGGTTATTTATTCAGTTGTTTCCGTCATGTCTGACTTCATGACCCCATTTTCTTGGCAAAGATACTAGAGTGGTTTGCCATTTCCTTCTCTAGCTCATCTGACAGATGTGGAAATTGAGATCAACAAGGTTAAGTGACTTATCCAGGGTCACACGGCTAGTAAGTGTCTGAGGCTGTATTTGAACTCAGGTCTTCCTTACTCTGGGACGAGCACTCTATTCAAGATGCCATCTAGCTGCTCCAGGGTGGGGTACAACCTACTATAAATGAGTTGCTGGGGAACTCAAGGGAGGGGGTGGGGGCAGATGGCTAAGAAGCTGAGCAGCTGCTTTGTCTGAGACGCAGTCAGGATCTGAAGGTTGCTCTCCTCAGGAGGAGGGAGAACACTTACACTTGCTCTGGATAGAAAATACTCAATGCCCTTGACATCATCTGCAAACTGTTAAAACTGTGAAAAACCTCAGAGATCCTCCGGATCCTCCCTTTGCAGAGGAGTATGATTTGCCCAAGGTCATACTATAGAAACCCTTGTGTTGTAGTGGAAAGAGGGTTGGTGTGGTATCTGGAAACCTGAATTTGAATCCTGACTCTGACCCCTAGGCCAATGTCTGAGCCTTGGTGTTTTCTTTCACCTGTAAAATGAAGGTGTTCACAGAATCAGAAAAGGTGGAGGGTACCTCAGAGGTCAGCCCCTTCATTTTTACAGATGAGGAAACCGAGGCCCAAGTACTCAAGGAGGCTGCGGCAATAAGAGGCAGGCACAATTTGAACTGGGGGCTAGGGTTCACTCCCTGTTATACCATGCTGCTTACCTCAAAGCATTGTAGTAAGGAAGTTACTTTGTAAATCTCAAGTACCAAAGAAAGAACTATTATTTATAATTCTGGTTAGTGGTAGGGCTTAGTTGAAACATGGAATCTTAAAGGTGGGGCCATCAAATCTACCTTCCCCCCTCCCCCACTTCAGGCTTCCCCCAGTCAGATCAAAGCCATTCCCACCGCCATGTGACAGCCCTTCAGATACTTGAAGACTGACGTTATGGCCCCCTCTGGACTCCTCAGATTGCTGCCCACCAAGGAAGAGTTCGGGGCCTCTGCCTCTCATCAAAGGATCATAAAACCCTGAGAAATCATCTCATCCAACCTCTTCATTTTGCAGAAGAGGAAACTGAGGCCCAGAAAGGCTCAGTGCCTTGCCCAAAGTCTCCAAGGTAGCAGAACTGGGCCTGGACTCCCCCTGGTTTCTTACTCTAATCCGGTGCCCCGCCAAGGAGACAGCAGTCAGTCAAACTGACCCTAACCAGGAAACAGCCCAATCTCTTACTTCCCTTCCCCTTGGATTCTGTCCTTCTTCTTCCCTTCCCCCTCCCCCTTAGCTTTCCTTTGGGGAAGGGAGTGGGAAGGGTCTCTGCTGCTCTCTTGGGTCTGCTCCTAAAATAGCCCGAGAGAGGATGACTGTGCTCCTATTCCCTTCCCCTGAGAAGGGAGGGCAAGGAGCCAGGCAGGAAGTGGGACCAGAGCGTGCAGTGTTTGTCCCAAGCGGGAAGGGAGGTGCATTACCTCAGACAACCCCATCGCCCCACCCTCTGGGGCATGGACGGGGCTCTGTCCCTCCTCCAAAAGAGCCCACTCTATTGTACTGCTCCCACTGAAATAATATAACGCTTTATATTTAGAGGAATACACACACACACACACATACACCATATGATACATGTGTATTATATATGTTAAGGGTTTTATATATATACATATATATACATACACACACACATATACCCTATATGATATGTGTGTATTAATATCACGTATGTGTTAAGGGTTTTATATATACATATATACATACACACATACACCATATATGATATGTGTGTATTATATCATATGTTAAGGGTTTTATATATATACATATATCTACATACACACACACATATATATATATATACACACACATCTATATAAGTGGGTATGTGTGTGTGTGTGTGTGTGTGTGTGTGTGTCTCCCTGGGCATGTAGACTATTAGGGCTAGAAGGGGCCTCAGAAATTAACTAATCCCCTCACTTTATCATCGAGAAAACTGAGACCCGAATAAGAGACTTTGACCAAGTCACTTCCCGTTTCTGGATCTTGTTTTCCCCATCTGTCAAATGAAAGAGTTGCTTTGTAAGATCTCTTCCAGGTCTAAATTTTATGAGCACAAGATCTCAAGTAAGAGGCAGAAGCAGGATTTGAATCTGGAATTCCTGACTAACCCTAATGCCCATCTTTCTAGCACTTGGCAGTTTTCAAAGCTCTCGCCACAGCTCTGTCACTGCCCAGTAAGGTAAGGTGGACAAAATTCTGGATCTAGAGCCCAGAAGGCCTGGTTTCCAATCCCGGCTCTGCCACTTGATATATGTATGACCTTGGACAGTAACTTAACACCCCTGAGCCTCAGTTTCCTCATCTAAAACATGAGATTAAACTAGAGGACATTCAAGGCCCTTTCTAGCTCTAAATCTATACTCTAGGATTTAATGGGACCTTACTATTAGGTTAACCCATGGCTCAGAATTGGAAGCTCTCAGGTTTTCCCTGGTAATATCTGAACGTGGCTCATTCGAAGCTTTCCCCAAAGGGCCCTCAGCTCCCAGGCAAGCATTGTTCTTCCAAGGCATGAAACGTAGAATAGGTTTATCACATAACAAAGAATGCAGGAAGGAGGCCTACCCTAGTCTTTAGATGGTCAAGAAAACATTTCCCTCTGGTGAGCCCCACATCCTCCAAGGATTTAGATAGTCACTTTCAGTACCATCCTGGGGTTGAGGCTTCTTCTTACAGGAAAATAATTTAAAGTTGTGAGGAAGTCAAATAGCTGCTGCTTTTGGCAAACTCTGCCTTCCCTAGGGACCTATAGTGTCATTCCAGACTTATGACACAACCCTGGAAGTGAGGCTTCTCAAAGTAGGGGAAAAAGTCAGAGTCAATAGACAGTTCATCCACCTCCCCTATGTCTTCACAGTCCACATGACTCACAGTACCGATGAAGGGCAGATTCTTTGATCACTGGGTTATGGCACTTCCCAAGGTCTGCTTACAGATGAGAACAGTATTGTCTGTGTGAATCTGCTTTTAATAATAGTAGCTAGCATTTACATAGCACTTTAAGTTGTGCAAAGAACTTTGCAAATATTATCTCTCTTCTCCTCACAACAACCTTGGGAGATAGGTGCTATTATTACCCCACTTTACAGATGAGGAAACTGAAACTAAGTGATTTGCCTAATGTCACACAGCTAGTATTTTTCTGATGTGGGATTTGAACTCAAGGTCTTCCGGACTTTATCCAGTGTACCACTCAGCTGCCCTGTGGGTAGTTTTTTGTCTGTTTTGCCCTGTCTTGGCCCACCTGGAGGCTTGGAAACGCTTTCACTTGAGTGTCCTGCTCCAGCTACATCTGCTAGCCATGTTTTCTTCTTCAAGAGAATTACCTCTCTTACAGTGAGACAGCTGAGGCCTTAGGAAGTCAGCACCTCCCAGTGGGCCCTCTTGATAGTAGGGAAGAAGGAACACTCACCCCGCATCTTTTCCCCCTGACTTTCCTCTCCCCTACTTCTCCTCTGCTAGAGCTAAACCATGCAGAATGAAGAAATAAGCAGGTAGAAAGGGGAGGGACCCAGCTACAGAAGAGGAGGAATTTGACTGGATGGGATGGAGGCTGGGATCTGGCCCAAGAGTCTGTCAACAGCTAAGTGTCCTGCAGGCAGTACTGCCTGAGAACAGAGAGAGTCCAGAGGACCATCTGCTTGAGATGCCATGCAGGAGGTTGGACTAGGTGATCTAAGAAGTCCCTTCTAGGTCTGAGATCCTATGATGCATCTGAGTCCTGGTGTCTTTCCCATGCCCTCCTATACTGGAACAGGTGGAATAACTCCATCCTGTAGAATGATGGAAAAATTATAATAACAACAAGTCATCTGTTTATAGCACTTTTATCACAACTGTCCTATAGGTTATATAGTATGGAAATCATCCCCACTACACAGATAAGGAGACTGAGGTTCAGACAAGTTAAGTGATTCAGAATCACAAGATTTAAGTTCAAAGATGCCTAAAAAGTCATGGCCCCCAAACTCCCCCAGTAAACTGAGGTCCAGAGAGAAGAAATAATTTGTCCTGTAGCTAATAGCAGCATTTGAGGCAAGGTTCATTCTTTTTAATGAAAAAGAGGAAGTGTGTCTAGCAGACAGAGCACTGAACTGGAGTTGGGATCTAGACCTAGTGCTTGGTCTTGGGTCAAGGGCCTTGGCTACCTCATCTATAAAATAGTAATTATCAACTGACAACCATTTATTAAGCAATACTTTGTGTCAGGCATTGACAAAACAATATTCTCAGGCAGCCCTCTTACCCTTCAAAGACCTTACATTGGATCAGGAGAAACAAATATGTAGATATAAATATATACAAAAATACACATAAAATATGTCCAGTGGTGTGGGAGATACCAGCCATTGGGAGATCGGACCAGGTGTCATGTCGGAAGCAGCCTTGACCTGGGGTTAGAAGCAGTGTGTACGTTGTCTGCCTCACCAGGGTATGGCCATAAAATGTCACATAAATGTAAGTCATTGTTTACTGAGCTCCTACCTGTGTGGGATCTGCACAGGGAGAGGGCCAAAGGCATCTGGGAGTTCCCACAGGGGGCAATGAGAGGGAAGAGTGAAGAGTCTCTGAAAGAATTCTTCTCTCTTAACTTCCAGCTGGAAGACTGTGCCCTGCAAGTATCTCCGTCTGGCTATTATCTGGACCCGGATTTGTCCCTAGAAGAGCAGCGGGAGATGCTGGATGACTTCTATGAAGAGATTGGGTTGGTATTTACCCTCACCCTAGGGGTGGGAGGAGAAGGCATATCAGTCCTATCTCTGCTACTTGCTGCCTCCGAAATCACCCCTCCTTTCTCAGCCTCTTTCTTTTCTGTCCCCTACTCCAGACCCTTTCCTCTCTGTTCTCATCCCACTGATTCCCATCTTCTTGCTCTGTGTTCTTCCCTGGGTGAAACTTGAGGCATGAGCTCTGATCGTAATTCACTGTGAGTTCTGGGAAGGCATTATTTAAGGCTATGTGTCGCACACACACACACACACACACACACACACACACACACACGGACACTGGAGACATTATTTAAGGCTATGTGTCACACACACATACACACACATGCACATTGGAGACATTATTTGAGACTATGTGTCTCACACACACACACATACACACACACACACACACACAAACTCTCTGTCTCTCACACACACATGCACACTAGAAGACATTGTTTTAAGGCTGGCTATGTGACACACACAAAACCAGGCTACAATTTCATTAGCCTACACCTCTGATCGCGCTCAGCCCCTGACGTATGTACCTATTCGCTTTATTTCTCCGGAGACCCAGGGAAGGACTCATTTCTTTTCTCATTTCCTGCCCCCTCCTAAGGAAATAGTGGTTAGACACAAACGCAAGGACACAGATAAATAATAATAACTTAATATTTCATTAATGCCTTGAGGCTCCTAGGGCAACAAGGCAGTGGAAGGATGCCCATTCCCATCTTACAGATGAGGAAACTAAGGCCCCGTGGTTAAATGATTTTCTTGGGATCACACAGCTAGTAAATAAGAAACCAGGATAAGAATTGGAAGAGCCTGTTGTTACCTCATCTAAACCTCTCCTCTTTACAGAAGAGGAAACAGGCCCAGAGAAAAGTGATTTGCCTGTGGATCACGTGGCAAGTTAATGGTTGAACTAGAAATCAAATTTAGGGCTCTGACTCCCCTGATTCCACAGTACACACTAGGGCCTGAGAGTCCCTCCTTGCTTTTTCTCCAGAGAGACTTGGGCAAGCGGGGAGGGGCTTTATCCTCTTCCTGCCTCCTCCCCCTACCTGGAAACTGCCCTGAGTCCCAGCCATCCCTCAACAGGCTGGCACTCCTCCTTGCCTACCCCCACCCCCCTTGACATTCTGAGTATATGGATGGAGGAAGGAGAAGGGAGGGAAAGAAACTAGGCAGAAGGAATGGGGTATCCCACTACTCTCCCCCAAAAACTCCTTGAGGGCACACAGCCTGTGGGAGAGTCAATGTGGAATGCCTGGTATACCTGTGTTTGCCCAAACCCTCCAGCTTCCTCTGCCCTTAAGGGGCCCTTGTCTGTCAGAGCCACCCTTCCCCCCCAGGACTAGGGACATGAGAGAGGGAGAGAGATTTGAATTGAACTTCTTCCTGGAGTTTTTGGCTGGAATGTGGAAGTCCTTGTGTGAGAAATGTCGGGAGGGAGGCAGACTTTCAGGACAGATTAGTTTAGGCAGGGCCAGGAGAAGTGGTGATGTCTGGGATACAGTGAAGCAGTCTGGATTTATTCAGAGATCCTAGCTCTCGGTCCCCCTTTGGACAGTATTTATTACCTGTGTGACCCTAGGGAAGTCACAGAACCTCTCTGAGCCTCAGTTTTCCCATCTATAAAATGAAGTTGGCCCAAGTGATCTCTAAAGGTCACATCTGGCCCTAAATTTCTACTTTTCACCTAGCAAAGGGAGGAAGCCCACCCTCATTCTGCGTACCCAGCTCTCCATCCGAGTCCATGCTATCCTAGGTGAGTCCCTGCCCTCACCCTGCGGCCACCCCCATCACAACTCTTTAGGACTCTTCTCCATTTCCTGGGAAGGAGGGAGGGGGGAGCCTGGGCCAAGCAGATAAGAAGCAGGATGTATGTGGGGGCTATCCCCAGTTAGGGCTCTGTTCTTCCTCAGGGGATGGCTCTCCTAAGAGTTGGGGGTAGGAAGTCACTCCAGGAATGGAGAGTGAACTCAGTAGGCCTTGGGGAGAGTGGGAGGTGGGTTCGGGGATGGAAGAGTTGCCCCTGGAAGCTGTGGAAAGGTGAATTTGTGGCCAGCTTACTATGTAGTCAAGATAGGGATGGGAGGGTCTGAGCCTGAGTGACTACTCCAGGTTCACTGCCTGCTCTTCAGAGGGGAAGGGTAAGTCTGTGCCTGACATCCTGTCCTGGGTGGGGGTGGGCCCGAGGCTGTACCTGGGTGAGCAGTGCCTCACCACCCATCTGTCCTCTACAGAGAAGCTCTATAGATCCAGCGGCCCTGAGCTGCGCCGCTCACTCTTCTCCCTGAAGCAGATCTTCCAGGTGAGGGGGTCACTTGGAGGCCAGCCTGGGAGGGAGCACCTGGAGGGGCTCTCCCCTGAGCTCCTCCCCCACTGCCTCTGTAGGAGGACAAGGACCTGGTACCAGAATTTGTACACTCAGAGGGCCTGAGCTGTCTGATCCGAGTAGGGGCCGCTGCGGACCATAACTACCAGAGCTATATTCTCCGAGGTGGGTCTAGGCATGGGTTAGCCTTTGTTGTCCTTCCTGCCCCTCTGCTGCCACGGCCTCATTCTGTGGGTGGTGCTACCCCGCTTCCCCCCTCGGTTTGATTTTTAAAGTCTTTTAGGACCTGGCCCCTTCCTTAATTTCTAGTCTTCTTATACTTTACTCTCCTACTTATGATTCAGTGACACTGACCTCCTGGCTGTTCTTCCTACACATTCCTTCATCTCCTATCTCCAGGCCTTTGCACACACCTGCAATGCTCTCCCTCCTACTCTCTGTCTCCTGGCTTCCTTTGAGACTTGGTTCAAATCCCACCTTCTGCAAGAGGCCTTTCCTGTTTCCTCTGCACACACACCCCTCCCCATGCCTTCCTTGCGGTGATTACCTCTACTTTACCCATAGCTGTTTGCATGTTATCTCTCCCACTAGACTCCTTAAGAGCAGGAGCCCTGCTTTGGCCTCCCTTTGTGTCTCTGGTGCCTAGTACAGTGCCTGGCACATAGGAAATGCTTGCTAAATCCTTGCTGCTGACTGGCTGGCTGGGGCTCCGGCCCTTGTCGCACTGACTCCAGCCATCCCTCCTCCAGCCCTGGGGCAGGTGATGCTGTTTGTGGATGGCATGCTGGGTGTGGTTGGACACAGTGAAACCGTGCAGTGGCTCTACACCCTCTGTGCTAGTGTGGTGAGTAAACCTGCCCTCTCTCACTTCTCTGTTTTTGGAGGCTGCCAACTCTGAAAGATGTAAGTGACTATAGTGTAGTAAGAAAGTGAGGGAGGGGAAGGAGGTGGTAAGGGCTGTCAGGAGATCCAGGTTCTAATTCAGCTGCTGCCACTAATTGTGATCCTGAACGACTCATTCTCCCCCACCCCACTCTGCCTCAGTTTCCTCATCTGTAAAATTAACCAACAAACATTTAAGCACTTACTATGTGCTGAGCACTGAGCTTGGTATACAAATACAAGTAAAAAGAAAGAAACTTACATCCTGATCGAGAAAGACAACACATAAAAGGGAGGGAGGGAGGAAGAAACACTGAAAGGAAAGCATGAGAAGTGCCTGGACTGGCTGGCTTCTTCTTGGGACCCCCCCACTTGCATCCAAGGTGTCTCCCCTCACTCCACCAGGTAGGTGCCATAAGTGTCAAGGACCAGCTAGTGACCCAATCTGGTTGGTCCCAGGAGTGCATGAAAGAGAATAGAATGAAATCAAGTTGGGACAGTTAATTGGGTCAGGGTTGTCAGGCTGAAGAGCTTACTTTTTATTCTGAAGGGAATAGGGAGCCATGGAAGCTTTTTGGTCAGAAGAGGGACTTGGTTCTACTTATAGTTTAAGAAAGTTGGGTGGAAGATTGCCTGGCAAGAGGGGAAACTGAGACAAGGAGGCCAGTATAATCCAGGAGAGAGGTGGTGAGGACCTGATCTAGGATGATGGGCAGAGACAGTAGAGAAATGATGTATTTGAAACATGGAATTAGACAGCATTTGTGACTACTCTTTCTTACCTTGGCCCTACTCTCCTCAGATTCTTATCAGTCACCACTGCTTCTTGGCCTCCGGAACTTCCAGTCCCCTAATCTCAGGCATTTACCCAAGCCCTGTCCTTGGTCCTCTCTTCCCTCCTCCATCCAGTTTCTCTCCATTGGTGATCTCATCTCTTCTCTGACTCCCAAATCTACATATATAGACTAAATCTCCCAAGCTCCAGGCCTGCATGTCCCAATGGCATGCTGGACATTCCCGGCTGCAGTTCTTGATGGCGCCTCAAGCATGGCCACAATGGAATTCATCATACTTTCCCCCTGAGCCTGCCTCTCCTTCCAACTTCCCTGTTCAGACTAAGGACACCATCCTCTTCTCAGTCACCCATACTCAAGGCCCTGACATCACCCCTGATTCTTTCCTTTCCTCTCTTGTACAGTCTCCACAACGTCTCTCAAATCCATTTCCTTCTCTTCACTTACACTGCCAACTCTAAAAGTGTTAGAGGAAGTCGGTCAATGATGAACAGCTACAGCACTGAGGGCCCAGTGATGGTAAATAACCTGAATTTGGACTGGATCTTGTCAGCACTGTTTTTCAGCATTCTCCCCTAGTATTTAGTTAGGTCCTGGCTAGTGTTAACAGCCAACACAAACTGATTGTAACTTTTGCATGTGAATTTTTTAAATCTCCCTTAATATAAAGTATAAATACCAAAAATTATTCATTTTAATAAACATCTTAAGTCAGGGGTGGGAAACCTACAGCCTTGAGGCCATATGTTTCCCTCTAGGTCCTCAAGTGCAACCCTTTGATTGAGTCCAAGTTTTATCGAATAAATCCTTTTGACTAAGTCCAACTTTCACAGAGCAAATTCTTTTATTAAAAGTATTTCAGGGTTCAGAATCTTGGGGGGTACAGAAGTTTCAGATGCTGGTGACCTTTCTGCTGCATTTGTCCCTGTTAACCACCCTCTCCTGGATACCCTTCCCTTGGATTTCCTCACATTGCTTCCTCCTGAGTCTTTCCTTACCTGTCTAACTACCTTCAGCCTCCTTCATTAATTCATTGTCCAGATCATGTCCCCTAAACATGGATGTTCCCCAAGATTTTGTCCCAAACCCCCTTCTCTTTCAATGGTCATGGTGACCTCATGGCCTCCCCTGGGTTTGGTTGTCATTTTTATGCCAGTGACTTCTGGATCCACTTATCCAGTCCAGTCTGTCTCCTAAGCGTCAGTTTTTCCAGTCTTTGAGCTTTATAATCCTGCCTTGACCTTACTCTCCCCTACCTCATATATCTAATCATTGACAAAAATGGGTGTTTTTCATCTGACTCCTCTCCTCTTACACATGGTCACCCCCTTAAGTCATGCCTCCTCGCCCCTTGTCTAGGCAGTCCCTGTCTCAAATATCTCCCCCACTTCAGTACATTCTCCACACTGCTGCCAAAGTGATTGTCCTTAAGTCTGACCCCTCTAAGCTCCCACGGCTTCCATTACTTTAGAATCAGATAGAATAAACTTCTTTGCTTGGCCCTTAAGGACTTTCTCAGACTCTTCCCAAACTCTCTTTCCAGCCCCAATATACATTTATTTATTGTAACATTTATTGTACAAGAATACATCCTGCATTCTTCAGTCCAGCCAAAGAGATTTTCTCCATGTTCCTCACATGGGACACTCCATGTCTTGCCCTCTTGCCTTTGCACTGGCTTTGCCCCATTCCTGGCATTCCCTCCCTCTTCATCTCCAGCCTTCTAGCTGAAGCCTTCTTTCATCCCACCAACTACTTTTGTGCCCATTCTCTTGATGCTCCATGTATTCTTCTACCTGCCCTTGTTTCCTGTGTTAGAACTCCTTCTATTCCCAGCTTAGCCCAGTGGTTTCACAAGTGCTTGTGGCACAAATGATACCAACCATACTTCTTAAGGACTGATGATGGAACAGGCTGCCCACCTCGTGGAGAGGCGAGTGTAGACTGAGATATTTTTATGGAGATGGCCAATGCAAGAATTTGTGTTTCTTGACTATAAGGGTTTTGTTTTTCTTGTTTCCTCAATTGGGGACGGGGGAGGGAGTGGGGAGAAAATTTGGAACTGAAGATAAATTAAATTTTAAATTAAATTAATTTAATTAAACTTTAAAATTTTTCTTATTAAAAATATTTCTAATAGCAAAAAAGAAAATGCCTACTGGTTTGACTTATGAGTAGGGACTTTCTTTTATTGCATTTGTAGACTTAGTATTTACCAAAGGGTTTGGCACATAACCAGTGCTGAATAAATCCTTGTTGATTGATTGGAGATCTGACAGTGAGTGGCAGAGGTGAAATGGAGAGAGATAACAAGAGTTGTTCTGGCATTCTAAGTTCTAAGGTCCCTTCTAGCTCTGACTGGTTTAGATTCTGAAAAAAAGAAAACATGGCGCTATCTTAACTACCATCTCAGTGATGTCACAACGCTGAAGTTCTCTTTCCTGCCCTGGGGTGAAAAACAGAAGAATTCCCCCACAGGCTTCACCCCCTAGAGAATCCTTCAAAGAACATTGCCCTGGAGAGAAAGCCTCATCACCGTGAAAGACATCTCCCTTCCCAGGCTCCTTTCATAAAAGCTTCCCTGCCTTCATCCTCTGCTTCTGTATGGAAGTCCCTTTAGTCCCCAAAGCAGGGCTGAGCTCCCCTTTCCCATAACCCCCTGCCTAAGAGATGCTACCAGGAAATAATAAAACCTTACTTAACTGGATGCCTCCTTCTCCCCAGTCTCGTCTGGTGGTGAAGACGTCCCTGAAGCTCCTTCTGGTGTTTGTGGAATACGCAGAGACAAATGCCCGGCTGTTTATCCACGCTGTCAATACTGTTGCCAATGCCACTGGTCAGGCACCCTTCCCTCTTCTCTCCTCTCTCCATGCCCTCATTTTGTGCCCTCTCTGCCTTCCCACACACCTCTCCTGTCACCTACTCCACAGGTGCCTATCCATGGGCTACCTTTGTGTCCATCCTGGAGGAGAAGAATGGGGCTGACCCAGAACTGCTGGTGTTCACCATGACACTGATCAACAAGGTGCCTGGGGCTGGGGGGAGAGCAGAGGTCCTCATACCCTTAGGGTCCTCCCCATACCCACCCTTGGACTAGCACCCACCCCACAGCGCCCTCATTATCAGGTCTCAGAACCCTTTATGGTGGCTGAGGGCCCAACCTCACCTTTAGCGTGGTGCCTACAGACGCTGGCAGCCCTTCCTGACCAGGATTCATTCTATGATGTGACGGATGCATTGGAGCAACAGGGCATGGAGGGCATTGTGCAGAAGCACCTGGGTAGCTCTGGCACAGACGCTGACCTTAGGGCACAGCTTGTCCTCTATGAGGTAAGGATCCCAGAATTGGGGCATCGGGGGCATCAGAATTCTCAGGTTTCCTTCCTCACTTCTACCTCTTTTCTTTCTACAGAGTGCCCTGCGGCTGGAAGATGGGGACCCTGAAGAGGGGGTAGCAGGCGGACGGCGGGAGCGCAGGAAGCCATCTTCAGAGGAGGGAAAGAGGAGCCGGCGTTCCCTGGAGGGGACAGGGTACTGCCTCAGCTCTCCTGCCAGGGCCAGCTGTCCTATCCTGCCCCCCTCCAAGTCTCCTGTGGAAGCTCACCCTCAGTAAGTGAATCATTGTCAGTAAGTATTTATGAGGTTTGTTAAGTGCCTACCATGTGCCAAGCACTCCATCTCTCAGCAGACCTGGAAAACTCTCCCTCTTTATCCCCACCTACTGGCTTCCATGGTTTACTTTAAGCCCCAACTCAAATCTCATCTTCTGTGAGAAGCCTTATTCCCATGCCTTCCCTCCCTTAATTATTTTCTATTTCACTTGTTCATGATATTTTGTTTGCTTGGCAAAGACTGCCTTTAGCTTCTTTTTCTATCTCCAGTGCTTAGCACAAAGTGTCTAACACATAGTGGGTGCTTAATAAATGTTTCTTGACTGATGGAGTGGTCACAAAGAGAGGCAAAACACAGCCCCTGCCCTCAAGGAGGTCACAATGTAATGAGGGAAGCCACAAGCAAACAAATATGTATGAACAAGCTACATACAGGATAAACAGAAAATAAGAGAGAGAAGGCATTAGGATGAAGAGGGCTTGGGACCTCCTGTACAAGGTGGGGTTTTGATCAGGAATTAAAGGAAGCCAGTACATACAGAGGAGGAGGGACAACATTCAGGCACAGGGGACAGTCAGAGAAAATGCCCCGAGCTGAAAGATGGAGGGTCTTGTTTGTGTTACAGCCAGGAGGCCAGTGTTCCCTGGATTGGAGAGAGAGAGAGAGAGTGTGTGTGTGTGTGTGTGTGTCTGTGTGTATGTGCTGCGTGTGTGCGTGTAAGTGTGAAAGGGGTGGAGGGGCAGATTATGAAGGTTTTGGATGTCAAATGGAGGATTTTGTATTTGACTGAAGGTGATGGGGAACCCCTGGAGTTTATTGAGTGTGAGGGTGACATGGTTGAACTGATGCTTTAAGACAATGTCTTTAGAGACTGAATGGAGGCTGAATTGGAGTGGAGAGAGACCTGAGGCAGGATTTCCCCTCCACCCCGGTCTCTTTCCCTCAGACTACTGCAAGAGTCCAGGCATGAAGGGGCGAGGGTCTTTCCTGGGGGGTGAGGTGGCGGTGTCAGAAGAGAGAAGGGGGCGTATTAGAGAGATATTACAAAGGTAAAATTGACAGGCCTCGGCAACAGCTTAGAAATGGGGGGGTGAGAGAGAGTGAGAAATCTAGGAGTACTCCTAGGTTTCAAGCCTGGAGGACTTGGAGGATGTGTAGTACTCTCAACAGTAACAGGGAAATTTGGAAAGGGAGAGGCTTTAGAGGAAAGGGAATATGTTCAGTTTTGAACATGTTGAGTTCAAGATGTCTGAAAGGCAGTTGCAGATGTGAGATTGAAGGTCTATGGGAACTGATGAAATCGTCAAGTGAAGGAATATGAAAGGAGAATAGGCGAAGGAGAGGTCAGATAGGTAAGAGGACGACCATGTGAGAGCTGTGTCCTATAAACCTGGAAGGAAAAAGATATCAAGGGGAAGAGGGTGATTAAGTGTTAAACATTTCAGAGATGTCAAGAAGAATGAAGGCTGAGAAAAACCGACTGGGTTTGGTAATTAGAAGATGACTGGGAACTTGAGTGGAATGATAAGATCAGGGGGCCAAGAGAACAGGAGGAGAGGAAGTAGAGGCATCTATTGTAGATGGCCTTCTTCAGGGGTTTAGCCACAAAAGAGCATAGGATGCTAGTTAGCAAAAATCAAGTGAGAGTTTTTTGAGGATAGGGGAGACACAGGTATGTTTATAGGCAGTAGAGAAGGTGCCAATAGACAGTGAGGGAGTCACATGAGTGAGGATGGGAATTACTGAGAGGGGCAATGTGTTGGAGGAGATGAGATGGAATGGGATCTCTGGAACAAGTAGACAAGTTAGCCTTGGTAAGGAGTAAGACCACCTCTTCATGGGAGAGAGGAATGAAGGAGAGAGTGGCAGAAGGCATCTGAGTGATAGATGAGGAAAGTGGGAGAAGAGAGAGTTCACAGTGAATGGCCTCAATATTTTCTGTAAAGTTAGAGGCTAGATTCTGAGCTGAGAGGTGGGGAGCCAGGGGAGGCTTGAGGGGGATTAAAAGGTTTGGAAGAGCCACTTGAAGAGGGGGATAGTGAATTGATAAGGGAGGTGTAGTAGGATTGTCCAGCAGCCATGAGGGTCCAATTGTGACATAAAATTGCAGTGGACCCAGTCGGAATGTTTGCATGATTTTCTCCACCTTTATTCAGCAGTACATGTGTAAAAGTGAAGGCAGATGGTGGTGGGCATGATCCAAGGCTGAGTCTTGGCAGGGCACAATTGGAGAAATGATAAAGGCCCCAGGGACTCAAGAGAAGAGAACAGTGTAGATTTGAACTGGTTCACCAGAGGGTCAGGAGTGGCTAGTGCAGGGGTAATGGAGAGTGTAAACAGAGGAGTGTGGGATGATGGGAAAGCAGAAGGAGAGGTAAACAGTCAGTAGATAATGGTCAGATAAGGAGTAGAAGGGAAGGAGGGAGGGGGAAAGTAACTGATCCCACACTAACCAACAGTCCTGACTTTAGCCCCGTAGGTCCAGCCCTCTGCCTCAGTTCCTCAGTGGTCTTGTTTCCCAGCCCCACTGTGGTTCCCCCTACAGATGCATTGGGTGAAAGAAGCATCTATAAGTAAGTCAGGTGCTCGGGGATGGGACATCACCCCTGCCCCCTTGGTTCCCCCCTCCTCGTGGCCCACTGGCACTGCCACCCTCTCACCCTCTGGGGATGTACATACCAGTACTTAAAGGTCTGCTGCCCAGACCTGGGCCCCTCTCTCTGCTTGTCCCTTTTACTCTCTTCATCTGCTAGCCCAGCTTTGTGCCCTCTCTGGGACACCCTGCCCCCTTTCCGGGGCACCTCCGGCCATCTCCTGCCCAACTTTTCTTTCTTTTTCCAGACTTCATCAAACTGTTCCTCTTTGGTAAGTGACTAAAGTGAACAGAACCTCAAGCCTCCCTTGGACTGTCCATCTCCTGCTCTCCTTCCTTACCCTCCATTTTCTCTCCCTCTTTCCTCAGTCTTCTCTCCCCTCTCCCCTTCTCGTCTTATTTCTACTGTTCTCCCTTGTCTCCTCTGGTTTCCCCATACTCCCATATTCCAGCATCTTCCCCATCCTCTTTCCTCACCATCACGTTCCCCCACCCTTTCTCTCTTTCTTCCTCTCCCTTCCCTGTGTCTCTCCCTCCCCCATCCTTGTCTCCTGGGAGCCGGGGATCCAGGTGGGGGCAGAGAGGAGTGATGGTGGTGAGGTGTTTAAAAATTTGGGAGAGGTTCATGGGATGAATACTTCCCTGGGGTCGGTATGTATATAAGAGAGACGAAGCTAGTTTGGAATGGAACCAATCAAAGGAGGCCCCAGGAGTGCTACAAGATGAACAAGTCTCTTCCCCTAGGGCCCCTGAGAGCCCTCCTGTCCCCCCGGTCCCAGGGGTCCCGCCTGTGCTGGGCAGGTTTGAGTAAGTACAGAGCGAGACTGGCCTCATTTGGCCCTGCTCAGGACTTTGTGCTCCCTGCTTCAGAACTGCTTCCCCGTGTGCAACAGGGACCCTCTGGGGAACCCCCTACAGGGGCACCCATTCTTCCCCCTCAGTTCCATATCTGGTTCCCACCCTCACTCTTCAAAAGACCTGGAAACAGCTTCCTGGACCAGCTCAGGAAAGGACCGAGCAGATAGAATAGTTAACTATATACCAAATATCCCGTATCCCTGCTGAGAAGGATCTTGGGAGCATAGTAGACCTTTTGAATCTGAAGTAGTGATATTCCTGTTAAGATCTGGCCTGATACTAATCTGAGGAATCTGGATAGTAGGAAAGAGCTTCAGCCCAGCTCTATCCTGACGCCTTCCTCAGTTCTCGGATAGCCTGGGCTACAGATAGAGAAGAAACTTAGGGATAAGCAGAGGGCCAGGAATTAAGAGAACACTGGAAAGAGCCATAGAATAGACCTTTGAGGCTATGAGGCACTAATCCTAATATGATAAGGCTGAAGAAGGGGGCAAAGGATGGGCTGCCCAGAAGGGTGGTGTGACTCCATGTGTGATGGGCCTGACTCAGGACTGGGTCAGGAAAGGTGCTAGCCCTCCACCTCCCCTGAGGCCCAAACAAGAGCTTGTGGGCCTCAAAATAAATCGTACAAAAGCATTTCAAAAGGAAAAAATGTTTTAAATATAGTATCCAAAAAATCCTGGATGGATTTGGCCATCTAGTCAAACTGTTCCACTGACCAGAGGAGTTGGGAATTCCAGACAGGAAGCAGAGGTTTGAACATGATGGATGGCCTTGGAGTCCTTGGCAAATGAGAAGGGGAGACGGGCAGTTTCCATTTAAGACCCTAAAAGGTGGAAGGAAACATGGAGATTGCCTAGTTCATTTCCATCATTTTACAGATAGGGAAAGGGGAACCTAGAGCTAAGGGACTTTCCCAAAGTCACAAGTTAGTAAATGGCAGAGGATTTGATCCCAGGCTCTCTGTTGCCAAATCCATGCTCTCTGCTCAGTGCATGGGCTGCTATTTGCATGGGCTGTGTGTGCCCGTGTACATATATGGTGGGGAGGAGGGGTGTTTTGTGTGTGTTTGCCAGGGAAAGAGTCCTGGCCCATGGAAGGTAGGCCTCAGTTTTTATAGCAAGTAGGCTTGTTGCTGGCTGGCAGGGGTGGGCCTGAGTGCTCTAGGCACTGAGGAAGAGCTGGAGAGGGAGCCAAGTACTGGGCACCAATGGGAGCTCTTCTGCAGAGCCCGTTTCCTGGAGAACGTGGCGGCAGCTGAAACTGAGAAGCAGGCTGCCTTGGCCCAGGGTCGGGCCGAGGCCCTTGCTGGGGCCGTGCCAGATGAGGCTGATGGACACCCAGGTAAGGAGTTGTTGGGGAGGCTGGGTCACCTCCAAAGGACCCCTGGGGTATTTCTCCCCCAAATGGAGATTCTCTGGGTCTTCTCTGCCCCCTAGTAGGAGGAGAGAGTAATGTTGCCCTTATAAGCCCCAGAGGGGAACTCTACCTTTGATTTGTAGGGTAACCATGGTGATGACTTTCTTTCCTATCTTCACAGACCCCCGAGAATTGTGGAGCACCCCAGAGCCAGATCCCACCACCCGCACCCCTAGCACCCCAAGAAGTCCACTTCCCCGACCCCTGATCCTAGCCCAGCGAAGCCTGGAGTCTGAGGTCCTGACCCCAGAGACTGATGTCACCTCAGAGCCACTCAAACGCCAACCTTCTCTCCGCATTGGAGACTTAGACTTCTCTGACTTAGGGGAGGATGAAGACCAGGACTTGTTGGCCACCGAGTCAACTGGGGCTGGAGGAGGTGTCCCGGCACCACCACCCCTCCCTGGGAATCCTCCACCCCCACCCCCTTTGCCCCTAGGATGCCCACCACCACCTCCACCTCCACCTCCCCTAGGAGGGGTGCCCCCTCCTCCTCCACCCCCTGGGATACCCCCACCTCCACCAGGTCCTTCTGCCACTGATGGTCCCATCCTCCCTCCTAAGAGGAAGACTGTGAAGCTGTTTTGGCGGGAGTTGAAGCCTGGAAAAGGAGTCAAAGGTTTGGGTCGGTTTGGCCCAAGCCCCACCCTATGGGCCTCACTGGAGCCTGTGACTTTGGACACTGCAAAGTTGGAACACCTGTTTGAGACTAGAGCCAAGGAAGTGATGTCCAACAAGGTACCTCCCTTATCCCCCCAATGTAGGGGAAGCCCAGTCACAGAACTAAGACCTGGAATAGACTTTACAGATCTTTGAGCCCATGCCTTTCATTTGAACCAGTGACAGCAGGGTGTGGTGGGAAGAACTGTGGACTGGGTGTCAGAGCACTGGCTCCAGTCTTCTCCTTCCCCCCTTGATCCAGTCACTTACTATAAAATGGAGAGCTGTCCTTCCCTAAGATGGGCTAGATAGATTGAGGTCACAATCATTCCAGAGCCTAGGAAACAGTACCAGCCAAGTTAAGTAATAGGACATTAGTTAACCAGAGAGCCAGTGGCAGAGCTGGGAACTAAAAGCCATTTCTTCAGACCCAACAAGTCCAGGTTTCTATCTATTGTACCATACTGTTTCTGTGCAAGGTATGACCCTCCCTGACCCTCTGAAGTCTCAAACCTAGGGGAGGAAATAATGGGCTACTCTCCCCTGCCTCTACCCTCCCAGGGCCTAATCCTAGATCCATCCTCTGCCCATCCTACTCGCCCCCACCCCCAAAGGAGGTCCCCACCCCAGCCTTACATCACCCTTACAGAAAGCTGCTGAAGGCCGAAGGACAATGACGACGGTGCTGGACCCCAAACGAAGCAATGCCATCAACATAGGCCTCACAGCGCTGCCCCCCATCCATGTCATCAAAGCGGCCCTGCTTGGTTTTGATGAATTTGCTGTCAGCAAGGATGGCATTGAGGTGTGTTGTGGTGAGAGTGGGAGTTTGAGAGGGACTCCAGGGAGGAAGGCTGTGATGGAAGGATGCAGAAGCACCACCCTCCGTCAGACCTGGTCTGATACCATCCCAATGCCATCCCAAACCAGCCACTTGGGGGTATACCAATCCTAGGTCTTGACTTAGGTATTAACAAAGTCCCTTTTTCTCTTAAATCAGCAGAGAAATTTTTACTACAAAGCCATAGGGGCAGGGGGGGAGGTCACACCAGCCCTTAGAAATAATCTAAGTTTACAGAGTAAAATCCTTAAATTCAGAGTTGTACTTCAACACTGTGGTTTCATGGGTCTGGGAAGAAGGAACACTGGAGTCTAGAGCCACCTGAGGCTGTATCTCCGGTCTGGTACTCAGCCCTGGTAGAACCCCAGGCAAGTCAGTGCATACCTCTCTGGGCCTGTCTCTTCATCTATACAATGGCGATCACTCTTAGACTACCTACTTCACAGGACTGGGAAAAACACTTTATAAACCTTAACAGTTCATTTTTGTATCATGAATTACCTCATTCTGGCTTCTCCTGTGAGTCTGTGAAAAACCACCCTCAAGGATCCAGTTGGTAAGATGGAGGCCTCTTCCTGTGTTCCTGTTTTGTAGATACAAGTGTTGCTACATTGTTACCCTGCAGACTCCCTACGTGTCCTGCCCCTCAGCACGGCCTTGATAGCTTTACTTCCTTCCCGTGTGTTTATTAGCATCCGTCCTTCCAAGTTCTGATAAACATACGCTGATTATACTTGAGTTATCTAGGTCCCTTCCAGCTTTAGGGCATATGAACTTATTTCTCAGGGCCTCTTGTTGTGAGGAAGATGTTTTCTAAACTTTCGAGTGATATAGAAATGGGGTCAGGAAAGCCTTGTCTCAGATGAGCTGGGGGTGGGGGTGGGGGGCATGGCTTAAGGGGCAAATACATCCCTGGGACTGTCTTGTCTAGGGACATTGGAGAGGAGGCCTCTGGGGGGGGGGGGGGGGGGAATGGAGAAAACCCTGGGGCTGGAGACGAAGCCCTTGCTTTCAAAGCTCCATGTAACTGCATACTCATTTCCCCTTGGAGATTCAGTTTCCTCTTTTGCCAGATGAGGATGCTAAGACTTGATGTACCCTAAAGTTCCTTCCAGATCTAAATCCCACCCTCCATATCTACTTACTGAGCCATACCCCTCAAGGAAGAGACTGAGACAGGAGTTCTAGTTAAGTCTCCTTAGCCAGGTAGGACAATGGGCTATTGACTGGCTAATGGATGGATGAGTTTGAGAAGGAAACCTATTACTCAGTGAATCATATGATGTGTAATGTCCTTTTGGTTCACCAAAGGGTCAGTGGTTTTCTCAAATAGAATGCCCTTATTGTCCAACTAATAAATAGTCTGTTATCCTGAGAAGCAGCTAGGTGATGTGGTAGATACAACACTGGGCATGGAGTCAGGAAGACCTGAATTCAAATCCAGTCTCAAACACTGAGCTAGCTGTGAGATCGTGGGCAAGTCACCTAATCTTTCATATGCTTCAGTTTCCACCATCTGTAATATACCTTACAGACTACATTACAGGGCTGTGTTGAGGATAAGATGAGACATCTGTAAATGTTTTGCAAACCTTAAAGCGCTCTCTAAATGCTAGCTGTCCCATCAATATGGGCACTACTATCCACTGTGTATATTGTAACCCATTGATGGCTTCTCATCCTGTGTGACTTATCTATAGTCCTTCACCACCCCCACCCCACTTCCCACAAATTCTCCACTTAACATACCAGGGACTTTCCTTTAGATGTTTTGACATTACCAGGATATCCATGGCACAAATAAGCTGTATACCGGTTATCTCAGGGACTCCATACATGACTAGCCTGCTTCCTATTCCTCTCTGGTTTTCTGTCTTTCTCTTCTCCTTTCTGATTTCCGAACTGGTCATACGTTGGTACCTACTCACGCTAACCATGGACCTTTCAGTTGCCTCTTGAGGGATTTTCCACTTAAATTCTTTGGAGATATGGCACTCCTTAACTTATACACACACAGCAGCCTATAGTTAAAAAAAAAATGGGCTTTTTTTTTTTCAGAAATACTGAAAGAAGCACACATTTCCAAATGAAATTCCACCTACTCTCTTCTTCCTAGTCTATTCCAAGCTTAGCTCCTTGACCATCGAGGGGCTGTCCATTCATCTCTGTATCATAGTCTGGCCAATAGACATTCTTCATCCACTTGGCTTTTCCCAGATGGAGTTCAGTCTGACCACACATTTACACTGCATTTTAAGGGTTACAAAATGTGTTTCTAACTGCAAACCTGTGAGATAGGTAGTGCAGGGACTATTAATATTGTTTTGGGAAACTTTCAGGAAGGGGCTTGACCCAGGTCACCTAGCTAGGTAGAGTGAGTGTTGAGATTCCACCATAGGTCTCAGCACCACTGCCATCAGACCACTGCCCTAAGGCAAGTCTGTTGGTTCTGGGCATGGAATAATCCTGGTGTCCTTCTCAGAATCAGCTGTTTGAAGTTTCTATGTAATCTGGATGATGCCAGCTGTCCCTCTTCACGCCCCATCCCCCAGGCTTTGGATAGCAGCTCCCTCCTATCTCCTTCTAGCAACACAACTCAATCCCAGCTTTGCCCACAGCTCCCATGAGCCAGAAATGAATTTCCCAAGGAGAGAGGTCATTTGGTCCACACCTTTCCTTTTACAAGCAGTGAACCTAAGGAGGCCTGGAGAAATGGCTGGACTTCAGAGCTCAGGATTCACTCAGACCACTCTGGTTTGTACTCGTGTTTATGACAAAAGTAGAAAGGACAGGACTTAGAGCAATTGACAAAATCCAAGGATTCCATCCCAGGATCCCTAATCAGCTCCTGCATAGCCAATACACATTGCTGGCCAAACCTGACTCATCTTCCCAGACTGACCACTAATTGGGTGCCTTTGGCTTCAGAATGTCACCTCCCGTCAGTTTCTTCATCTTTAAAATGGGGGTGGAAGTGATGTTTAGACCAGCATTCTTATTGTCCCTTTCGCTCCAGTGATCCACGACCATCTCTAGCTGTCTAGATTGTCTTAGTTTTTCCACTAACCAAGAAGGGTCAAGGTCCATGATACTGACACATTCCACCTGGGGTTTTCCATGTTCCACCCAGTCCCCTAGAGGAATAAGTAAGTGGCCATCACACACCTTCCCCCTCACCACCCTGAGAAAAATCTGCACTTCATACATTTTAAATACATCATGTGGTATTCAGTCATGGCAAATTAGTCACATACTATGTAGTCATATAGTAGATGTCTACACTTATACCTGCCAATCAAAAAGGGCTATTTCTTCACAGGGCAGCACTTTAGGAGTAACAGCGCCATCCTCTTGTTATGGGTCAGGAGTTAACTCTAAAGAGATGGCAGTGGGTCAGTCGAGTAATGGGAAACCCACCTGAAAGGAGTAAAGTTATGCCGGCCCCAAAGGCTCAAATTCTGGCCCTTGTGACTTTACCCTCTGGATAGGCAAATTGCTTTACCCTCTGGATAGATCTCCTCTGCTCTAAAATAAGGGGACTAGACTCTGCTTTCTAGAACCTGTCCAGTTCCAAAGCCTGGTCCTATGACAAATCAGGGGAGATACAAACTGGGGGCGCCATGGTGTATCCACAGAAATTGCTGACAATGATGCCCACAGAGGAGGAAAAGCAGAAGATCCAAGAAGCCCAACTGGCCAACCCGGACATCCCACTGGGCCCAGCTGAGAGCTTCCTGTTGACCCTCTCCTCCATTGGTGGCTTGGCCGCCCGACTACAGCTATGGGCCTTTAAGCTAGATTATGAGACCATGGAACGGGTATGACTGAATCTGTTGGAATAAGTCAAGTGGGATTGGGAGTAGGTATGGGAGGGAACAGTGTCTTAGTATTTGAGGCTCTATAGCTAACAGAGAAATGGTCATTTCTTTGCAGAAGGGCTATCAATAAAAGCCTATTTTTTTAAAACAAATTTTTTCAAATGATGGGACAAATATTTTCATATGCTCAGGATCAGAGGGTATTGGTAACTGTGGAATTCCCTGTCCCCACCACCTAGGAGATTGCAGAGCCACTGTTTGACCTGAAGCTGGGCATGGAACAGTTGGCCCAGAATCCTACCTTCCGCTGCATCCTGGCAACCCTGCTGGCTGTGGGCAATTTCCTCAATAACTCCCAGGTGAGTGGGATGAGAGGGGGAGAAATTTAGTGACCCTATATTGAGGGGGCCCAGAACTCCTAGAGGACAAAAGAGGGGAGGGAGCCGGGCATTGCAGGCTGAGCCTGTGACTATTTCAGAGCAGCGGATTTGAGCTGAGTTACTTGGAAAAGGTGTCTGAGGTGAAGGACACTGTGCGCAGACAGTCCCTGCTGTATCATCTCTGCACCCTGGTGCTCCAGAGCCAGCCAGAGTCCTCAGACCTCTACTCAGAGATCCCAGCCCTCACGCGATGTGCCAAGGTCAGCTGGGGGAAATCAAGGCCCCACTGCCCCTCCATGCAGGGGAGGGGTCATGGGGACAGCGAAGGGGGTGGGGGGAAGCTGCCTGCCTAGACTGTGGGCCACATCACTGCTTCCAGGTGGACTTTGAGGTGCTGGCTGAGAACTTGGGTCAGCTGGAACGGCGGAGCTGGGCAGCTGAGGAGAATCTGAAGAGCCTGGCTAAACACGACCTAACACCTGCCCTGCGTGCCCGCCTCACCCACTTTCTAAGCCAGTGTGCCAGGCGCATTGCCATGCTCAAAGTGGTACACCGACGTGTGTGTAACAGGTGGGATGGGGGTAATGGGAAAGGGAAGAGGGGATGCTTCAGGCAGAGCCTAGGCCCAGCCTGACTGTCTCTGCACTCCCCCAGGTTCCATGCCTTCCTGCTATACTTAGGGTACCCAGCAGAAGTGGCCCGGGAGGTGCGGGTGATGCAGTTCTGCCAAACGCTTCGGGAGTTTGCACTGGAATACCGGACGTGCCGGGAGCGCGTCCTCCAACAGCAACGGAAGCGAGCCACTTGCCGGGAACGCAACAAGACAAGGGGGCGCATGATCACCGAGGTAACCCTCTTTTCTGATGGCTTGCCACCAATCCATCCATGCCCTTTCTAGGCTGACCCTTTCCCACTCCTGTCCAGACAGAGAAATTCTCATCGGTTGCTGAGACCTCAAGTCTGCCTGTGCCAGTGGCTGTGGGGAGTGGCCCAGGTCAGGGGGACAAGGACACTGATGTCACCATGCGGAGCGTGTTGATCAGTGGGTCTGACGCCCCAACCCACAACAGAAGGAGCCGAGGTAAGGATAAGGGAGTTGGGGCTTTCAAACACTGCTTCCTTCTCCTTAATCTCCTGAACCAGCCCTAATCTCTACAGGCATAACCCCGAACAACCCCCCTGCAGTAGCACCAGTGACCCCAGTAACAGCCCCAGAGGAAACCCCGAGTTCGGGCTCTCCAACTGATGCCTCCGATGAGATCATGGACAGACTGGTGCAGTCTGTGACCCGGAGCAGCCCCCGGGCCCTTGCTGCCCGGGAGCGAAAGCGGTCTCGGGGCAACAGGAAATCCCGTAAGTAACAGCCCTGAAAAGACATTAATGCTGGGAGAAATATGAGAGCTTATTAGACAAACCTTATTCACTTTACAAATAAGCCAACTGAGACCTTCAGAGGGAAGAGCCATTTTTCCCAGTTCCACTCTCTTTTCACCAATGCACCAATCAACTACCACTTCTGGCTTTGTTCCCCATTCCCTCCAGGCCTGCTGGGGTCCTTACTCTATCACCAAACAATGTTGTTTCCTCCCTGCAGTGAGAAGGACCCTGAAGGGCGGCCTTGGTGATGACCTGGTGCAGGCCTTGGGACTGAGCAAAGGGCCCAGCCTGGAGGTGTGAGAGGGGTATCCCCCACTGCCTCCCATTCAAGAAGTCTCTCAGAGCATCGCCTGTAGACTCCGGGGAGGTGGGGGAGAATCTGGGCCCCCTTCTCCTAGCCATTGCATCACTCCATGTGCCCTGGGGGCCCAGGGGATCTGAGCAGTATTATTTGTGTGTGAGCATACGTGTGTGTGTGTGTGTGTGTGTGTTTGGATGAGAGAAACATTTTTTAGCCTAGAGGAATAAAGATATTCCTTAACCAACCAGCTGTGCTCTCTTTTCTGCTGGAGAGCCCTTGAGCTATGGGGGAAGGACACAGGAGTTCTGTAGACCAGCTGGTGACTGGCTTGGCATGGTGCAGTCTGCTCCATCCAGCTGGTGCCCCCCAGCATGACAACACAGATACACATGGCTCCCAGCCTTGGCTCTTTATTATAACAAGCTGGTCCCCTCCCCCTGCCCACCCCTGACCCAGTCCATCTACATGTCCAGGTTCCATGGGCTGCCAGTGTCTCCTGGGCAGTCCAGGAAAGGACCCAGGCACGGATAGGCAGGACCTGCCCTGACTGGGAGAGCCTCGCTCAGTTCTGTAGCTGCGGCCAGCCTTCTGCCACCACTGGCTACAACCGCTTCATCTGTCGGCGCTCCTGCCTTCGCTGGCGCTTCTCACTGGGCTCAGTAATGGAGTTGGCTGACTCAGCTGTGAGCCAAGGGCTCAGGATGTTTACCCACAGGAGGTAGAGTGCCCGGCCTGGAGCCTGGCAGGAAGCAGGGCAGATTGGGAAGACAGTGGGTTGCTGAACAATACAGTGGTCTTCAAGTATTGAAAGGAGAGGGCTGGGACTCAATGAGGGGCAGTTAGGGCACGGAGCCAGATTTCAGCTCAGTCCAAGTAAGAACTCTGTAACAGAGCATCCACCGTAGAAGGTAGTGTGCTCTCCTGAGTTGCTTGGTTCTGAGGAGACTTCTGACCAGGTTCAGGGGGCAGGGCAGATGAGCTGAAAGGTTCCCCTGCCCTGCAACTAAAGGCTCTGTAGATGGGGGTCTGAGCTGCCCCCCCGACAGTGCCAGGGCAGGATGCTTCAGCATCAGGCATATATGTCCCTCCTAGTCCCTCAGTTGTACTTACCAAGAGCCAGAAGTACCACACATAGAGGGAGAAACAGCTGAGCACCTGGACAATGGCTGTCAACAAGATCACATCCTTCAGGTGCCTTGTGGGGAGGTGGAAGCAGGGAATGAACATGGTCAGAAGCTGAGGGGAGCTCAGGTGACCCATGGGGATGATGGACTATAAAAGGCCAAGGATGGGTGCCCACCCCAGGGGAAGGAGTGAGCTGGCAGCAGGTCCCGCTCACCTGGGCTGGCAGGGGACACTCACTCTGCCATTCCCTGCTCCATGTTGAGGTCGATGCCGCTGTCTGCCAGAGCCCCGTCCTCTGAGAAGGCTGCCTTGGCCATGGAGCTCATGGAGCGGTAGCTGGCTCCATACACAACCGAGCTGAAGACCAGGGCTGTCTGTGGGAAACACAGAGGGTTAGTACCATGAGGGAAAGCTGGGGGAGAAAGAAGAGTCTCCGCCCGGGGGCAGCTGGGGCAGGGAGGGGGGTCATAAAACATACCCAGGCCCAGAAAGATGCGGAAGAGTAGAAGATCACAAGGGTCACAACGCTGTAAATCGCCTGGAACCAGAGACACAGGTGGCAAGTCAGGAGAAAGGGCAGAATCCTCAGCCGTAGGCCCTTCTCTTTGCCAGGGTAACCTTCCCATGCTGACAAACACCCTTGACAGAAGCCAAACATCTCCCTCCCCTCTGCTGGGGACCGTAAACATCGGGGGGCAGAAGGGACAAAGACTCAGCACATCAGGGAGCGGAAGACCGAGCAGCAGGCCCCTGAGAGTCTGTACTAGTGGGAACAAACTATTCAGAGCTGAGGAGGGGGAGGCAGACCAGAGCTCTGTCTGGAGGTCAGTAAGTCTCAGAGGATAATGAATGAGTAGTCAATGGGTGCTGCTCCAAGGTCTGACCTTTTGCTTCTCTGAAATACTTTCGAAAGACACTCTACCTATATCCGCCAATGTCCAATTAACCCCACAGTGCTCCTATGACTGGATAAGAAGAACCTACCTCCAACACCCACCAGACCAGCTTCACCCTCACCCAGGACTCGGAGCCCATCGTCCATACAGTTCCCATTCAAACCCAAGCCTCAGAGTAGAAGCCCATCCCCAAAGTGATGGAGATCCCTCTAATAACCCTCAAGCCTCAGCATCAATGGCGTAGGGAACACTCACAGTAGCCCCCAGGATGATCCGAAAGTAGAATCTCAGGGTTTCTTTATTCTCTTCAAATATCTGCTTCTTCCCCTTTGTGCCCACCTTCCCTTTGGGCTACGGGCAAGTTAGCAAGAAATAAAGGCTTAGAGAAGACACTTCAACAGGCTCACCCCCACCCTGACAAGTTCCAGGTGGACACCTTTCATACCTTCCCCAATTTTTTCATTTAGTTCCTCTTCAACATCCCCCTCCCCTTAAAACATCTGGTCTGATTCATTCCAAAAAATCCTTTCAGCTCATCTTGACCCTGCTATGATCCAATATCCCTTCTGGTAGAGGCTAGTCTTTGTCCTCTCCTTGGATATATACCCTAATCATTCCCACACACATGGGGTATGTCTCTTCCAATTCTAGGTCCTTAAGATCATAGTTTGGGGGATGAAAGGGGAATGTTTCCTTATTTTATGAATGAAGAAACCAACCCCAAAGGGATTAAGAGACTTGTCCAAGGTCACTCAGGCCAGAACCAGCTCTTTAACAGATATCCTAAAGCCCAGGTCTGACCATGTCACTTCTCTACGCAAGAACCTTCAAGGGACCCACCTCACCTCTAGGCCTAGGATAAAACAGAAACTGGACTCTGGTTTTTTTAAAGTCTCTTGCAACCAATTCAAGCCTACCTATAAACCAAGCTTAGAGGACATTACTCTCATAAGGTCTATGCTCCAGCCAGACTGACCTACAAAGTCCATCTCCCACCTCAGAACTTGTCTGGAAGGCTCTCATTTCTCATCTCCACTTAGTAGAATATTAGAATGCCTCCCCTCCTTCACAGCTTGGCACACGTACTACCTCCTGCAGGAAGCCTATCATGGTACATTCTTCCATGCTAGGGCTCTTCCCAAGAGAATTCTTATTAACTTAGTTTTCTTCATGTCATTTCCTTGGAAGAATGTATGCTCTTGAAAACAAGAAATGTTTCATTTTTGGTTCTGTATCTCCAGCAACTGGCATAGTGCCTCTATACTATTTCACTTGAGATCTAAACAGTTCACATGGATTCAGTTATCTCTATGCCAGTGGTTCTCAGATCTACTTATCCAACCCTAAGCTCTTCTATGACCATCTAGAGTAGTCATAGACCATTCTATATACAACTACAGAACAGTCTATAGTTTCAGTTGGCTATTGGACATCTCAAACAGGACATCCCATAGATATCTAGCAGAACCAATATGTCCAAAACTGAAGTCATCATCTTCCCTCCCTCCAACCCCTTTCCTCTCCTAACTTTTTTATTATGGTAGTGGTCACTACCCTCCTCCTTACAGCTACCCAGGTTCAGTCTGGGTGACATCCAAAATTTCCCTCTCTATTATTCAATCTGTTTCCAGGTCCTCACAATTTTTCCTTCCTAACTTCCCATACATGTGCCCCCTTTTTCTTATTTGATACTACAACAACCCTGGTGCAGGCCTTCTGGTTGGGGGTTGGTCTCTCTGCCCACTCTAGTTCAAACCCATTCAGCTCCCAAACTAATACTCCTAAAGTGAAGAGCTGACTATGTCACCTTCCTATTAAATAAACTCCAGCGGTTTCTTATCACCTCTAGGTTCACATATAAAAATCCCTTCAAAACCTAGCCCCCTCCTACCTTTCCAGTCCTTTTACACCTCTTACATTACACCTCCCACATACTTGGTCTATCAGTGTCACTGGTCACCTTGCTGTCCCCAGAAAAAGGTACTCATCTCTTTGCTCAAAGCATTTTACCTGGCTATTGCTCAGCATGGAACGCTCTCCCTCTTATCTCCACTTCCTGTGTATCTTCAAGTTCCAGCTAAAATCTCACCTTCTGCAAGAGTCTTTTCCTGACCCTGCCCCTTCCTTAATGCCAATGCTTTCCTTCTGTTCAGGATCTCCAATTTATCTTGCATATAGCTTGTCTGCACCTTGTTTTTTGCCTGTGGTCTCACCCATTAGACTGTAAAACCTCCTTGAGAGCAGGGACTATTTTTTGCCTTTTTTGTATCCTTAGTGCTTAGTACTGTGCCTGGCACATAACAGCCTCTTAATATTTATTGATCTATTGATTTTGCCTTTCTTTGCACCCCCAGGGCTTAGCATAGAGCCTGGCACATAACTGAAGCTTAAGTAATGCTTGTTGACTCAACATTTTTTGACAGAGCAGGGGTTTAACAAATACTTTCTAAATGAACGTGCCACCTGGGCATGTTCTATCCCTTTGGGCCTCTGCCTTGGTACATCTCACGATGCCCTTTGCTCCCCTTGGACCCCCCGCCTTGGTACATCCCACGATGCCCCTTGCTCCCCTTGGGCCGCCGCCTTGGTACATCCCACGATGCCCCTTGCTCCCCTTGGGCCCCCGCCTTGGTACATCCCACGATGCCCCTTGCTCCCCTTGGGCCGCCGCCTTGGTACATCCCACGATGCCCCTTGCTCCCCTTGGGCCCCCGCCTTGGTACATCCCACGATGCCCCTTGCTCCCCTTGGGCCGCCGCCTTGGTACATCCCACGATGCCCCTTGCTCCCCCTGGGCCCCCACCTTGGTACATTCCATTACCCCCGTCCCGTGCTTTGGTAGCTCCCGGTCTCCTTTTGCGACTCAGACCATTTCCTTCGCTGGCATTCCTTTTGACAAGCTTCCCCGGACTTCGGTCCTCGCCCTCCCCCCGCACCTCGTCCCATCCTTACCGCCATGGTGTCACGGAGCCACCAACTCCGGGACGTAGAGGAGAATGAACGGCGGCGATGGGCGCTGGGCAGCACCAGCTCAGCAGGGAGAGGGCTCCGGGTGGGGGAAGAGGGGAGGGGGAAGGGTCGGAGAACGATGACGCCAGTGGACAGGCGACGGAAGTGCGCCATGGCACTTCCTCCCAACGTCTCCGCCCGGAGCCTGGACTGGACTACGACACCCAGCAGCCCGTGCGCGGGGGCGGGGCGGAGGCCGGGCCGGTGGCCGACTAGTGGCCATGGCCGAGTCGCTTCCCCCTGAGGTGAGAGTAGAGCTCAGGGCCCCGGGCTCGAGGTCGCCTGGGAAACGTCCGTTCTCCCCCTTGGTCTTCAGATTAACGGTCTGCTCTCCGCGGCCCCCACCCCCAACCTGCTCTCACTCCCGCACCCTCCGAAATGGCCTTCGTGGAAGGCGGAGGCAGCGCGGCGTGGCCTGGACGTGGGCGGCCGAAGGACCTGGGTTCTAATCCCGCCTCGGGCACCGGCTAGACGGGCGACCCCGCCCTGGGCGAGGCCCTGCGCCGCTCCGTGCCTCGGTTTCCCCATCTGTCAAATCGGAACCTGTATACCCTTCCTGCCCCCCCGGCCCCAACAGGTGCCCTCATTCCCCTTTGAACGCCCGAAGGGGGCCGTACCAACTGCCTTTCCCTTCCCCCTCGTCTGGCCCGGGGCCCAGGCCCTGAAAGACTCCAGCAGGAGAAGGCCGTGCGGAGGAGCTGCACCTCCGCCCCTCGGGTCCGCCGGGCCGGCGTTGCGTTCTTGGAGGCGCCCCTCCCCCATCGCTCTCTGCAGTGCCCAAGGGGCCCGGACCCCCGGGGCTGCGTCTGTTGCCCAGGCGCTTTACACATATCTGGGGGGGAGGTGGTGCCTCACTTTACAGATGAGGAAACCGAGGCAGGCAGCGGCGAAGTGACTTGGCCAGGATCCCGCCGGTGGTCATGTCAGAGGCTGGATTGAGCTTGGGTCTTCCTGACCCTCCGTCCGCCGGACCTCCCAGCTGCCTGGCTAGCGCAGAGCATTGAGACTTTGCACGGCTCCGGTCAGTTAGACGCTTTGTTTTGCTGGATTCGTCAAACGTTTCCAGAGCGGTGGATTCCCGGTTCTGCTGTGAACCCACACGGCCTTGAGCGGGTCACTTAACCAGTCTCCTCCGCTGACCGGCCCCTAGATGGGCTAGGTAGCAGCCACACGGCTTCTGGACTTCTTTCCTCCCCCCACCCCCTTTCTGCTTCCTTTGGAGGGTTGCCTTCGCCCATTAGATTGTAAGTTCCTTGAGAGCAGAGACTGTCTTTGTTCTCTCTTTGTGTCTCTGTGCCTAGCACAGTGCCTGGCACCCAGTAGGAACATAATAAATGCTTCTTGACTGGCTAACTGAAGTGTGATAGGGGCAAAGGAGAGATCTAAACAAAGGGGAAATCCTGAGTAAAGGGAAAATACTTTCAACCAAAGAAGGTGATACCTGAGCTGAGCCTGGGTAGAAGAAAAGGATTTCAGTTGTCACAGGGAGGGAGGAACACACGGAGGAAAGGTATTTCAGGTAAACGTTCGTAAACGTCCTGAGAGGGGGCAGGACAAGAGCAATTTGAAATGAGCCGGTCAATTTAGCCAGAAAACAACCACTAAATGTGGTATTTGGTTTTTCAAGGTGTGTGCCTGTTGAACACAGGAAGGACACAAGCAGGATTGTGCATTAGGAAGATTATTTGGGGGGCTATGTGAAGGATTTCCTGCAGAGGGGGAAAACAAGCAAAGAGACCGAGTAGGAGGATATTATTACTGGTGAACAGCAATGAGGGCCGGGAGGCAGGAGCTGGTGGTGTGAGAGGAGAGAGGGGTCAGTATGGGAAAGTTGAGAAAACAGAAGAGTCAAAGGTGACTGAAATCTCAAGCCTGAGTTCTGGTGAATAAAGGTGCCATTCGTGAGAGCTGGCCAGTCAGGAGGGGGCAGCTAGAGCTCAAAGGATTATTTTACTTTTTCATATGTGATGGCTGATGTGAGTTACAATCAGGGGTTTCAAACTCAGAAATGGGGGGCTACTGATCCATACTCAGGCCACATTTTAGCTTAATCTTCATCTATGTTTTATTGAATTTTTATTTATTTTTGTTAAATACTTCCCAATTACATTTTAATCTGTTGTGGGCCATGGTCGCATGGTGGTGATGTGAGAGCAGTTCTTGCCCTTAGTCCCAGCACCTGCAAAAGGCAGACTTTCACTGGACCTGCGGGAGAATGTCCTACTGTATTAGCCACTAGGTGGTGCTGCCATTCGGTCCCCAAACAGTAGCTCTTGAAGAGTATTTATTTGTTCGGTGGCCATGGTTGGCTGGTTTTCTCAAAGGCTGCAATAACCTACTGCTCATGAGGGGGTGCTCAGCCTACACAATCTCATCTCACCCAACCTTCCCATGCCCTCTGCTACCCAAAGTAGTTCACACAGCTCATGGTAACCAGGCACTTACCCTGGGTTCATTGTAGATCTAGGACTCTGATGTAGACTGCTCCAATATCACTAAAAAAAGAAGTAGCTCTGATTTGGGCCTTCATTCTGCCTTAAGGAAATCTGTTTTTAGCCTACCAGCTTCGTGAGACTTAAAGAATTGACTCTTCCTAAGTTCATATCCGGCGTCAAACACATACTAGAAGGAAATGGCAAGCCACTCCAGGATCTTTGTCCAGAAAAACCCAAATGGGGTCATGAAGAGGTGGACATGATGGAACAACATTTTAGACTTTAGAGGAAGGTGGGGAGAGGGGGTGAGGCTGCTGGAATATTTTAAAGATGAATTATTACTTCTATACAGATAGTTCATCTTTAAAATATTCCAAGAGCCTCACCCACCTTTTCATGACCCCTTTTGGGTTTTTCTGGACAAAGATACTGGAGAGGCTTGCCATTTCCTTCTCCAACGCATTTTATAGATGAGGAAACTGAGGTGAACAAGGTTAAGTGACTTGCCCAGGGTCACAAAGCTAGTATGTGTTTGAGGTCAGATTTGAACTTAGGAAGAGGAGTCTTCCTGATTCCAGGCCCACCTCTTTCCACTATGTTACCTAGCTGCCCTTGTCCTGTTACAGTCCATGGTCCTACCCTCAGCAAGGAGGCTCCACTCTGTGATGCTGAGAAAGACCCTGGGCAGAGGCAGGCCTAAATTATTTAGGCTCTACTCCCATCTGACTGCTAGCACAAGTAAACAGGTATTTGTAGAACATCCATTGTGTGCTGAAACTCAGAAAATGGATAGAGCCATAGGGCCTGGAGTAAAAGACAGATCATAGCATACTAGAATTGGAGGGGACCTGAGAACACAGAATGTTAGAGCTAGAAGGAATGTGGAATATTAGACCCTAGAATATTTAGTTCTGTTTAAATGCTGAGGTGTTGATTCTGGACAGAATCTTAGGAGCCATTCCACTAAATTAATGTATTTATTATGTACCTTTTATATTCAAGATTGCCCTTAGGAAATGTAAAGTTCCTCAATGACCCAAAAGCCCATCTTTAAAATACTAATATCCTGCCATCTCTGTATGGTTGTGAGTCATGAAACAATATTCTTCAAAAACTAAAAATGAGTATCAGAGGTAATGGAGAGGCAGAAGATGGATGCAAGCAGGCTGTGACTGATGCATGACCCGTAAGAGACAGCAGAGGAGAACTGGGGTCAAGTATGGGCATCAAAGAAATGCATGTTTGAAAAAGAAAATGGAAGGATAGGTAACTGATGGACATCCTGGGGGCTCCACTGTTCCCTTTCTTTGTGAGACAGTGAGGAAGGTCCCAGTGTGTTGGATGGGCTGCCTGCCTCTTTATGGGAAGACATAGCCCAAAGCAGTCATATCTGGTGGGACTTGTAATTACTCATTTTTATTGAGGAAACTGCAGAAGAGAGGCAGAATGACTTAATAGATGGAGTGTCAGACTTAAAGGCAGCAAAGCCCTGGATTTGAATGCCACCCCTGACATTTACAGACTTTGTAAACATAGCCAATTCTTGAACCTCTCTGAGCTTCCTTGTACTTATCTATAAAATGGGGGAAAGAATGCCTAGTGGAAAAAGATCAAATGGAAGTGAGTATAGGTAAAGTACTAAATAAATGACCTGACAGGTATCAAAGGTTGACTTTGAAACACAGTGGGAGATAAGGGTAGAGGACAATGCTAAAACCACATTAAAAGCCAGTCTGAGGAGTTTGGACCTTTTTATAGTCAGAAAGGAACTACTGCAGGTTTTGAGAAAAATAGTGACACAGGGAAAGTGTTCTAAAAACAGAACTCAGAAAAGTGTTCTAGAAAGATTAATTTTGTGGTAGTGTGTCTCAAATCAGGGAGAAGAAGGTCCCAGGAAACCAGAACATTCTAAAGAAGCAGGTGATAGTTGACAGGACCTGAACCAGGAAAGAAGGCCTTCTTCAAGGATGAAGTTTAGCAAATAAACATTAATTGGGCATTTATTAGAGGCAGGTAGGTAGTGCAGTGAATAGATGCTGGACCTGGAGTCAGGAAAACATCTTCCTAAGTTCAAATCCAGCCTCAGATACTTAGTAACTGTGTGACCCTGGGCAAGTCACTTCACCCTGTGTGCCTCAGTTTCTTCATCTGTAAAATGAGCTGGAGAAAGAAATGGCAAACTACTTCAGTATCTCTGCCAAGAAAACCCCAAATGGGGTCATGGAGAATCAGTCAGACATGACTCAGTGTGACTGAACTGCAAAGGCATTTGTTATGTGTAAGGCACTAAGTACTAAATATCAGGAATATAAAAATGAAAATTTCTGCCCTCCAACCTACAAGTGAAGGGAACAAGATGGACACAGGTATAGCATGATAGAATTAATGACAGTAAAAGAGAAGTCTAAATAATATTTTAAGGAATGAGGAGTTACAGAATAGGAAATGGAGAGGGAGAGATAACTTCAGTGTTCAGATGTGGGAAGAATTAGGACTCGGAGGTTTCATACCTATAGGTATATTATGGTAGAGTACCACTTCACACCTATCCAACTGACTAATATAACAAAAAAGGAAAAAGAGAAATACTGGAGTAGCTGTGGGAAAATTGGAACACAAATGCGTTGTTGGTGGAATTGTGAACTGATCCAGCCGTTCTGGAGAACAATTTGGAATTATGCCCAAAAGGCTATAAAACTCTGCACATCCTTTCATCCGGCAATACCACAACTAGGTCTGCATCCTAAAGATATCCTAAAAAAGGGGAAAGGACCTACATGTACAAAAATACTTATGGTAGCTCTTTTTGTGGTGGCAAAGAATTGGAATCTGAGGGGGTGTCCATCAGTTGAGGAATGGCTGAGCAAGTATATGAATGTAATGGAATACTATTGTGCTATAAGAAATGATGAGCTGGTTGATTTCAGAAAAACTTGTAAAGACTTCCATGAACTGAGCAAAACCAGAAGAACATTATACCCAGTAACAGCCACATTGTGATGATCAGCTTTGATAGACTCAGCCCTTCTCAGCAATACAAGGATCTAAGACAACTCCAAAAGACACGATGGAAAATGCTGTCCACATCCAGAGAAAGACCTATGGGGTCTGAATTCAGAAGGAAGAATACTATTTTGTTTTTTGTTTTGCTTCTTTCTCATGATTTTTTCCTTTTGTTCTGATTCTTCTTTCATAACATGACTAATGTGGAAACATGTTTAACATGATTGTACATGTATAACCTATATCAGATTGCTTGCTGTCTTGGGGAGTGGAAAGGGGAGGGAGGGAGAAAAAAATTTGAACTCAAAATCTTATAAAAGGGAATGTTGCAAACTATCTTCACATGTAATTGGAAAAAATAAAATGCTATTAAGTGGAGAAAAAAGAATGTCTGCAAGACATCTGGTCTGTGATGTGGCAGTAGGCTTTTGGAGATACGAGACTGGAAGTTAGGGCTGCATAAGTGAATCCAAGATTAATTAGCACAGAGATGACAGTGGAAACCATGAGAGCTGATGACATCAGCAAGCGAAATACTACAGAGGGAGAAGAGTAGAGGGGCCCCTGAGAACATCTGCAGTTAGTGGGCATAACCTAAATGAAGACTCAGCAAGGGAGGCTGAGAATAGGAGAGAGTAATGTCAGGGAAGCCTAGAGAGAAGAGGGTATCAAGGAGAAGAGGACAATTGACCATGTCAAAGGCTGCAGAGAAATCAAAAAGGGTAGGAATTGAGAAAAGGCCTTTAGGTTTGGTAACTAAGAGGTCATTGGTAACTTTGAAGAGAGCAGTTTTAGTTGAATAATGAGGTCAGGAGCCAGAGTGTAAGGAGAGTTAAAAAGAGAGGGGAAAAGGAGTGGAGACATTGATTATAGACAGCCTTCTCAAGGAGTTTAGTCACAAAAGGGAAAGGAGATATGGGAAGGTAGTGAGGACAGACAGATTGAGTTTTTTTTGAGGATAGGGAAGAGATGGATGTGTCCAACTGTCATAAGTTCCACAACTAGTTCACTCCCAGCAAGAAGGTTACAAGATAATATTTTCCCCAGTGGCTTATATACTAGGCCAGATTTTTTTCCTAAAGTGAGGATTGTGAGGAGAGATAGAGAACAGTGGTTTCCAGCCTATGAGCCACAGAGTTATTACAGTGTATCTGTGTCCACCAGTAGGTGCTAACAGTACAACTCCTATCATGTGGGATGCTAGAACTTTGTGGCCAGGCGTTGATCCTTCTCTCTGCCTTGTGTCTGTGCATCATGGGAATTGGCCCAGTCTTCTGAGTGGAATCAAAAACACAAAGCCGTTTGTTTTATAATTCTCTAACGCACTTCTCATGTAATGAGTGTTACAGTTATTTACATCTGATTGTTCCTACCCCAATTCTGTATATCCTTTGTCACCAAAGATCCCAAATCTAAACACCTGCTCCTTTCCACTATTGTCTTTCCCTAGATGCTGTCTTATATATTGAGCTTCCTCCCTTTGTCGGATCAGAAAGAGGCTTCCCTGGTGAATCGAGCCTGGTACTATGCGGCCCAGAGCGCCCTTCGAGAAGTAAGGAATCTTAGAGTTTGAAAAGATCTCACAAGTCACTTAACCCAACTTCTGTCTGAAACAGAAATACCTTCTTTAATATCTCTCCCACATTGTTATCTTATCTTTAATGACAAGGAACTCACCACTCCCAAGGTGACATAGAATGATAGAATCTAAAGGTAGAAGGAAATAATTTATAATTTTTTTCTTCTAATGAAAATCTGTTTTCTCTTTCTCCTAAGTTCCTCTTTTATTGAAAAAGAAAAAAAAGCACATCCCTTGTAACAAATATACATAGTTAAGCAAAACAAATTCCTTCCTTGACCATGTCCAAAAAGAAAATGTCACATTCAGCAGCCTCAGTCTTTCACCTCTTTCACAGAAACATACTTCATCACCAATCCTCTAGGAATCAGGGTCATTACACTGTTCAGAATTCTTAAGTCTTTCAATGTTGTAACTCCTGGTTCTGCTCACTTCTCTTCATCAGTTCATATACATCTTCCCAGGTTTCTCTGAAACCATTTTTTAACCATTTCTTATGGCACAATAGTATTTCATTACATTCATACTCATATACCATAACTCCCCAATTGATAGGTACTCTTAGTTTCTAAAGGACTCAACAAAAAGAGCTTCTATGTATATATGGATTCTTTTCTTTTTTTCTTTATCTCTGAAGTATAAGTCTACTTGGCGCTATCATTAGGTCAAAGGGTATGCATAGTTTAGTAGTCTTTCGGATACATTTCCAGTTGCTTTCCTGAATTCCTATACCATTTCACAGTCAAGGGAAAGGACATGTACAGATCATCTGGTCCAACTTTCTCGTTTTACAGATAAAAATCTGAGACCCTGAGAGGGTAAGTTTCTTGCTCGCAAGATCATACAAATAGTAGCTGAACCATGTCATCCAGCTTCAAATCCATACCTTTTCCCACTATGCCCTTTTGCTTCCTTGTCCTTTCCTTTTTAGAACAGTTCTAATTGTTAGGAAACTCCTTGTTATATTGAGTAGAAATCATTAATCCTTATACAGGATTAATGTATAGGAACCAGAAGTTAATTTTACTCCTGCTAAATGATAATCTTTCAACTACGTGTACAACATAGCCATGTTCCCCTCTCCAGGCTAAATATCCAGAGCAGTGGAATTGGTTTTGAGTTCTCACCAGGGAGGAAAAACTTCTTCATAAAGGCTGCCCCTTGGTCTTTATCAGCCTCTCTACTAGCAATCTCAGAGTAAAAGGCCAGCCCGTGGGAGACCTGAAAATAGAATTGGATCCTGTCTCCCCACCTGCTGCTTGAGGTCCCAGACTATAAATACCCTAACCAAAGCTCCCCAAGCAGAGGCCTGTGGGCTGTCAGTTAGTCCACAGCTGTTACTTGGGGAGTGAGCTCAGGTCAGATACCATAGCACCCAGAAAGATGCAGGCTGGAAAATCGGTCTAGGCACCTGGTGGTACCTGGGAACCGTGCTATACTGAGCTGGCCCCTTTGATGATTAGCTTTTCTAGCCACAGGCTGCTTGCTGGTTGCAGATATGCCAACCCATGGGATGTCTAATGTTGTTATCGTTTGTATTTTTACCCAATTGTTTCCTCTGATAACTGGAAAGAGATAAGTATAGTGCTAACCAACAGTGCTGCTACATGAGGAAAGGAAAGAGAAATGCTCGGACTAGAGCTAGAACTCTTTGGAGACCCAGAGGGACTGGGTGGGCTGCTGACTGACCGACTCTCCTCAGTAACACTTGGAGCACCTTACTTCTTCTAGAGTTATACTTTTATACACACACATATTTATTTAATCTGCCATTTTCATCAAGGTTCATTAAGTTAGTGCAGCTTGTCTGTATGGAATTTAGTATGTACTTGTCAAAATTAGCAGCTTTTACCATATTGAAGAGAAATTATTTCTCGATTCCTTTTGTGCCTCAGTTTGCCCCTCTGTATAAGTGACTTAGACTAGACGAACTAAAAAAATTCATCCCAGCTTTAAAATTCCACTTTCTAAGGTGCTTTCTATTACTTCTCCCCACCCCTCACCCCTTCACTAGTCTCCTTGCCCCACTGTAGGTGGAAGCCACCAGACTGCCTCACCCAGGGCTGAGAAGACTCTGGGAGCATTTCCTGTTCTTCTTAGGCTTTGTAAACTTCCCAGTGTTCTTCTACTACTTCGTTCAGGCCAAGGATGATGAGCCCATCCATGACCAGTGCCTTATCACCACTTGGATTATCTACTCCTCCATCCCTTATGGAAATGAATAGGGTAGAGTTGTCCTCTTGTTTCTAAAGTCCCACATAAAGGGACATGTTGTTTGGTTTTTTTTTTAACCTTTTATTTACAATTCTAAGCCCTATAATTCTGTTTCTCTGATTATCAATGGCTTTCCATGTAATATTTGGTTTTTGTAATTAGCTCTATGATTATTTTTGCTTCCCTGATTCTAAAGGAATTTCCCTTCCCTGAGCAGTGCTCAAGATATGGGAGAAACCCACCTGGGTTAAAAATTGGTAAGCCACAAATGGTTCATAGAAAGAATGGGCTGTTTTTAAAGGATTTTTTATTTTTCAGTTAATTTTTTAAAATGAACTTTCATTCATCTGTCTTCCTCACTTGAGGACAAAGTTTTTCATGAAAAATAAGATGCTCAATACATAACTGCATAGTCCAGCAAAATGAATTCCCACATTAGTCATATCTAAAAACACATATCTCTTTCTGCATCTTCAGTTCTTTGCTTTTCTGTCAGGAGATGAATGGTGTGTTTCCTCTTCATTCTTCATGACTTGTGGTTTATCATTGCATTAACAGAGTTCTCAAGTCTTTCAGAATTGGTTTTTTTCTTCACTTTGCTCTGGATCAGTTCATGTAGGCCTTCCCAGTTTTCTCAGAAACTTTTATAGCTTTTATCACTTTTATAGCACAGCAAAGCCATTTCCCAACAGGACAATCTTTTAATTTCTCATTTTGGGCTACAATGAAAAGTGCCGCCATAAATGTTTCGTGTGTGTTTGAACCCTTTTCCTCTTTCTTTGATTAGGCATAGGCCTAATGACTGTGTAACTGGGTCAAAGGTAATATACAGTTTGGTAACTAGCTTTCTGGGCATCTTTCCAAACTGCTTTCCAGAGTGACTGGGCCAATTCACAGCTCTACCAACAGTGCACTTAAAAAGTCTGTTTGCTTTTCTACAGCCCCTCCAAAATTTTTTATTTTTTCTTTTGTCCTCTTTGTCAGACTGATAGGTGTGAAATGGAACTTCAAAACTGCATTAATTTGCATTTCTCTCATTTTTAGAGATTTAGCAATAAAGTATTTTTTATGTGATTTTTGATAGCTTCAATTTCTTCCTTTAAAAATGTCCTGTTTATAGCCTTTGACCATTTGTCTACTGGGGAATGACTCTTAGTCTTATAAATTTGAATCAGGTCCTTATATAGCATGGATATAAGACTTTATCAAAGAAACTTGGTACAAAGATTTTTTTTCCTGGTTACTTTTTCCCTTCTAATTTTTACTACTTTAGATTCATTTGTACAAAATTTCTTAAATTTTATATAATCAAAATTGTCATTTTCCCTTGTGTAATGCTATCATGTGTTCATTCATGAACTCTTTCCTTCTCCATGAATCTAAAAGGCAATATCTTTCTTGCTCCTCTAATTTATTTATGATGTGACCTTTACACTTAGTGACTATGTCCATCTGGAGTTTATCGTGGTGAATGGTGAAAGGTGTTTGTCTATGGTCAGACCGTGACCAGTTTTCCCAGAAGCTTTTGTCAAATAAGCCTTCTTCCCAGTACTGGGTTGTTGGATTCATTGGATGCTATTCTCCTGCCTTTGTTTGCTTCTTGATGATATATACCTAATCTGTTCCATTGATTGACCTCACATTTTTAAAGCCAGTTCCAAATTGTTTTAATAATTGCTGCGTTGTGATATAATTTGAGATCTGATATTGACAGATCCCCTTTTCTTACCACTTTTTTTCATTATTATTCTTGAAATTTTTATTATTTTTTTCTAGTTCTTTAAAATATTCTTTTGGGAGTCTGGCATAACAGTGAATAAATAAATTCAGGCAATATTGTCATTTTTATTATATTGGCTTGACCTACCCACGAGCAATGAATGTATCTCCAATTATTTATTTCAATCTTTATTTCTTGAATAATTGACTATTACAATTTTATCTGACAAAAACAAGATCAACACTCTTTTGAATTTTTCAGGTGCCAGCCCAAGGAATATTTGGATCATTAAGTAAACATTTATTAAGCACTGACTGTGCAGAAAATTGTATTAGGCTAATTAATAAAACTAATAATTCACATTTCCCTAATTTTACTCATAATGAGCCTCTGAGGGAAGAAGTACAAGAAATGGCCCTCTCTTCCACCCTCATCTCAGTTTCTTCCCAAATTAGTTTTTCAACTTGATGAACCCATTGTCTCTCTCACAGCTCTCTTCCCTTCTGGGTAGTCTCCCCACACCATGGTGCTTGCTGCCAAATTCTGCTGCCCTGCCTTCTCTGGAACCTTACCACTCTTTGCTTCCTCTAACAAGTATATGCCCTTCCTTCTTCCCCATTGGGGTGCCCTCTGTGCCCCCAAGAAATGAGCTCAGAAGCCAGAAATGTCTGTAGATATTCCCATCAACACTTCAGGACCCCATTAGCTACTGAAATGAGCACTCTGTAGGGTTGATAAACCAGGATCTTCTTGTACAGGCTTCAAGGTGCCCAGACAAAGAGATTGACTTTTCTCAGTCTCTCCTGCCTACGGGCATTCTCGGATCTTATCATTTATTTGTAATAAAGCCCTCGATCCTCAGTGACTCCAAGTCTTCTGGGTTTGGGGAGCTAGATTTGGAGCCATTCAGATGGCCTCCATCTGAAACAGCTGGAATCATTGTCAGTTGGTATGTCCACTCATCCGTTCCCAGTGTTGGAGACACTTGGCTACCCTTGGTTTGGGGGCTGCCCCTGGGGATTTGGGTTTCTTCTTACGCTTTCTAACTAACTTCCAACCTCAAGACCATTTCCCCTGTTGCATAGTACTTGGCCTGTTAAGCCACACATACCCTCTTTTTAGGTACTGAGTATTTACCTCTCCACAGGTCTCAGCTTTTCCCAGGTGTCCTTCATTTCCATCTGTACCTGCTCTTCTGATATCATCTCTCCCTCAGACCTCACTCTGACCCATCTCCCACAAAGATATGCCTACAATTCTGCTCTTAGGCCCTATTCCTAGTTTCTTCCTTATTCCCTGTCTTTCATCTTTGGTCCAAAGTTATACCTGGACAGATCCAGATCCTCAGTTTCTCCCCAATCCAGTATGATGCTAAGGCCAAGCATCTCCTTAGACTGGGTAACAGTGGCCCTTTATATCTGTTTCCCCCAGATAGATGTTCGGTATATCATCCCTGTGTCATCTGCCTCCCTTACTTCAATCAAGAGCCTGAGCCGCAGGCGTGTATCTTGCCTTAGACTCACCAACGTGGATAGTTCTTGGGATGCCAGTAATGTGCTACAGTCAATCTCCTACTACCTAGGCCCACACCTGCAGAATCTGTCCCTGGGTGGGGGCTCCCTGACGGAAGCTTCTTTTATAGAGCTCATCACAAGCTGCCCTGGGCTACAGGTCTTGGATCTCAGTGGCTGCAACAGCCTCTTCATGTCAGGGATGTTCCTGGACCAGCCAGAAACAATACAACAGGTGCGGGAGGCCCTGGTGAACCTCCGGGAGCTCAACCTGGCTAACCTGCGCTATTTGGCAGACACCAGCTTTAACCACCTGAGCAGCTGTGCCCCCAGACTGGAGCGTCTCTCCCTGGCCCGCTGCCATATCACCTTTGATCCCCACCGCAGTCTATCTGCCCAACAAGACTCTTCTGCCACCCTCTCCTTCCGCAATATACTCTATTTCCTGAAGGAACGAGCCAGTCATCTGGTGGCCCTGGACCTGAGTGGCACAAACCTGTCCCCCACAGCTCTTCAGGCCCTGGGACAGGTGGTAGGACTCCATCTTCAGGAGCTGACCTTGAGGGGCTGCCGGGACATCTCTAATGAGGCTGTGGCAGCCCTGTGCCATCAGCAGCGAGCCCTTATCAGCCTGGACCTGAGTGGCTGCTCAGAGCTAGCGGATGGGGCCCTTCTGGCCGTGTCCAAGGGCCTGAAGGGCCTTCGGTATCTTCGTATGGAGAAGCTGCAACGACTGACAGATGCTGGCTTCTCAGCCTTGCATGGGCTTCGGGAGCTGAGAAGCCTAGATCTAGCTGAGTGCTGCCTCGTGAGTGGAAGGGAGCTGTCCAAGGCACTGGAGTTCCCAAAGGGTCCCCCTCCCCACCTCACATCTCTCAGGCTAGCCTACTGCTCCTTGCTGAAGGTGAGTAAGGGTCTCCTCGCCTTCCCTTCTTTCCTGAGGCTCAAGGAAGAAAGAGGCCAAGTATGAATTCAGACAGGGTTTCCTCTTGTGCTCTGTGACCAGGGCCATCCCCTTTGGGGCACAAGCAAAATTCCAGTGTTTTCTGTACTAGTTAAAATAGAGTTTAGATGAACATCAGACGCATTGAGAGCTGACTCCCAGGATAATTATAGGCCTTCTCCTCCTCCACAAAAGTCCTCCCCCTCTGATGCCTCCTTGTGATGCATCTGTGATAGAGCTCTAAGTCGCGCCGATGATTGCAGCCTCAGCATCAGAGGGTCACCTACCTCAACAGCCACAATAACACTACACATGCTTGAATCTTCTTAAGGTTTGCAAAGCACCTTCTTCCACAATTTATATGAGGTAGGTGCGAGGGGTATTATCCTCATATTACAGGCCAGAAAAATTGTGCCTCATGAGATGCACCTATGGTCACACAGCTAGTGAGTGATAGATCCAGACCCAGGCTTTTTCTTTTACATTCTATTTGTGGAGATAAAATAGAGTGAGGACTTTGCAAACCTTAAACCTTTGCACTCTGTAAATGCTAGCTAGATTTGTGAGACCCTCTCCCAGCTGTCAAAGGATCTACAGTGAGCTTGGGAAGTTAGGGCAGGGCTATGTAAAAAGACAGATAGTTCTATCAAGGATGTGAGATCTTCCAGGAGGAGGTGACCCAGATCAGACCCTTTCCTCAGATAGCAGCCTGTTTTATCCCTCCACTCTGATGCTGAGCCTTTCTGAACATAAGCAAGGTGGTCCTCACATGACAGGCACTAAGAATGCCACTGGGCCTATACCTGAAAGTGCTGTTGTCATTTTTCTAGTATAGGCAACAGACCATTAGCATAACCTTCAAGAAACTGCCTACAGTCTCCTCTGTCCAGGCCACAGCCCAACATCAGCAGAGTTTGGTACAATGGCATTTGTATCGTAGGAATGCAAGACATCCCATGCTAAGCACCCATGAGTGGTCCATATAGTAAATACTTAACAAATTAAAGGATCATAATGTTCACTGAGGGTTAAGATGGCCCAGAAAGCTTCCTGGAGGAGGTGGGCTTTGAAGGCGAGTTCAGAAAGCTGGCAGGGAGGGAACCACCTCTACCTGCTCCCCACTAGGGGAGGGGAGTAGGCCAGCATCAGACAGGAATTTGCCTGAGAATGATGAATAGCACTGCTTGGCCAGAGGAAAGAAAGGCTTCCAGCTATCAAAGGGCTAACATGGGAAAAGTTGGTCAGACAAGGTTATCCAAGCCCTTGGGCATCAAGTGAAGACATTTGGACTTGATTTTGTGAGCTCTGGGCAGCCATTGGAGGTTTTGGAGCAGTATGGTGACATGAGCAGGACCAGCTGTAGAGAGGGTATCTTGCAGCAGGGTTAGGGTTGGCGGTAGCAGGCTGCCTGGAGTGAGAGAAGAGAGACCAGAGCAGGGAGATGATTTAGGAGCCAGCGTCACAGAGCTGAAATATACCATTCCATCTGCCTCATTGGAAGGCAACTACAGCAAGAACAGACAGGGGAGCCTTCCTCTCTGTTTATCTGTAAACTAGGACACACATAAATCTATCCTTCTAGGCCAGGAAGACCTCTGGCTCCAGAATGTCCTGAGGGCTCTTCCTGGCCCAAGAAATTGGGTTACTCACTCCATCTTCCCCCTCCCTTCCTTCCCAGGACAAGTCAGTGATCTCCCTGGCTCGGGAGCTTGGCTCCAGCCTCAAGGTGCTAGACCTGTCCTCCTGTATATCCCTCACCAACAGCAGCCTCATGGCCATCTCTGCTAACCTGCCCCAGCTTACTGTCCTTCGTCTGGCTTGGTGTAAGGAAATCACTGACTCAGGGCTCCTGGGGCTGGTGGATCCAAGTGAGGAGGTGAGGAGGGCAAACAGGGAACTGGGGAAGAGTCTACGGTTACTTGGGAGTATCCTCAGCCCTCAACCTTGTCCAGGTCCTGCCTGGCCTTGTCCCCTTTGTGAGTTCAGTGCTTACAAAACAGTGTGGTGTAGTGCAGAGCACTCAGGAGATCCCACCTGGCTCTTCATTCCTAACTGTTGTAGCCTGTGTAACCTTAAGCAAAAAGCTGCCTATCTTGGAGCTTCAGTTTTCTCATTGTAAAATAGGGATTATTATATCTGTACTCCTTGCCTCCCAGGGTTGCTGTGAGGAAGGTGCTTCGTAAACTTTAAAGCACTGAAGAAATGTAAGCTATCATAATGAGTCTGGCCTCCATGGTCAAGGGTTCTGAGCAGTGGCCTCGCCTTGAAGGGGGCCCCAAACTGGATCTCCTCCCCTCCCCCCAGGAGAGTAGGCAGGCCCTGGGGCCTCAACAGCATTCTAACTGCCCCCCTCCCCCAACCCCTCCCTATTGGCTTCTCTCGCCAGAAGGACAAGGGACTGAAGTTAAGCAGGAACTTTGGAGACATGGGCTTCTTCCTCCCACAGCTGCCTCCAGAGCCCTTGGCCCCCCTCGAGTCCCCCAGACCCTCGCTGCTCATGCTGAGGGCCTTGCAAGAGCTCGACCTCACTGCCTGCAGCAAGCTGACAGACACCAGCCTGGCCAAGGTGCCCGGAGCCCTCAGTGGGAGGGGGAGCAATAGGGACATTGGGCAGCGGGGCTGGTTCTTAGGGTTCCAGGATTGAGGTCCTGTGGAAGTCAGGTGTGGTCATGGACAGATGCTTGGGCACAGATCAGGAGATTGTAGGGCTGGAAGGGGCCTAAAGATCCTCTGAACCCCAATCATAGAGAGAAAACTGAGAACCAGAAAAAAAGTGACCTTCCTGAGGTCACATAAGGCAATGAAAGAATGGATTCTGAGTCAAAAGACCTGAATTCAAATCCCACCTCTACCTATCACTCTGGGCCTCACTATTCTCTTCTGTAAAATGGGTCAGACAAGATGATCTCTCAGATCCCCTCTGATCCTAACTCTGATCCTTCTGATGCTTAGACATCATTTGAGATGGACCACCTAAATCTTGTGGTCCTATAAAAGAGGAGAAGCAGGACTGGCCACAGGTCCTGAATACAAAATCCAGTGCTTTCTTCCCTGTGCCTTCCTCCTCACTACTCCCACTGTCTGGACCCCACTAGATTGTACCGACTGAGCTATCAGGCTAGAAAGGGACCCTGGACTAGAGTGCCTTGGCCAAGCTACACTGGTTCAGGACCCCCAGATGAATTCAGCAACCATCTCTGCAGGTCCTGAAGTTTCCCCGTCTGAAGCAGCTGTCCCTGAGCCTGCTCTTGGAACTCACGGACACAGGGCTAGTAGCTGTGGCCAAAGGATGTCCCAGCCTGGAGCACCTGGCCTTGAGCCACTGCAATAACCTGAGCGACAGGGGCTGGGCCCAGGCTGCCAACTTCTGGAGGAGGCTGCAGCATCTAAACCTCTCCAGCTGCAACCAGCTCACAGAGCAGTGAGTCACCCTCCTAAGGGGTGGGGGTGTGTGACACAGGGCCAAGGGAAGGGAGCAGCACTTACTCCATCCCCCCCACAGGACGCTGGTAACCATCGGAAAGGCATGTCGGAGGCTAAAGGTGCTGGACGTGTCCATGTGCCAGGGCATCAGCATGGCTGCCGTGGGGCAGTTCCAAGCCCAGTTGCCCCACGTGACCTGTGTCCAGTCTCGCTTTGTTGGGGGGGCTGACCTAGCCATGAGCCTCTGAATAAAGGTCAGTTCACCGAACCCTGATCTTTGGCCTACTGCCACCTTATTGTCCCCTGGGACCTTGGCATCCTGCTGCCCAATGCCACGAGTATGGGCGCCTCACCTTCCCACCATCTTTCCTGGAGCAAGAAGGACCAGTGCTGCTCACCTACCTTTTTCTCAGCCAAGGAATCTCAGGGGTTCTGCTTCCTTGGCATCTGATCCATAGCCTCTGTTGAAGCCCAAGTGGGGAAGCCATGTTCCCCTGGCCCGTTCCACCCTGGCTCAGCACCCCAGCCTCCAAGGGATCCTCCAGCTCAGCTCAAATGGCGGAGCCCCAGCAATGCCCAGGGACTGCTCAGATTCTCCGTTGCCCCTTTCATAGAGGCCAGGCCTGATATCATAGGCATGGTCAGGTTGAGTCCTAGGGATTGGAACAACTTGAGTGCCTGGCCTCAGGCTCCTGCTGACCACTTCTCAAATCTCAATCACTTGCCTTAGTTTACAAATGAAGCTTGCTTCTGGGGTGGGAAATCTGGGCTTCTCCCCCAGTTCCTTAGTGCTGTGACCAGCCCAATACCAACTTCTTTGTTGGGTTTGTGAAAATTAAAAATCTATGATCTCATTTCTACATCATGGGTCCTCAAGCAGAAGGATCCTAGGACTTTGAACTGGGAGAAGCCTTAGAGATCATCCATTTAACTCCTTTCATTCTACAGATGACGAAACCAAGATCTGGGAAGGGAAAGTGATTTGTCCACAACCTGTGAGTGCCGCCCTCCTGGAAAGCTTTACAAGTGTCCCAGTCCTGTACTGTTGTGGAGAACTATCTGGAAACCTCCTGGAAAGGGTCTTCAAAACCAGGAACAGCCCCACAAGACCAGCTTTAGTTCTCTAGCTGGTCCACACTTCAGAACCCTAAATGATCTCAGGATTTACAGCCAGAAGGAACCGTAGTGACCAGCTGGAAAGCAAAGCCCAAAGTGAGAATGGCTTGGCCTAGACTCACCCAGGAGCAGAGCTGAGATTTCAAAGCCAGGCCCTTGGCCTCTAAACCCAAGCTTTTTTCCCTACACCACCTTCTCCTGTCTCAGTTCAGAGGGTCTAGGACACAGGCCTGAGGAATTGAGCAGACTTTATTTCTTAGTAATAACTACCCTGATCAGTTGTCCAGTTGTGCGACTGCCCCTCCCTACCCCCTAATAGCAGCAGGTATGGCAGTTTTTCCTAGGTAGAGGGAGGTGGGGAAAGTTAGGTTCCACCTTATTCCAATAATTTAACAGGAAGTGGGTAAGACTAAAATGGAGAGGCCCAGCACAGGGGAGCCCCATCCCCTTCCCTGAGAGTGATCTGAAGGCAGATGTCCTCCCCTCCCCAAGCCTCAGAGGCCCGGCTCAAGGTTCAGCAATGCTGCAGTCATAGCAGAAGTTGTAGTTAGTAGGTGGTGGGGGCACAGGGGGTGGCTGGTCAGGGATGGTCACATTCTCCAACTCCAACAGCCGAAGCTTAGTCTCCATAGCCAGCAGCAGCTCCAGCTCCATCCGCGTCTGCTCGCTGCCCATGGCCCCACCTAGCAAGGCACTCAGCCCGTCGGTCCACAGGCAGAACTAGAGACCAGGCCACATCAATTCATTTCTTCAGATTGAGTGCTAAACCCTCAGCCCTCTTCCTGCTCCTAGGCCACCCCCAGACCTCCCATCCCCACAGCCAGACTGACCCTGCCTGAGTACTCACCTCCCGCTTAGAGGGGGCAATGAAGTTAAGATAGGCTTCTTCTTCCCCAGCATCATAGCTGACTGAGAAGGCAAGTTCACAGATGTCCTAAAGGGAAGAGAGCAGCAGTGAGGCTCCAAAGGAGGGAGGAAGGGGCCGGGCAGAGGAGGGGGAGCAGGCAAGCCAGTGAGCCATGAGTAGCTGCACCTCCATTTTTCTATCACTCTAAGGTCTATAGAACTGCTTTCCTACCAAGAGTAATGTGAGGTAGGCAGTTCAAGCCTCATGCCCACTTTATAGATGAGGAAACAAGGCTGTGACATCACAGGGTCGCACATGCTGTGCCATGACTCGCCTTCAAGGCCAGCCATCTGACCGACACAAGCCAGCCTCTCCAGTAAGGGGTCACACTAACATGGCAACTCAAGATTTACAGAACACACTCCCCTCTGCAGTCCCAGGTAAGGAGGAATGTAAAGTTCCAGATAGTAAAGCCAGGATCCTGCACTGCCAAAAAGGCCGGCCTGCCTCTTGCCAAGGGAGTAGATGGGCCCCAGAGCCACCTCCCTTCCCATCCTCACCTTGTTCTGTTTCCCAGAGCCTTTCTCCCGGATGTGGGGACAGTCCTTGCCCAGCAGCAGCGCCCTCATCTCTGCCACAGGGACTGTGGGAAGGAGTAGGGGTGGTTATCACAGATCACCCTGGAAGGGGAAGGGGAGGCTGGAGAGATTTGGGGATCAGAGCTTGGGGTCCCACCCCTGAGAATGCAGTCCCATGGGGAATCCCTCCTGCAGTGTCACGGGGGACCCTCATACGCTTGTCAGGCAGGCTCTCTGGAGAGGGTTGGGCCATTCCTTCCTCCACGTCCCCATACTGCAACATCTTGTGGTTAGGGGACAAACAGCAGAACCAGACCTTGTCTGCAGGGACAGGGAGAAGAGGTGTGGGGTAAGGGGGAAGCTTGCAATCTAGGACCCCTCCCATGAGCTGAGCTCAGGCCCTCCCTCCCCACCCCACACGGACCCTGCCAGCCCCTTTGCCCCTAGCTTAGACATACTGACCCTGTCGCCGGCGGCTGCTAATCTTACGGAAAAGCGTCCCCTCACAGAGCCGAAGGAGCCGCTGCTGACGGATCAGGTCCAAGAGCTCTGGCTTCAGCCTCTCCCGAAGCTCCCTGTGGGCAAGGAGGCATGGGGCTGACTAAGGGGATAAGGAGCAGGGGGCTGACTGCTTACAGAGTATGGTCTAGAGCAGGATTCCTAACCCCGAGTATCTGGGTAGATTTCAGGGTGTCTGTGAACTTGGAAAAAAACAAGACATTTTTATTTTCAATAGAAACTTAGCTTTCCCTTCAGTTATTTAAATGTGTGATTCTGAGGAGGCCTAGGTTTCCCCAGACTATGGACTTCTGGGACTTTCTATGGAAATCTGGACTTTGGCCAGACTGTGGCCAAAGGAGGACAAGGGGCCTGCTAGAAAGGCTGCCAGCTTATGGCACCCCCTGGGTGGAACCAAGGAAACCTCAGTGGGAGCAGGACCTGGACTGAAATCCAGTCCTTTACCTCTCCCAACAGCTGCAGCTCTCCTTCAGTAAAGGCAGCTGCTTACATAGAGCCATATACCAGACTCCCCTGAAAAAGGAGCTCCTACTATGTGACAGTCACTCCATGTCTCCTGGCCTCTGATGTCCTTAGGTCTGAAAGAAGGGAGTGGTATGAGATGACCTCTGTGGTCACTGGGAGCTATGGGGCATGAGCTCTCATTATCAGTAGCCAGAATGGGCACCAGAGCTGGAGTTGGAGTTGGGGGAAAGCCTGAGTGAGAGGGAGGCCCAGGGCACTACTTTCCACCCCCCATTTCCTCAAGGGACTCACAGGATGGGTCGGGCCATTGTGCCTTCCTGATGCATCCTCTCAGTCTGCCGGAGCCTCAACACTTCACTGTAGCTGAGGGTGTTCACCTTGGTCCTAAACAGCTCCATAGAGGTTGGCTTCAGTGTAAGGGTCCGAGTCAGTTGTTCCCGAACCACCTGCATGACCTGGGGATGAATCTCCCCTCAGCATCCACACGGACTCCCCTTTTTCCAAACACCTCCTCCCATCCCCAGCCTGAAGGCTTCCTCCCTCACTTTGTCAAAGTCCTCCTGGGTGGCCCTCATCTCCTTCCATGTTTTGTTGAGCAACTGAATGCAGACGCAGAAGAGCTCCTGGAAGCTGTTGTCTTGGCCAAAGAACATGGGAGAGAAGTCCTGGGCAGTCTCAGAGCCTTGGAGGGCATGAAGGGAGGGAGGGAGAAGAGCTTAGTAAGATCACTCACTTAATCAGGCTCTTAGACTTCCCCCAACCTCTGGACCCCTTCGCCAAGATCGCCTAACCCTACAGCTGACCTGGGGCCCCTTCCTGAAGGACAGAGGGTATAGAAGATGGGGAAATACCAGGAAGAGGAGGCCCAAATGACATATGCAGTGTTGGGACCACTCTGCCCACCTTCCTCCCCCATGTCCCGTACGTAATCAGGAAACAGGGCAGGGAGAAACAAACTTACAGGGTTCCCCAATGTGCAACAGCTCACACAGCAACAGAGTGAGCTGGATGCTGCTCCGGGCAAAGGGACACTCATGTTTGTCCTCTCGGCTGCTGTTCTCCAGCACAAACTGGTGGGAAGAAGGAGAGGTTCTGCCTAACCCCCCAGGAAAGGGCCGGGGCTCAGAGGGAGGAGGACAGGGAGATGGGGCCTAAGACTACATCCAGGTAAGGAGACAGGGACATGGGGACTGAGGGACAGCACATAGGACAGAAGGACTCGATGAGAGAGGATCTGGGGTGGCAGGGGCACTGGCAGAAGGGAATAAGGCCAAATGGATGGGGCAGAGGAAGGGAGGGAGGGCCTGCAGTCACTAACCCGGCTGTAGGCACTGGGTGCATGGCTGGAAAAGTAAAGCATGTTGTCAAGGGCCAGCAGCCCTGGCGGGGCTCGCTCTAGGTCCTGGGCAGGGTTGCTGTTCTGGGTCAGGGAAGGAGACAGAGATACCTCAATGGGAGGAGGAACTCAGAGAAGCAAAGGTACAAATATCAGATCTTTGAAGCCCCACAGGCGGGGACAGGTGGAGAGGCATTAGGGCCAGGAGCCAGGAATGATGAGATGGTAGGGAAGAGGAACGGCGGGTGATGACTCACAGAGAAACCAAGTTTTCGGAACTCCCGGGCACAGAGGGATCGGCGACGGTCAGCACTCAGTCCACTGCCCTGGGACTCCCCGTCCAGCTCAAAGGCTGCTTGGCGCAAGGCCTGCAGCTGCTCCCGCTGCTCCTGAGAGTGGGAAGAAGAAATAAGTTGACCCTGTGTGACAAGGGCAAACACCCTTGAGCAAATCTTGGATACATATAGTGCCAGCCTGTACGGATGTCCACACCTGGTTATAAGGGTCTAGTGGTGTCCGCATCCTTGGCTCCAGAAGTCCCAGCATGAGTGTCTGGAGTACGTACAGATGGTGAGCCATCTCATCCCCAAGGGGTGTTGGGCTGTGAATAATGTTCTGACAAGGGAAAGAGAAAACAAACTTTAAGAAACCCTTTCTCCTGGTCGTGGACCTCAAGGAAAGGGGGGAAGGGAGGGAATGAGCATTTATGTAGTGCCCACAAAATGCTAGGCTTTCCAACTACTATCTCATTTGATCCTAGGAGGCAGGGATTGTTATTATATTCATTTTACTGATGAGGAAACTGAGGTCAAATGACTTGCCCAAGGTCACACAGCTAAATCAGTATCTGAGGCTGCATTTAAACTCAGGTCTTCCTAACTCCAAGCCTGGTGTTTTATCCACTAAACCACTTAGCTGCCTTGAGAGGAAAAAAAAAAGTAGAAGAGTCATGGGGGTTGTGTGATGCCCAAACTGGTCTGCCACTTGTCCACAGAGAACATGAACTCCCCCAGAATGTATGCTCTGACTCTGATAACAGGTCAGCCACCAGTTGTGAGGCTTTGGATGTTACAGCTTCAACTCTCAGAAAACTGGGTGTTCACACTCATAGGTTCCTTCTGACTCTTAAGCAAAGAATTCCCAGAGAAGGCAACAGGAAGTTGCCGGGTTTGGGATCAGAGGTGGTAGGTTTGAATCTGCTGCCGTAAAATGTCAGTCTCAGTTTCATCATGAAAAAAGGTGGGGCTCAAACAAGATAACCTCTAAAGGACTTCTCTGCTTTCAAGGTCCCACGAAATGGGAAGCCAAAGCTCTTTTCATCTCCCGTCTCTGCTCACCTTGTAAATGAACTGGCGAAGGTTCTTCCGCCCTAAGAAATCCAGCATGGTCTAGGAGGGGAAGAGAGAGAAACAGCAGGACAAATGAACCCCACATAGGCCACCCTGTAATCTACCAAGCAAGGCCCAAGTGTCCCACTCCCCAGCTCCCTCTGGGTCCCCCGCTGTTGCCTCGCCCTCACCTGTCGCTCAGCGAAGCTGGCATTCTGCAGCAGTGCAGTAAGCAAGGCCATGGCTTTGGTCTGCAATGGCTGGTTCAGCCTGACAGCAGAGGAGATGGAGGAAGGTGTCAACCAGAATCGAGCCTGCCAAGCCACCCTCCCCAAGCTGCCACCCCAAGCCCTGCTTCTGCACCCTGCCTGGCCTTCAGAGCCCTGGAGCAGAGTCTTACACCTGCAGATGCACCAGCAGCCTTTCCAGGGGCACCTCCTGCTTCACAAGCTGGCCCAGGGGTGGGCTGCTGAGTGCCAGGCTCTCTAGCAGGCCGAGCGCCAGCTGAGGCACCGAGGCATCCATCAGATTCATGTTCACATAAGAGACCACCTGGGGGACAAGATGGAGAGGGAATAACAGCTCCTCCAGCCAAGTTGCAAGATCTCCCCAGCAACCTTCCCTTTGTCTCCATCACGTATCCCATTCCTCCCTAAACCCTTGTCCTCTCCCTGTGTTCACACCTTCTTGACAAAGTTGCTACTGAGTGTCTCCCAGGACACCACACCATGCTCCATGAGCTCAGAGAAGGCCCTCAGTCCATGGGCCAAGACCTCACCTAGGCTGGGAGGAAAAACATGGGAAATTACAGGAGTCCACTCCAGTCCCCTCATTTTACAAATGAAGCCCAGAAGTGACTCCCCCAAGATCATAAAGCATTGGTGGAACTGGAATTTCAACCCAAACTCTCTGTTTCAAAATCCAGGGGTCTTTCCAAAACCCTGCCTTCATAACCTTAGTGCTTTCTCAGTTTATTTAACTAAAAAGAGGAGGTTCAGAGAAAGAATGAAATCTCTGCTCCAGGTGGAAAGAGCTCTGATAATTGACAATGAGAAGGTAGGACTACCCATCCCTTATCAGACCAAGGCTTGTTCCTCTGAGAATGACCTTTGGACCACAAAGAACATGAAAATGGCTACTAGGGATCCCAGATAAGCAGGGAAACAGACTAGCAAAGGAACTGCTCTTAGTGAGGTCCAGATGAATGAGAAACATCGTCAGACTGAAGACGGGTGAACATGCTGACATTCAAAAAAGGAAAGAGAGTGGAATCCACAGACTAGGCTCTGTGAGCTTGTCTTTGATTCCTAGCAAAATTCAAGAAGTCATTATGTGAAGGGAGGGCAGGTTAGTGAGCTTTTAGAAAAGGCTGCAGTAGTCACAGAGAGCCAACTTGACTTCATCAATAACAAGTCCCTCCAGATGTACCTCATTTTTCTTTTGTTTTTTTGACAGGGCTAATTAAATCAGGGAAATAAGTGCAGATGTAATTTTAAAAGCACGAGTTTTTCTTGGCATTCTAGGAGAAAGAGGGTATCAGAGGCTGGGCAACAGTACAGCTGGATGGATTCAGAATTTGTGGAATAGCTGGCCACAAGAGTGCTCATTAGAGATCTGATAGCCCGTTCTAAAGAGGTCTCTAGTGGAGTTCCACAGGAATCTACTCTATTTGTCATCAGTGACTTGGATAAAGTCAGAAATGGCATCCTTATCAAATCTGGAGATGACACAGGGCTGGTAGGGGTGGCTAACATGTTGGCTGGCAGAATCAGGAACCATAAAGATTTTGGACACGCTAGAATTGGGGAAGCAGAAAGGAATAAGCACCTACTAAGTGCCAGGTTCTGTGCTGTTTTTTTTTCTTTATAAAGATTACCTAATTTGATCCTCACAAATCTACAAGGAAGGTACTATCATTATCCCCATTTTATAGTTGAGGAATCTGAAGCAAACAAAGGGACTTGTCCAGGTTCACACAGCTAGCACCCAAGGCAGGATCTGAATTCAGGTATTCCTGACTCCTGGCCCAGTGCTCTAATCACTGTGCAATCTAGATGCCTCTTAGTGTAATAAGAAAAACATTAACAGGGATAGAAGTTGAAAGGCATTGAAGTCGATGGAAGGCTAGTTTTGGAGCCAGAAAGACTTGAAGTCAACATACTGTGGTCACATAGGCAAGTTACTCAACTTTGAAATGCCCCTGGAAAATCTCTAAGATTTTTAATTAACTATTAATTAATAAATTGACAATACATCATCCATGGAAAGCATTTCCTATGCTGAGGAAATCACAGATCCAGGTCAACCTGAAAAGAGTCAAGTACTTCGCAAGTTTTAAACAACAACTTTCCCCAGTACAAGACTGGGGAAAGAGCAGGAAGAGGGGGCAATGGTAAAGTTAACAGTTCATATGAAAAAGATCTAAGAGTTTTAGTAGACAAAAAAGGCCATGACATTTTAGACAGTATTAAGAAAGGCACGTTCCATCGAATGGCCATTGAACAGCTCAACCATGGCAGAGAAGCATAGGAAGACTTCTGTGAACTGATGCAGAGAAGTAAGAACTAGAAAAACTATAAACAATGAGCACAAAAATAGAAACCAGAGAAAAACAACAAAAACTGAAACAAAATGCTGTGTAATTCTAATGACCGACCTTGGTCCCAAAGATGACATGAGAAAATGCATCTTCCTCCCTTTTGTGCAGAGGTGGGCTGACAACTGGGTATGGGACATCATGACATACTCTCAGACTCAGCCTTGGTTAGTTTTTTTAGATTTTAAATTCTTTGTTACACAGAATGGCTCTAGAATGGAAATTGGAGGAGAACACATTCCTATACTAAGGTGATGTAAAAACAAAAGATACCAACAAAACAATATTTAAGGCAGACGATGTGCCTTGGACTTAGAAAGGTTTGAGTCTTGCTGTATTCTGCCCTGGTCAGGCCACATCTGGGGTGTTTTTCTCAGTTCTAGATTTTAAGAAGGGCATTGATTTGATAAACTGGGTAAATGTCCAGAGGAGAAGGACCTCATGCTAAAGAAGGTTCAGTTGAAGGACCTGAGAATGTATAGGCTGGGGGAGAGAAGAGTTAAGGGGGCATGATAGCTGTTTTTGAGAATATATGTATTTGGAGAGAGATCCAACTATTTGTTACTGACCCCAGAGGTAGAAATAGGAGCAATGAGTAAGGGTTGTAGACTCGAAGTGAGGAAAAACTTTCTACCAACTACTAGGGAAAAGAACCACAACTGCCTTAGGAGGGAGTGGGCTCCTCCCATCAGAGTTCTTCATGCAAAGACTTAGTAGTGAAATGTGGGTTGGATTTGTGTTCCTTCCAATTCAGATTCAGACATTCACTTTTCAGAGGAAGAAACTGAGAGAAACAGAGAAAAAAAAAATCTGCCCAAGGTCATCACCCAGTTACTGAGCAGCAGAGGCAGGTGAAGCATTCTTTCTAATCCCACAAACTCACAGAGTATTTCAGCAACCCTATAGATCTTCTCCATCTTCTTTGTTAGAAGAGGGAAAGTGATGGAGGATGGGCTGGGATGCCCAGGGCCCCCCTCCCTGCTCTCTGTCTCCACCACTCACTCATCCCCATCCTCAATGATGGCCCCCAGGCGCTGAAGCCCATCACGGTTAATAACTTCTCCTGCAAAGGTCAGATCAGGAGCCAGTAGTGCCAGGCGGCTCAGAGCTTCCCTCTTTACTTCCCGGTTTCCACTCTGCAGCGCATTCAGAAGTCTCTCCGCCTCTTTGTCCTAAGGGCAGGAAGAGGAGGATTGGAGGATGCCTGACTTGAAGAGGGTGGGGGCCAGCAGACTGAGAAACCCAAGGGAAATTCCAAGCCTTAAATGTCTGGGCTGGCACAGAGATGGAGTGAGCCAGGGGCTGGAGCTGGCTGATAGAAGTGGGATGGGGTTAGGGAGTCAATACCGGAGCAATGCTGAGGGAAAGTATGCTCCCATTCTTGATCTCCGAGCGGTTCTGGAAGAGATGGAAAAAGGTAGAAAAGGTTGCAATTACAGGAGCAGCAGTAAGGAATCGGGTGTTAGGGGAGTCATCCATTAGTGAACAGATCTACCATCATGTCACTGAGGAGTTTGTGAAGCGAGGTGAGTGGGGGTTCAAGGAAAGTGGATGAGTCAGGGCTAAGATGAGTAGAGTAAGTTATGGATTTTGCTGGAGTCAGCTGACTTGGGTAAATGAGCATGGCCTGATGCCAACAGGAGCAGCTCAGTAAGGTGGTCTGTGAGCAGGGGGTTAGGTCACTGGAGGGAAGGTCGGTGCTCACGTTCTCAGTGATGTACTTCCGATGGCCATCAGCGTACTGCAAGGCGTAGTGTTCGGGGTCACTCAAGTTCCAGCTGCAGTGAGGAAGCGGCCCTCAGCCTGGTATCCATACTCACTCACACCATCCCGAAGCCCAGAAGCCCCGGAGTCCCTCCGCTCATCCCACCAGCGCCCACCCCAAGAGGCTTGGGAACTCACGCGCTGCAGACCTCCTTCAGCACCGCCGCCAGGGGCTTGGCCTGCAGGGGGGAGCAGTGGGTCACCCACCCTGGCCTCCAGGTGGAGGGGAACAGCAGGGTTTGGGCAGAATACACTGGCCCGCCTGTGGGAGCGGGGCTGCAGAAGCTGGAGGGCAATGGGCACGTTTCACGGCTCTGGGCCTCAGTGGCTTCCTCTGTAAAATGAGGGGCTTCAACGAGATGGTCTTTAAGGTGCCTTCTGCTCCCAAGTCCTATGACCCTATGACTCGGGAGTGCCAGAGTTGGGGCAACCAAGGACAAGAGTGGGGGTGGGGGTACGGAAGCAGGCGGGGCGTGTCCGAGGCCGGAGCCCGGGCCCAGGTGTCGGCTCTGGGTTACCTGGTCCAGCTGTATGAGCTGCGGGATGGCCCCCGGCATCTGGATGGCGATCTTGACTATGTTCCTTGGGGGGGCCATGGCCCGCGCGCCGGCTCAGCCGCCTGCCGGACCACAGGGGAAGGGGGTCAGCGCGGGCGGGGCCGGGCGCATTCCTGAGACGCGCCTGGACAGGTCTGGTCGGTACCGTCCTACCCGGCCCCGGCCCCGCCCCCGCCCCGTCCCAGCCACCGCACGCGGGGGCTGAGGGCTCTCCATGGCCTGCCCGAGGTCTGTCCGACTTGGGGACCCCAGAACTCACCCGGCCTGCCCACCCGCCGCGACGCCCCGGACGCCGCGTCCTTCCCAGGGGAGCGTCCCGTAGTTCCGGGTTGGAGTCCCGGGGGTGGGACGCGCAGGGTGCGGGAGAGCTCCTGGGCTGGGCTGGCCCCGGCCCTGCCCCGCCTCCAGCTCCAGCCCGCTTCGGTTAAGGCGGAGGCTCAGAGCCCTCAGCCCGGCGAAGGAATGCGGAGACCACTGGGTCAGCCCTTCACCTTCGAGGTCACAGGTGGAAAGCGGAGCAGCCGGGAACTGGAGTCAACCTCCTCTAGTATGGCCAAGTTCCAAGGAGTAAAGTTTGCTTGCGCGGCGGGGTGGTACACCCTCCCTCAGCCCTCCCATTCCCACCACACATCCACCCTCACCGTGGGCACAGCTTTGTCAGGAACCTCCATTTCCCAGGAGGGGACTGCCCTAGGTGCTGAAATGACGAAGGGGCCAGGGCAGCCTTAGGCATGGTTTTTATTCATTCAGACACTGTACAAATATTACAGGCAATTTCCTTACACTGCAAAAAGTATAAAAATAATCTTTATATAGGAATCTGTTCATTCCTGTAAATCTCTCTAAATCTCTTTCCAAACATTTTCTAACTGGAGGCAAGGGATGGTACATATCATAGCTGAGGCAGGGGTCTCCTCCTTCCAGCCCTGGGCTAGAAAGAAGCCCTCAGGCTAGGAGCACAGGGATGGGGATCCATCCAGTTTGGGGAGTCACTTGGCCTGTCTCGTTAACTTATTATGGAGCAGCAAGTAGGACACATGGGGGAAGGGGAATGTTGTTGGCAAGGGGATGGTCACATTCCTGGTCGATTCACAGAGAACGTGGCTTGGCTTCCCTTCTCCCTTCCACAAGAGTTTGCAGGACTCTACAGACTCCAGGAGAGCCTGGTTCAAACTCAGGAAATTGGTTTGTCTGTTTTGTTTTTTATACTGGGGCTTGTGTCCTCACCCTGGCCCTGGGCTTGGCCTTTTGGACCTTGGAGGGAGGAGCATGGGCAGGAACAGAGGTAGGGGGAGAACAGGGAATAGGGTCTCTTCACTCTGGCAGGAGGTATGGGATGCAAAAGGTGGGGACATGAGGTTTTTGGCCCTAGGAAGGGAGGCACGTGGCAAATGCTTTGGCTACCTGTTGACAGGGGATAAAGATACTGGAGGTGGGGGAGAATTGGCCTGTCTCCCCCATTTTGCAGGGCAGATGGACAAACTGGCCAGTGGAAGGAATAAGAAATCTGACCCTAACTGCAATCTGGAAAAGGAGAGGACTGAAGAGGCCTGGCGGCTAGTCAGTCTATATCCAGAGGAATCCTGAGGACACTGGGCATGGTGAGAGAAGGAAAGACCAAAGCAACCCCAAGTCAAACAGTCTTGTCTGCACACGGCCCCAAGGGCAGCTGCAGTCAGAGGTTGAGGACTGGTACATCAAAGAGGTCACAGACGCCTTCGCTTTCATCCAGGTTGTAGATGTAGTCATGGTCTCCAGGGGGAGGAGAGAGGCGGAGCAGAGGGGCGAACACTGTGGGAAAGGAAGTGGCTCAGTCCCAGCCTCTGCCAGGGTTTGCCAGCCCAGCCACCTGGGCCAGCAGGCATGGATGCTCTTAAATGTCTGGCCAGAGCCCTGCCCCACCCCTGCCAAGCTACCCACCTTCTGAGGACATCAACTCCTCCAGCAGCCCGGAATTCATGCATTCTGGAAGGGGAAAAGGCTGTTTGGTATACACTCCTGCTACCACTTCTCAAGTCATGTGGGAGCAACAGGAACCGAAGCCACAGAGGAGCAGGGAGAGGGGTGATTGGATTGGGGAGGCTCTGGAAACATGGGTTGATACCGGGATTCCTGTCCAAAGGCCTCTGACCCACAGATTACCCACCTGGTTCCTATTCTGATAGCCAAATGACTGGGAAGCCCAACTTCTCCCTAGGCTAACAAGCTTAGGGAGAGTAAGCATAGGGAGGAAAGTCTGGACCCAGGCCTCCAGATTAAGGAGGCAGCTCTGGCAATCTTTCCTGGGTCTGGGTTAGTCTGTTGCCCTTTCTGTGGCTAGAGGTTTCCTCAGTCTTAATGAAATGTCTTGCCCGCCTCACAGACGCTAGAGCACCTGAGGGAGATCTTCCCATCCCAATCTTGAAAGGTTAGCCCCTCTATGGCCACAGAATCATAGACTTAACAGCTCAAAAAAGACCTTAACTTCCTCATTTTACACATGAAGAAACTTGAGGCCAAGATTCAATGACCGGACTAGGGTCACACAGCTATCGAGTGTCTGAGGCAGGATTTAAAGTCAAGTGCACCACTCCATCCACTCCACCATTCAGTCTCAGCAGGTGAGGTAGAGAGGGGTAAGGCAGCATTCCAAGAGGGGGGCAATGAGAGCACAGGGAGAATGGTGAAGAGTTTCAGTGGCGCCCCTACCTCTTGTTGGATCAAACATTTCCGACAGCTCTTTGGGGAGTTCCAGTACTGAAAAAAAAACAAGAATCAGGGCCTTCACACCCACATCCCACCAAGCCCTTGCATCTTGCTATCACCAAGTGACCTGGAGCTTCTGTTCCACCCCTTCCAGACCATCAGGAGGACAAGATGTTGCCATTTCTCCTCCTTCCCCCAAGCAGGCAACTGCTGCTGTCTCAAAGCCACCTCCAGGAAACTGCCATCCAAGGGCACATATCAATTCAAGGCTGACCATGGTTCCAGTCCCGCCCAGCTTTTTCTCATTTCTTTCTCTAGGGATTTTGGCTCACCAGAGAAGCTGGAAAATGAAGACCCAGAGCAGATGGAACCAAAAGAATCCTGAGTCCTCTCTATTCTCAATGCATCTGCCCCACTGCAGACATAGACACACACATACACACAGAGACATACATAGACACTCTCTGCCCCTGCACATTTTCTCAGTTTCCCATGTCTGAATTGTCTTCCATGACTATCCCCATCCTTGCCAAATTCCTCCCATGCTTTCCACCCAATTCCAATGTCACCACCTCCAGGAAGTCTTCTGGGATACTTGGTTAGGCTCTGCCATAGTACTTTTGTCCTGCACCTGACAGAGGTGGTGCTTCATCTCCACTCTGAGGCAGTGTCTAATATAGCCTCATCATATCCCCTGAATGCACGGTTCAACACATGGTAATGGTCTGAATAAAGATTTGTTGGAGTCATGTGGTTCTGAGTCTGCATTAACTCACTGGACCACCCTGAGCAAGTCACCAAACCTGTTTCCTCATCTATAAAATGGGAAGGCAAGCCTATCTCCTCCATCGACATTACTGGGGTGCTAGGAGAATTAAAGGAGGAAGTGAATGTGAGGAGTGTTACCCAGTATGGGTCATGACTATGGTTGGCCCGGAGTCACCAAGTCTATCTTCCAGTCTGAGGCTCCATTTCTGGGACTATGACCACAAGTGACACACAGAAGGCCCCAAATGCCAGGAAGAACAGCACCTTTCTAGAACCTTTGGAAAAGCCTCACTTGTTACCTGTACCATCAGGAGGAAGGGTTTTTGTGGGAGCTTACACTCCTTTCTTTGTAAGTCTTAGTCTTCAGAGTGAAGACCAAAGGAAGACAAGATTTATATACGAACAAGGACAGTGATATGGACATCAGGCAATCTGGGTTCTAGTTTTAGTTCTGCTATAATTTACAGTCACTTCACTCTACAGGCCTCAGTTTCCTCTCCTGTAAAATGAAAGGAGTGGATCGATCATTTCTAAGGTTTTCCAGTTCTCCCATATTTCACTAGGAGACAGGAGAGAAGTAGGAGGCACCGCCCCACCCCTTCTACCCAGCTAAGCAAACACTCACTGCCTGTAGGATCTGGCTTGATTGGCTCAAAAGAGGTAGAAGGGTTAGGCAAGATGGAGCTGCTGTCCAAGGAAGCTGAGGACTGGAGTGGCCGGGTGTCAAGTGCAGCAGTGGATGCAGTGCTGAGGGTACCGAGGACACTGGCATCCTTGTTGTCTGTTCCAGGGCCACTGCTGCTTCCTGCAACTACAGCCCCCAATCCCCCCCAACTGGAGATTAGGCCATGGGGTAACATCCTCAAAGCAAGGAACCCCCAAGTTTTCCCCACCAGGCCAAGTCAGCCCCTGGCTCCCCAAAATAGAGGCCTCTCTGCTGTAAAGCCTAGCAAATTGGGCAAGTGAGAATCTAGGAAGGAGTGAAGTCTCAGGCAGTTTGAGGTCACTGGTAAGCGCCAGAAAGAGAGTGGCCCTGGAAGCCCTTCCATTACTAGTAACAATTGCCAGAACAAGAGGAGTATTAAAGTCTTTAAAAACTAAACAGTGGACTGAATCTTAACATGAATATTAAGAACATAAGTATAAAGGGCTGCACTGGGGTTCCCAGGATCACCTGCACAAGTAACAATCCCCACTGGGAGGGTGTTGATAAGAGCCTTGAGCAGTAATCCCTGAGTGTTCGTGGAGGGGGTCCTGAGCTCAGGGCTGGCACCGAACTAGGAAGGGCAGCTAGGATAAGCCAATTTGGCCACAGAAAGGCAGCAAGTGCTGAGGGACCTTGAAACTTGGCCAGTGGAGGATGCTCTGGAAGATCTGAGGGTCTTTCCTAGCTTAGAAAAGACAGTACATGATTCCCATGTTGGCCTATCTGCACAATTCTTACAGAAGGGCCAGGCTTATTCAGGCTGGAATCAGCAGGGTCAGAGGGCAGGAGAACTTCTGACCCTCAGAGACTGCCCAGAAGACAATGGGACACATCCCAGCCCCCAGGGTGATGGAGAGTAGTTCTTAACCAGGACTGTGAATTTGTGGTTGATGGTGCTTTTTTAAAATATTCTGCCAACATGTAACTGGGGAAAGATAAAATATATTCTGAAAAAAAATTGCTAATTGGATTTCAATTTAAGTGTTAGCTTCAACAGGTTACCTACATATTTTATTTTATGCTCAGACCTTCCTAGCCTGCCTTCAAAAGAATCCAGGACACACATAAAGGCTGCCATTGAGAATTCTGCGGAGGTTATGCGCCTGATACAAACAGAAGCTCCCACCAGGCTGACCTAGTACAGTCTCCTCCCTCCCTTTAGTCCCTCTCACCTGGGCTGGCTGCTGGCTGCCCAATCGCACTCTGGTCCTGGGTGCTGGTCGGAGTGGAAGGACGGGGGCTGCTGGGAATTGAGGTCTCCTGGTGCTGAGAGGGTGCTAGCCTTGGTTGTGGGGGGGAAGGAATGGCTGCCTGGCACTGAAGGAGATCCTCAGGCGGAGGCACAGGGACCACGACAGGGGGAGAACTCCATGCATCCTTGTTCACCAGCAGCACGTCGATGGGGCCACTGGTGCTCCTCAAGTGGATCTGATACTTCTTCTGCCCATTCAGGCCCTAGGGAGCCACAGAACTTGGCTCAGAGCTGACAGCAAGGGCGATGGAGAGAGGAGCCTGGCCGAGAGGAGAGGCTCTGCCTCATGGGCTCCAAGCTCAAGGACCTCCACTCAGCCAGTCCCCAGTATCACACCCCCTCTGCCATGTGCCATTCTCTAGACTTTGGTTCTCCACACATGCCCTCCCTGCTCCACCCACCCCAATGCTGACTTATCAGCCTTAGCAGCTGGTGCTCTCCAAGGCCTAGGCCCTCCTCCCCTCCCCAAAATGCACCCACCTCAGGGACTGGCACTTCCAGGCTGGTACCTGATGGGGCCCGAATGGCCAACAGAGTGTCCCCTGGAACACAGATAGCAAGTTTTGGGTTGAGAGCAGGACCACTTCTGCAAAGGCTGAGGGCAGAGCCACAATAGGGAGGATAGGGGGATGGGGCTTTTGAACACTCCACTCCCACCTCACTCCACCAAAATTAGTTCTGGTTCCTTCAAGGGGCATCTCAGTCTCTTTAGGAAAAGGCTCCCCAGAATGAAGAGCAAGAAGAGAGGCTTCCCCAGTAAGGCACATAACAGAGAGGTGGTTTTTGTGAACTCCTGGTGCTATTTTCCAGAAGTTCCCTCCTGGGTATAAGCTTTCACTGTATAATGCCTGGAACTGAAAATTCAGGTCCCTTTAGTCTGTGGAGAAATGACCTGTCCCCCATCCAGAGACCCAACCCATCTGGAGCAAGGCAAAGCTGAACCATACACACCAATCCCTAAGACAGCTGTCCATCACCACTGGCAGAACACAACAGTCCATTCAAACCCTGTCTTAGCCTCTCAGGTTCCCAGGACGTAGCCAGGGACAACCACACAATGAAATTCAGGCCCAGCAGGATCAGGCCACACCAAGTCAGAGGGTCAACAGTCTCTCCAAATACACTTCCCAAGTCTGCAGAGAAAGCACCCTGCACAGGAGACTACAAGAGCTGAAGATGGCAAAGGGGATGAAATCACGCTAAGAAGAAATGATAGGGAAGCAATAAGAGAATCAATCAGAGTCTCAGTCTCAGTCGACCCCTGGGCTGAGGACAGCTTGCTTATCAAATACTTCAACATGCCGCCCTCCAAGCAGGAGTGTCACAGTCACAGCCAAGGTCAAGGTCCAATCCCTGGGCCCCAAACCACCCAAGGCCAAACTGAGCCCAGGGGACAGGATTCTACTTTGTCTTTCCCATCTGTCTCACCATCCATCTAATTTGTCCAGACTAAGATATAGCCATCCTCCATGACAGCCACCAAAGCATTAATGAAAACAATCAATTGAGGCTTCAGAGGCCTGGTTTAAAATCCTGTGCCTGCCATTAAACTGAAATGTGACCTTAGGCAAATCACTCCCTCTGCTACAGAAATGAGCTAGGTGTTGCCATGGAGTCAGGTATATGTGAGCTCAAATCTGGCCTCAGATACTCACTAGCTATGTGAACCTGGGCAAGTCACTTCATCTCTGTCTGCCTCAGTTTCCTCCCAGTGTTGTTGTAAGGATAAAATGAGATACTTGATAGATATTATAACTAACATTGGACTTCACTTTCTTCATCTACAAAACAAGGAGGTAAGGCTAGATAACTTCCCCTCCAGTGTCAGAATTTAACACCCCTTCTGGCTCTATGTCCCACAAGAACCGATGAAGGGGAGCCACAGAAATGTTCCCACCATGTAACCTGAACTACGAATGAAGAGAACCTACTAGCAACAACATCCATCCTACAGACACTCCTCCTTGGTCACCCATTACTTGGCTGGCACTCACATAACACGAGGCTCTGTGGGAACAAAGAATTCTCTCAGGAGGGTCCAGCCCCCGCCACAATACCTACCCTGCTCAAAGGTATATCTTCATGGACAGCTGGCTGGAAGGTAGGACATGAGGTGTCCACAGGATGGGATCCCTCAAGACCAACCTCCCAGTTCCGTCCCCTAGGAAGAACAAAGAGGAACCTTCCTGAAGCAAGAGTGGCAGCCCCACTCCTAGTCAGAGCCCTGCTACCTCTGCCGGATCACCACATTCTGAACTGCAAACCACAAAGTTGCTGCAGCTGCCAGGAGGTCAGTTCTCTGATGTGCCACCACATTAGTGACCCTTTTCCCTTGAAATCTTCCACACTTGCTTGGGCAAATGGGGGGCGGGGGGAGGGGGAAGGAATTGCTGAGAAAGGTGACACTCAATCATCAGGGTCTGCTCACTCACCCATTTACTGCCCAAGGGACTACTCACCCGTGAAACATTTGCAGATATCTTCATGAGTCACATATGCTAAGGTGCCAGAGGTTAAGGAGACGAGATGTAAAGTCTACCCGGGGTAAGACTATGAAGACAGGTTAGAGAAAACATTTATTCTCTCCTCCCAGCTCTGGAACTCCACGTGATACTGAAGGAGGGGAAGCTCAGAGATTCTGCTTCTATAGAACCAAGTCCAAAGAAAGGGCAGCTCAGTGGAGCCCTGCTCCAAAGCAAAGACAACAGCTCCTTACTGGAGGCCTTTGCCTCCAATTCAACCCAGACCTATGCGATAATCACAAGAGTGAATGTAGGGTTCAGGCCATCTCTCAATGCCTACATGGTTGAGTCCCCAAGAAAATACTGATAAGTTTAATCTGAGTGGAAAGAGGGGCAATGATGAGAAGCCATCAGAAAGGGCCTCAGGTCAGAAAGGTAGGCTGTCAAATTAGACCAATGGCACAGGGAATGCAACAGACTCCAAGGGAATGACAGGAAAGGGACTGGTTCTGGGACCAACACTTGAGAGCTAGTGCCAGCCATGACTGAGGGCTTCATGCATGATGTCGTAGAAAGCACATGGTCCTGGAGTCAGGAGCCCTGGTTTTTAATCCTAGCTAAAACTTTTAAGTCAATTCTCTGCTCTGGAGCTCAGTTTCTTAATAAGTAAAATAGAGATAATGCTTTTTTACTCCCTTCCTCACCGAATTGTAGGGAAAATATTTTACATCTGTATTTATACCCCAGAAAACAGGAACCATTAGTACTAGCATTATTACTATAGTTTACTTTCTTTTTTTAAAAAACTATTCTGCTACCTTCTATCTTTCTTCACCAACACCCCAAACCCTTCCAGGGTGTGGTTTGACTGTATCTCTCCACGACTGAAACCAGCCCTTGCCTTGCCTTGCCCAGCCTAGATGGTTGTCTTCCTAATCTGTGGGCCTAGCAGCTCTGACACCATTGATCTAGCTGTGAATCACACTTTGGACACTTACAGCTTTACTACTTTGACCAAAGTGGCTCAACTCTTGAGCTTCAGAATTTTCCCCTTTGCTAAATGTAGATGATTCTTATACTACCAACCACATAAGACTGTTTTAAGAAGAGTGCTCTGTAAACCCTGAAGAGCAGCCATTAATTCTGAGCCAGGATAATGAATGTGGGGAAGAGGAGACAGAAGGAAAAGAAGGAGAGGGAGGTCCTGGAAGGATATCAGTTGTTCTGCACATCTTCAGTGACATTCCGGATACTCTGCTGCACCCACACCTTGTGCTGGTCCAGCTCCTGCTCCCGCTGTTGAAGCTCCTCAATTTCGGCCTTCAATTCGATGAGCTTGTCTGCTATTTCCCTTGTGTTACAGCCAGGTCCCACACCCCTATGTACAGTCCCCAAGTGGGGAGAGGGGAGTGAGATGGTACCTACCTCCCTAGGGTACCTGCCCCTAGTATAGACATCCATCCAGGGCCCAACACTTCCTCCCACCAGTCTCATTCAATGAGGCTCCTCAGTCTCTCATGAGAATCTGTCCTGCCCTGCCTTCCCCAGTACTCACTTCCACTGGATACTGTTCTTAGACTTCTTTTCAATCAGCCCAATCCCTTCCAGGACATTCGTGATGTCATAGATTCTCCGCTTCTGCCGAACAGCCAAGGTATCTGCTGCCTATTGGAGGGAGAAAAGAGATGCTTCAATTTGTCCCCAAGGTTTAAGCCAACACCACCTCCAACAGACTTCAGCAGGGCAGGCTCAGTGCAGCCCAGAGCCACATGCCACGTCTTAGAAAATTAACTTTGGTCTCCAAACTTCTCTTTACTTCTGATGTCTCTCTGTACCTGTGCTTTGCCTTACTCTCTGCTATGGGTCTGAAACACCTTCCCTTGCCAGGCCCAGTACAGTTCTCTTGCCCTGTGCTCCAAAATCCAGGTTTGTTCCAGCTCGCTTCTCTTCCAGAGACCCAGCAAAAGAAGACCATATCTACAGATGGTCTCGCCCTACATGCTCTGGTCTGACTCCTTCATCTCTTCCTCCAGCTATTCCTAGGCTGTTGGTCAAATTTCCACCTTTCAGGATTCCCCCAAGACCCTCATCTCTTGGAGCTCCCTCCTCTCTTACCAAGGATTTATGAAGCCCTGCGCTAAGAAAAGGCAAAAAACAGCCCCTGCCCTCAAAGGACATGCAAATCACTAATAGGAACAAGCTGTGAATGTGACAAACTGGAGACGGTGACGAGCGCAGGGAAGGCATTAGGGTGGCTCGGGAAAAGGTTTTTGTGCAAGGTGGAATTTTGGCTGAGACTTGAAAGATGAGAGGCGGCGATGAGGAGAACTTGCTTCCAACGACCGCCCCCTTCCGTCTCTCTCCGGGAGCCGCTCACCTGGGTACCCCCTGAGCATCCCCGGCCCTCACTTCTCCACCTTGTGCATCCCCAGCCCTCGCTTCTCCCCGCTGTGCATCCCCGGCCCTCGCTTCTCCCCGGTGTCCGCCCCGGCCCTCGCTTCTCCCCCCTGTGCATCCCCAGCCCTCGCTTCTCCCCGGTGTCCGGCCCCGGCCCTCGCTTCTCCCCACGCTGTGCATCCCCGGCCCTCGCTTCTCCCCGGTGTCCGGTCCCGGCTTCTCCCCCCTGTGCATCCCCAGCCCTCGCTTCTCCCCGGTGTTCGACCCCGGCCCTCGCTTCTCCCCCCGCTGTGCATCCCCGGCCCTCGCTTCTCCCCCGCCGTGCATCCCCGGCCCTCGCTTCTCCCCCCTGTGCATCCCCGGCCCTCGCTTCTCCCCGGTGTGCATCCCCGGCCCTCGCTTCTCCCCCCTGTGCATCCCCGGCCCTCGCTTCTCCCCCCTGTGCATCCCCGGCCCTCGCTTCTCCCCGGTGTCCGCCCCGGCCCTCGCTTCTCCCCGGTGTCCGCCCCGGCCCTCGCTTCTCTCCGGTGTCCGCCCCGGCCCTCGCTTCTCTCCGGTGTCCGCCCCGGCCCTCGCTTCTCCCCGGTGTTCGACCCCGGCCCTCGCTTCTCCCCCCGCTGTGCATCCCCGGACCTTGCTTCTCCCCCGCCGTGCATCCCCGGCCCTCGCTTCTCCCCCCTGTGCATCCCCGGCCCTCGCTTCTCCCCGGTGTGCATCCCCGGCCCTCGCTTCTCCCCCCTGTGCATCCCCGGCCCTCGCTTCTCCCCCCTGTGCATCCCCGGCCCTCGCTTCTCCCCCCTGTGCATCCCCGGCCCTCGCTTCTCCCCGCTGTCCGGCCCCGGCCCTCGCTTCTCCCCCCTGTGCATCCCCGGCCCTCGCTTCTCCCCGGTGTCCCGCCCCAGCCTTCGCTTCTCCCCAGGGTCCCCCACTTCGGAGCCGGGCCGGGTCCGCACCAGTTTCAGGTCGAGGACTCCGTCCTTGGCCTCCTGCAGCAGCGACACAAATTTGGTCGTGAGCAGCCCCAGGCTCTTCTCGTGCCGGCTCGGGGTCCCGGGAGGCGGCGGCGGGGGCGCCTGCGGCCCGGACTCCGCCATGGCAGCCTGCCTCCCTAAGCCCAGGCCAGGCCGGCGCCCGCCGCCTGCCGCCGCCACTTCCGCTTCCGCTTGCCAGTGCCCGGCCGGCAGCCCCCTCAACACTTCCGCTCTGCACTTCCGTTTGAGCGCTACTCTAGGCCTGCGCGTGTGCGCGTGCGCCCCTGCCGGTAGGCCTCCTAGTGTCTGGCGCCACCAGGGACCGTGTGCTATTCCCTTTCTCCCGGAGAGTCGCAGAATTCCAGGGGTCGTGGGAAAAAGCCCAGCCCTCACGGAGGGCGAAAACAACCTAGACTTGTCAATTACCAGATCTGCCGAGAAACTCCTGGGCATCGGGTCATGTGATACCCTCCCTCGTGGAGACCGCCTGAGTCATGGGCGGGGTGGGGAGAAGGGTACCCCGTTCTCTCAGCCAAGGCAGTTAAATGATGCAGTAAATTGGAGGCAGCAGGGGGTCTGTCAATCAGTCAAGCAGCATTGATTAAGTACCTACTCTGTTTCAGGCACAGGGCCACAAAGACCTGAGTTCAAATGCAGCCTCAGTCCCTTGCTACCTTTGTAACCCTACACGAGTCGCTTTACCCCGACCTGCCTCCGTTTCCTAATGTGTAAAATGGGCGTTATGGTAATAACATCTACCTCCGAAGACTGTTGTGAGAAAATTAAATATTATTTGTAAAGTGCTTTGCAAATCACTATGTAAGTGCTAGCTGGTGTTTTTCTTTTTTCCAGCTCCTAGAAAGCTTCCACTTTACCTGTAGCTCCCACAACCACCTCTCCCCTACACCATTCCCCACGGGGCAGCTAGGTGGTGCAGTGGATAGAGCACCAGTGCAGGAATCAGGAGGACCTGAGTTCAAATCTCAACTCAGACACTTGACACTAGGTGCGTGACCTTGGGCAGGTTACTTAACCCCAATTGCCTCATCCTGGGTCATCTCCAGTCTTGTGGCTGGTGACCTGCACAGCGCTCTCTCACTCAAAATAAAGTCAAGTGCAAGTCACGATGGCATTGTCTTCTTTGGTAACGAAAGACGAAGGCAGGCGCGCCCGCACCATCTCCGAGGGCTATGGTGGATATCCCTAATGAAATGTTTGTTGACCCCTGCCTTAGTCCCTGGGATCTCTCTGGCTACCCTCCTCTCAGTCCACATTCCAATTCTGGGTTCCCAGACCTCTCTCCATACTCACAGGTCCTGCTGCCCAAGTCTGCCCGCTGGGGGTGGACATGATTCCATGCTCCCCACAGCCAAAATTCACAGCCTTCCACTTATATGGCACATGTCTTGTATATACATTTAGGAATATGCATTAGAAAGTAAGGTACTTGAGGGCAGGGACCTGATTTTTCCCCCCTTTCTTTGTTTCTCAAGTGATTAGCACCATGCTTGGCACAGAGTTAGCACTTAATAAATACTGGTTGACCCACATCCTGCTGGAGAGAAGAATATACTGGCACTCTATATGGAGGTAAAGATCAACTATTCTCCTTCTATGCTGAGGTAGAAAAAGTTATCCTTGGGGCGTCTCTGCAGCTGGGTAAAGAGGCACTCCCCTTAGCCCCGGCTGAGACATCTGTAGAGTCTGACCCATGCCCATAACAGGCCACTTCTCATGTTCTGTTCCACAAAATTTATCCAAACTTACCTGTCATGATACCCACCCCCTGCTGCTGGATGGCTCCACCCTGCCTTCTCTGAGATCTCTCCCCCACAGGGGCAGAGGCATAATCATCCCTAAGATCTTTTGCAGTGGAAACCACAAGCAGGGAGAGAAAGGATTCACCTGCCAGAGAGGAATGGAGACAGAAGTGTTATCTGTCCCCTCTCCTCCCTTTCTCTTCTAGTTTCTGGCTATTTCCTATACCCCTGACTCCCACTAAGCCCCAGGAGGAAGACATAAGGAAGTAAAGAAGGTGGAGAATGGGAAGCATAAATCTACTGGGATCCATTGGGAAGGGAAGAGATGGGTACCTTAGGGCATAGAGTTGGGGGGGGTCAGAAAGCCAGACTTTGATGAACACTGGAGGGCGCTAAGGGGCTAGGATGCTGCCACTTCCCTGGAGGGATCATAGGCTGTAGGGTGTAGCTGTAGTGTACACAAGCAATACCCTCAGCCCTTGCCTTATGATGAAGGTACCCAGGCTAGGGCTGGTACTCAGCGCTCTTCCCACCTCTCTTGTCTATCTTGACATTAGGGATCATACACAGGGCATTTCCCAGAAGCTCCAGTGCCCACCCCTTCACCTTCAGTCCCTCCTCCACCACCATCCCCCCAACACACACTCCTCCCTCCCATATCCTGAGTAGGCTGGGCAGGAACCGTGCTGCCCCAGAGGAGCCTGACTGGAGAAGAATACGCTTTGGCTTTTAAGCTCAGCAGAGCCAAGCTTCCATAATCAAGCTTGAACCATCTCCCAACCCCCCAACAGCTAGGCTCAATTCCAATATCAGGCCTAGCACCCCCCCCTACACACCCTTCCTTCACTACAGCTTGAGCCATGGGCATGGATACGGAGGAGGAGCAGGAATTTGGAGCCCCCCAAGGTAATGAGCTGATCCCCCTGGGGGTCACTCTGGGATGAATGAGTGGATGGATGGGTGGATGGATGGATGGATGGATGGATGGATGGATGGATGGATGGCCTCTGAGAGAAGTTCTGAACATCTGGAGTCAGCCTTGGTGGGGAAGAGAGTGTGTGTAGTAGGGATGTTTTCCCAGGGATGGGCAATCAGCCACTTACCACCCAACAAGGTAGCAAACAAAGTAGAGTGGAAGGAGGATGGAGAACCTAGGTTTTTGTAGGCCATGCCATTTACTAGCTATGTGACCTTAGACAAGCAACTTACATGACCTCTTGGGGCCTCAGTTTCTCATCTGTAAAATGAAGGGTTGAACTTAATGACTTTTCAGCCCTAAATACCGTGATTCTTTGATATGTACCACATTGCAGTCCATAACAATATGGCATTTAGTGCATTTATAAAGTGCCACTAACCCAACCCCCACCTCAGCATTTGGGCAAACTTGGAATGTTAGAAGAGGCAGACTGACCAGGTCAGGGTCCCAGATCCAGTGACTTCCTGTTAGGAACAAGAGATGGGAAACAGCTGTGGCTGAATCCTCTTCCTGCCTCTCCCCACCCCATCCCTATCCACCTAAGCAGACTCTGAGTGGCCAGAACTGGAGAAGGCTGAAAGGTTGGCCAGAGGGGCAGCCCTGAAATGGGCCTCAGGCGTCTTCTACAGTCCCAAGCAGCTGACCAGGCTGGATCAATACCGAAGCCGAGAAGCCCAGAGAATGTGCTCCATCGAATCCCGAATCAAGGTGGGGCCAGGGAGAAGCTTGGATGTGGGGTCCCTCAAAGTCATCGTCCATCCCTGGTCCCAGTCATTCCCATTCTGTCCTAGGCTCCCCCTTCCCTAATTCAGCCAAATGACCGAGCCCCACCCATATGAGATCATGCTCAGAGGGACCTTCTCTGCCACCTCCATTTCAGGGTGCCACCTACCACTGACCCCTCCAAGCTCTCTCCCCACAGTCGACTGTTCAGTCTTACTTGGAGAGTGTGCGGACAGGCCTTGAGCAGCTAGGCCTGGCACTGAAGGAGGTCCAGGAGGCTGGGGAGGCCCTGGCTGAGGCCCAGGGGGCACTCTCGAGCCAGGCTGAAGTTGCCCACACCCTGAGGCCTCTCCGGGAGCTGGTCAATCAGCATGGACAGCTGCAGGCGGTGACGCTTTTACTGCCCCAACTCTTGGCAGGTGAGGTCCCATAATGTTCCTGGGTTTCATTAGGGGTGGGGACGAAGAGTCAGAAGAGGCTCACCTTCGAGCTCACCTGATTCAATGCAGAAAAGAAAATGGAGACCCAGAGAACTTAAGTGATAGTACAGCTAGGATTCAAACCCAAATCTTCTGACCTCAAATCCAGTGTTCTTTCTACTGGCCCATGATGCCCTTGAGCACCAACCTTGGTCAGGCCACTTACCCCTTACCCAGTCAGTCAGTTTTCCAGGCTGAACCAATGAGGGAGCTTGGGGAAAAGAACTCTGTACTTTTCTAATGTATGACTGATCCACAAAGTGATCATGTAAATCAATGACAAAGTCTGAAGAACCCTAAGGTTCTTTGAGGTTTGGTTTTGTTTCCTTGTATTTTTTATTATTTTAAATTTCATTTTATATTATTTTCATTTTCATATAGGGGTTTAATAAATGTTTGCAAGACTGAATTTCACCAGTAAGAAAACTGAGGCACAGAGAAAGGGAGTGATATAAATATCCCAAGGTCACATAGCTGGTTCAGGACAGGTCTGAAGAAGTCTTGATGTTCAGCCCATTTCTTGACTACTTCCTAACCTCCTGCTTCCTACTTTTCTCCTCAGTACCTGAGGCAGTGACCAGAACCCAGGCCCTGATCAAAGGCAATCAATTCCTAGAGGCCTACGGGGTCCTACGGGAGCTGGAACAGTTACGGGATGAGGTATTAGACCCACTTGGGAGACCTGAGCTATCCCTCTTTGAAGGCTTGACATCTCTGGGGGAGGAGCTGGGCCTGGCCTTGGGGAAGGTGGTGGGTTCAGCTCGGCAGCTGGCACGAGATGATCCAGCCCTGCTAGTAGCTGCAGTTCGAGTGGCTGAGTTTGAGGAGGAAAGGGATATTCAACTCCAGTCATCATCCCCTGGGCGCCCCCGAGCCTGGCGCCAGCGCTGCCTCGGGGCCCTTCGAAAGGCCCTTGAGGAAGCCTACTTTGAGGGACCAGCCCCTGCCCCCCCAGGCCTGGCAGGACACCTGGCTACTCTTCGAGAAGCTCTGCCTGCTGAACTGGCCCTGGCAGAGGCCCTGGTGGCTCCCTGCTGCCCTGGAGATTATGGAGTGGTGAAGCTGTGGGCCCACACCTTGCACCAGGGCCTCCGCCAGCACCTGCAGCAGCTTCTGGACCATGAGGACCTGGGCACCCAGGACATCTTCACACTGTTGCACTGGGTCTTGCATATTTACCCAGGGTCAGTGCCGGGCCATGGGTGGAGAGGGTGGGCAGGACAAGCAGAGGGAGGCTGAGAGCTGAGAGTGAAGGCAGCCTCTCATAGCTAGGAATCCTATGATTTCCCTTAGCCCTGACATGATGGGTCATCCTGACCTCCATCCTGAGGCTGACATCTCTGAGCTAGAACCTTTACTCTCCCCGGAGGCTGTGGAACAATTAGAGAGAACATACACAGAAAAACTCAAGGTGAGGGTGGAAAGAAATAGGACCCCCAGGCAAGAAAGAGATTCCCAGACTCCATGCCAGGTGGCACATACTTGCTCCTCTAACCCCAGGACTTGCTGTTTCTAAATGTCTCCTTGGTTTTCTTTGAGTAGTAAAATGTTTTGGAAAAATGCAACCCCTGTCTTTTAGAAAAGATGCAGGGGCAATCTCGCTAGGTTTGGTAATGAGAAGAAACTACAGAAAAGGCAACACCCTAGTGTTTTTGAAAGCAGCATGATGAAATGGAAAGAACACAGGCCTTTGAGTCCAGAAAACCGTTAGAATCCTAGTCCTCGGCCATCACTAGCTGTGTGACATTAGACAATGATCCCCCTCTTTGAGCTTCAGTTTTCTCAACTTTAAAACAAGAATGATTACAATTGCCTTGCGTACCTTCCAGGTTTGTTGTGAGGAAAGGGTTTTGTAAATGGTAAAGTACCATAAAATGTATTTTACTAGGTAAGGGCAGAATAAAGGGAGTAAGAGGAAAGACGAGGGAAAAAAACCTAGCTGGATACATTTTCTATTGTACCTCTAGCTTGGTGTAGTTGAAAGATTTGGAGTCAGAGCACCTGAGTTCAAATCCTGTCTGCTTCTTTGTATTTGTGTGACCTTTAGTTTTGAGAGGGCTGGTCTAGATGACCTTCCAGCTCTGAATGCTGGCCATGATCCAAAAACAGACTCACAGGATCTAGCTATTAGAGGGGACCCTTACAGTTATCTAGTTCAGAGATATCAAACAGGCACCCTGGGTAGCTTGCATGCCCTGACACACTCAAGTACATTGGGAAACACAGGAAAATGTCATTGGGAAATACTTTAACAAAATCAATAGTAGTTTTAACTTGCAGTATTCAATGTCAAAATGCCACCACAGGCATGCTTCTGTCTGGTTTGAGTGGCCCCCATTTTTATTTGAGTTGTACACCATTGACAAGTCCAATCTCTCCTGGAGGAGGAATCATGTAGATGTTATGTCCAGGTGGTCAGCCTGCCTCTGCTTGAAGACCTCCTATGAGAGGGAACCCCTCTGGGACAGCTCATTGCACTTTGGGAGAGCTCACCTTGCTAGGATGTGCTAATCCTTGGGAAGCTGGGTTGGTCTCTTCTAGAAATAGTTTTCTCATAGAGGGTATATGTGGGGGGGAGGGGAGGACCCTGTATGTATATACCTTGCATCCTCTTTGCTATGCTTCTTCCAATTTACTATGCTTCTTATGTCTTTTTGTTTTTTTAGGGGGAGGGAATTGGGATTAAGTGATTTGCCCAGGGTCATACAACTAATAAATGTCTGAGGTGGATTAGAACTCAGTTCCTCCTGACTCCACTGTGCCACCTACCTGACTCCCTATGTCTTTTCTCTGTTCCTGTGTCTCCCCCTACCCATCCCTGCCCCAGATAAGCATAGCTGAGTGGCTGCAGAAGGCCCTGGATGGAGAGGTGGCTGAATGGTTCCGAGAACAGGAGCCTGACGTTGGCCCTGAAGGCTTCTATCATTCTTCCCTGCCTGCTGTTGTTCTGCAGGTGTGTGTGTTGCAGGAGGCGGGAAGGGGAAAGAGAACTGCTTGAGGTGGGGAGAGATACCAAGTATCTGTGCTAGGAGGTGCTGGCTAACAGTGTGCCCTGGCCCTTCCCACCCCCAGATCCTAGATGAGAACATCCGAGTGACCGCTGTGATCAGCTCTTCTTTGCAGGAGAGAGTACATGGCATGGCCCTGAGGGAGCTGGGTACCTTCCTGAGGAGGTCTGTACCGCCCCCCCCCCCCCCCCCCCCCCCCCCCCCCCCCGCAAAGTGACATACACCATGTGTACCACTGCCCTGACTGCTGGTAGAGAATCCCATAGGCATTTCCATCACAGGAAGGTGTCAAGAGTGAGGGCACTCTGAAGCAGAAGCTTACCTCTAATGCTTACTATCTATGTGACTTGAGGAAAGTCATTTAAATCTCCCTGGATCTCAGTCTCCTTATTTATAAAATGAAGGGGCTAGGCAGACTAGATGGCCTGTAAAGTCTTTTCCAAAATGATGCAATAAGGCCCCTATTCTTGTTTAGAGTACGGTGTCCCCTACTGGGTGGTAATGGGGTAAAAGGTGGGAAAGAGGGCTCAGGCCAGGTATAGTGATGAGTCTCTGGCACAGAAGGTGGTGCTAGTGGTTAGTCTTTCCTGGCCCAGGCTCCCCTGCACCTTGTTCTCTCCCAGCCCTACTGTCCCCAGAGTTTGGCTAGGTGGTGGTGGAGGCCATGTTGCTTGTCCTGCTTACCTATTCTTCCTCCCCACAGCCTTATTGAGGCACTGGAACATTTTTCCCAAGAACACCTGAGGGATGCATCTAGACCACATCACTACGTGCCATACCTGCTGGCCTCTCTCAATCACTATGCTGCCCTAAGGTACTCATTGCACAGAGAGATGGAGGGGCTGAGGGAAACCACCACCAGGGAATGTGCTAAGGCCATGGGACTCGGGACAAGAGAGGACTCAGGCATCTTTAAGGTTGTAACCTTCTGTATAAGTAAGTAGTAACTGAGCTTAATTCAATTCAATTCAGCACATGTAGTTTACATTAAGTACCTACTATGTGTTAGACTCTAGGCTACCAAGACAAAAAAGGTCTTTGCCCTCAGGAGACTTTCATTCTACTGGAGGTAGGGGTTGGGGAGGAGATAGGTTCTGTAGGACTATTCACTATAAAATCTCTTCAAGAAGGCTTCAGTTTCAAAGATATCCCTGCTCTTGTGGTAAAAGCACTGGATTTTGGACTTAGGGACCTTGAGTTCAAATTCTGTTCAGCAACCGATTAGCTCTGTGATCTTGGGAAAATCATGTCACTTCCCAGGTCTTGTGTCCTCATTTTCAAAATGAGGGGTTTGGATTAAAGTTAGTTCTAGCTCCAAACTTCACAATCCTTTTCATCTGGGAGAGGGTCTGTTTATTTTTAGTTTCTTCTGGGATCAAACTATAAAGTATATTTCTCCTCACAACACTGTGAGCAAATATTATCATATTCATTTTGCAAATGAGGAAAGAGATAGGTTGGAAAGGCTTTCTGAGAACATTCTATACAATAAACCTTTAAGAAGCACTGCTTGTCATTATACTAGGTGATAGACAGATGATAGAAAAAATATTGCTATTTGATCTCTCTTCAAGAAGCATACATTCTAGTGAGGAATCAACATGTACACAGAGAAGCAAATTCAAAATATGTGCAAACTAATTGGGAAAAATTCAAGCTCTATTGTTATATATGGGACCACTGAGCCTGAAAGTTGTGAACTGACTTGCTCAAAGACATACACACAGAGGTCATGCAGAATTAGTGGGAGAGTTAGAATTTAAATTCCATTATGTCAGGCTGAGTAAGGATGAATGGTCTCCAAATGCAGCCTCTTTCCCACCTTCTTTGTCTCTGCTCTCCCCCACCATGCAGTTCTTCAGTCTCCCTCTTGAAACCCACCGGGATGCCTACCACCACCACTGGGGTCTCGGCTGCCATCGATGCAGCCCTTGGAGACTTAAAGAGGAAGATTTGCAGACTGATCATGGATGCTCTGCTGGAGGAGCTACAGGTCCATACCTCATTCATCCCTGCTCCCGATCCCTTTAGGGCTCGAGAAGGGGCACAGGACTGGGGGAGAAGGCAGAAGACACTTAACTTTGCCTCCTCTGCTCTCAGCCCCTGTTCGTGGCTCTGCCCTCTCGCCAGTGGCTATCCAGCCTAGTGATACTGGACAATGTGTGTGAGCAAACAGCCAGCTTCTGTTCACGATTCTCCAGAGTCCGCACTCCCATGGCTCAGGTGCGACGTATTAGCTACTTGATCTCTTGAGTGAATGATGAAGCCATTAGAATCTCACTTTTCCCACTTGTAAAATGAGGACCAGATTCTCTCTAAGGTTCCTTTCAGGTCTAAATTCTGTCCCTGATTTCATGCCATCCAAAACCCAGGTCTTCCGATTGTGTGTGTGTGTGTGTGTGTGTGTGTGTGTGTGTGTGTGTGTGTGTGTGTGTGTGTGTGTGACCGCAGGGCAGGGCTGGATCGAATTAGAGCCGGAAGGGGATGGACAGACAGCGGTTCCTTCCAACCTGAACATCCATTCCTTCCTCTGGGGGCTCAAAGATGCTGCTGGCTGAGAGCGAGCGCGCCGTGGTGCTGGAGTATCTTCGGGGCTTAATGCAAGGCAAGCTTGTGTGCCGGAACTCGACAGAGAGGATCCAGGCGTCCGAGCGAATGTTGCAGGACTCTACCCAGCTCCGGGAGCTCTTCCTTAGCTTGGTGAGAGATGAAGGCAGCTTAGGGTCGCAAGGTCGGGGGTTAGGGATGCCCCAGGCTCCCCGCTGATTCCCGGGCCGCAGCAGCCTGTGCCCATCACTCCTTCCAGGAGCTAGAGGAGAGCGCGCAGACCGGGGCGGTCCTAGGTGCCCTGCAGGAGCTGTTCCGCCTCCAGGACCCAGCGCTGCTCAGCCTCGAGGTGTCCAGCTTCTTACACAAATTCCCCGACGTGAGGTACAGGAAGGTTGGCATGCGCAGTCCTCGGAGGGGTAGGGGAGGGCTGTCCTCACGGGGAAGGAGCGACTAGACCCACCCCAACTCCCCATCTGTGCCCAGCGAGGAGCATATCGGGGTGCTCCTGGACGTGCGAGGGGACGTGTCCCGCGAGCAGCGCCAGGTCGTCTTGGAGACCATGCAGGCCAACCCTCCTCCGTCCCCGCCGCCCGACGGACACCGCCCGCTCTTCAGCCTCGTGCCGGTGCCCTCGCCTCCGCCGGCCTTCTGCTTTCCCGCAGGCTCCTGCTCCTGAGTGGGCGGCGGAGGCGGATACCTCTCAATACACGCCCACGGTCGCCGCTCCGGGTCTCCGCGTGGGAGGGAGGCGAACTTCTCCTTCGCCTCCTTCCTCGCTCAGCCCCGACCGAAAGTGCGCCCGCAGCGTGAGGCGGCGAGTCCGGGATGGGGCGGGGCTCCCGGGGGCGGGGTTAGCCATCATCTAGGGTGGAGAGACGGCACTAACCACGGCATGAGGGCGGGGCCACACGGTAAAGGGGCGGGGCTGTGTAGGAGCGGGGGCGGACGCATTCTTCAGTCCTCTCTAGACCGCTCCCCACCGCCCTGCGAGACCACCCCGGCTGTGACGAGGGTTAGACGAATCAGGTTTCCCCGCGGAAGCTCCGCCCCTAGGTAGGCGTGGCCCAGGGCCCTGGGGCCGGAGCTATAGCATACCCGCTTTTTCTCTCTACTCCCTCCTGTCTCCCGGGCCTCGTCTCCTGGGCCTCGCCCCCAAGAAATAGTCCCCGAGGAATCCCCCCGCTTTTCGCGCAGCCGCAAAGGCTGACGCGAGCACGTCGCATGCGTGATTGCGTGCCGGCGTCGGGCTCCAGACGGCCGGCTTTCGGCTGCAGTGCGGGCACGGGGCTGTGGAGCCAGACGGAGCCAAGCGGTACGAACAGGTGGGGCGGGGCCGGGGGGGCGGATTCCGGGGCAGGCCGGGGCTGATAGCGAGTGCGCGTCCCCCGACATCCCTATCCTCTCGCCCATTTCCTCCTGCGCGAGGCCCCTTCCCACCCCTTACTATTTCTTAGCCGGGGGCGTCCCTTTCTATTGGGTATCGACGGACGCGCTCTTTGTGAGCTCTGAGGCCACCCATTGGCTTGGGGCCACGCCCCTCGGCTGCCCCGCCCCCTCCCACACTCTCGGTTCCTTATTGGTCCACGGTCATTCTCCCTTATTGCCCCTCCCCTCCCCTCCCCAGCTCCCATTGGTCAGGACCGCTCCTCTTTCGTCACCGATCCCAGCTTTCTATTTGAGATTCCCTTCCCAGCCCCTTTAATTTACTTCGCTGTGGAAACGTAGACTATGGGTTTGCTGAGTTTGGGCTTCTTGGGGGTCGCCGCAAAATCGGGCAGGACCCTGCCCGCAGAGCGCTTCCTGTCTAGTGAGGACCAGGCACAGTTTCGAGAATCATTAAATGTTGGCGATCATGGAAGAGAAGAGTTAAATGAAGGCATCGTAGAAGAGGTGGGAGTGGAGGCCGGCCCCTGGATGGAGTGGAAAGAGCCCTGCTGATGAATCAGGGGTTGCCTCTTTGAGTCCTGGGTCTTCTTTTTTCTAGCTTTGTGATTTGAGGCAAGTCTGGGCTTCAGTTTCCATTCTGTAAAATGAGGACGTTGGACTAGACTTTTCACAAGGTCCTTTCCAGTTTTGAAGCCATGGATTTATGTGTAGACAGAAAAAATGGGTGCAAAGGCAAGAGCCACTACAAAATTTTAAGTTGTGTGTGTTTTATCTGTTACATATTATCTATCATATGTCATATGATATGACATATACATAATATGTGACAGATAATATGTATTATATAATAGATATTATATATGCATATGTAATATATCTATTTTATACATAATAATAGATATCATATATACTTATAGATGTATATATTTACGCATATGGCTTAACTTTTCAACTAGATCGTGTGCACTTCTTGAGGACCTCATTTTAACTCAACCATTTATTCTCAATACCACATCAAAGGGCACTTGAAAATACATTGTAATGCACCCAATAAAATATGTCATTAGTGCAAAACTGGCCTCAGACCCTGACTAGCTATGTGTGACTCTGAATAAGTCACTAAACCTCTGTTTGCCTCAGTTTTCTCTTCTGTAAAATGGGGATGATAATAGCACCTAGCTTCTATGATTGTTGCAAGAATCAGATGAGATAATATTTATATCACGCTTATCATGGTGTCTGGCTTACTCTAGGAGATATATAAATATTAGCTATCATTATTATACCGTGGACAATATTGGTTCTGAATTCTTAATGTCAAAGCACATAACCTTCTTTCCTATGAACAAAAAGTCAACTACAAATGGGAAGTGAAACATGCTCAAGGTTTCAATGACTCTATTATATGCTTTTGTATAACCTTGTAAAAGGGAAAACACTGTGGAGAGTGGGCCAGAAGGGTTCTTTGTTGGGAAAGCACTGTGTGCCAAGATAACATATTTTTACGTGTGTGTGTTTATACTGTATCTGTATATACACATACATATATATATATATATGGAAGTATATACATATACTCACGCACACACATATAGCATTGGTTTTGGAGCTGTGAGGTCTGACTGCCTCTGTGTACCCTTGATCAAGTTACTAGTTAACTTGTTTCCCTTCTTTGGACTTCCATTTCCTCATCTGTAAAATGAGAGATTTGAACAAGGTGATTTTTAAGGGCACAGTATCAATGGACCCATCTAACTGTAAAGCCTAGGATTCTGTACTTGAGTGCAGAGCTGGAGTATTAGATTGGGAGTCATCCATTTACATAGAAAAGAGTGGATGAGTTCTGTGTAGGGAAAGAAGAGAAGAAAGTGAGATTTTGCCTCACTATTTTACATTGGTAAGTGACAGCAAGGTAACTAGAACATCAAAAAAAATTTGTTTCTTCAAAGAGACAGCGAATTAAACAGAGACAGAGATAGAAAAGATAGAATGGAAGCTTCAAGGGTGCAGTGTCAGAGAAACCAGGAGAGAAGATACATTTAGTGCGGAATGTCCTGTAGTAGATTTCTGGGGATGCCATCTGGACCTCGAGCTCCTGGGGCTGGTCAAAACACACCCTTCTGCTCCTCTTATTTCCTGATTTGATGAAATCTTGATTCCTTCAAGGACCAGAGAGAAGCTAAACTATTGGCTTCTGGGAATTAGTGACCTCTCATTCCTACAAGTGACCAATTTCCCTGAGTCAGCATGATGGAAGCCAGAATTCTGTTGTCGAAACCTTTCTGTCACAGAAGTATCCTCAGGGAGCTGTATTTTTTGATACCTAAACAGATCCAAACTGTGCATAGGGTAGGGATGAGTGAATGACACACTTTAAGGAATCCCCCTTTAACAATTCCATTCAATTTAAACATGTTAACGTTACTTTGTACCAAGAACTGGGTGCTACAGAAAGTGTAGGTCAGAGCTTCTTAAACATTCAAGACTCACAGTTTAAGAAGTGCTGGTAGATCACAGACTTTTGATCTTGGAGGAATCTTAAGGATCATCTAATCCTACTATCTCATTTTACAAAGGAGGGAACTGAACCTCAGGTGGGAAGGAAAGGAAGTTCTCAGGTCAGCCTTGGCCTTAAAATCAGCTGTTCGTCAGTTTTGGGGGGCTCCAGATGTCCACTGGACTGTTTGGCCTTTGTAGCCCTCCAGAGGTTTAGTCCATTTTCTGTCAGATACTCTGCCAGTGCATCTCAGGCCTTTTTGAGTTCGGTGTTGCAAATTTCTTCAGTGACTTTAGTGTAAACACTGAGGACTTTTTTCTGTAGACAAAGGGGTACAGACTCCTTTGCTGATTCTTAGCAATACTTGAAAGTTATGAGAAATCCCATTCCCTCATTTTCTGTCATTTTCTGTTCCCTGGGGACTTGGACCTATTCTCAACCTTCTTCCATGATGATTTCTACCCTTATCAGTGGTGTCCCTTCCCCCTACCTTGAAAGGCTGATTTAATAAAACCTCACTTCCTAACTTGCCCCTAGGCTCAAGAATGCCTGGAGGGTCTTGGAGATTTGGAATCAAAAGACCTGGAAAGGTAACAACAAGCACAGCTAGCTTTTATTTAGTGCCTACTGTATGCCAGGCACTGTGCTAAGTTGACAACTTTTACCTCATTTGATCCTCACAATAATCTTGGGAGGTAGGTGCTATCATCATCCTCATTTTACTTGAGTTGAGGAAACTGAGGTAGACAGAGGGATCACGTGACTTGCCCAGAGTCACACCAGTGGTGAGGATGGATTTGAACTCATGTCTTTTTGTTTCAAAGCCCAGCACTCTATCCACTGCATCACCAGCTGCCTCAGTCCTACTGTGGGACTAGGTTTTCGTTTCCTCCTCTGTGAATTTGCAAGAGTAGTATTAGTTTATCACTAAGGACCTTTCCGGCGTTAAATCAAGATTCTCAAGTAATGGTTGAAACTAGAGCATGCCAGTGTTGTATAGTAGAAAGAGCTCTGATAGACTCAAAAGCTGGGACTGTCAGTCCTAGTCCTGAGGTTTACCCTGGGCTACACACTTAACCTGTCTGGGCTTCAGTTCCTCATCTGTAATCAGCCATGAATATTGCATTGCATACCTCACAAGGTTCTTGTAAGAAAAAAAATCACTTTCTAAACCTCTAAAGAATTTTATAATGGCTACAGTTACTTTTGTCATTGTTATTTTTTTACTCTAGTTAACATCTTGATTATCTTGTCTTGTTCCATGAAGTTCCTATTGGAACAGTAGGGGAGTGGAGAATAAGTTCCTAACCTTTTACATATGGTATTCTGCAGATTATTGAACAGTCCTAGTAGAGTCGCATTTATGAAGTGCTGTGCCCACTCTGTGCCGTGCACTGTATGGAGAGTGAGAGATAGAGAGAAAGTCCCAGGACAGTCCCTGCTCCCAAGGACCTCACAGTCTATTGGAGGAGACAATATGCAGATGGTAGGCAATGGGATAAATTGGAGGTGGTTTCAGAGGGAAGGCACTAGATTTAAGGAGTATCAAGAAAGCTTTCCTCTAGAAGGAGCCAGGAGATGGAGATGAAGAGGGAGAGTGTCCCAGGCAGGAGGAACAGCCCATGAAAACTTTCAGAATTGGGCATGGAGGGTATTGTCGAGTGGCTGAGAGGCCAGCGTCCCTGAACTTCAGAGTACATAGAAGGAAGGAAGGTGGGAGGGGCCGGATTACTGAGGGCTTTGAAAGATTGTGTGTGTTCTGGAGTTAGGAGGAACCTCCAGGAAGTCATTGAGTCATTAGATACATCAGGCAGGTGTATCTAAACCTATACTCTGAAAATACTAGATGTTTATAATACCCACCTTTTTAAAAGTTTAAGTGAATTTCCTTCAGAGACTTTTTTGAACTTGAACATCCCATGATGCCCGTGTAAGAAACAAGTGTTCTGGTTGGCAGAGGGCTGTCTTAAGAGTTGGAAAGGCCTGGGTTCAAGTCCTTAATCTGAAACATGCCAGCTGTATGTGTGACCTCTGTATGCCCCTTGATTTCTCTGTTCTCCTGGAAATTCCACAAATTGTAAAGAAGATGTCACTTGCCATTGGAGAGAGGACACTCTTTACCAGGATCTCCCTAAGCTGAAGAGATCACAGGTGTAAATATTTTGGTTTGGTTGTGTGTGAGCTGTGGAGGCAGGGGGAGGGGTGGCAATGGAGAGGGCAGTTGGAGTTAAGTGACTTGCTCAGGGTTGCATAGCTAATAAGTAAGGTCAGATTTGAACTTGAGTCCTCCTAACTCCAGGCCCAGCTCTATCCACTACACCACCTAGCTGCCCTGCAGTCATGAGCTGAAGTGGTGGCTCGAGGGAGAAGGGGCTGAAGTCGTCTCATTCCACCCTGTCATTTTACTGAGAAGGGAACTGAGGCTCTCCCCAGAGCCCCTGCTGCTTCAAGCAGCCCTGTTGTGGTGGTTGAATATTTATTTTTATTTTTTAAATTTAAATTCATTAATTTTTAGTTTGCAGCATTCGCTTTTATAAGATTTTGAGTTCTAAAATTTCCCCCTTCCCTGTCTGCTCCCTTCTCCAAGATAGCTGTCATCTGATAGGCTATGGGTGTGTGATCATATTGAATATATTTCCACATGAGTCACGTCATGCGGCCCTTTTTTAACCAGGCCACACTGGCCTTTCTTCATAGACTTTGGGGCTCAGGCTCCAAACGGGAAATCTAGTGAACTTGAGAGGACAGGAAGTTGTTTCTTCTTGGAAAGTTACTTAGAGACAAAAATCCCATGCCTTGATCCTCCAGTAATTTGTTGTTTTTGTTTTTGATTTAATCTCAAAGTCAAGTGAGCATGTATCAAGCACCTAAAGTGTGCTAGGCGATGTGGATACCGATGCTGAGTATTAAAGGCAGTCAGTTATCACGTCCTTTCCATCACCAAAGATAATGTTGACTTGGCTGTCGTTACTTGAGCTAGAGTAGACAGCAGGGAATGGGGACGGTTAAGATTGGGGAGCGGAGGGGTACGCCCACAGGGCAGATGGTTGTGTGCCCATGCACACGTGTGTCTGAAGGGGTGGAGTGTCTGGGACCAGGCAGGAAGGAGGAAGGGACGGATGGAAGGAAGGGCTATGTGTCCAACACCGTGCTGAGCATTTTACAAAATAGTATCTCTGATTCTGTTCTGAGAGGTAGGTACTATCACTATTCTCATTTCACACTTGAGGAAACTGAGACACATAGGTTAAGTGACTTGCCTAGGGTCACACAACTAATAAGAGGCTGAGGCCGGATTTGAACTCAGGTCTTCCTGACTCCCTAAGCCACCAGATGCCTCTGGAGGACTGAGTTGAGGTGACAGACTTCCTCCCTGTTCCCTTTCTGAGTCCTCTTTGGATGCTGAGGACACCTGCCCCCAGACAGTAATCTGCCCCTCCCAGCCTCCTTTTCCTCATGATAAACACACCTGATTCTCCTTTCCTTTTATCTTCATCTTTGGCAGATTCCCTGACTCCATATCCAGTGTTTTTTCCACTACATGACATTATATCCTGCCGTATCATTGTCTAACCAGTCATTCCTACTTTGCCTCATATGCCTCATGTCATTTTGTGTCTCCACAGGCCGGGATTGAGGGCAATAAGGGATCACACACCAGATGTGACCCTTCTCAGAGGGCAGGATGGTGCTGGACTCGGGGACCCAGGCCTACGAGCAGGCACCCCCTTCCCTCTCTGTCAGCCCCCCCACTGTCTCTGGGGTGGGGAAGATCTCAAAGCAGAATGGGCCACAACTATACCCCTCTATCCGACCGCCGATGTCAGCCCCCACCTCCCGGAAACCTTCCCCATTCATCCCAGTACATCCTAGACCCTCTGTGTCCCAATCATCAGGCTTGGCCTCTTCCCGCCCCAAGGTCCTAAGTCCGAAGTCCGAAATAAGACGACTTTCATCGGCCTCACTGGGTCGTGGTCGGATCCGGCGCAGTGAGAGTTCCTGCTCAGTTGGAGGGTCCAGCAGAAAGGGACGCCTCCGACCCGCCTCCTCCCTACCGCACATTGCTAAAAGCAAGGTGGAGGAAAACCGGGCAGCTAGCAAGAGCCCCTGCCTGCTGGTGGCCTTAAGACCCAACAACTTGGAGCAAGAGCGAGACCGGTTCTTCCAGTCAAGGTACACCTACAACCCACAGTTTGAATATGAGGAGCCGGTTCCTGCTGCCGTGTTGGAAAAGTACAATGAGGCTTCGGACAAGTTCATCCCCCAGGTCAGGGAACCAGGAACTATTGCTTCCCCCTTGGTTTGTTGGCCCCCCTCTTGGGTATAGTGGGTTTCTTGGGAGCAGGAAGGAGCTCCTGCCCAGTCTCCCCTGGCCCTCTCCTCAGCTCCTTCCCTGCATCCCCTGACTCATCTCAGTGACCCTCCTCCCTCAAGGCCCTAGCAGCTGCTTTCCCCACAGTGTTATCCTTCTCTTTCCCTTGCCCTCCTCTCCTGCCTCAGCTTCATGCTGAATTCCCACCAGCCCTTGCCCCAGGGATGAACACAGGCTGAGGCTGTGGCTAGGATAAGGGTGACAGCCCCTGGCGGCGGGGTGTGTATGGCAGGCGGTGAGGATCATTGAGGCGGTCTTGGAGAAGTATGGCACCTATGAGCAATTCGAGGCCATCACAGGAGGCCAGCTGCTGACAAAATGCCAAATCTGGTCCATCGTTCGAAAGTACATGCAGAAGGAAGGCTGCTCTGGAGAGGTGAGCCATAGGAGGGAAGGCATCCTTCCAGTACCAATCTGTCCACAATGAGGGGGTCCTGGAGAACAGAGGCATGGTGGGAGTCATGGGGAGCAAGCTTAGGCTTGGCTCTGCCTTCCCCTTGGACAGGTGGTGGTGCAGCTGAGTGAAGACCTGCTGTCCCAGGCAGTGATGATGGTGGAGAACAGCCGGCCTACACTGGCCATCAACCTGACTGGGGCCCGCCAGTACTGGCTGGAGGGGATGTTGCGGCATGAGATAGGTCAGGATGAGGGGCTGACCCTCCAGGCTAGCAGACATACTGTGGCATGGGATAGAGAAGGCCCTCACTGGTCCCGGAGATTGGGGGTGGGGGCAGTGGACACAAAGGGGAGACCTGCCAAAGAATCTGAGGTTTGGGTGGAAGATCGAGCTGGGTAGAGGCTGGGCATAATTCATCATGGGGGGAGGGATCTGGGGGAGTAGTCTGTGTCCTGGTAATCTCACTCCCTTTGTTTCTTCCCCTCCTTCCCTGAGGACGGTCCCTCCCAGGAATGACCAGCTTCCCTCATCCCTCTTACTCACAGAGGTAGGCAGGCAGAGCCCCTCTTGGGGGGCCCATCTTCTCCTCTGCCAGTCCATTCTCATCCTTCTGGGCCTTACCCTCTCCTCACTAACTTTTTTCTCTGGCTTCTTCCCCATCTCATTTGGGTTGAGGCAGCGGGTACTGAGATGTGGCCTGGAGCTAGAGGAGAACCCGGGTGTCCCCCCTGCCCAGCTAGAGCCGCCAACCCCATCTGATTGTAGTACCTGGTCTTCTTGTGCCCTCTTCACTCATCTCCAAAATAAAAATCCTCCAAGATGTAGGAGGAAGTTCTCAGAGGGTGTTTGGGGGGGTGACTCTATGGTGACAATACCAGGGGCCAGTCTGGTCATGTGCCGGGGCCAGTCAGGTCAACTTTCTGGAGTGAGTAGAAAAGGAGGATATTTCTTCAGTGGATTGGGGGGATGGAGGGGACCTCTGCCTGGGTTCACTAATCACTCTTCCTCTTCTTCTGTCTCTTCTCTTGAAGAATTCTGTAACTCTGGGCATGAGGTGTCTGCAGAGAGTCTGGGGTGTGGCTGGGTTGGGGGGAGCAGGCAGATGAGCATGTCTGTGAGGGAGGGAGGGAGGGAGGGAATGAAGGTCTGTCATAAAGACTTGGTGGATTGTGCAGCGAGTTTGTGATTGTGGACTTTTTGTGGGCCTCTTCCTTGTACATGCCCGTGAATTTGTGTAAGAGTGAATGATTGTTTCTTATACATGGCAGGTATGTTTGACTGAAGGTGTGTAGAGTGTGGTGAACCCCCAAAGTGTGGTGGAGGGAGGGCTGTGCATTGCCTCTGGGGGCAGCTGGGGAGGGATCTTTCCTTGGGCTGTGGTCCCCATCTCTCTTCCTTACCTCCTCACAGGCACCCATTACCTTCGATTTGTCAATAACACTCAGCAGCCATGGAACACCTCCGATGGCAGACGGCAGTATGGGCTCCGGCCCGCCAACCCTACTGAGGAGGGGCTGGCCAGCCTGCACAGCGTGCTTTTCCGGAAACAGCCCTTCCTGTGGCGGGCAGCCCTGCTCTACTACACCATTCAGCGTGCAGCCCTGATGTCTTTCCGCCAGCTCTTCCAAGACCTTGCGCAGTATGTCCAAGACACCTCGGTGCGCTGGGAGTACTGTGTGCGGGCCAAGCGGGGCCAGACAGACACGTCCAAGCCTGGTGAGCAAGCCCTTGGGGCTCATGCTTCTAGAACTGTAGCAGAGTTCCAGAAGGGGCAGGAAACTGAGGCTCACAGAGGAAAAGGGGACTCACCCAGAAGCACCCAGTGAATTTGTAGCAAAGTCAAGACTAAAGCCTGGGTTTCCTGGTGTGTTCAGTCCATTCCCTTAACTCCATTTCTTAAGCCATAGTCTCTTGTTCCCTCAAGTTCACGATTGAATTGTATTCCCAAGATTCATTTTATAAAGGGGTTCCTTAGAATTTGAGCCACGTTTTCTCATAGAAAAAATGCTCTTCCCAGGCCCATATCCTGGCTCTGCCACTTCGAACTCATATGATGGTGAGCAGGTCTTCCTAGGCCTGGTTTCTTCATTTGTAAAATAACCATTAGAAGGACACAGCCCATTTCAGTTTGCAGTGTGACTTGTAAACCTTAGGTGAAGTGGACATATAGGTAACACTGTCCTTATTTTACAGAGGAGGAAACTAAGTCACAGAGTGGTGAGGTGACCTTTTTCATAGCTGTAAGACTCTCCTGAGGGCAGTCAGTGCCCTTTGGAGTGTCTTGTAGCATGGGTCAGGTGATCTCTAAGATTCCCTTCTAGCTCCAACATCCTGGATTCATCTTTGATGAGGTAGCTCCTTCAAGGTCCAGGAAGAAGCAGGAGGTGGCTGCAGGGAAGGAGGGTCCTGACGTTCCCCCAAATATGTTGGAGACAAAGAGAAAGGAGCTGACAATAGCAGGTGCAGTCCTGGCTGGAGTAGTGTACTCATGGGTTCATTATAAGCTGGGGACATCACACTCTAGGGAATCCAGAGAGGTAGGTCTTTGACCCATGGCAGGCCCTCCCAGGTGTGGGGACAGTAAGATGTGAGGTTAGGGCCTGAGTAAGGAAGTACCTGATGTTATCTATTGCACTGAATTGTGTGAGCTGATATGTGGTGACGTACCTAGAGGATGCTTAGTGTGCCTGCTGTCTGCCTTATCTATTTTCTGGGGCCAGCAACAGTCCCAAAGCTAGAAGGTTTGAGGAAGCTAGCTGCCTTTTCTTTTTTTAAATTTATTTTTAGAAAATTCTTAACATTTGTTGCTAGTACTTTGAATTCCAACTTCTCTTCCTCCCTCCCTCCCTCCCTACCCACCCCACTGAGAAGGCAAGCGATTCAATATCGGCTATATATGTGTCGTTTTGCAAAAGACTTCCATAATAATCATGTTATGTAATACTAACTATATTGCCCTCTATCCTACCCTGTCCCCTCTCCCTTTTTTTTATTCTCTCATTTGACCTTGTCTCTTCCCAAAAGTGTTAACTTCTAGTTACTCCCTTCTCCCATTTGCCCTCCTTTCTATCATCCCCCTTACCTCACTTGTCCTTTTCTCCCCTACTTTCCTGTAGTGTAAGATAGATTTTCATACCAAATTTAGTGAGCATGTCATTCCCTCCTTAAGCCATATGTGAAGAGAGTAAGCTTCACTTTTCCCCTCTCATCTTCTCCCTTTTCTCTATTGAACAGGATTTTTCTTTTCTCTTTTATGACTTATAGCCTGCCCCATTCCATTTCTCCCTTTCTCTTCCCAGTATTTTCCTTCCTCACCCCTTAATTTTAATTTTTATTGTTTTATGGATATCATCTCTTCTGATTCAACTCAACCTGTATTCTCTGTCTATACGTGTATGCGTGTGTGTGTGTGTTGTGTGTGTGTGTGTGTAATCCCTCCACCCACCCAAATATTGAGAAAAGTCTCAAGAGTTACAAATATTCTCTTTCCATGTAGAAATGTAAACAGATCAGCTTTAGAAAGTCTTTTATCATTTCTCTTTCCTGTTTACCTTTTCATGCTTTTCTTGATTCTTGTGTTTGAAAGTCAGATTTTCTATTCAGTTCTGGTCTTTTCATCATGAATGCTTGAAAGTCCTCTATATCATAGAATGACCATTTATTCCCTTGAAGTATTATATTCAGTTTTGCTGGGTAGGTGATTCTTGGTTTTAGTCCCAGTTCCTTTGACTTCTGGAATATCCTATCCCAAGCCCTTCAATTCCTGAATGTAGAAGCTTCCAGATCCTGTGTTATCCAGATTGTATTTCCACAACACTCAAATTGTTTCTTTCCAGCTGCTTGCAGTATTTTCTCCTTGACCTGGAAACTCTAAAATTTGGCCACAATGTTCCTAGGAATTTCTCTTTTTGGATCTCTTTCAGGAGATGATTGTTGGATTCTTTCAATATTTATTTTGCCCTCTGGTTCTAGAATATCAGGGCAGCTTTCCTTGATAATTTCATGGAAGATGAAGTCTAGGCTCTTTTTTGATCATGGCTTTCAGGTAATCCCACAATTTTTAAATTGTCTCTCCTGGATCTAATTTCCAGGTCAGTTGTTTTTTGTTTTTTTTTAAATTATTTATTTAACTTTTTACATTCATTTTCACAAAATTTTGGGTTCCAAATTTTCTCCCATTTTATCCCCTCCCCCCACCCCAATACACCCAGCAATCTAATTTTCCCTATCTCCAATCTGCCCTCTCTTCTGTCATCCCTCCCTTCTCTTGTCCCCATCTTCTCTTTTGTCCTGTAGGGCCAGATGATTTTCTGTTCCCCATTAACTGTATGTCTTATTTCCTAGTAGCAACAACAATACTAAACAGTTGTTCCTAAAACTTGAGTTCCAAATTCTCCCCATCCCTCCCTCCCCACCCATTCCCTTTGGGAAGGCAGGCAATTCAATATAGGCCTATCTGTGTAGTTTTGCAAATGACTTCCATAATAGTCGTGTAAGACTAACTGAATTACCCTCCATCCTATCCTGCCCCTCATTGTTTCTATTCTGTCTTTTGATCCTATCCCTCCCTGAGTGTTGACTTCAAATTGCTCCCTCCTCCCATTGCCCTCCCTTCCATCATCCCCCCCTTGCTTATCTCCTTCTCCCCCACTTTCCTGTACTGTAAGTTAGGTTTTCATACCAAAATGAGCGTGCATTTTATTCCTTCCTTTAGTCAAATGTGATGAGGGTAAACTTCTTGTTTTTTTTCTCAGCTCTCCTCTTTTTCCCTCCACTAAAAAGTCTCCTGCTTGCCTCTTAAATGACATATAATTTACCCCATTCCATTTCACCCTCTTTCCTCCCAGTACATTTCTCTCTCACCATTTACCTTAATTTTTTTTAAGATATGGTCCCATCCTATTCAATTCACTCTGTGCTCTCTGTCTCTGTATGTGCGTGCATGTGTGTATGTGTGTGTGCATGCATGCGTGTACGTGTGTGTGTGATCCCACCAACTACCCAGACACTGAAACGTTTTAAGAGTTACAAATATTGTCTTTCTATGTAGGAATGTAAACAGTTCACTTATGGTAAGTCCCTTAAGACTTCTCTTTGCTGTTTACTTTTTCATGCTTCTTCTCATTCTTGTGTTTGAAAGTCAAATTTTCTTTTCAGCTCTGGTCTTTTCATCAAGAATGCTTGAAAGTCCTCTGTTTCATTGAAAGACCATATTTTCCCCTGAAGTATTATACTCAGTTTTGCTGGGTAGGTGATTCTTGGTTTTAGTCCTAGCTCCTTTGCCTTCTGGAATATCCTATTCTATGCCCTTTGATCCCTTAATGTAGAAGCTGCTAGATCTTGAGTTATCCTGATTTTATTTCCACAATACTGGAATTGTTTCTTTCTAGCTGCTTGCAAGATTTTCTCCTTGACCTGGGAGTTGTGGAGTTTGGCCACAATGTTCCTAGGAGTTTCTCTTTTTGGATCTCTTTCAGGTGGTGATCGATGGATTCTTTCAATACTTATTTTGCCCTCTGGTTTTAGAATATCAGGGCAGTTTTCCTCGATAACTTCATGGAAGATGATGTCTAGGCTCTTTTTTTGATCATGACTTTCAGGTAGTCCCATAATTTTTAAATTGTCTCTCCTGGATCTATTTTCCAGGTCAGTTGTTTTTCCCATGAGATATTTCACATTCTCTTCCATTTTTTCATTCTTTTGGTTTTGTTTTGTGATTTCTTCGTTTCTCAGAAAGTCATTAGACTCCATCTGTTCCATTCTAATTTTGAGAGAACTATTTTCTTCAGTGAGCTTTTGAACCTCTTTTTCCATTTGGCTAATTCTGCTTTTGAAAGCATTCTTCTCCTCATTGGCTTTTTGAACCTCTTTTTCCAATTGAGTGAGCCTATATTTCAAGGTGTTATTTTCTTCAGCATTTTTTTGGGTCTCCTTTACCAAGGTATTGACCCGTTTTTCATACTTTTCTTGCATCTCTCTCATTTCTCTTCCCAGTTTTTCCTCCACCTGTCTAACTTGCTTTTCAAAATCCTTTTTGAGCTCTTCCATGGCCTGAGCCCACCCGACATCCCCCTGGGATGTCTGGGATACAGAGGCCCCGCCCTCCACGTCTTTCCCAGGTGGCAAGAATATTTCCTCGTCATCAGAACCGAAAGGCGGGAACATTTGCACCTGCTCAAAGAAGCTCTCTATAGTCTTATTTTTCTTCCCTTTTCTGGGCATTTTCCCAGCCAGTTACTTGACTTCTGAGATTCCTGTCCACTCCCGCCTAGATCTGCCCAGCTAGTGCTTGGGGTCTGGGATTCAAATGGGCTTTCCGCAGCAGGCGCGGCTGCTATTCAATGTGAGCTTTAGTTCTGGTGCTGGGGTGGGGGCAGGGCTGCCTCCCAGGCTCAGTTCCCTAAGGGGCTTTATGCAGATATCTTCTGTAATGGAGCGGGTGGGGCTGGGGCCACTTCCCAGGCTCAGTTCCCTCAGGGGCTTTATGCAGAGACCTTCAGTAATGGAGTGGGTGGGGCAGGGCCGTCTCCCAGGCTCAGCTCCTTCAGGTGGTTTATGCAGAAACTTTCAGTAATGAAGATCCTGCCTGCTCAGGGAGTCCTGGGCCGCCGCTGCCGCTTCCGCCGCTGCCGCCCTGCCTCTGCCTCTGCCGCCCTGCCTCTGCCTCTGCCTCTGCCGCTTCCTCCCGAGGGGGCCCGAGCCACGGAGACTCCCCGCTCCCCTCTCGGCCAGCCCAGATGTCTCTCTCACTGACCTGTGGTGTCTGTGGGTGGAGGGACCTTCCAGGCCACCGGAGATTCCGTCCCTGAAGCCTGCTCGGATCTGCCCCTCTCGGCCGCGCGGCCAGGGCAGCTGGGGTGGACTCCGCTTTCCGGGGCGACGGACTCTGGGGACCGTTCTCCAGAGCTCTCTGGAACTGAAATCTCTTCCACTGTGTTTCTGCGCGCCTTGCAGTGATCCAGCACTTGTGGGGAGCTCTTCTTACATTAAATCCATGGGCTGTGGGTTCAGAGCTAGCATAGGTGTATCTTTCTACTCTGCCATCTTGACTCCACCCCAGTTGTTTTTCTTATGAGATATTTCACATTATCTTCCATTTTTTCAAACTTTTGGTTTTGTTTTTTAACTGCTTAATTTATGTCATAGTCATTAGCTTCCCTGAACTCGATTCTCTTTCTTAAAGAATTATTTTGTTCAGTGAGCTTCTGAACCTGCTATTCCAGTTGGCCAATTCTGCAAGGCTTTTTGGACCTCTTTTTCCAATTGAGTTAGCCCTTTTTAAAGGTGTTATTTTCAACATCTTTTTGGTTCTCCTTTAGCAGGCTGCTGACTTGCTTTTGAAGCTCTTCTATGGCCTGATCCTACTTCGTATTCATTTTGGGGGTGCTGGGGGCAGAGGCCTTGGATTCCTCTGACAGTATGCCTTGTTCTTCCTCATCCAAAAGGTTGTCAGGAGACACCTGTTCACCAAGAAAGTAACCTTCTATGGTCTTATTTTTTTCCCCTTTTTTTGGGCATTTCCCCAAGTAGTTACTTAACTTCTGAATCCTTTGTCAGGAGGAGGGTCCTAGTGCTTCTCCTCTCTCCAGTACAAGGCTGAGATTCAACTCAGCTGCTTAATTCCGCCAGAGGCTTTAAGCTGAGCTTAAAAGCTGGCCAATGGACCCAGGTTGCTTCCTCTACCACTGTAGCTGCCCTCCTCTCACTGCTGCTGCCTCTGCTGCTGCCTGGGGCCAGTGCTGGGCATTCCTGTTCCCTCTCGCCCAGCTGGGAAAGCCCTCCCACACTGATCTTTGGAGCTTTCTTTGTTGCTTGTGGGTTGAGGGATCTCGGACCCTCCCTGCTGGGAATTCTGCCCCAGAGATCTTTTCAGGTCTTGTTCCTCTCAGTGCCCTGTGGCCAGGGCTAGGCTCTGCTCAGCTCAGCATCCCATGAGATAGACCTTTCCTATCGGCCTTCCAGGTTACCCTTGGCTGGAAACCTCTTTCACTCTGTTGTTCTGTTTCTTCTGCTGCTCTGGAATTCTTTGAGAGTCATTTTTTACAGGTATTTTGTGGGTTGTGGGGGAAGCGCTATGTCTTTCTACTCCACCATCTTGGCTCTGCCCCTAACTGCCTTTTCTAAATTCAGCCCACAAGCCTATGTGTGCCCTGAGTGCTCCGTGTGGGTGGTTAGAACTTTTTATCAATGTGTCCAAACTCTTTTTGGACCTTTCTTTTTTTCTTGCCAAGATTGCTTAGATAGATGAGGAGTTCCATCCACTGAATGCCCTTTCTATATTTAAAGGACAGTCATGCAGAGGAAAGGTCAGACACATTCTGTTTGGCCCCTCTAGTAGCAGGGGGTAGATGTTGCAGAAGCAAATTTTGGCCCATTATGAGATAAACTGTTGAATGATGAGGGCTCTCCATAACTAAACGTGGGCTGCCCCATGAAGTAGTGAGGAAGGTCTTCAGGTGGACTGGGCAATGTCTTGGGGATGTTATAGAGGGGTATTTTGCTGAGATAGAAGTTGGATTAGACTCCTGAGGTCTCTTCCTACTGAGATTCTGTGCGTGACTGCCTTCCTCCTCCCTTGAGGGAGGGTCTCTGAGTGTCTTCACACTCTTGCAGGCTGCTTCAGTAAGGACCAGGTGTACTTGGATGGGATCCTGCGCATCCTGCGACATCGGCAGAATATTGATTTCCATATGCTGACTGCTTTGGGCAAGGTGAGGCTGGTCCCATGGGAGGGGGCTCCATCTTCTCCCCTCAGGGCAACCCACAGGCCTGGCATCATCCAGTGGCATCCCTGCTACAGGATCCAGACCAGTCCTATCATCTTACGACAGGCCTTGTGAGTATATCAGAATCTTTCCAGTGTGTTGCTGGCATTCAGACCAGAGAGAGCTGCTGTGTGGTAGTGGACAGAACACCAGCTTTGGCTTTGGAGTCACAGCACCAAGGGCCACAGGCCAGCTGGGCCATGGTGTAGCCATGTGACAGGAGGCAAGTCTCTGGACCTCTCTCCTCTTTAGTGATGGACAAGGTCCCTGTAATCCTCTCTCCTCCTCCTCCAGGTCTCCTATGAGGACGTGAATCAGCTTCGGCCCCATGGAAAGCTGGAAAAGACTCGGATCCCTCACTTCATGCAGGACTTGACGCGGTACCATCAGCAGCTGGAACATATCATCACCACCAACCGCTTGGATGATGCCCAGCTGGATAACCTGTTGCCAGACTGAAGGGCTGAGGGAGGGGGGGAGGGTCAGGGGTTGGTGGGGTGGCTGGTCAGCTGGCTGGCCAGGGTTCAGGGGAAAGGAAGATCCTGGGTCAGCTCCATCAGCCTGGCCAACAGTTCTTTGCCCTGGATAATGGGGAGCTGGGGGGATGGGCTGCATAATATATGCCTGAGCCCTGCCTAGAGGAAGTTCTGGAATCTGTCTTCAAGCCTAGAACAGAAAGGAAATTCCTCTTAGAAGGCCATAAAAATAAATATCGAGGCTGCCCTGTCCACACAGAATGAAGAGATCCCAGCAGGGATGAAAAAGGGAGATGACCTTGGTTTGGCTCAGTGGTGAGGGGAGAGGGAGCTGGCTCTGTGAATGTGTGTGCCTGTGAGGAAGGGGAATAAGTGTGATTGTGTGTGTAAGGTGTGGACGGGGAGGGGGCCGTCTCCTTGTGCATGAGACAAACACAGTAAGCTAACCCTATCTCTGCCAACCTGTGCTTCTCCCACCCTCTGCTGGCAGGGACTGATGCCCGCCCCCGGATGGTCATTCTAGCCTCTTGGTGCTCTTAGACCCCTTGATGTCTACCTCTTGCTGGGCTTTCATGGAGGACAAAACATCCATGTACCCTTCCCCAGCCAAGGCCCTAGCACTGCTGCTCACCTTCTGGGTGTACCCTTGCTCTTCGTTCCTCCACTCCAGCATCTGACCTTTCACCTACACTACCGTCAGACACTAGATCTCTCAGTGCCCAGCATTTCAACTTCCCCAACTTCCTGCCCATATACTCAATGAAGCAATTGAAAGAGAACAAGGGAAATGGAGTGGATGGAGATGGCATGCTCATCCATGCACCCCAGCAGTTCACTTCAAGCATTTGCTAGGCATCCACTGTGCCCATCCTGAGGGTAGAAGGATGAGAAACCAGGCTCCTTGTCCTCAGAGAGCTTGAAGCCTGATAAGGGGGTTAGGGACAGATACGTCTGATGTAAGGTAGAATGTGAGAGGCACACAGGATGGATCCAGAACAGTGGCTCTAAGGACATTGGGTGAAGACAAATGGTGGGAATGGCCTCTGCCATTCCTGCCTGTTGGGGTACACAGCCTGGGTAGGAGAAGTACTTGGTTAGTTGTGTATGAGAGGGCTGATGCTCTATGATCTTTGCTCTTCTTCCCTTCCCCCTTTTCCTGCTGCCCCCTCAGGCTTAAGTGGGGGTTGCCAGGAGTTCCATTCCCTAGGATGGGGCTGAAGTTTGGATTCAATCAAAGGACCACACTTGAGGACCTAGAGAGCCACATGTGGCCTTGAGGCTTCAGGTTCCCCACCCCTGTCCTCGGAGAGCTATGTTGTCCCCCTTTCCCTAACACATACCCCACCTTAGGGGAAAGTTTGTGAGTCCATATAGAATACCTTTTAGGGGTAAGGCACGGTGCTGAGGCCTGTGGAGAGTTGGGCCTCTGCATCTGTCTGACAGGAACGTGTCTCCTACCCTCAGGGACCTCCCCTTCTCCAGGGACCCCCAGCTTTGTCTTTTCTTTGTCCTGGGTTTATGCCCAGACTTGGATTTTAGTGATGCATTTTACTAGGTGTGGTGATACATTTGTGAACTAAATGAAGGTATAATTAGGTGACTTGAACTGTCTGGATACTGCATTCAAGAAGGAATTAGTGAATCAGGGCCAGCTTGAAGGGGCGTGTTCATGGGCCACAGCAGGTCTTGGTCTTTGGCCCTGTTTTGGTGGTTTTTAATCAGTGATGGGAATGAAGGCACTAAATTTCTGAATAATATAAGGAAGAGAGCTAATATATGGATGATAGAATCAGGATATAAAAAGGCCCAGACAGTCTGGAACTAATGATAGAATATAATATGGAGGTGTTTGTGCAAAACCTGTGCCAAATGCTGGGGTCGCTAATGTTATTGAGTTGTTTACAGTCTAATGGTAGCAGGGGATAAACAGAAAGTCTTCACTTGGTGGGTTATTTGGGTTTTTGTGCCATCTACCTCACAGCATGGTTGTGAGGACACACCGTGTCTTGTTACAGAGATGGCAGCAGTTAACTGGCTAATAAATGCATTGAAGAGAATACTGGCTTCTAGGATGAAGTTGATGCTCTATCAAACCCTAGCCCTTTTACTGACCACCTCTGATGCTGGGCAGGTCTCTTCCAAGGCTCAGTTTCCTCTTCTGTAAACTGGAGGGCCGCAAATTTTAGAATGTTCTTAGGCTTTGGGGACCCTGTTTGATGCAGGGCCTGATTGTGACTGGAGGATGGAGTGACCAGCCACCTCTCAGAATGTTTGGGGATACATGCATATGTGATCCACCAATAGTGTTAACTCACACAAATGTAGTATTTACAGTGATGTTCTCAACCATGCTGGGACATTTTAGAGATGAGCGAGAATGGAAACAGTATTAGTTTTGTTTTACAGAGTAGTACCAAGCTCCAATGGGTAAAGTGATGTCCAAGGTCACTGTGTCAGAGGCTGCACTAGAATCCTTCTGCCTTCTGTAGACGCATGGCCATCACCAAAGCAAACAGTGCATGTTGCCTTTTTGTTCATGACTTATTTTCCAGTTCAGAGGTTGGTATTTGTGTTGATCTGATTTCCTTAGAAAACAACTGTTAGAAGATGGGCAGGAGACCAAATAGATGGTGTATTTTGCCTTGAGCCTGTCTCTAAGACCTGCAACCTGGCCAGTAATTTCAGCAGGGCCTCTCCTGGTGGTGCCCTTCATAAGTTCAGTGCTGCTAGTAACGGAGTTATTGCTGGGGACTCCTGGCCCTGTGGAAGGAGAAACCTTGAGCCCCTGATTCCATTGCCCTCCATCCTGTATCTCACCAGGAAATGTTTTTGTTTTGCCATTTCCACCCCTTCCCCCATCCCAGGAACCTAAAACAATGATCAGACTACCCAGGAACTTAGGTCACTACTGGTATCTCAACCCCATAGAGAAGAGGCCATGACCCATGACAGGGGAAGGGGTCAGATTGTTCTGTTGTGATCCCTTGGACAATGTCCAAGGAATTCTCAGCTTCCTTTTGCTCATCTCTAGAACAAGAGAGTTGGACTAGATCCCTAAGGTCTCTTCTACCTCGAAATTCAGTGATTCTCCACTAGCAAGGAGGGTGGGAAGTGTGAATCAAAGTCAATAGGGAGGTTTCCCTGGAGACTAGTCTTGATGTGCCCCATGGATGCCCAGACAGCTGCCCCAGCAATGCCTTTGCCTGGAGACTCCTGTTTACTACTGGCCTAGCTGAGGAGCACAGGCTCGGGTGCTATCATGAGATTCATTTTAACTGAACATACATTTAGCACCTACTACACAGGTCAGGGTTGGAGGGATTACCCTAACTCCTTGTATGTTGATGCCTGGAACTGGAAATGAGTTTTCTTTCACTCCCTTATTCCTCCCCCAGAAAGGAGGGGCAAGAGGAACTTTGGAATAAAATTATTTTTGATCTTATTCTATCACTTGGCCTTTTTTTTTTTTAATGTTTCCTTGATGTCTTTTGTTGTCACATCACAATCATTTCAGCCCCATCTCTAGATCAGACACACCATTGTGGCAGAAATAGTTAATGTAGAAACCTGTAACAGTATTAGCAATGCATAAAATATGCTATGCTGGTTATTTCCGCCTCTCTCCTGTGAAAGAGCTGCTCTTTCTGTGACACCTTCACGAGGCTCCCAGTTCCAAACTTGCCTCCGTTAGTGCCATCTTCATTAATGCTGTTGTGGTCCTGGGGCATTTTGTTCTCCTGGCTCTGCTTATTTACCCTCTATAGATTTGTACAAATCTTCCCATGTTTCTGAATACTTGATACTCATTTCTTACTGCACTATTTTTCTTACTGCACTATAATATTCCCTTGCATTCACAGACAAATGTGTCCTGCTGTTCTCCAATTTATAGGCACTCTCTCAGTCACTATAAGGTACAGAGATGCTGCTTTGATTACTTGGGGCTAGATTGGACCTTTTTTCTGACCTTGACTTCCTTGGGGCATAGGTCCATTAGTGAGTTCACTTCATGAAGGGGTATAGACAGGTTAGCTCCCCACCTTTTTTTCAATGAAGTCACAAAGTATTAAGTGTTTTCTGTGTGCAAGCAGTGGGAATGCAAATGCAAGCAGGAAGAGAGAATCTTTGCCCTCAAGAAACTTATGTCCCTTTTAATTTAGGATTTTTCCAGTTGCATATAAAGACAATTCTGACATTGGGTTTTAAAATTTTTGAGTTCCAAATTCTCTCCCCCAAGAAGGCAAGCAATTTGATATAGGTTATACATTTACAGTCATGGAAAACATTTCCATATTAGTCATATGAAAGAAAACAAACCAAAAAGAAAAAACCAGGAAAAGTAAAAAATGGTCTGCTTTGATCTGTATTCAGACTCCATCAGATTTTTCTCTGGAGATGGACAGCATTTTTCATCATGAGTCCTGGATTGTATTGCTGAGAAGAGCTAAGTCATTCACACTTATTCGCTGAATAATATTGCTGTTACTGTGTACAATGTTTTCCTGGTTCCATTCACTTTGCATCTGTTCTTGTTAGTCTTTCTTAAGTTGTCCTACTTATCATTCTTACAGCAGTGTAGAATTTCATTATAATTATATACCACATTTTGTTTTGACATTCCCCAATGATGGCCATTCCCTCAATTCTTTACCACCACAAAAAGAACTGCTATAAATATTTTTGTACAAAGAGGTCCTCCCTACTCCCAACCCCCTCTTTTTTTGGATTTCTCTGGGATACAGTCCTAAAAGCAGTATTGCTGGATCAAAGGATATGTACAGTTTTATAGCCCTTTGGGCATAGTTCCAAAGTGCTCCCCAGTATGGTTGGATCAGTTCCCAACTCCACCAATAATGCATTAGTGAAGGAGCTTGTGTTTTAATGGTGGGAAAGTGGAAGGGGTAGTGCCTCATGGGGCGTCGTAGATGTCGAGTCAGGAGTGTAACCTGGAGAGGATTGAAGACCTGGATATCCTTCTTAAAATGGATATTCTGGGAGAAAGTCAGTTGGAGGAAGAGAATATAGGGCAGAGAACGCATCCAGGTTGAAAAGTCTAGGGATGAGTAAACCCTTCCAGGATGAAAAAAACAGGTGTCTGTGATATGATAAAGTCTGGAAAACTAGGACTTCAGTTTGGAAATGAATTCCAAAGTGACATCTAGAACAGCTGGTCTCTTGCCACCAGTAATAGTGTGCCTGTCTTCCCACACCTCCAACATTGACTATTTCCACTTTTTATTATCTTTGCCAATTTCTATGGGATGAGGTGAAACCGAGTTGTTTCACAATGTGTATTTCTCTTATTGGTTGTGATATGAAACACATTTTCATATTTTTTTTATATTTTGAAATACCTTTGAAAACTTTACCCTTTGACTATTTATCTTGGCTCTCTGACCTTGGAAATAAGAAGGATAGGATGGAATCACTAATCTGAGAGGGACAATTGGGCAGTAAAGGACTTTGTAGATCACTTGCCCCACATAAACAAGAAAAGCCCAAGTACTCAGTTTACCACTCCTATAATTTAGCAGGTCCCACCCACCTAGCCATTTTTCTTATATCTTAATATTTTTTTTTAAAAAAAACAACAATCCTTCCCAGAAATTGGAATTCGACAACTGAGCCCATCGTTTCCCCACCCCATCATGAGAGGCAAGAGGTAAAGAGCTGGCCTTGGAATTTGGAAGTTTTTCAGGTCCTGCCTGGGATACATATCCCCTGTGTAGCCCTAGGCAATTCATTTACCTTAGTGCTCCAAGCAACTCTAAGACATTAAGTAGCAGAGAAGATGCTAACCTACTTTGGTCAGGGATCGTAGATTTCCATTTGCCAGGGCCTTCAAAACCGTTGAGTCTAATCTTCATTTTACAAATGAGGAAAGTGAGGCAAAGGGCAGTTAAATAACTTGCAGGTGGTCACAAGTAAGTGTCTAAGGCAGGATTTGAGTTCTTCATCTTCCTGGCTCTAAGCCCAGAGTTTTATCCACTGTACCTCCTAACTTTCTAGGATGAATTTCCTCAGTTGGGAGGTCCTTATAGCTGCAAAACCAAAAGTTCAATCCATTTCCAATCCAGACCCTTAAAGGTTTCATATATGTGGACTTTGCTAATTGCCTTTCAAGTCTCAAATTAGTTGTGTGACCTTGAATGAGTCATTTCCCTTCTCCAGGCCTCACTTTCCCCACTGTAAAATGGCAGGGTTGAGCTTTTCCACCTCAGGAGTCCATAAATCTCCTCAGCCTCCTCTCTAACTTCAGGAAAGGCAGTTCCTTCTTTCACATTTAAGGCTGGTGCTCAAGTGTCCTACTTTCTCCAATATAGCTCTTTAACTAGTTGGCTTAGATGTTCTCTATGGTTTTATTACTGATATATGAGGACCTCCAGTGGGGAAAGTCCCTCTACTAGTGCAGATCAGCACCTGCTCAACCACTCACATGTAGATGTTATTGGACCTCTTTGACAAGGAAGGTTGAACAATACCAGTCTTCGAGAGTTACCTAGGACCCAGAGCAGTTAAATGGTTTGTTCAGGATCACAGAGCCAGAGGCATGATGTGACCCTAGGTTTTCCTGACTCCTAGGCCACTGTCACACTGTGTCTCTGTGGTTATAGGATAATATATTTACACCAGAAAGGGATTGTAGACGTTGTGTAGTCCAACACCATTATTTTACAGATAAGAAAACAAACCCAGAGAAATTTGTCCAGGGTGACAGTAAATGACCAACACAGGATTTGAAGCCAGCCCTCTTTCTACTACACCATGCCCTAGAGGTCCCTCTGGTAATTTGTGTCCTAAGATAGCCTCTAGTTCTAAGGCTTCTTCCATCTCTGATGTTTTATGTTTTAAAGTCCTTAATAGTTTTAACATCTTATGTCCCAAGGACTCTTCCAGCTCTGTTATTCTAACAACTGTGTTCTAGCCCCCTCTGCTCAAATCTCTTGCAGCTATCTTAATCTACAGACCATGTTCTAATATTTTTTGTTCTAAGATCCTCTCTGGTTCTAACAACCCATTTTGCTGAAGTCACAAGAGGAGGGAATGTAGAGGAAAAAAAGAAGAGGGCCAGGACAGAGTCTCAGGGGGTACCCAAAGTTAGTGGTCTTGACATGGATGATAAGGGCAAAAGAGATCGAAAAGGATTAATCTGACAGATAAGAGGACCAGGGGAGATCAGTATCACAAAAACCCACGGAGGAAAGAGTATCCAGGAGAACACAGTACCAAAGGCTGCAGAGCGAACAGAAAGGATGAGAACTGAGAAAAATGATGGTAGATTTGACCCACACCCTCAAGAGGCAGAAACAGAGAGAGAAATTTCAGCTGAGTGATGAGGTTGGAGATCATCTGCAGATGGTTTAGGGGGTTAGAGGAGAGGAAGTGGAGAGCAAACAGCTTTTTCTTAAATTAACATTTTTTTTGAAATTTCTTGACTTTACAAACACTAAATTAAAGTAGCATATCTGTATACATTATAGAACAGGGGGAACTTGTACATTAAACTGCAAATCTATTATATAGTATGCTTTTCTTTGAAAGTATATAATAAATACATGTAACTGTCAAAGCTATCTTGATTTTCTGTGATTCCTTCTGGCTTTTTTTTTCTGTTCTCATTTTGGAGGAGGAACCTCATCCCTAAAACCTTTTCCCTCCCATTTAAACAAAACTATTGTAACAAAATAGCATGACCTGGGAAGATAAATTCCTCTACTGGTCAAGTTCCAAACCGCCTACCTCATTTTGCATCACTTCTCTCAGGAAGTGGATTGGTAATTACATTTACCAGAGTTTCATGCTTTGTTATAATTATTAATTAGGGACTTCACTCCTTCCCCTTCTTATGCTTTAATCCTTTCTTTGTTCTACAAATAAGAGAGAGGGGCATAATTAGCTTTAGTTATTTATTCTTGATGCAGTGTGCTTTCCTCTGTCGTCTTCCCTTCTCAGAAACCAATCACAGGTTCTTACCTTTCCTTTCTTTCTTTTTGAACACCATTCATGATCCACTATCTGAGGTTGGAGTTTATTTTGCTTGCAATTTATTTTTCCCTGAGTTGGTCCTCTCTCTTAGTTCTCTTTCTTTTCTCTCCTGCTTGCCTCCTATTCCCCTGTTAAGCAAACTATATTTCTTTACCAAACTGTTTGCATGTTCTATCCTTTGACTGGTTCAAATGTAAGTGAGATACAAATGATACTCAGTACTCCCCACCCTTTCCTCCTCATTTGCAAAAGTTTTCTACTTGCACATCCAGAATATGTGAGATAGCAAGCCTCGCCCCTTCTTTTCCTTTTCTTCTTTTACAAAACATAAAAAAAACAAAAACCATTCCTGGGGTTTTTTTTTTTGTCTTATTTTGTTTCTCTACTGTGGTAGCAAAAACTCTTAAGACACAAATGTGAAAGAAGAAAATGACTCCAAAACTGCTATAAGCAAAACCTCAGAGAAAAACACATCTTGGGCATAAACTCAACTGGAATTCCTGGAAGAGAAGAAGATTAGAAGAGGAATTAGTCCACAAAACAAACTCTTAGGATGTACAAAAATATTTTTAGCTCTTCTGAGGTGCCCATAAGTTAGGGAATAGATGAATAAGTTACAGTATAGAAACGTGATGTAATACTATCATGCTTATCAGTGGAATGACTAAGCAGCATTTCAGAGGACTGATTATGAAACATGCTACTCCCCCTCCCCTCCTGATAGAGAGGGGAAAGACTCAGAATGCAGAATGAGAGATATTTTTTTGGACATGGCCAATGTGGAAATCTGATTTGACTGTATATGTTTGTAATGTGTATATATTATATAATATGCATACACAGGATACACACATATTTATCTATGCATATCTACATATAAAACTGATTAATATTCCAAAGAGTTTTCCAACTCTAAATCCTATGTTTCCATAATCCTTTGACAGTTTTCTCTTCTCATTTTCCCCTGCTGGTGGTATGGTAAGATAGTCCCAACTCCAAGAGTATTCCAGTCACTGTGACAGTCAGCATGGAACTTCCAGAAAAATATAAAGACCTCAACCTCTTTAGGACAAGTTCTTTGGCTCTTTGGGATGGATCCTACTGCATGGAGAGAAGTATGCACATGTGAGGGTCACCACTGTTGAGGAGGAGAGAGCTCTTTTCCAGGACAAACAAAGCTGGAGGGCTGATCAGGATCATCTACAGCCCTGTGAGGTGGATATAGGATAAGTAGGCCTTGGGAACTGATATGAGACACTAGGAACCAGTCAACCTAGAGCATATGGATAGGTGAAGATGAGGGAAGAGACTGCCAAGTGTCTGTCGGTCAATCAATAAACATTTATTAAGCATCTACTATGTGCCAGGCACTAAGTTCTGGAGATACAAAAATAGGCAAAAGACAGTTCCTTCCCCTGAAGACCTCACATTGTAGAACTCAAGCATTTGAGACTCCAACCTTACATCAACACTTCCCTATAACACTATAATGTGTGTGTGTTCATCCTTCATTGCTGAAGAAGACCATGCCATCAGAGAAATAATGACATGACTTGTACTTGACTTTGTTTTGAGTGAAGGAGGGCACTGCAGGTCACCAGCCTCACTTCTCCTCCAGAGCCACCTGAATCCAGTGACCAGATATTCATCAGGATGACTAGAGATGACCCAGGATGAGGCAATTGGGGTGAATTGCCCAAGGTCACACAGCAAGTGAGTGTCAAGTGTATGAGGTAAGATTTGAACTCAGGTCCTCCTGAGTCCTGCACTGGTGCTCTAATCACTGTACCACCTAGCTGCCCCTCTCACTATAATATGACTGGCCTGGAGCAACTATTCAGGCAAAGAGAGCTCCATGGATACTAAAGATACAGGGCTCAGGGATGGCATAATTGCTAAGAAACAAGTAGACCAGGGTCTAGCTTTCCAACCCTCTCACTTTTCCTAGGAAACAAGTTTGTTCCTGTTTTAGCAGGGTCTGACTCATTAAGTCTCCAAAAGGAGAGATCTTGGAGTGGGGTGAGTGCCTGTCAGGAAAGGGAGACAAGGAGCACCTCTGTGGGGGCCCTTCTCAAAAGTCTGCCAAAGGAGATTGAAGGTCTCCGTCATTGGACCCCTCTGAAAGATTTGGATTGCTCCTCACAGTAGCATCAATAAATGAAATCTAAGACCTTAGAACTAAAGGGACCCTAAGTTTGCTGCCTATATCCAGGGACATAAAGTAATTTGCCCCAGGTCATACACCTAGAAAACTCCAGTTTGGGAAGCAGAAAAATTTCCTGACTTCCTCTCTGGTAGAACTGAGGTTAAGAATTCCCTCACCTGGGGGAAATTCACCCTATCAGATGGGAAAATGGTCTGTAGTATGGAGGAGGGGTGTCCTATTCATGAAGGAGGTAGGTAGAAATCATGGGAGATGGTAAAGTAACTAGTTGAGTGACCAAGGTATTCAAAGGGTGAAGGGGAGTTAAGGTTGAGAAGATTTTAAGACAGGTGGTAAAAGTATTGGGGAGGAAGACGTATGACTTTGAACTCCACGGATGCCATTCACAAGGAACTGGGTAGGATGGACCGCTCATTAAAGGAGAAATTAGTTGCCAAGTGATGAGCATAGAAAGAAATTGAATGAAGCAGTAGGGAAACCAGAATTGGATCAATCTTATGTCCTCACCCTATGTATCAGAAAGTGTGAAATAAGGGGCAGCAAGCATGATGAGCGGTAGAAGATGTGGGGTCTTCAAGAGAAAGCAAGGTTTCAGAAAGACACCAGATGATGGAAGGAAAGTGAGAGAAAGTGATCTAGGTGTAGATTTTAAAAGCAAAAGAAAATTCCAGAGGATACAAGGAAAGGAAGGACAAAGGATGAGTTTATTTATGAGGGAGGAGGCAGAATGGCTGCTACTGGGTTCTACCTTAGACTCCCATCCCAACCCCCCCCCACACATTGATCCTGCTGCTCCCATCAGTCCCACCTATATGGCCTGGGACCCCTGGTGAGGTGGCACATCTAGGATAATGTGCCTGCGTGGAACCAAGATCTGATGGAGTCTGTATTCCATTGGGGAGGAAGGATGAGTGCCCTCCTCATTGTCAGGATGAAGCTGGGATGAAACCCTGGTCATTCTAGCTCTTACTAGCTGTGTGCTATATGGCACATTGTTCTCAGGAAATATAATTCCAACCTTGAGAAACTACAGCTGAGTCCATGAGAAATGGGTGCTCTGCCCCTCTCATCTCCACTAAAGAGACCCAAGCATAATGTTAGACTGGGTTCATTCCTGGAAGGAACCTGGCCTTTAATGAAAGGGGTTCAGCTTGCTTTTCTCACATTCTCCATATCCTGACACCTCAGGGATAAGTTTACTTATAGCTTAGGTTATAGGTTATCATTATTGCTATTAGGTTATTTCCAGAGTTTCCCTAAAAATGGAGAGAAAAAAACCCTCAATGTATAATCTGAATCAAGAATGTGATGAATAATTTATTCCTATACATAAAATAGTTAATATAACTTGTGTTAGTAGAATGACTTAAAACAGTATTGAGCAACTTAACATATAACTACATAGTATTCAGCAACTTAACATATAATTACATTGTATTCAAGCAACTTAACATATGGCTATCTCATATTCAGTGGCTTAATATATGAGTACAACGTATTCAGAGGCTTAACATGACTACATAGTATTCAGCAACTCAACATATGACTACAGTTACAATGTATTGAGAATCTAAAACTTCATCATAACATAAAGTAGTTTGCAAGACTGCTGACGGGGATTTTAAATTTCACATTGGCTCTCTGTTCTCCGAATAAACCCAGTACTTGTCTGTTGGTAAAGTGGCCAGGTAAGGCCAAGTCTCTTTTCAGTGGCCACCTTCTCCAAGAGCACTGAAGTCTATACTGGAGATGCCTCCTTTGCAGCCATTCAGATCCAACAGAACGGGATGCATGACTGCTGCATCTCTGGAACTCCAGGCTCAAATAAGTTCATCTCTGGATAGGTACCCGTTCATCAGAGAAGTAGTCCAAATCCAGGTTCAGGTTTGCCTGACAAGGACATGTTTTTATATGTTGTGTATTTGTGGCCACCTGGAGGTTGGAGCGGGAGTCAGGGCAGCCTGTTCCTTTCCTCTCCACCATTACCCTCTTAAGAAAAACATTCACATAGTCCTGACATGATTTATAGCTGCAAAAGAAGAGAGGTTGAAGGGATACTTGTTTCTCTTCATATCCACTCAATCATCAGTTCTGGTCCACAGCAAATAAGACTCTTATCTCAATGTGAAACTAGGAATTTCGCTTTAGCTCTGACTCATAAATGGCTAGAAACAGGCCCCCAAACTTCTTGTCAGGAGGAATAAATCTGAATATACTCCATGGATTTGTTCCAACAGGCCAATTTGACTCTACTACACTGTGCAAAAGGCAGCTGGCTCCGAAGGAGAAAGTGAGGCTGGTGACCTTGCACAGCCCTCCCTCATTCAAATCAAAGTCAACTGCAAGTCATGTCATCATCTCCCTGATGTCATGGTCCTCTTCAAGAACAAAGGACAAACACAACACAGTGCAAAAGGCATTTAGGTGGTGCTATGGATAGAACACTGGACTTGGAATCAGGAAGAGTCCTTTTCTTGAGTTCAAGTCTGACTCCAGGAACTTACTAGCTGTGTGACCCTGGGCAAATCACTTTACCCTATTTGCCGAGGTGTCCCCATCTATCAAATAATCTGGAGGAGGAAATGGCAAACTACTCCAGTGTCATTGCCAAGAAAACCCCAAATGGGGTCACCAAGAGTCAAACATGGCTGAAAAAGATAAAACAGAAACAAAAACACAATGCAAAAGATCGATGAAATACCATGAGGCAATATAGCTGAAAGAACACCGCATTTTGGGGTTCTGCCACAAAGTAGCTGGGTGACCCCAAAGTGACAGAACTTCCTCCAATTTCAGCTTCCTTCTCTCTAAAAATAGGAGCATTCATATTTGTCCCACCCATCTCACAGGGTTACTACATCATTCCCACCCTAGATAGATAGAACCCTCCTTTATATTTCGCTAGTTGCTTTCGGGAACTGTGTATTAGTGAATCAGAGAGGTAAGAGGAAGTGCACAGAACTGCAGATGTTGTAAGATGTTGAACTGAACAAGATGGTTTAAAAAAAACAAAGATGGGCAGGGAATAAAACCACCAAGAGATAATCTTGCTAGTCAACCGTACAACCCATTGTAACAGAATCTGCAACAATGAGACTGGAATGAAACCACACACCAAAGGAGCGGGAGCTTGGGATTTTGTGTGTGTACAATTCAGTCTTGCCCCTTTGACTATTTTCTCAGACCTTATCCTGAGAAAAAGGCTACTGGTCTACCATTCCATTCCATGCCCTTCCGTTCCTGTTATCTCATCAAAAATGAAAAGACTTCTAAGACACTGGAAGAACCTGATGAGGCAAAATGCCCACAACTTCTGGTTGCTTGTGGCTTTTATCAGAGCTGCTGAGCGGCTGTGTTGGACCTGAGTTGGCAGCTTGAGTTGGACCCTACATAGTTAAGCTGAGACAGATCCTAGAGAGCCATGGTGATTGTGGTGAAGATCCAGAGTAGGGGATGGGGCAGGAAAGGGTGGGCAAAATGCTGGGAACGTAAGAGGGACCAGAGACTGACCAGTGTACCCAAACAGGACTGGCCCTTGCTATGGGAATTCTAACAATGATCAGGCCAGGTGATTAGCCCCAGTCCCTGGTGCTTCTCCCCTATTTCCTCTTATTGTTGCCTTCAGTGCTAGGAAATTTCAAGTGCACAGCTTCTTCCCTCCCCGCCTAAGCCTTCTCTCTCTCTCTCAAGTTATGAGGGTGACCATGCAGGTGTGGCTAGGTGATCACTCCCCAGAATAGCTCTTAACAAGCATCTTACACATTTTATTTATACAATAAAAAAAATTTGGTTGCAATATGGATTGCCTGAGACATGATAGGAAATATCTTGGAGAGAAGAGAACCAGGGTTGGAGAAGACCTAGTAAGTTTGATGGCGTTCTAAAGTCAACTAAAAACAAGTTATATGAAAAACAATGGAGTGAGGTCAAAGAGAATCTCTCACCTGTGTGACTCTGGTGAGCCAAACAGATTTCCATAATTTGAATATTTTAGAACAATATTAGATTTTCATTCCTCTAACCTAAGGGGTTCTTAACCTGGGGTCCATTGACTACTTGGATAGATTTCAAGAGGTCTATGAATGTGGATGAGAAATATATAAATATGTACATATATATATACAAACACACACATATCTTTATTAACCTATCCTGTAACTGAAATTTAGCATTTCCTTTAATTAATGATTTTTTTAAAACATCATTGATTTTTTCAGAATGCCAAAGTGCTTCATAAAATAGAGAAAGGGAGAGAGAGAGAGAGAGAGAGAGAGAGAGAGAGAGAGAGAGAGAGAGAGAGAGAGAGAGAGAGAGAGAGAGAGAGAGAGAGAAAGAGAGAGAGAGAGACAGAGTTGAAAACCCCTGCTCAAGATGAATATTGAATATATCCCAGGAGACGTTCTGAGCCAGCTCAAAGGTAAGGCTGGAGTGCCCTCTGGTGTTCATAAAGGACATTGCAGCCTTTGGAATGCTGTCTTTGAAAGTATCATCCCCTGGTGGTCAAAATATATATTACACTCTTAAGCTTGTTAAACTAGTGAACAGTCAAATGACAACTTGGCTTTTCTGTAGATGGCAGAAGGCAGGGCAGTGAGCCAAGTGTGAGTTGGTTCTCATCCTGCAGCAACACAACTGTCCTACCTTCATGAAGGACAAGTCTCTGGTCTCAGGTCACTTTGTCCAACAGAGGGATTCTCATTACTTTCCTTCCCCCTGCCTCCCCTCCCCTGACATTGTGGGGTTGGAGTCTGTGGCCCCCTGAGACACCCAGGAGATGAAGGATGTTTGTCTGGGCACCATGAGAGCTGAAGCTACTGCACTGAGAGTCTGCTTGACCCTGGAGTCATGGGGCTCCTGAGTTCCTCTGACAATCAGCTTAGGATCCACACTCACCTTGGGGAGTGAAATTTGTGATCTTGGCAGGAGGCAATGATAGGTCACCTTTGCCAGGCACTTCTAGTTCCTTCTTCAGTACTTCGGACTATGAAGCCCCAGAACTTTCCCCAGGGAAGGATAATGTGTGAACTCTGACTTCAACATTGCTCCTGTTGCTGCCAATGTTGACAGCCATCTGGTCCTTCCTTTAAACATTGAACAGACACATGGGGGGAGTCTCAATACTGTGTTTATTATTCTTCTATTTCTTGTGGTAAATGGACCTAAACTGTAATGCCAATATGACTTACTTTTGGGTAACACAAAATTGAGATAGAGATACGAATCTTTAATTCATTCAAGGTTTTATCAAGTCTCTACTCTGTTCCAGGCACTGAACTAGGTGAATAAGACATGATGGATTTTGAAGTTTTCCTGGACTACATTCTGAAATGAGGGTGGGTGGGGAGAGATAAGGTTTGAGTCACAACTTTGATAGATTTGTGAACGTGACTTGGGGGCAGGTAGATGGCACAGTGAATAGAGCGTTGGGCCAGGAAGACACCTCAAATCTAGCCTCACATCCTTCCTACCTGCTGACCCTGGGCAAGTCATTTCACCCTATTTGTCTGTTTCCTCATCTGTCAAATGTACTAGTGAAGGAAATAGCAAACCATTCCAGTATCTCTGCCAAGAAAGCCCCAAATGGGGTCGTGAAGAGTTGGACACAACTGAAAAACTACTGAACACAACTGTGACTCATCCTTTCACATTTGTAAAGCTCTAGACCAAACTGTAGGAGAACCTGGGTCAACATAAATGGCCAGGGTAGGGTGGGGTATATTTGTCAGAGATAGGACAACTTTCTAACCATCCTACTAGAAAGGTGGGGCAAACTCCTCCTTCCTCTGTTTACCTTTAGTGATAGTGACTAAAACCCTTCCCATGGCATGATCAATTCTACATGAGGATTTCATGAGATAATGGGCATGAACATGTAGAAATGAGAGCTAGGAAAATACTGGCTAACTTTGTCTTTTATCCTCAGCTTCTGACAGAGCTCTCCCAGGTCCTGGGTAAAGATAGTTTGAGGGGATAGGAAGGAAATATTTCTAAGGCAGAGGATTTGGAGCTAAAAGAACCATCTAGATCAGTCTTTCTGTCACTATTCTCCAAGCCTGGAATGTTACTCCTCCTCACCTCTTTCTCTTGGAATCTCTAACTCCTTTCCAAGATTCAGTTGAATTGCTATCTCCTATAAGAAGCTTTTCCTAATTCTTAATCAGTTCACATTTTGTTTATATGCTATGTTTACTTATCTGTAAACATATTTCCCCCTTCCCACTCAAAGAAGAATGTAAACTCCTTGAGAGCAGAGACTGTATCACTTTTGTATTTCTATCCTCAGTGTCTATCACAGTGCCTGGTGCATGGACATTTAGTACATGCATGTTGATTGTTGATCCAATCCTTTTCACTTTTTAGAGGAGGATATTGAGTTTCAGAGAAGGGCAGATAGGTGATGTTCCTAGGAAGGAGGCTGTTTTGCCTTCATATGCACTTTGCTCAGCCCCCACCAGCCCCCATTCCCAACTGTAACATTGCTCCTTAGAGCAGGGCTATCGGCCTATCAATCAGTCAGTATGTATTAAAGTTCCTCTGGGGATGCAAACGCAAAAGGGACCTCCTTTCAAGGACCTTGCATTCTCCTACCTAGAAGGATACAACACACATCACTGAATAGTAGCCCAGAAAGGGAGCTGTGAATTAGCCAGTCATAGCAATTGTGAGTTGACCCAACAAGCAGTACTTTCATATTCTTTCCAAGTAGCCACAGTAATGCTGATTTGATGGTTGTTTCCTGAAAAAGAGGTGGAAATCCAGGTATGAAAGGAGCAGTACCTTTTCTGGAGTTTGGGTGCCCAAACTTGACTTTTGTCCTGCCACTGGACCTTGATGACTCAGGAAGAGAGGGTGAGGCTGACAACTTTGTGTAACTCTACCTCACTTATATACAATTCATACATGAGTCAAGACATCACCAGTGATGTCACTGGTCCTCTATGAAGGGCATACAATAGCAAGGGGGAGCAGAGACAATACCAGGCAAGTGGCAAGATGCTGCCCCAGCCTCCTCCACTGGGGGTCCACCTCCGCCTTCTTCTTCTCTAACTTCTGTTCCAAGGGATTGGAAGTTTCTTTGTCTGTAAGATGGGCCTAGTGATACTTCCAACTTTCATCCTCAAGGGACTACTATAAGGAGCACGCTTTTTTAAAGAAATGGAAGCTATGACTTTTTATCAATAATTATATCAATCCAATGCTGCTCTGGGCTCTTTTATATTAAGAGTTTATTTGAATGAAATAGAAGCAACCGCAGGCCCCAAGCCTTAGCTGGGCAGGAACTGCCGAGGCAGGGTGCCCCAACCTGAGCACTCTCCTATCCCAATGATGACCTCGCTCCTGGTATAGCATGTAGGATGGGGCAGTGGTCATTTCAGTTGGCTCCATTAGTAATCTAGAGGAGACAAAATAAGAAATAAGTTGAGGGGAAAGAGGCTCCAGAGATAAAGCACTCCCCCTTCACCCTCTCCTCTTCCTCCTTTCCACTCTCTCTTAGGCCATACCCTCATCTGCAGCAGCACCTTCTCCATCATCTTCTACAACATCTTCAGGCTCTGGTTCTGGCTCCATGGACTGCTCTGAAAGGTCATTGTTTTCCGGGCTCTGTGGCTCTGGCTCTTCTACCACCTCATTTGCTGACTCATCATCTTCTAGACTTTGTGACTCTGGTTCTGGATCCTTCGAAGACTCTTGGTCCTCAAGAGCGTCCAATTCTGCCGCCTCTGAGACCTGTGATCCCTCCACACCATCAGTCTTATCCTCATCTGCAGGATTAGGAACCCCAATACACGTACCCCCACATGAAGTCTTCCTCTCGTCATTCACAAAGCATGAGTCATGACTTCTCTGGTGATGATGGCTATAACCTGGTTAGGGAAGGTGATGGAAGAAGAAAGGTAGTGATAAGATTCTAATTTATCAGTTCCCTTCCCATACAAAAATCTCTCTCTAGTTGCCCTCCTTCCCCCTGCCCTGGCCCCTTTCCCTTCTCTGCTCTTGCCTGCTTTGGAAAACCTAACCCTACCCCCTTCTTCATGGACCTTCTTACTCTCTGTTGAGAGGGATAGAAGGAAATGTAAGTCTCTTTAACTCATAAAATATCAAAGTTGAAATCATGTCAGAATATGGAATGTTCCATCTAGAAGAGACCTTAGATCAATGGATAGAATGCTAGGCCTGGAATCATGAAGACGAATACAAATCCTGCTTCAGAAATTTACCAGCTGTGTGACCCTGGGCACTTAACCTCTCAGCCTCAGTTTCCTCATCTGTAGAATGAGAATAGTAATTGCACCTACCTCACAGGGTTGTTGTCAGGATCAAATGAGGTCATATTGGTAAAACGCTTTGAAAACCTTAAAGCTCTATAGAAATGTTGGCTATTTTTGTATCATAGAATGCAAAAAAGCTAAAAGATTCTTTGTGTGACCTCCAGCCCCTTCAATGGGGGACTTCCACTCTGAAAAGAGTTCTCTTCCAAACAGAAAACATAAATACCAACGATCTCGAGAAGCAGAACAATGTTAAAATAAGTTGTTCCTAAGCCATTGTTTTCTCTAACTACTAAATGAAATTTAGCACTTCCTTGAATTGTGAATGCAGGTAATAAACATTCTGAGAAACATTCCTCCAGTAGAGGAATGGATTTCCCAACCACAGTCTTGTTCCTTGGGGGACAAGTTTGGCAGGGGAAATCATGAAGGGGTAGAAGATCTTCCCATATGTGTAACAAAACCAAGAAGACTATGACATTCCCTGCCTTAAGCCCTCAGGGTTGGACTGGCTAGTAAACACTGGGCTGGTAACTACGAAACTTGTCTTCAAGTCTGGCTCCTGGTACGGGGAGGAGGGAGTCCATGCTATTTTCTCTGACCTGCCCCCCACCATAACTCTTAAATTCCCAGATGGCAAGGTCCACTGAAAACTAGGACCTCCTCTTTTTCTCCATCTCTCATTCCTTCCAACTCACTTTCTTTCGCTTCCCTCTACCCTCTTGCCTACTGTGCTCTCTCCGGAGACACTGCTTACCCTCTGGTGTAAGCTTCCAGTTCCAGTAAGGGTCTCTGGAGTTGTTAGGGTGGATCTCAGATGCACATTTCAGCAGCTCCTGGCAAGCAAACTCACCCTTCTGCTGTACTATCAGAAGTATCCGGCGCACTACGCGCTCAGGGTCATCCATAGCATCCAGGGACTCGTACTCACTCACAGTAAGGATTCCCCGAGCCATAAGCCCATCCAGCAGGATGACTGAATCATTTTTGAGGACTTCTACCAGCTGTTTCCGCTCCCGTTGGATCATGTCTGAAGGCCTTTCCTGGACATTGCCCATGCCAAGGATGAGGATGAGGAGTGTAGTGGGAGACCTAGAACAGGACCATTTCACACGGCTGGTGCAGTTCACTCCCCAGCCTCCTAAACATTTAGTCCCCCATCCCCACACGAACTTTCATTATCACATATAACCTACTCCTTCTTGACCCTGGGGGTGTGAATACCTTCTCTACTTATCTCAGACTTAGAATGAGGATCAAACGGAATAAGATGTATTTTTGCACTGAAACAATCTACTAAGTGTACAAATGACTATTGTACTAAATTGCATTATCTATGATTTGTACATTTTGGCATCCCTAACTCGGCAGCCTCCCTGCCTCACCTCCCCCCAAAGTGTCCCTCCAATTACTCCTTCTGCCATTAGCTTTTCCTAAGCCCAGAGGAAATAGGACTTCCTCTACAACCCCTGACTTTTCATTAGTTTATTTTTAGTTTTCAACATTCACCTCCACAAATTTTAAACTTTCTCCCCCTTCCTCCCTGAGACAACATGCAATCTGACATAGGCTCTACACATACATTCCTATTAAAAACATTTTCACATGAGTCACGTTGCATAGAAAAATTATAACAATTGGGGAAAAGCATGAAAAATAAAAGCAAAAACGAAAAACTCTGCTTTGCTTTGCGTTCTGACTCCATGGTTCTTTCTCTGGACGTGGATGGCATTTTCCATCGTGAGTCCTTTGGAATTGTTTTAGGTCCTTGTATTGCTGAGAAGGGCTAAGTCTATCAAAATCAGTCATCACACACTGTACAGCCCTTGACTTTTTAGGGGAAATTTCCCCACCCTTTCCTTTAATTCATCTCAGGTGGGGTTAACCAACCATGTCTCGTGAGTCTTTGTAAATTTGGGATTATAAGATTTAAAATGAGAAGGGGCTTTGGAGGTCATCTAGCTTAACTTAACTCTTTCATTTTACAGATGAGAAAACTGAGGCCCAGACTATGTTGAAGATCTGTGATTTCACAGCTGTGGACATTTCCTCTTCTGATGCGGATCATATCCCCACCCCCTCCAGACTTTACTTAGGTCTTTTTGACTTGTTGCTGCCAAAGAGTTGCAGAACTTTACCGTAGGCACACAGGTCAGAGTCAGAGTCTTTCCCTTCTGTATACTCTGTATGTATCTTGTCTGTACCCTACTTTTCCACACTTTCCTTGATCCATTATCTCCCCATTTCATGGCCCTCCATCAGCCTTCCCTCACCCGACCTCCTATATTATATCCCCTAGGTCTCATCACCACTATGATGGTGCTCCTTCAAGGGCTAAAGGTTTGCAGGTTATTGTTATATGTTCTCTGGAGACAAGGGCCAGACTTACTGGATAACAGACTATCCCCTCTCCAACATGACTTTATCCAACTACAAAGGCTTGTTTCCTGTGCCCTGCATTAGAATGCTAGGTCTCTGGACCAGTGGGAGGGGAGATATTCACATACATCCTGGGAGATCCCCAGGATCTAACAGTGATGTCCAGGCAAACCATGTAAGTGGGATCACATGACCTTTTGGCATCCAGGTAATCTTTTCCTAGGCTTGCCTTGTTCCTCCCAACCTTCTCAGCTTCAGGTGTCCTAAGGTCTCTCACCTCTCTAGGTCTTGTTACCCAAGGTCCAAGTCTTCTTGCCAGGTCTGACCCCTACCTATGCACTGCCCTACATTTGACCTATGCACCAAAATCCCCAGTTTCCAACTTAAATCCTATTCTAAAAGGCAGTGGATCTTTGTCTGACTTGTGCCTCAGTTTGTCCTCTGTTGCTATAAAGAGAATGATTCACCACTCAGTCATCAGTACCCAAGAAACCCACACCTCCACTCCCAGCTTCCCTCACCCTAAGTCGACCTTGCCCAGAGGAAAGGAGGGAAGAAAAGGGAGAGTGTCTCATAGCTCACTCACCCGGATTGATGCCTCTGGATCAGAATGGAGATGACTGTGCACAAAGTCTGAGGTGGAGGAGATGGAGGAGACCAGGGAGAAGGAGGGGCTTCTGCAGCTGCTGTGTGGGGAGGGCGGGGCTGGCTGTAGCCAAAGCACTGGCATAGAGCCCAGGACTTCGGGGAACTAAAATGGGTCAGCTCTCTGTCTCACCCTGATTATGGAAGGGAAGGCATAAGGGACAGGGCTGGACTTACAGAAACCTCTTCCTCGACCTTATCAAAAATACATGGGGGGGGTGGAATGGGAGGGGGGGGGGACAGAAATATTCACATTTCATTGGTTGTGAGTATTCTCTCCCAACCTCCAAACCTCAGAGATGGCCTTTATGAACTGCTATGTCCAGCCAAAGAAATTCAGGACCTAGTGGCCAAATTTTTGGTGATGCGACAGCTGACAAATGTAGCCAAGTGTGTACCAGGGCTCGGGATATAAACACCCATAGAATTACACCCTTTCTAACTGGGTGGCCCCGGGCCAGGTGAATTAACCTCACTGAGTCTCACTTTCCTCATCTGTAGGATGGAGGAGGGGCTTTGTGCTTCTGCCCAATAACCCTGTAATGCCCTTCTATTCTAGTCTGGCCATACCATGGGATTGGGTTCCACTCTGAAGGACAATGATATAGTAGGTATGTATGATCAGGAGAGTCCTGATTCGCTAGTCAAGTTACACCTGAGTGAAAGTGGACAATCACCCTGGCTCCCTTTAGAGGAACATGTCAGGATGATGCAAGGAACGCCTGACTGGTTCACAGTGACTGGCAGACAGTTTCAAAAAATGCTTGGAAACTGAGAGTTAGGGGTTGGAGGAGGGAGGATGGAAACTGTCATTAAGGGACCATCCCCTCTGAAAAAGGAGATGAGGGGAAATGGATCTGTTATTCTTCTAAGGACTCTTTTCTAGTCCTTTCTGTCCATTAAACTTGCAGAAAAGTTATGGGGAGAGAGGAGAATGTCTCACTTCTCAGCCCCATCATTGCAATAGAGGTTTCCCAACCATATCTGTCAAGAGATTTCTTCTCAGAAAAGATGATCACCATCAGGATCATCTTTATGGCTAAAAAAAAAAGAATGGAAACGAAACCGTGGTTGACCAGACCTCTGAATATTCATTGCATACAATACTCCATCTCCCACCTCTTTGTCTTTGTCCTCTGCTTGGCGTGCTCTCCCTCCTCACTTCTGTCTCTTGGCTTCTCTGACTTATTTAGCCCTCAGTTTGAATTCCATTCTGGAGGAAGCCTTTCCCAGACCACTGCCTTCCTTATGAGGTTACCTCCAATTTACCCTGTATATGGTTAATATTCACAAAGTTGTTTGGGCAGCCAGGTGATGTAGTGGATAGAGCAGTAGGCTTAAAATAAGGAAGACTTGTCATTATGAGTACAAATCCTACCTCAGACACTTAATAGCTGTGTGATTCCAGGCAAGTCATTTCACCCTATTTGCCTCAGTTTCCTCATCTGTAAAATGAGCAGAAGGAAATGGCAAACGACTCCTGTATCTCTGCCAAGCAAACCCCAAATGGAGTCACAAAGACTTGGACATGACTCAACAACAAAGCAAGGAATTAGAATGGAAATGGCTTATGGGGCAGAGAGCAGATTGATAGCGATGCCTGTCAATCTAAAAGCTTACCTAACAGCAAAGTGATGTGATGGATTTGAGATTTACAAGAAAATTATGCTGATTTGCATAATCATAAATATAAGCATATTAAATATAAATTATATATTGTATATAAATATATTATGTAAATAAATAAAATATGACAATAGTTTCAAAGGAGAAAAAAGGAAACTCAATCTGAAAACAAAATTTAAACTTGATTTGGAAGCAGAGAAGTATAAGGGTAAGAAATGAACAATATAAATTGAAATTCTGGATCAACATAAAGAGAATACAATTATATTATTTGCAAAGATCAGTCAAGGTATATCAGTGATTAGCTGAAAATAGAGAGAATTTTTAAAAGAAATGAAAGGGTAGACTTGAAGCAACATTCAAACACAGTAAGAAACATATGAAGATGCCCTAGTCTACCAGAAAATGTTAAAATGCAGCTCTCCATACAGTGACACCAATTCATCTGGATCCCAGATGGATGACTTTATTTAAATATTCCCAAGCAACAGGGAAAATGGAACCAGTGACTTTTCACTCAGGCAAGCACCAATTCTAGATTTTCACTTTCACCCGTTTTCCGAATTTCCAGCAAAGGCAGAAAAAGAAAAACCCAGAATTGTAAAAAGTGGTAACTCAAGTAAGAATAAGTATTTGCTTATCTGTTTGTTTGTCCTTTTAATTATTTAGGAGTGAGAGTAAGTATTTAGACCTTATTAAGAGAAGAGCCAGAAAATTTGCCATGCCTGCAGAATTATTAACTCTTTGAAGAAATATTTCTTTCCTCTGTGGGAAGATGGAATTAGAGATTCCTTATGATTTCCAGGCTTAACATCACAAGAATTTAGTGTTCTTGTGGATTTGAGAAAGTAACTGGAATCACGTAGCAGTAAATTTTGTATTTATATTGCATTTGAGAAATTAATCAGGTACAATTATTATTCACGCCCCAGTTGATCTATGCTTGAGGATAGCATGCTTTTGCAGCTAGGAGATCACAAGAGATAACTATTCTCTACTTACTGGTTTTTGTATGCAACCAGTATGGAATGCCCAAACTGGCAGATGAACGAAATCATTTTTCATGTAGCTAATTTAGAGATACATTCAACTGGATTAATGTTATTAGATTGGCAATAGGTTTTGTTTCATGTTCACAAAATTGCTTTGTGTTGGTGCCATGTTTGTAAGTTTCGTGCATTATAATTTTGGAACTTGGTCTATAAAAGAACAGTTTATTTTTGGAATGAAACCTGGTGTGATATATTTGTAACATTAGGAGGTTAGAATTGCTTCGATCTTAATTCTGTGACTGATTTATGAATTAGAGTTATTGCACAGTAGAGATAATTGTTTTGAAGACCATGTTCTTTCTCTTGTTAACGATTGTCCTGAGTGTTGAAATATATACATTCCTGGCTTGTTGAAGTATTAATTTGAGTTTAGTAAACAATACAGCAGACATTGAAAAGCTGGCAATCCCATTTGACAACACAGTTTGAAAGCAGTAAAGTTCTAAATAATTAAGAATATTTGGAATGTAATCAAAATGTGAAATAGATTGCCTAGACTGTATTTCAGGACAGATAGGTGGCACAGTGGATAGAGTGCTGGACCTGGACTCAAAAAGTCTCATGTTCCTGAGTTCAAATGCGACTTTGGACGCTTCCTAGCTACATGACCCTGGGCAAGTCACTTAACCTTATCTGCTTTAGTTTCCTTATCTGTAAAGTAAGGTGGAGAAGGAAATGGCAAACCACTCCAGTATCTTTGCCAAGAAAACCCCAAATGGGGTCATGCAGAGTCAGACAGGCCTTAAAAATCACTGAATAACAATTGCATACTGTTTCTTGCTGTTTGTACTTCGTCCTGGAAGAGGATCAAAGACATCAGGAAAGCGACGTCTTGACTTGCATGTGAATTGGATTTAAGTGAGGCCGAGTCTCACTGTCTTCTCCAGAATCGTCAGAGTCCAGTGGCAAGATGTAGGTTAAGATGACTGGCAGTGGTCCCGAACACAATGGTCTCCACCTTGGCCTTTTTTCAATGATAAGTTTGATGACTGTCCAGTAGAAATCCAAACCATGGTGCCATAGGCTGTTCCAGCGAACTCCATCTTATCTTTTACATTGCTAAACATATCAATTGATGTTTCTAACAGAATTCAGTCTAACCTCAGGCAATTGTCTAAAGATCCCTTCTCATTGCTAAGAGATGTTCCAATATTCGAAGCTCCAAGAAGGCCTCTCCTGGAGTGGATATGAACCTGTTCCCAAGGACACTGTATCAGGAGAGTGCAAGAGTTAAATTAAAAATTCAGGCCATGAAGGACTTTACTTCTTCCCTTTGTTTTTATAGAGTGCACAAAGCCAATCTAGAGATATTTTTGATGAAGAATAAGACGTACATTTTTGGACATGGACCATGTAGGAATTTGTTTTGCTTGATTATTCATATTTGTGACAAAGGTTTGGTTTTTCTTCTTTTCTTTTAAATGATCAGGTGGGAGGGAGAGAAAATAAATGCTTGTCAATTGAAAGAGGAAAGAAAAGTACAATTTTGGGTCATCCTGGGAATAGAGAGGCAGCAGAAACAGAAGATTTAGGCTGACTCCATAGCCCAGTCTAAAACCCTTCTTATCAGCCCTCAGGAAGAATAATTGGGTCCTTATTATTGTTTCATAAAAAATGATGAGCAGGTGGACTTCAGAAAAAAACTAGAAAAATTTACATGAACTGATGCTGAGTGAAATGAGCAGAGCCAGGAGAACATTGTACACAGTAACAGCAACACTGTTCAACAGCTAACTTGATAGATTTAACTCTTCTCAGCAATACAATGATCTAAGACAACTCCAAAAGACTCATGATGGAAAATGCTATCCACATCCAGAAAAAGAACTATGGAGTCTGAATGCACATTGAAGCATACTATTTGTTTTCTCTCTTTTTTGTTTCTTCTTTCTCGTGGTTTCTCCCATTGGTTCTAATATTTTACAACATGACAAAAGTGAAAATATATTTAAAATCAATGTATATGTAGAACCTGTATCAGACTGCATGCCCTCTTGGGGAGGGAGAGGGGAAGGAGGGGGAGAAAATTTAGAACTCAGAATCTTGTAGAAGTAAATGCTGAAAACTAAAAATTAATTATTTAAAAAAAAAGAATAATTGAGTCCTTACTCTTCTACAAGGTTTATTTTAGCCTAAAGTGACCCTTAACCTGCTCCCGTGTACATAAGCAATGGTGGTTACTGGTGTTGCTACAGGTTTAAAAAACTGATTGAAATTTATCTTGAATAAGCTCAACATTATTACTGAAGTTGCTTTGTCTTTCAGACACATAAGGCTGACAAAGCAGAGCAGTGCAAAAAAAGCAGTATATATGATGTTTTTTTCTTTTGTCTTCATACAAGTTGATTTTATTCAAATGACTAAATTCTGCTAAAACATGAGGACTGGTCAAGGCCAGACTCTACTAGTGTGCCCAGAGTTTCACTGATACAATTCTGTATGTTGAAGAAGTTGAGGGAGCCTGCCTCTAGGAGGGATGTGAGGACATGTAATTGAAGTGTTTTGGAGAGACTTTGGAGCATGAGTAGAGATTCTGTAGCTGGCTCTGGTCTATTGACCAGGAAACCCGTTTGATTGGCTATAATTACAGAACCAGAAGTGGAGAGATCTTCAAAGGCTATATTCAGTTTCCACTGAGAAATGATGTTGTTAAGGGGGAGGACAATGGCTCTCTCTTTGAAGGCAGACCTGTGGCCCCATGAGAAAGGGTCTTGTCCTTTTGTCTCTGCATTTACTCTTTCCTTTTATTTAATCTGGCACCTACAACCTTGTGAATCTCAAAAGGTCAGGAGAAAGTGCTATCTGGGAGTCTTGACTTCCAGGAAATCTGGGAGTCTAGAAATCTGGGGAATCTGGGATTCAAATCCATGCACCATAGCACATAGTGTGCTGAACCTGGAGGTAAGGAGACTTAGCTTCCTGAGTTCAAATCCTGCCTCAGACACTTACTAGCTGTGTGACCCTGGGTAAGTCATTTCACCCCGCTGGCTTCAGTTTCCTCATCTGTCAAATAAGCTGGAGAAAGAAATGTCAAAATGTCATGAAGAGTTGGACAGGGTCAAAATGACTAAATAACTGTAAATGAGCTTCTATTCCTAAGGAGCTTGAGGCAAAAGGACAGAGTGACTGCTGGCAGCCTCTCCACCCTTTCCAAAGAAGAGGATTTGCCATTCTAGAACAAACAAAACTGTTTTGTGGTAGTATGTCTATTACTCTAAGATAAAAGACTGTACATTATTTCCTGATGGAAATTTCCTGATGGGGGCCTTTCTAGAAGGAACTGTGAACAGTTCATTTGGGAACATGAGATGCATTATTACCTAAATATTGGAACATCCAGCTGCATTCACTGCTACTTTCACTTTTACTTTCTAGTTCCTACCTCAAATGTATCCTTGCACAAATGTATTCCTTAAGAAGATATTTGATATGTAGAAAAAATGTCTTCCATGATTAACGTACAAATTGTGGCCACTGATGACCATCCCTGGTTACTGTTCTAGTGTATTCTACTGTACACAAGGAGATTAAAGGGCTACCTAGAGGCTCAAGTGTGTTTGAACATTGAATTTTATCTCCACCCATTACCTTACTTTCTATACCTCAATTCAAGGCATTTCCTTAACTCTATTATGTCACTTGCATCTATGATAGTTTTTACTATCTTGCTGCATTTGCTGTATTAGAGAAAAACACGAAAATTTCATATTTTCAATCAACTAGAATAATGTACCTTGCTACAAATTAGTGGGTACAAAACTGAGATCCTAGAATTAATACATTTAAATTAAGCTTCAAATAACTTTGCAAGGAGCACTAAAGGGTGGAACTGTGGGAGCACATTAAAAGTCTCTTTTTGGTTTCTCTAGAAATTATTAAGAAATAATATCTCTCTGGTCTAAAAAAAACTCTTGCCAGACTTCCATGGAAATGTGGGTGATGGGTTAAGAACAAAAGGCCTTTCAAAATGGAATAGGTTAGGGGTGGAAACTTACGTTTGAACAAATAGAATCTCATCTTCTGCCCTTCCATATTCTCTGAGGGGGGCAGCTAGGTAGCTCCATAGTGCACAGAGTACCAGGACTGACGTCAAGAAGACTCATCTTCATGAGTTCAAATCTGACCTCAGACACTTACTAGCTGTGTGGCCCTGGACAAGTCACTTCACCCTGTTTGCCTCAGTTTCCTCATGTATAAAATGAACCAGAGAAGGAAATGGAAATCTTTGCCAAGAAAACCCCAAATGAGGTTACAAAGTAGGACATGACGGAACAACAACCTACCTCTACTCTATTCTATTCACATGGAAGCACCTTCTTCTATTATTCAGAAGATATTAGATATTGATCTCTAGGAAGAGTCCCTTTGATTCCTCAAAGGAAGTCCAAGGAGGAATGGGAAGGGGTCTTCCTTACTCAAACTGCTCTAAAATAGTAACCTCAAACCACATTCTAACATATGATGATCTTTCCCCTGATTGAAGATTCCTATAAATGTTACTCAACTTGTTTTGGGGACCATCATGTTGGAGGGCATGGGGGGACTATGACTATTTGGACATCTCTCTCGCCAAGCTAAAAATTCTTGGATATTAGATTAATAAATTAAATTAAATGTTTCTGGTAGACTTGTGCCTAAAACACAGACTATAGTATTATTTTTTTTCTTTGACAGGATAGAAGATGTATGAGGAAGCATATAGACCTTAGGAGATGTGAGGAGGGAGAAGGGGAGCAATATATCTACACTTTTCTTTGTCACTGTCAGCCAACATCCGGCCTCAGTGAGCTCCTAAGGGGGGGGGGGGGGGCAATTTATAGACTGGAGGACAGCTAGGTGGCACCACAGAGGATAGAGTGCCGGGCCTGGACTCAGAAAGACTCATCTTCCTGAGTTCACATCTAGCCTCAAACATTGCTGTGTGACCCCGAGCAAGTCACCCAATCTGTTTGCCTCAGTTTTCTCATCTGTAAAAAGAACTGGAGAAGGAAATGGTGAACCACTCCAGTATCATTGCTAAGAAAACCCTAAAAGGGGTCGGGAAGAGTTAGACACTACTGAACAAATAAAAACTGGGGTAGAAGCTTTGGAAAGTCTCATCAGGGCAAAGAGATACCATTTTTAAAGGGTGCATGGGAAAGCAAGCCCAGACATCCTTTTCCCCCCAAAAAAGCCTCCCACAACTTTTTACACCCTGTACCAAAGTCATAATGCAAAACACCCTCATTGGCCTAGAGCAAGTTCATTTTTTTAAAGAAAAAAATAATAAAAAGTCAATAAAATAGCATTGGATTTAAAGTCAGTGGACACTGAATCTTGTCCTTGGGCAAGTCACCTCTTTTCCATGTGCCTCAGTTTCACTAACTAAAAAATAAGAATGTTAGACTAATTGCTCTTTAAGATGTCTCCTAGAAACTCAGACATTCTAAAACTAACTGAAGAGGTAGGAACAACAGCTCATTGTATTAGAAATTACCTCAAATCTTAGAGGAGACTTCAATTTGAGTTCCACCTCTGACATTCACTACCTGTGTGACCTTGAGTTTAACCATTATAACTACCTTCAATTCCTCGTCTGTAAAATGAGGATGATAATACCTGTATTTACATCACAGAGCTGTTCTAAGGATCAAATGAGATAATGTAGGTAAAGTGGGCCCTTCAACTCTGGGGAAGGGGGTCTACAAGCTGAAACAAGTGGCACAGAATGAAGAAGAGAGCTGAGAGGACAGTGCCAATATAGTAGAGTAGCAAGTAAAATTAAAAAAAAAAACAACTCAACAAGCACACCTCAACCAAATAAACAAACCAGAAAAGAAATCCCATCATTTAAAAATATATGTATTGTGATGATAGAGATGCTCAAGAAGCATAACCAGAAGGAGAAAATTACTCCAAAAGATCCACAGGCAAAGCCTCAAAGAAAAAGATAGTTTGGGCACAAATTCAGCTAGAATTCCTGGAAGAGACAAAGTAAGAGCTTTTTTCTTTGTTGTAAAATATTCTTATAAACAAAATGAGTGTTAGAAGAAAAAAATAGGAAAAGAAAGGAAAGCAAAAGAATTAAAAACGAGAACAGGAATTACCGGCTTGGTAAAAGAGGTACAAAACTTTGCCTAAGCAACAAACTTGTTATGAAAATTAGAATGGACCAAATAAAAGCTAATGACTTTATGAAACAACAAGAAATATTAAAACTGGGAGAAAAAAAAGAAGAAAATGTAAGATGTCTCAAAGCAAAAACCACTCACCCAGAAAATAGATCAAGAAGGGTAAATTTAGGAATCATTGAACTACCTGAAAGTAAACACCCGAAAAAGCCTACACAACATATTTCAAGAAATCATAGGAGAAAACTCCCCTGACCTCTTAGAACCAGAGGGCAAAATGAAAACAGAAACAGAAAACAAAACCCTAGTCACCTTCTGAAATTCCAAAATAAAAACTCCCACAAACATTATGGCCAAAATCAAGCACGTCCAGGTCAAAGCAAAAGACACTGCAGGCAGCCAGAAGGAAGAAATTCTGGTACGAAGGAGTCATGATAAAGATCACCCATTATTTGGCAGTCACCATTATGAAGGAGCAGAGAACTTGGAACACAAAATACCAGAAGGCAAAGGATATAGTCTTACAACCAAGTTTTTACTCAGCAAAACTGAATATAATCCTATAGCAGAAAAAAAAAAAAGAAACTTTAATGAAAAGGAGGACTTCCAAACATTCATAAAGAAAATACCAGAGTTGCAGAGAAACCATGAAGTTCAACATGCAAGCCAGGGACTACATAAAAAGTTAAACATGATTGAACATTCGGAAGCAACCGAACATGGATAAACTGCTTACATTTGAATAATGCAGAGATGATGCTTATGTCCCCTCTGAACCTGCTCATTAGACCTCACAAAGGGATTCTGATTAGAGGGCTGAGAGTGGTTCTGTTATCTATTAGTGATCTTAGAAGAATGGAAAGGGAGGGGAAGAGGAATACACTGAGGAGGGTCTGAAGAAGGGAAAGGAAAGTTAGAAGAAAATCTCACATAATTGGAGTGCACAAGCAGAAGTCTCTATAAATAATGGGGAAAGTGTGGAAGGAGTAACACTTGAGCTTCATGCTCATTTGAACTGGACAAAGGAAGGATGGACACACACACAAACACTCAAATGGATACAGAAATAACTTTCACATGGGGGTAGGGTGGGGATGGAAAAGGAAGAAGGGGAAATTAGAAAAACGGTAGATTACGGAAGGGATTAGTCCTAAGCAAAACAAACTCTATGTATGGACAAAAATATTGATAAATCTTTTTGTGGTAGCAAAGAATTGGAAGCATGTGGTAGTGCTCATCAATTGGGGAATGATTGGATAAGTTATGGTATATAAATGTGATGGAATACTATTGTGCTATAAGAAACAATGAAGGGGAAGGTTTCAAAGAAATCTGAGAACGCTTGTATGACCTGAAGCAGAGTCAAGTGAGCAGAAGACAATTTATAGGAAGACAGTAATATTGCAAAGTCAAACAATTTTGAAAGACTTAGGAACTTTGATCACCGTTATGACAAACCAAGATTCCAGAGGACTTATGACAAAACATGCTGATTAGAGAGAGATGAAAGACTCAAAAGGTAGAATGAAATATATGTATTTTTTGACATGACCAATTTGATTTTGAAAATTGTTTTGATTGCCCATATACGTTTGTAACGGAGTTCTTGTTTTTCTTTCTCATTTCGAAAGAGAAAGGAATAAGGGAAGAGAAGGATTTTGGCTGATTGAAAAATATAAAAATTATATTTTAAATTATGTATCATATAAAATTATATTTTATATAAAATTGATCTTCAAGTACATTTAGTTTTTCTTTTAAAGAAGAGAACTGAATCACTCTGAGTCCCACTTTAATCTAAGGCCTTCCTACTCCCCTCCCATCCTTTAAAATCTTTTTGCAAACCAGAAAATGTGATAATTGATAGCAGCTAGCAATTCTGTAGCAGTTTCTAAAGTTTGCAAAGAGCATTACAGGCGTTATCTCATTTCATCCTCACATCAGCCCTGGAAAGTAGGCTCTATTATTATTCACATTTTACAGGATGAGGAAAATGAGGCCAAAAGAGGTTAAATGACTTGCCCAGGGTCACACAGCTAGCTCAGAACTTCCTGACTCCAAAGCTATAAAGATCTTTTGTTGGTGTCGTAGTTGTTGTTAATGATAATGTTCTCCGAATCTCAGTTTCAGTAAATCAGGTATGCGGTGACTCACTCTACCTGCCTCCCAGAGCTGTGGTGGGGAAAACACTTTGTAACGGTGTCACAGAACGAGTCGCACAGGACGGGTAAGGCATGGATGGGTTAGATCGCCATCTTTGGAGGGACCTTCCAAATCGGTGAGATCACAGTCCCTTTGGAGTATCTGAGCCCAGTGGGGCTCAGAGAGAGTGAGGGTGGGCTGGAGGCGCACAGCCACAGAAATCCAGGCCGGATCTGGAGCCTGGGCGGCGGCGCAGCCACAGGTAGCCCTGGAGGCAGAGGGTGCGAGCGCTGCAAAGGAACTGTATAGTTTTTATTTGTATCCCGCACTCAGGAGGTGCCTAGGAACCTGGCACCGAAGTGCAGGGAAGGGCGGGGCAGGGGTTCGGCCCTGGGGAGGAAGGGAGCACACGTGAGGGACGGGGTGGAGGCAGACCCCAGAGCCAATGAAATCCCGGCCGGGACCCCGCCCTCTGGCCCCGCCGCACCGGCCGGCGGCGAGGCGGAGCCCTGGGCTTTTGGGGAGGGGCTGTCTCCTGCCAGGGGCGCTCAACGCACTCTGGGGCGCTAGGCACCCAATTCACTACCTGGCGCACTCACTTACTCAGGCCCGGGGCCTCGCAACTCCTAGGGAGGGATAGCGGGGGAGAAGAGGGGGAGAGAGAGAGGGAAGGAGGGGTGGGTTGGCTGGAATCCGAACCCAGTGGCCCAGAGGGGCACCCAATCACTCTGGCCCACTCTGATTGGCCCTCCCCTCGGCTCCCTCCCCTCACGGGTCGGGGCTAGCCCCTGGGCTCAGGTAGGGGGTCCGAGTCCCATTCTGGGCCAGGGTCTGCGAGGGGTCATAAAGAGCCAAGGCACCGGGGACCCCGAGGGCCGGAGCTCCGAAGCTCGAGGGGGCTTCCATCGGGAACGTTCGTGGGGTCCTGGAGGCTGCCGGCTCCTTTCCTGAAAGGACAGAGGAATGGCAGATGGCAAAGAATTGGGGCCTTCAGTACCCACTTGGGACAGCAAACCTCCTCTACCGGGGCCTTCGTGGGAGGGCCCGCTGTCCCAAGATGCAAACATCCAAGAAGGGAAACATTCCTTCTCGCGCTGGGGTGTCTCCACCTCATTTTGCTTACCCTTGTTCTCTAACCCTCTACCCTTGCCTTCCCCGTTTTTCTTTTTTTTTCTCAGCCCAAACACTGACGCTCCCCATTCTTCCTAACAATCTTCCAACCCTAATCCCCTCTGGAATATTGGGGGTCAGTCAGGCCCAGACCTCAGCATTCCTGGCCCCAGCCCGAGTGCTTTCTTTCAGGCCAATATCCAGCTCTGCCATCCCCTCCCTCAAATTCCACCTAGATGCTTCCGCTGGAAAAGTGGAGGGGCTGGTAGGGAGTAAGTCTTCACCACTCGCCCTGGGAGTTTCCCTAGCTTTCCCACGCCCACCCCAAACACCCACTCGGACGCGGCCTCCCGCTACACAATAACTACCTGGGCCCGGGGGATTCAACGCTTTGGACACTAGTTCAGCCTCACTCTTCTCCATATCTTTGGGAAGTTGCTGCATCTGCAGGTGAAAATTCCGAGCACAGACACAGAAGGAGAGTGGGGGTGGGGAGCTGTGGAAGGGAAGTAGGGTGGGGCACACAGAGACCCTATCCGGGGAGGAGGGATTCGACGAAGGAAGGTCAATTTGAGAGTGACTGATTTACGAATTCTGCCTTTGGATGGGCTGGCCTGAGGAGAAGTGGTAGGGGTCTTCTACAGTATCCGAAAGAAGGGGAGGTTTGGGGAGTGGGGAACTCCGCTCGCTTGGGCACAGCGCAGAGATTCCGCCCTTAGCATTCTCCCAGTGACGCCCTCCCCGGTTCCTTCTCCTCCCCCCCTTACCAGGGACAGCCCCACATCCATATCTAGCAGGCTCCACTCGCTCACTGGGAGGCCCGGGCTGAACACCTGAGGATTACAGAATTTAGATATGGACCGGACTTGTGAGATCAGCTAGACCAAGCCCCTCAATTTTAAAGAAAAGGAAACTGAGGCCCTGGGAAGGAAAGTGCCTTTTTTGACTCCAAATACTGAGCTCTTTCACCCCACACCACCCTATCCCCAAGAAAGGGAAGAGAGTACCCAAGAAATCAGTAGCACCTTCCCGGGGCTGAGTCGGGGTGGATACTCACCTCCAGCCCCGCCTCGGGCTCTAAGTTGCCAGGCTGGCCCCGAAGCAACAGCTGTAAACTCTCTAGGCTCAGGTCTGCAACATCTAGGGACTCCCCCAGTTCCCTGTGGGGACCAAGAACCCTGGCTCAACCATACTCCTTGCCTCTGCCTCCCTCCACAGAGCTCCTTTAGGAAAGTTTTTTCCGTGGGGGAGGGGGAGGTCCAAGAACAAATCACACCGTACCTTACCCCAAATCCCCACCCCATTTTGATCAGGTCAGAATTAACATCCCAGCCAGGAGGGTCCCGGAGGTTATTCAGAGCTGAGAAAGGTCTTGGAAATCAATCTATCTAGTCCAGCCCCTTCATTGCAGAAGAGATTGAAGCCCAAAGGAGAGAAGTGGATTCCCTGAGGTCACGTGAAAACGCAAAAGGAGTTCCCCTGACTCCCCAGTCTTGGTCTCTTTTCTCTCTGTGCTAGCTGTTAAAAAATGGCAGGGCGAATGAGCAAGAAGAGCCTTCTCATCACGCCTTGTGTGCGTGGCTGTTTCTGGGTTCATTAGAATAGCCACTCTTCTCCCTCATCTACCTCATGTCCCTTCCACTCAGAAACTCTGGTGTCACTCCTACTGCACACAGTAGGCACTTAACTGAGGTTCATTTAATGAAGGAATGCATACATGCCCAAACTGTATATTGCACTTTACCCTAATGAACTAAGGAAGTCCAGACACTTATCTATAGTACTTGCTGCAAAGGGCTTTCATCCCGCCATCTGTTACTCCATGAAGAGAAAGCTTAAATGTAAATCTCCCCATGGCAGAAGTTTCAAGGATAAAGGCATTTATTCTTAGAATGATGGCATGAGATCCTCTCCCGATATTAGGAGAGGTTTTAGAGAGTAGAGAAGGGAGGGGCGCGGGGAAGTCCTTCTTCAGCGTCTAGCTTTCTGGAACAATGGAGGAGGAGACCCTAAGAGATGGGACATTCTCTATGTATGTGTCAAGACCGGGAGTTCACAAGCTCATTGTTGACGGTAATGCTGTCCAAGTCCCTATTCCTGGGGGCCTCACCTGTCTGGGGGCCCTCTTGGGCCCCTTCTTTCTGGCTGCTGAGCACTTTTGTGCCCTTCCGGACTGCAGCTCCCCTTGCCTTCCAGAATGGACTGCACCACAGCCACGGGGAGCACGGGTGGGGCTGTCACGTAGAAGTCATAGTCGTTTGGGGCAGCGCCTGATCCAGCTGTGCCTTTCCCCCCTGGGCTGGCCGGCTCTTCTTTGAACAGCACCAGGCCCTTCTCCCTGTATGGGTGAGATTCCACTGCAGCATAGCGATCTCCCACCCACCAAGGCAATCCCAGAATTCCTTGTTTCTGGCTTCCTCCTGATTCCCCTTTTACCTCCCGGTGCCAGAGGACGGTGACATGATTCCTTCTGGGGAAGTGGAGGCTTCAGAGACGTCAGAGATGATGGGTCCCTTCAGTCCTCTGGGGCTGTTTTGGCAGGAGGACGGCTCTGTGGAAGGCTGTAAACACAGTACCAGGCCCAGCTCCCCTGACTGAGCCCGTGAAAATTAGAAGAAAGGGACCTAGATCTGATGGGGGAAACAACCTTGCTCCTGGAGCATCCTGGGCTCCTTGGAGGAGTCCTCAGTTTGATGACATAGCCCCTGCCCTCCTTTTTTTCCTCTTGGGAAAAGGGGGGGGGCGTTATTCCCTGCATGAGTTATTCAACAGGGGGGCAAGGAATGAGAATGACACTTACTGACTGGATAAAGTAGGAGTCCTGCAAGGGAAGCTTGGCCAGGGGTCTGCTGACTTTGACTCCAGGGTGTGTCCCAGTCCCTTCATCCAGCATCAGGGGCCTTAGGGGAACAGGGGAGGGCCCAGGGTGAGAGTTTACCTCTCCCTCCCAAACCCCATCCTTTCTCTCTTCTAGCTCTCCTCACAAGGGAAGGGATCAGGAGGCTTGGGGCTCAACTATGCCAGGGCACCACTGAACTGAAGAGTCTGCAGACAGTGCCAGACTTCCATGGCGCTCTGGGAACCCACAGAGTGGCTCTAATGCCCCCCCCCCAGCCTAACCACCCCACCCCTTCCCATTACCCCCTGCCAGTAATAGCAGCAGTGCTGAATCAGCCCTTTGGCCACCCCAAGCCCTGGTTCTGTCACCATGGCACCCTGATCACATGGGAGACAGAAGGGGACTAGCCCAGGGGACCATGGGATGGGGAGACCCTAGATGCTCTGCTCTGTGGTGTTTGTGAGGGTCCATTCCAGCTAGGGGAAGGGGAAGGGAGCTAGGACTCAGGGAGGTTGACTATAGGCAGAGGAATACAGATCTGTCCCTATTTCTCAAACACCCCACTCACAGTTTTCTCTTGGCAGCCCCTCCGCTGGGCCCAGCCTGGAGTGGGCCAAAGAGACACTGGATCAACTGTCCAGGATAAAAAGGTTAATGGAGGGAAGAAGAGAGATGCCTTTCACTATCAGAGGAGGGAGAGAAGGACCCAACCTTTTCATAAAGAGACTGCCTCAAGGACAACAGGATCCTAGAGACCCCACTCCTATCTAGAACAACAACCACTAAAACCATTTTGGATAGTCCCTCTTCCTTCTAGGAGCCAAGTGTAGCCTCCCCCAAGCTATCAAAAGCTTTTCCTTCCTCTCTCCCAGTTTAGGAAGCAGTGAATTCCAGGGGTCCCAGCATTGACTCAACCTAAGATCTATCCCTGAACTGAGGACTACTACATCCCCCACAACAGTGAAGATGTCCCACCTTCTTTTTCCCCTACTCAGGAAACAGAATTCTCTGCTGTCAAGGGCTCATCCCTAGGCTTCATCAGGAGTGAACGGGGATGAGAGAAGGGAGAAGGGGTATGAGAAACTATGACCCCCTCCCAGTTGCTCATGACCCCACACAGTTCACTTCTCACCCAGAGGGAGGTCATGTGAGGGGTTGGGTGAAGTCCCACATGGGGTGAGTTGGTGGGAGAAAGAAGGGTCTGAGAAGAAAGAGTCATACCTTGTTGATAACTCTGTGTTGTTGGTGGTGTTGCTGCCGGAGGCTCACTACCTCACGCCACAGGACCTCATTTTGCCTGGAGACCAAAAAAAGCAGGGGAGGCGGGGGGGGGGGGGGGAGAGAAAAGTGGAAGTGACACCCCCCCTCCCACATATATTCCACCGCCTTGAGAAGGTCAGAAGGGTTAGGGGGAAAGACTGCCCACTAGATCACCCACATGCCCCTTAGTTCCTAGGGATTGGGGAAGGGTGCTTTCAGAAGGAGATTCGATGGGGCAGCTTCTGCCAGGTCACCATGGAGGAAAGAAAAGGGACTTTTGGTGGCCTGTGAGTCTGGGGTCTGAAGAGATGTGGTGCTGGACAGTGTCCTAGACCTAAATCGAGAGGAGTCAAGAACCACCAGCCCAGAGCTAGAAGCCAGGCATGGGGGGAGGGGAGAGGGAAACAAGAAGATTCTCTGGGCCAACAAAAGGACCCTGAGCCCAGAACTGACCTGGACAAAGATCAAGGAGCTTTAAAATGTGAAGCTTCCAAGTCTTTTCCCCTGACCCTCCTGCCCTTTCTTAGGAAACTGACTGTAACCAATTTTCTGGGGTGGGCTGGTGGGTGGAACAGGACCCAAGGAAGCATATAGTAAGTGGAAAGAGCATCAGACCAGGCGTCTCTAAGGTGATCTTTTATTCTGACATCCTATAATCTCAGGTCCCCTGCATCCTTAACATATCCTGAGCTCAGGACCCTCCCAACTCTGACTGCCTCCCAGTTCAGGGTCTTCCAAGCAAGGAGGCAGGAGAGAACACCATAAACTGGGAAACCCTGGGCAAAGGGAGCCCTCTTGAGGCTTCTCAGGGTGGAGGCGGTGAGAGGTTGTTAGGAAGATATGAGACTCTAGAAGCCCGATGCCCCCCAGGATAGCAAGGAGAAACCTCATCCCAACAGCCAGACCTGTCAGCCCCCTGCCTGCTCACTGCCTGAGGTCTTGGAGCTGGCCCTCAGCGCTGTCCTGCTGTCCTCGAAGCAGCTGCACCTCACACAGCAGCCGACTCAGGTCTTCCTGACGCAGCCGGCTCTCTTCACTCCTCAGCACTGAGACCTGCAGTGGTTGGTGTCTGTAGTATGGCTGAGTCGCTCCACTCTGACCCAACCAACCCCTCGTCTCTGCTGCCTTCTCCTGTCCTGGAGGGTAGGGAACCCAGTGCCCCCAGGAGCTGAGCTGGGGGGCTGGACTGGGACCAATATGGGTCACCATGGGACCAGTTTGGTACTGGGGCTGGGTCAGAGACTCTACTGGAGATGGGAATAGGGTTGGGACTGGGACTGACGCTAGCCTGGGGCTGGTCGGGGGTCCAGACTGGGACCAGTTTGGTAGTGGGGCTGGGTCAGAGACTCTACTGGAGATGAGAATAGGGTTGGGGCTGGGGCTGAGACTGGCCTGGGGATGGGGTTGGAGCTGGGCTGGAAAGAGCAGGCTCACCTTCCTCTTAATGTGTTCCAGCAAGTGTTCATGCCCTCGGAGAAAACACAGGTGTTGGAATTCCGTGTCGTCGCGGTCTGGCTTCACCAAGCCTCCTTGCTCAATGCTCACCACCTTCCTGAAACCATCTGAGAAGTCCCCAGAGGGGAGGTTCATAGGGATGCTGGCTCTGGAGGTTCATAGTCCCCTCTAGAACAATAGCTCCTTGGGAGGGTGCATGAAGCACTTTCCTCACAACAGCCTCTGCAGGTCGGGATTGTAAACACTCTTCCTGCCTCTCCATGCAGAGGCAGAGTCCTGCACTTGAAGGCCCCAGAAACCTGGGTGTGGAATTCTGCCTCTAACTGTATGCATGAACAAAGTTGCCAGCCCTCTCTAAATTCATCTGGGAAATACGGGTCCCTTCCTCACTAGGATGCTGTGAGAATCAAAACACAGCAGTACTGTAAAGGACTTTGTAAATAAACTTCCAAGGGCTCTCCAAATGTCAGCTACAAATCTCTCCCCCCATCCTCATTCCCATTGTCCCCCATTCCGCAGAGAGCCTCTGCCTGGTGTCATACGAGCCCCAGGTGGGACGCCAGCCAGGTCTCCTGACCCAGCATTCAGCAGCCTTCCCCCAGGGCTTCCCTCCCCCACATTTAATAAGGCAGAGGCCCCTGGGCCTTCGGGGGTAGATTAGGACTCCAGTTCTCCCAGGTGGGGTGGAGATTCTCCTCTTCCTCCTCTCATCAGTTCATGTTCTCTCCTCTCCTGCTCTGACCCTCCTCCCTCCTGGGCGATCGTGGGTGTTAGACAAGAGACACTTACACATGTTGAGCTGCCTCACAAAACTGGCCATGTTGTTGTGTTTAAAGTATTTGGGCAGAACTTCCTTAGCAAAGCGACCCTGATCACGAACGTGGAAGCTGGTTCCATTCTGTAAAACACCCCAAAACACAAACATACATAGAAAGAGACACCCCCCCCATAAACCCCACAGAAATACACAGAGACCCAGAGAGGTACAGGTCAACCAACACACAGAGAGACACAAATAGGACAATAATAATAAGCATTAATTATACACCTACCATATACTTATGGTGGCACTGAGAGCATCAAGATAGAATGAAACAATCTGTCCTTAAAGAGTGTCCTATCTACTTTGGTGAAACACAGATAAAGAAATTATATATGTATGTAGGTATATAGATACATATATGCATATATATATGTGTTGTATATATACATATATGTAAACTCATTTCTCAATAAACAAAGAACACTAAAAACTGGGGAGTCTGGAATTTGGAAAGCCTTTATATAGAAGTTGGTTCTTGCAGGGGAGCTACAAGTTTGTACAGATGAGGTACAGATGAGGAAAAGGAGCATTCCAAGCTTGGGGCATAACTGGACAAAGACTTGGAAGTGGGAAAGAATCTTAACAGCTTACATTAATGTAGCATTTTAACTTTTCTTTTTTTCATTTTTTCAAAAAATATTTATTTATTTTTAGTTTTCAACATTCATTTCCACAAGATTTTGAGTTCCAAATTTTCTCCCCATCTCTCCCCTCCCCCACCCCAAAACACCATCCATGCTGATTACTCCGTCCCCCAATCTGCCCTCCCTTCTATCACACCCTTCCCTTCCCTTATTCCCATCTTCTCTCTTTTCTTGTAGGGCAAGATGAATTTCTATACCCCATTACCAGTATTTCTTTATTTCTCAGTTGCATGCAAAAATAATTTTTAACATTCGTTTTTAAAACTTTGAGTTCTAACTTCTCTCCCTTGCATTTTACCTCTTGTAAAATGTTTTGTGTATATCATCTCATTTGACCCTTATGACAACCCTGGTTTTTATCACCCCCAATTTATAGATGAGATCACTGAGGCTCAGAGTGGGTACGTGACTTGCCCCAAGCCACACAGCTGTTGGTGTTTGAGGTGGGTTTCAAAATGAGGTCTTCTAGACTCCTCATCCATCTACTCTATCAGAATGTGTATGGACCAGCACATTTGGGGAACAGAGATTCATAATTATAGCTAACATTGGTAGATATAATTTCATCCCTATATATCTCTATTTGTGTCTATGTACACATACACACACATATAAACAATGTCACTGAATGATCTTTGCACCACTTAGAGATAGGTAAGGTAGGTAGAGTAAATGCCTTTACTCTATTTTCTGATGAGGAAACAGTCTGAAGTATAAAACTTTGGTACCTGCGAATTTTGTTCTAAAGGACTGGGTTTGGGGGAGAGGGAGAGGGATATAGGGGGATATTTAGCCTATGTAAAGACCAATGATGTTCTTAAAATCATATTTTCTATTTTTTAGAAAAGAAGTAGCTGTAGTATAGAGGAAGAAACCCAGGGTTTGGAGTTCAAATCCCTACTTTGTCATTTAATCCTGAATCAGAAGGTAGGTAACATTGGACAACTGTGGTTTTAGAGAGTTCAAAAGCCCCTCTTGGTCTCAGTTTCCTTCTCTGTAAAATGAGCAAGTTGGATGGAATCAGTAGTACTTAACCTAGCATCTGTGAACTTGTTTTTAAAAATATATTTTAGTAACTGCAGTTCACTACAGTTGGTTTCTTTTGTAATCCTTGGTATTTTATTTTATGTATTTAAACACATTCTGAAGGGAGGTCCCTGGGATGCCACCAAAGGGTCCAAGGCACCAACAAGGTGAAGAACCCCTGGATTGGATGACCTCTGATGTCCCTTTTATCCAGAGATCCCATGACTTTCCCAAGTTGAAACAGCCAATAATTCAATGAAAAAGAGAGAGAGTAGTATCCCTAGAACCAACCTGGGTCTTCTAAGTCCCAATCCAATTCTTTCCTCACTGCACCACACTGCCTTTCAAGAAGGTAAAAGTTAGCAGATGGCTATGAACAGGATTTAAATAAGGTGCTGGAAAATTTGGAAAAGAAGGGAATAATCATCTACATTGTTCTTACTGTGTGCCAGGCACTGTGCTAAGCGTATTTTACAAATATTATCTCATTTGATCCTCATAACAGTCCTGGGAGGTAAGTGCTGTTCTTATTCCTAGTTTATATGTTAGGAAACTGAGGCAGAGAGAGAGGGGGGAAGGAGGGAGAGAAGGAGAGAGGGACAGAGGAAGAGAGGGAGAGAGGGAGAGAGGAAGAGGGAGAGGGAGGGAGAGGGAGAGGAAGAGAGGGAAAGAGGGAGAGAGAGATTAAAGAAATTGTCTAAGGTCATGCAGCTAAGAAATATCTGAGGTTAGGTTTGAACTCAGGTCTTCCAGATTCCAACCCCAATGCTCTATCCACTTTGCCATCTAGCATTCATAGACATAGACTCAAACCTCTATGAATCTGGATACACAACTATAAACAGGCAGCAGTAGTAGTAGTAGTAATAAAAAATGTAACAACTACCATTTATATAGCACTTATATGTTCCAGGCACTGTGTTAAATGCTTTACAATTATCATCTCATTTCATCCTCACAACAGTCCTGGGAGGTAGGTGCTATTATTATCCTTGTTTTACAGATAAGGAAACTGAGGCAAAGAGGTGAGTGACTTGCATAGTGTCATACAGCTAGTATCTGAGGCAGGATCTGAACTCAGGTCTTTTTCATTCCAAGTCCACACTTTAAGCAAGATCATTGGATCAGGAATCAGGAGAGTTGGCCACTAGTTAAATTATCTTGGGAAGACATTTCCCTTCTCAGGGCCTCAGTTTGCTCATCTGTTAAATGGTAATCTCTAAGGATCCTTCCAGCTCTGACATATATAATCATACACAGAGGATCTTAACACAGTTGTCCCCCATGTTCACCCTTCCCCTCTCCTCATAAAAGGGGACATCCTAATGCAGACAGAAAATAAACCTGAATTTGAATCCCAGCTGAGAATTTGCTCTATGACCTTTCTCATTCTGAGCCTCAGTTTCCCAATTTGTAAAATGACAGGGTTGATTTAACGATCTTCAAAGTCCCTTTCAGTTTGAAATCCCACAGATCAAACCTTTTAAATATTCTCCCTTTTCTGCTTCTCGCTCTCTCTGCCCCTGCTCTCTCCCCCAAGCTGAAAAAAAGTGGCCTGAGGACGGCCGGCATCTGACCCAGTCATCCTGGGGCCCCAGGCCCCGTCATAGGGATGCGAAGGGAAGGCTGTCACTGACGGAGGAGGGGGGAGGGGGTCAGAACTGGGGGAAGGGGTTTGATGGGGTGATTTTTCCAGGGTTGTCTACAGTTTCCTTCTCATATGTAGGGGTGGTATTAGGTATCTAGTTTGGGCTCTCGTCCATCACTGAAACTGTCAAAATCTCTTGACAGTAGGATGCTCTCACTTGTGGGGTCCTAGGGAGAGTCACTAGGAAGATACGGGTAGGGTCAGTTCAATAATAGTAGTTGGTTCGCATTGATAGAGGGATGTGGGGGGAGCCCGAGGTCACAGTGACAGTGGCATGCCGAGAAGGTGATCCACACCCTGGGACACATTCCCGGAGGGGCAGGGTGTCACACTCACGGGGCTCCAGCAGATGAGATGGTTCGTCTCGGGGTCCCCCACTAGCGTCCACAGTTTGGTAAGGAAGGCAGGCACAGGGCTGGGGTAGCCGTCCATGGCCACGGCGGGGCCCCCGGCGGCCTCCTCCACGCTTTGGGGGACAGTCCTCTGCATCAGCACCCAGCGCTCTTCACAGCTCAGCATTTCGGGGCGGCGTGGCTCAGCCCAGCCCCGCCCCGGGGACAATGGTCTGGGGACAGCAAAGTGCTGCGCACCGCCAGCGGCCTCCCAGAGCCCCCGTCCCCGCCCCTGCCCCGAGACCGGATCAGGCGGGGGGCCACGTGCTCCCTGCCCGGGCCGGACTGCCGAGAGGGTGGCGGGGCGCGGCCTGAGGACAGACAGACGTGCAGGACACGGGGTCAGAGGCTCCAGGTTGGAGGGTGGGCAGAAAGAAGGGGGTGGGGGTGGGGGAAGGAGAGTAGGGAGTGTGCCAGGGTGAGTGAGTGTGCAAGGAAGGGAAGAGCGAGGACCAAAGCTGAGAATAGTGTAGCGAAAAGCACACTGAACCGGGGAGCCGAGGACCGTGGTTTCTAGTTGGAGTCCGGCCATTCATTGGACACATGACCGAGGGCAAGTCCCATAAGCTCTCCGTGCCTCAGTTTCCTCCTCAGTCAAATAGAGATAATTCGTGTCCTTGACCCCTTTGGCAATCAGAATCCGGTTTTTAAATGCATGAGATTAAATACATAGGATTACAAAGGAAATCAATTATCTTGAAATAGTTATAAAAATATATATTTTTAAATATGCAAGTTCAAGGACCAAAGGTTAAGAACTCTTGGTCTAGTCCAAGTCCTTTATTTTACACAGGAGAAAACGGAGGCAGTGAAGTTGCTTTCCCAAGGACACACAGCTAAAAAGTGTCAGAGCCTCAAAGTCTCTTGTTCTTGACTCCAGCTGTATATTTGCAACTCTAAAGGATGATATAGGAGATGGGTTCCTAAACAGTAGGGCTACCAGGGACTTTAGACATCTTCTGGTCTGACACCCCCCCCCCCCCTCATTTTATCAGTGTAGAAACTGTGGACCATATCAGTTGCAAGGATGCATAAATAGGGTAGGACCCACAGCCCTGGGTGTTTGGAGATGAGTGGAGACCAGTATAAAGAATGAAGGCTGAGCAGAAAAAAGATGCAGTGGGGCAAATGTTGTACCCTTCCCTTCAAAATGAGGGCTAAAAAAAATTGGGGGAGGGGTGGAGAGTGGACTAACCCATGCTTCAACACTCAGGCTTCTCAGTGCGTGGGCCCTGAAATCTGCTGTTAAATACAAGATCCCCACTTTCCCCTACAATTCAGAGGTTCTTGGGATGACTGATTCATGGCAGCTGGAGTTTCTTGAGGGGCCATACCCTTCAGGAAACCTACTAGTTTCAAAGGCAACTATTTTCTCCCCAAAGATACTACTCCCCAGCTCTCTTTCTATACATTGTAGTAGTAGAGTAGATGAGCAGAGAAAAAAAGGAAGGTTCGAGAAAGGAAGAGGACATGTGATGGAAGGAGTCAGTGAATAGTAGGAGCAAATTCTACTTTGACTTCTCCCATGAAGTACGACTATAGCCAATGGGAGGAAACCAGGTCACAGGACAGGGTTCGTGTGTGCGCGCGCACTGCTGTTCTCTCCCCCTGGGGAAAGTGCCAACAGTGCAGGTTCTTCTGGGGGAGTCAGCTTCATCTCTTCCCTTACCCCTCTCCCACAACAGACCTTATCCAAAGGCCTGCCCATCTTTCCTTTTCTTGGACAGCAAGTAAGATCCTGCTCCCCCTCAGGTTTGGGAAGGACCCTTACCCACATCCGCTCCTCATCTGTGCCTTCTGCCCACTTTTTAAAAAATAAAGCACTCCCCCACCCCAAGCCTTTCACGAAATCAGAGATTTTCCTAACGCTCACTTTCCCATAATAACTTATGATTTACAATGTATTTTCTTCAAAATAGCCCTGTGAGGGAGGTAGTACAAGTATTTTACTGAGTGGTGAGACTGAGTCTCAAAGAGATGGAGTGACTTATCCAAGGTCTCCCAGTTAATTCATGTCAGGGCTGCACCCAAGTCTTCTCTTGCTTAAGGTCCAATGTTTTTTCTTCTACTCTGTGCTGTCTCATGAACCCCAGCTTCCAGCAGCTGGGACCAGCAGAAAGCAAAACACATTGGAAAAACTTTATTGATGTCCTCCCTTGGACCATGTTAACACAGAGAGTCCCCTGACCAATATTTTCAGAGCACCTGATCTGGATCACTCTCAGTAAGAGTCAATTCAAGACTCCAGAGAAGGTTTGGAAATTCCTGTGTGTATGAGACTGTCCATCAGGGTTACAATCCTTCATATATGATCTCATTAAAACACCTATGGGCCATGGAAAGCAGAATTTTCTGACCTTAAAAATATGAACATGTATGAAATATTGTGAGTGATATTGCACAGGCATTCCCCCCCTTTCTCCTGCCCTGTACCCTGGGTACCTTCCTTTATGCCCTCCCCCTGGACTCAGTTTGCTCTCTTACTCCTCTGAAAATTCAGCTCTTGGAGGGCCCAGGATACAGAGACGTTGATTAATGTAACAGCTGAAAAGATCATTCTATCTCCTTATTTAAGGAAGAAACTTAGGCCTGGGACGACTTGCCCAAGGTTGTTAGTGAATGGCTGACCTGCTCCTGCTGACTCCTACCCTAACGCCTTTCCTTTAAAGGTGTTGGTGTGTAGTCTTATCTGTGTGTGTATGTGCGGGCGTGGTGACACGGCATTTGGGTCACAGAAGAAAGGCACGTAGATCTGAATACAGGAACTGCGTTGTCCTAATTCACTCCAGTGTTCACGCTGCTACACCTCACTGCCTGTCAGGACCCAGGAGCAAGGGAAGACTCCTGAACTAGGGAAGAGGATATTCTATTGAGAAAATTAGCTACTGGGAGATTCTAGGGCACACCTCAGTGACTCCAATTCTCTGGCACCTATTTGTGTGGCCGTGGGCAACTTGAATCTTCTCTGTGGATCTCATCCATAAAATGAGGGAGCTGGATTAAGTAGTGTCTGCATCTCCTCCCCAACTCCACCCTAGCCCCCATCCCAGGATGTGATTTTCTGAGGTTCTAACCCCTTATATACTCATAGTAAGTACTTAGGCACAGATGTGTCCTTCCTCTTGGTCTCACAGCTAAGGAGCCTGAAATCCACAAAGTTGGGATTAACATGTTTTCCCCTCCGTGCAGATCCTGGGATCGAGAGTTAGAGGGGACTTTAGAAATGATTTAATCCAAACCCTTTCTTTTCAAAGAAGGAAAATGAGGCCTAGGGTAAGGAAGGAACTTGCTTTAGCTTACATTGCAAATAAGAGGTAGAGATGGATTTGAATTTAACCTCTTTCCACCACAACACGCAATCCAGATTAGCTGTAGTTTTAGGAAATCTGCCGTACAGATTCCGCGGTTCCTGTCAGGCTTGGTTGAAGCTCGTCACCTGACAATCTTGGGCCGCCAAGGATGCGGCTCCCGAGTGACCTTGAGCGTGTAACTTCGGAGGTAGGGGCAGTGGGTGAGGAAGGCACTCACTACAGCGGGCACTACCACACAGTAGCAATGCACCTCGCGCAGGTGGCCGCAGCCCCGCGCCAGCTCCTCTAGCGCCGAGTTCAGGGCGGCCGAGGCTGTGGCGCGCACCACCAGGGCTGTCAGGGTGGCAGCGTAGTGGCGGCCTGCGAGGCGCACTGCCTCAGCGACCTCGCCGAACGTATTGAGCCTCAGTGTGGTCACGGGGATGGTGGGCTGCAGGACCAGGGTGACCCGCTCATCGGGCACCGTATGGTCCAGCTCGAGGTCCACCGCCAGTCCGGGGTGACGCTTTCGAGCTGCGGCCCACGAGTCGTCCGGTATGCCCTCGGCGTACTTGTCCAGTCGGGCACAGAATACCGCCAGGTGCTGAAAGGGCGGGCGGCCGGGTTCGGACAGGGTGGCCAGTACCTGGGCTGACAGGCTGGCGTGGTAGAGACCAAGCGCGCACAGCTGAGGGCAGGCAGCCAGGACGGTGCGTACCGTCTCCGGTCGTACGTTGCACACCAGCGTCCTATTATTGAGGAAAAGGCCTCGGAGCTCCGGGCAGGCACGCGCCACCTGCAGCACTAGCCCGTCGTCCAGAGTGAAAGGCATACTTCGGAGATCCAGCTGTCGGAGCGCGCATGGCGGCCCGGCTGCGCACACTTGGAGCAGTGCGTTCAGGATGTCTTGGCCAGAATAGAAGAGCGGGTTCTCTCCTCTGCAAGCAATGCGCAGCCCTTGCAGGCCGGGACCCTGCTGGGCCAAGGCAGTTAGGAGCCCCGTGGCTGCCCGCCGGCTCCCCTCTTTGGATGGGTCAAACTCCAGCCCCAAGTGGCGGATCTGACCGAGGCAGGCAGACAGACAATTCAAGGCAGCCGTGTCTGCCTCCAGTTCGCAGCTTTCAGGACAAAACAGAGGGGAAAATGATCAACAGCTGACGGAAGCAAAAGTAGAGCTCATACTTGTCCCTCCAAATTCTATGATGTTCCTAACTCTCTATTTCCATTCTTCCCATCTCTGCTATTTCAGGGTTTCAGCAAGGCTTCAGCCCAAGGCAATTGCTGAGCTGTCAAGGAAATGAACTCCCTCTGGGATGGATATGTGCACCTCTAATCTGCAGTGAGAAAGACCAAGGCTTCATCCCCTGAACCAACTTGATGGCTTGGCCTTATCTGGACTAGCCTTTCCAAGTCTGACATTCCATGCCCTAACTCTCATATGACATGACAAACCAAGAGGGATTTGCCCCTGGGACATAGTTTTGGGCTAAGGAAACAATAAACAGAGAAATCATCTCTTTCATTGTAAAAAGAAAATTATTACTCCTTAAAAAATGCCTTGCATTATTACTATGGGTACTCCCTAGTATGCTCCTGCAGAAAGTAGCCCTTCCCTGCCTCAGTAGACAGATCTTCAGGACTACCTATGGCAACAAATGAATGAATAAATGAATAAAATTAAATATATATATATATATATATATATAAATGAAAACCATCACCCAGTGGCCAACCATCTCCTGAACTCCCCGACTCACCCCATATATCCAATTTGTTGCCCAATCTTGTCCTTTCTAACTTCACAAACTTTCTCATATACTTAGTTGTCCTCTTTTCTCCACCCACAGAGTCACAGTTATTTCTGGCACTCATCACCTCTTACCTAGACTATTGCAATAGCCTTCTAATTAGTTTCTTCACCCCAGAGCTCTCCACAGTCCAAAGAATCTTCCATTCAGCTGTCAAAATGATTTTCTAATAGATAGCTCTGGCTCTGTCAACCTCCCTAACCACCATTAGCTCTTGTGGTTCCCCCAGGCTCAAATATTTGATTATAATCTATTTGTTTATAAGCTGATGCCTCCTTACCTTTGCAGTTTTCTCATATGTGGCTCTCTAGTAGACTCTATGATGAAGCTACATTGGTATGTTTACTGTCTCTCACACAGGATACTCTTATCTCTCATCTCCTGGACTGCCTTTGTGCCGGTTGAGTCCTCTGCCTCAGAGGTTCCCTGGCTTCCTTCGAGAGTCAGCTCAAAACCTACTTTCCATAGAAGGCCTTTCCAGGTTCCTCAGACTATTAATGCCTTTCCTTCTCAGAACCCTTTCCATTTACTCTGTATATAAGTTGTGTGGGCCCAGTTATTTTCATAGCATCTCTGCTGTTAGAATGAGAGGTCTTTGAGAGAAGAGACTGCTTCTGCCTTTTTTTTTTTTTGGACACCCAGTAGATGCTTAATAAATGCTTGTTGAATTACAAAGAAAAATTACTCTGAAAGACTTGAGAACTTTGATCAAATCAATGACCAATTCTCATTGCAGAGGACTGATAAGGAAGCATGCTACTCATTTCTTGGCAGAAGGTGACTGACTCAGGATGCAAAATAAAGAATACATTTCCTGACATGACCAGTGAAGGAATGTGTTTTGCTTGACTACAAGTATCTGTTACTAGGGTTTTGGTTTGCTTTTTTCTCCTTTTTCCATTGAGGGTGGAGTGAGAGGTTGAGGGGAGATAAGGATAGGAGGAGGAAAGGGAAAGGAAAGAAAGAAGGAAATTCCTAGTCTTGAGGCAGCTTTTTTTTTTTAATGGAAAGAAGAAAACAGAAGGAAGAGAAAGAAGGCCAAAGAAGCAGAACAGATTTAAAAAAAACTAGAAAACTAAAAAAACTTACTATATACATAAAAGAAGACCTGCACAATCTCCTTTTTCTGATTTACCATGCATACACAAATGCCCATTCAATTTAGAATTTGTTAAGTTCAGAATAAATTTTTTTTAAAATATTAATTCAATGCTATTAACTGTTTGCCTGATTGGCTCTGAGTTCTTTCATATTTAGATACATTTCAACAGCATGCAAACTCCTTGAAAGATAGAGACTCCTTCCTTCCTTCTTTTCTTTCTTCCTTCCCCCTCCCTCCTTCTTCCTCCCTCCTTCCCCCTCTTTCCTCCCTTCTTCCCTTTCTTTTTTCCTTCCTTTCTTTTCTTTCCAACACCTGATACATGGTAGGCATTTAATAACTACCTGTTGAATTGAAGCCAAGTGAATGTGGACAACCAAAAAGCCACTGGGTAGGTGCCTGAAGCCCTTGAGGATTGGTTGGACCTGCTACTGTATGCTCTTTATCTACTGGCACAGTTTCCAGAATGTGAGGTTTTCGAGGCCCAACAACTTCATGTAGCCAAATCAGTAAACCTCCCGGCAGGCCCTTTCCTTCCTACTTGGAGGCAGGACATAGGAGTTGAGGAGCCATCTCTCCATCCCTGGTGTCTGAGCCTGCATGAGGCAGGGCTTTAGGGCAATGTCTGTGTTATTATAGTTTGCTGAATATTTACAATGTTATAAAACTTTTCAGTAGACCTCAGGGAACCGACTCACTTCCTCAGGGGTAAGAGTGGAAGCTGGCAGCTGTGTAAGCATGAGTCTATTAGGCAAGATCACTGGGAAGTGGGTGGAACTGATAAACCTGGGCCAGCCACCCTCTCTCACATGTAATCATTAAGGGGTAACAGTCACTCATTTGGAGTCAGTTATTCTAATTCTACTGGTAGTACTTACTGAAAGCTAAAGTGCCAGAACTGATCCTTTGCTATCAGTTTGAATTTTGCTCTATGGCGAAGGTGTCCTGGGACCTCAGTTAAGTTAAATAATAATAATAGTCATAATATTACTAGCATTTCTATAACTCTTTAGGGTTTGTAAAGCACTTCACAAATATTTCACTTAATCCTCATATCCACCCTATAAGGCAGGTGGTATTACTATACCCTTTTATAGATGATGAAACAGAGGCTAAAGTAAGGTTAAGTGACTTGTCCAGAGCCACACAGTAGTACAGGTCCAAGGCCAGATTCGAACTTCGATCTTCCTGATGGCAGGTTCAGTGTTATCTCCACTATGCCTGCCACCCTGGTGCTTTGGGGGTTTAGAACTCCTGAAAGGAAGGGGCTCCTACTGTGGGTCCCTAAGGCTTCCTCACCTGATATCTGTGATGTACCACACAGAGCTTGAGTTGACAGCAGTGGCCCAAGCCTGGCAGACCTGGGAAACCGCATATCGGTCACGAAGGGGTAAGTATCGAAAGATCAATGAAAGCAATTCTTCAGGGAGGTAGTTCCATGATTCAGCCATTGGGAAGGTGGTTGAGCTCCAAAGGATCCCTGTCTGCCGATCCTTCTGCAGAGTGACTGGAGCTGGTCTGAGGATAGAGACCAGGGCATGACTAAAAGGGAAAGAACCACCCACTCAGTGAACTCTCCCCCTGCTCCTACTCTATGCCTTTCATGGCTGGGGAAACTACCTTAGGATGGGGGTTTCCATGAGAACATCAGCCTGGATTCCTACAAACAGACCTAAGGTTCGGCTCAGTATCCTCAGGGAGCTGTGTGATAAGGTTCTTTAAAACCTCATTGTAGATTTCTTTAATTTTCAGCATATGCCTTCTTACAGAGCAATACATTCCATATGCTTACCCCTCTCAGTGTTAATATGGTCAATCTGTCTTTTGTCTTAAGGTTATATTTATCCAGCAAACATGTAAAAAATAAGACAGACTGGAAAGCAGCAGTTCTTGATCAGAGGTCCATACATTTGATTAAAAAATTTTATAAATATTTCAATATAACTGGCTCCTTTATAATTCTAAGTATTTTATTTTATGCATTTAAAAACATTCTAAAGAGACTATAGGCCTCCCCAGACTGCCCAAGGGTTGGATCATTACACAGAAAAAGTTAAGAACTTCTGGGACTTCTAGAATTCCTCTCAGCTATAACATTCTATGTACTATGGTCTAACATTATAAGTTCTTTTCCAGCTCTAGCATTCTAGGTTCCCCCCGCCCCCCAAACCTTCCCCATTTCCAAACCTCCCTATTACCATGGAGAGTACCATCCATCTGTTCTCACTGTCCTTCAGGCTCACAACATACCGGTAGTTCTGGATTCTTCACTTCCTCTCACCCTCATCTTCTCTCATCTCATATCTAAACTGTTGATTTCACTTTTGCAGCATCTCTCAAACATACCCTTTGTCTCCTTTAACAGTAGCATGACTCTAATGAAGGCTCTCATCCCCTCATGCCTGGATTATTCCAATAGATCTGCCTGCCCTAAGTCTCTCCCTTATTCCTGTTCTTCCCCTCCTAAAGCATAAGTCTGACCATGTCACACCCCTACTCAATAACTCCAGTGACTAGCACCACCAGAATAAAATACAAAAATCTGTTTGGTCTAGTTCCTCCTCCCTACTCTACCTTAACAGCCTTTCTTGCATTTTGCCTTTCTTACATTTTACACCCCTCTCCTACCTCCACATAATCTATGATCCAGTGACACTGGTTCCTAGCTGTTCCTCGAACCAGACACTCCCTCTTCCGATTTTTGACATTTTTTTTGTCTCCCAGGTCTGGAATGCTCTACCTCTTCATCTCTTCCTTTCAGCTTCCCTGGCTTCCTTCAAATCTCACCTTCTGTAGGAAACCTTTCTCAATCCCTCTTAATTCTAGTAATTAATTATTTCCCGTTTATCCTGTACACAGCTTGTTTGAATATACTTGCTTGTGGTCTCCCATATTGGATAAACTCCTTGAGGGACTGTCTTTCTTTTTATCTCCAGTCCCCGGTACATAGTAGGTGCTTAATAATGGTCTCACATTCACTTAGCTCTGCCATTCACACTATGACAAATTGTGTTCAATACCCTTATTTTTTTGGGGGGGGGGCGCTTAGAGAATAACCTCGAATTCCTCTCCGATGCCTCCCCTCATCTTCCAGTTCCGTTCACATTGCCTAGCATCAGGACAGTACTGAGTCTTTCCAAACTCATGGCCCAGAAGGATGACTGTTCTCCTTCTTTCAGGTCCTCCCTCCTGCAAGACGCCTTTCCCCATCCCCCTTAACGCTGGTGCATTTCTACCGAAATTACCTCCCATTCATACGCAGTTGTTTGAATGTTGTCTCCTCGTTAGAATGTGCGCTCTTTGAAGGCAGGAATTTAGCACAGTACCTAACACACACAGGATGCTTGATAAGAGCTTGTGAATTTGACTTCACTTCGCCCTCCTCCGCCCCTTCCCCCATATGCACGATTATTACAAAGATCACAATCAACTTTCTTACTTCTGGCCAGGAATAAATTGTCTCTCGGCCTCGGAATCCAGGACACAGCCACAACCCGGGCCTGAGAGTCGCCGCCCTTTGGGCGGGTCCGTCACTTACTAACGGGACCGAGAGACTGGACCGTACCCGAGGCCGTGGCCTTCCGGCTTTTCCTTCAGCTCTGTGGGCCTTCTCAGGACTGTATTTTGCCTGGCACTTCGAGAAGGGCGAACACTTGGCCCTACGCTGGAGAGCGGACCATTTCGAGGGCAGGGGCTCCTGGCTGGGCTCTGCGGAGTTCAGCAGCCCAGGGCCCTAACTCGGGGTGGGGCTTTGGGGACTTTTCCTCCGCCTCCACCGTCGCCCCAACGCCGGCTCCCTCGCTCCCGGAGCCCCTGTAGAATCCAAGGAAGCCGGAGCTCACTCTCATGGCTACGCCATGACCCTGACAAGGTGTGCCAACGTCACCCATTGGATCTAGCTGCCATATAGGATAATAGAGCCTCTTTACACCGATACCCACCAGCTAGGGGCAGTGAAGGAGTTAAATGGGTAGGGTTCTTGAGCCCCAAGTAGAGACATGACTGGCTCATTCAAATCAGCTGGGGACCAGTAGCCAATCATCAGCCTGGGCGGGGCCAAACTCAGATAAAGCTGCGAAATGGAGGCTGGTCCTTCTACTCTGGGTGCCCGGAACATCAATCAGGTATCTGCAGCCCGCTGTACCTCGCAACTGTTCGCCTCTGAACCTACTGTCATCAACCCTATGGATCCCCTCTTTTGGGGGCCAGGGGCCTCTATCAGTTGTTTCCGTTTCTGGGAGGAGAGCCAGGTCCTCCTTCACCTGTAGTCCTCCCAGTCCTACCACCCTAGTTAGTGGTGGAGGTTAAAGTGTCCTAGAACAGATTGTCAGGTTGTAAGCTGGGTGAGGCCGGGCTCGGGGGAGGAGGAGACAGCTGGTCCTGGAAAGTCCCTCTCCTTCTTACAACCCCCAGGTCTGGGAGTTCGAGGTAGTGGAAACCTTGGACTCAGTGCCAGAGAACCTGGTTCGAAATCCTGACTCTGACACAAATTTTGTGTCTGTGGGCAAGTCACATCGTCACGTTCCCTCAGTTGTGGTGGTAATATTTGCACGACCAATTCCAATGCTTTGTCAGTTTTAAAGCTCTAGGGAAATGGAGGAGACTGCCCCGGCTGCCACCTCTCGAGCTTTTCCTAATCGACCCTGCCCTATACTATCGTGGGTCCCCACGCCTTCTTTTCAAAGTTCCTAGTATGAGGTATAGGGTGGGGTGAGGTGAGGTGTATGGAGGCCGGTTCCGTTTGAGCTATCCCCAGGAAGTCTAGCCCACACAAGCCAGGGACCTCTAAGTCTCCACCACTCCCCAAAGGCAAATTGAACAAGAATCCCCAACCTGCAGTTCCTCTTCTCCTTTCCCCACGCCCGCAGGTAGGGGTCCTAATAGAAGACAACGAATAAACCACAATTGTCCGGCTTTCCTCACAGCAATCTTCATGGGCTAGCCAGAGTTAGGTAACATAGGGGATAGTGATTGGAGTCAGAAAGACCTGAGTTCAAATCCTGCCACAAATACGTACTAGAAGTGTGACCGTGGGCAAATTACTTAACCCATCTCAGCCTCAGTTTCCGCATCCGTAAAATGGGAATAATGATAAAACCTATTTCACAGAGCTGTTAAGTTCAAACGAGATAATACCTAAAGCTTTTTCTAAACCTGAAAGCGTAATATAAATGCTAGCTATTACCCTTCTTTTGCAGAAGAGGAAAAAGACTGAGAGGAAAAGTGATTATCTAGGTGGCAGAGGTTGAGACTCCAACCGACACCTTCTGATTCCAAGCCCTGGGCTTTTCCCAGCACTGCCCATTCCTCGACCTTCCTCAGACCCCCGTGAGTATCACTCCTACCTCCCAGTTGAGAAGTTCTTGCCAGCTAACCCCGATCAGGAGGTTTCTTACCTGCCCCAGAGCGCGGACCTCGGATATCCAGCTGAAAGGGTTACTGGGATCCCTGAATTTCCAGGGCCAGCTAGACTAACTCGGGGATGGCTGACTCACAGGAACTTAGGTGGACCTTGGATCGGGCTGGGTCAGAGGAAGGACCGAGGCCCGTAGGCCTTTAGACCCATCCACTACGTAGCTCCGGTCATTACGCTTCTTCACTGCCCTGGCTGCTCGCCAGGGGCGGCCCGCTCGGCGAAGCTCGGGGGATCCCGGGACTGGGAGCCCGCTCTGCCCCTCCCCTTCTCCTTCCCCCTCCCTGCTCCCCCTGCCCTGGGGCTCTGCGCAAACCCGGAAGAACGGGTGGACAGAACCGGTGTCTGCGAGAGCGGGCGCAGCGGGGACCGGACGGCTTGGTCAGTGTCCGCGGGCAGCTTAGGTGGGGAGAAGGCACGGCGCGAGTTGGGGGGGGTGGGGTGGCCGGGGGCCAGCGGGCCGAGGGCACTAGGGCGTAGGTCTGGGTTCCTCCTACCAGGTTTGGCCTGGTTAGAGGAGCCAGGCATAAGCGGGGTCCTGGGCTGGGCTGGGTAGATGTGTGCATCGGTCGCTGGAGGGAATTGGACTAAGCGATCTAGGGGATTCAGACCAGCTCTCTAGGCCTCCAGCTGGCTAGCCTGGGCTGTCCCGGGCCAGGGCCCGGCCCCACGTGGGAAATGTTCGGAGCCTCAGGAGTCCCTGCTCCGAGTATCGTTTCGTGGGACAGCTCGAATTTCTGAGGCACTTACAAAGTTTTCAAAGAGCATATCTCAAGGCAACTCATCTCCCTTCCTTGCAGATGGGGAAAGTGAGGCCTTGGGAAGTTAAGGGTTTTAAGAGTGGGGTTTACGCTTGGTAAAAATGGAGCCCTACTCACAGTTTCCAAGCCTAGCTCTTGCCAAGCATTAGGCCAAACTGAAAATCTGGAGGTCGGCAATGAGCTGGGTCCGCCTCAGCCCCGCCCCACCCCCAGCTTTTCCTCTTTGGACTTAGGGACTAGGGCCCATCCCCCATCCTCCCTTCCAGTTCTCGAACTCAGCAGCTCTGCCTGTCCAGGCCCTCAACGGTGGGTGTAAAAAATGTCTGGAAGATAGACCTCTTAGTTAGGGGCACAGGGAAGAAACCTTGGCCACAAGCCCAGGAGGGCACTGAAGGGATAGACCACTAGCATGGATAGGGTGGAGGAGAACTCAAGTTGGCTGGCATAGAGCCAAGGCACAGGAAAAGAGAAAGGAAGGAAGGAGATGTCTTAACCAACATTTAAGAGCTTACTGTATGTAGTGTACTGGGCCTGGACAAGGTCAATAACTTAACAGAATCACAGAATTTCAGAGTAGAGAAGGACCTTGGGGGTCAACTTGAATTTAATTGAGAATTCCTTTTCCAGTGTCCCTAACAAGTCATCATCTGGTTTTCCTTTGAAGCTGTCTAAGGGGAAACTCACTCCCCATGCCACTTTAGAAGGATTTTAATTATTTGTGGAGATTGATAAGAGACCTTCAGGGATACAATCAGAAGGTGCTAAATGCATTAGAAGAAGGTTTTGTTTGGTTTGAAGTACTATGAAAACATGTGGAACTGGTCCCTTTCAGTACAGAGGATCAGGAAAGGCTTCAAGGAAAAAGTGGATTGTGAGGGATAGATATGATGCAGTTTTCAGTATTCCTGGTATAAGAGATAATTTGAACAAGGTTGAAAATCCACTTACAAGAGTGAACATTTTGTTGGGAAGTCTGGCTGTCATTCAGCTCAGCAGGTGCCTGGCATATGTACCAGGGAGCAGAGTGGGTGGAATGAGAATGGAAAGATAGGTTGAAGCTGGATCAGGCCAAAGCTGGAAGAATTTCTCTGGACTGTGATGGGTACAAAATAGGGAGTCATGGCAGGTCACTGAGTCTGGACCAGCTGATGGAGCTGTTTTTTCTTTCATTCCCAATAACAGTTCCTTGAGCTCCTCCATTTCTTTCTCATCCTCAGCAGAAGGTGCCTCTGCTGCCTTTATGGCTAAAGTGGTGCCTTAGGAAGCTGCTTTGGTAGCTGTGAGAAGGATAGATTAGAATGAAACTGAAGACAGGGTCACCAGGCTAGAGGTTATTACAGTGGTTCAGTCGAAAGGGCTTGAACTAGGTTGGTGGTCCTGGAAGTGAGGAGTTAGATGGAAAGATATCAAGGGTTTTGCTGTTTCCTACCCCTGAGCCTCAGTTTCCTCATTTGTAAAGTGAAAACTGAATTACGTGATGATCTCTCAGCTCCCTTCCCATTCTTTTTTGGGGGGAGGAGGTGGGGGCAGCGGGGGTGAGGTTACTTGCCTGGGATCACACTGCTACTAAGAGTCTGAGGCTGGATTTGAATTCAGGTCTTCCTGACAACTGGATGAGTACTCTATCCCCTATGCCACCTAGCTGCCCCTCTTTCTAAGTCTATGCCTATAAACTAAATCAGAGCTGTCAAAAGTTGCTGTCAGCTAGCCACAAGCAGACAATAATACTCCAAAATGGGGCCAAACCAGGTTTGTTTAATTGGGAGATGTTTACCAAAATAAATAAAAATAGGACATAGATAATGTTAATTTTTGGTTTTTCTAAGTCAATACTGGCCCATAGGAATACAGTTTTCTATTTGTTTTGTCGCCACTGACCAAAACTTTCCCTGATCTATTTCTCAACCATTGTTGGTGGTACTTTGAGGTGGGCTGATGCCCTGCTCTCCCCATAGCCCAATCCTTTCTTTCCCCCTTTCCCTTAGAGGTCCCCAGTGACACTTAGATGTTTAGAGCTGATATGGTCCTCTGGAGTAGAGGCTGGGTTCCTTCTGAGAGTGCCTTGTCCTCACCTAGTCTTTGAAATTGGACTCAGTCCCTTGGGTAGAGGAGAGGGTTGTGGTTGATAAATGGACAGAGACACAGATAAAAGGAAGAGATAGGTAGATCCATCAGCTGGTATTAAAAAACAAACAAAAAAAGCAATCCCTGAATCTCATAAGCATAGGGACTCATTTATAAGAGTATAGTCACTCTGAAGAGTTCCCTGTCACCAAGCAGGAGATTGTGTGTGTGTGTGTGTGTGTGTGTGTGTGTGTGTGTGTGTGTGTGTTCGAAGGATGGAGCCAACAAATAAACATTTATTAAGAGCCTAATATGTGGTAGGCACTGTGCCAAGCATTTTACAAATACTTCTTTTTATTCACCTAACAAAACTGTAAGGTAGGTGCTGTTATGATCCCCATTTTTCATTTGAGGAAACTGAGGCAAATAGCAATAAGTAACTTGCTTAGGGTCACACAGCTAATAAATGTTTGAGGCTGGATTTGAGTCAGGGTCTCCTGATGCCAGGTCCTGTGCTCTCTCTACTTTGTTGCCAGCTACCTCAGTTTCTTCAGGGAAACATCATTTCTTCAGGCTCCAATGGCCTACTTCAATATTTTTTTAAAAGCTTTTATTAAGCACATGTTGCTTAGTGTAAGAAACCAGGTACCTAGACAAAATAAAAGTCTCCATTCTCAAAGATCTTATATTGTACCACGATGAGAGATTCTTAACCTGGAGTCTATGGGTCTCCCCCTCTCCCCCACCCCATGGGTCTGTGAGTAGATTTCAAAAAGTCTATGAATTTGAATAGGGGAAAAATTACATCTTTATCTTCACTAATTTATAATTGAAAATGAGTATTGCCTTCAATTATTTAAAAACTCGATTTTGAGAAAGGGTCCCTAGGCTTTATCAGACTGTTAGCGAAGGGTGCAAGATAAAAATTTAAGATCCCCTGGGCCAATGGGATAAAACAGCCAAAAAGATAAGTAAATACAGGATAGTTTGGGAAAATGTTGATCTGTTGTTCAGTCATATCGAACTGTTTGTGACCCCATTTGATATTAGTAAAGATTAGTAAAGATATTGGAGTGGTTTACCATTTCCTTCTGTAGGTCATTTGACAGATGAGGAAACTGAGGCAAACAGAGTTAAGTGACAAACCTAGGATCACACAGCCAGTAAGTGTCTGAGGTCGGATTTGAACTCAGGCTTTTCCTCACTTCAGGCCTGGTACTCTTCACCATCTAGCTGTCCCAAAAATTAGGGGGAAGAGACCACTAAAAATGAAGTAGATCATAAAAGGCTTCCATGAAGGCTGGCACCTATGTTGATCATGGAATGAAGCTGATGATGAGTTCTAATGGGTGAAGGTGAAGAGGGAGTCCGTTCCATGTATGCAGGACAGCCTTTGCAAAAGCACTGAGGTGGGAAATGAGATGCTGAGTTCTGAGAAGACTTGTTTTCCTATGTGGCTTAGACTTTACCCTTGTCAGTATTGCTTTGCCAAAACTTCCCCATAGAAAGGAGAGAGAGAAGCCAATCACTTCCTCCTCCAAAATGAGGGTGTGGCCATACTTTCTTAGAGTTCCTCTCAATGAATCTCCTACTCAAGTTCAAATAACCCCACCCAGTTCTAATAATGATAATAAAATTGATTATATCTAATCCAGGTTTGCAAAGTACATTCTAATAGCTAGAATTTATATAGGTGGTAAAATGGATAGAGGCCAGGGCTTGGCGTCAGGGAGACCTGAGTTTAAATCCAGCCTTAGACATTTAGTAGTTGGGTGACCCTGTGCAAGTCACTTAACCTCTCCATTTGCTTCAGTTTCCTCATCTGTAAATGCTTAGGTATGAGAATCTGAATGACTGCATACTATTCTTTCCCGATGGGGTCTGGCCCCATGTCTAATGTCTTGGTCCCTGGAAGATTCATTTTCTTCCCCCCCAGGCATAGGCATAGTGAATTGTAGTCTGTCCCTCATCCTCACTGCACCCCATCTCCCACCATACTGCAGGCCCAGAGAAGTAGGGGAATCTCAGGGCTTCAGCTGACCAGCCTGGCAGGAATTACCATCTGCCTTGCTCTGGCCTCTTGCAGGGACTTCAGCTTTGTGTCAGCCCTCCTCTGGCTCCTCCTTCCCATCTCTCTCTTTTTTCCTTCACAGGAATCTCCCCAGTTCAGTCTGTACTGGAACAAACTACCCACAGTCAGAGGTCTGGACATGGGGAACAGTCAGACAGGGAGCCTTACCGCTCTCTGGGGTTCAGGGAAGTGGCTCCTCTGGGGAAGGAAGGGAGGAAGGGAGGGAGGGCTGTCTCTTGGGCAGGAGGATATGAAAGTAAGAAAAGCTGAGGACTCCCCCCTCTCCAGTAAACACTCAGGGGTGGAGATCCTGGGGCACAATTCTAAGAAAGAGCTAATGGTCTGTTGTGACTCCTGGTGGTGAGGCCCCCTCTGCCCGATGTTTCCTGGGCTTCCCCTGGCTGGACTCTGCACCCCTAACAGCCTCCAGCATTCTTTGTTCTAAGGACCATTCTGTGGTGGGCTGTTTCCATTTGTTGAACACCTTTTTCTAAGGTACTTTCCAGCTCTAGCCCTCTACAAGTTAAAAGCATTCTATGTTGGAAGACCCTTCTGAGTTATAATATAGTATCTTAGCATTTTTTTTTCCTACTTTGTATAGAGTGAAAGGGGAGGAGTTCAAAAGACCTGGGTTCAAATTCTTCCTCAGATACTTACCAGCTGTGTTAGCTCTGGGCAAATCATTTTTCTAGCTGAGCCTCAGTTTCCTTATCTGTAAGATGGGGATAATAATAGCATCCACTTGAGAGAGTTGTAAGGATCAAGTGAGATAAGATGTAATCTTCCAGCTCTTAACACTATATCCCAAGGGCCCTCCAGCCCTATCATTTGGTGTTCAGTCATCTCTTCCAATTCTATTTTATATTGGGGGAGGGAATAGGAAAATAGAAGGTTGCCCTGCCTCAGCTCCCGTTTTTTAGCTCCTCACTAATCAGCTTTCCTAAAGAGAGGGTCGTTACTTATTGTGATACTGCTCTTGGTTATTAAAGTATTTAGTTGTCCCTTGGTGATTGAATTGGCCATCGAGGGGTGGAAAGAAGCATTTTTGTTCTGTGGCATAGTGAATTGAGTTGTTGGACTCAGTGCTGGAGTCAGAAAGGTCCAAGTTCAGATCCCTCCACAGGCACTTACTGGGCAAGTCATTTAACTTCTCTCTGCCTCAATTTCCTTATCTGTAAAATGGACTTACCTTATGGGGTTATTGTGAGGATTACTGTTGAAGTTGGCTGGACTTCTTAGGTAGCATAGTGACTTAATGAGGCCTTGAATGGAGAACAGTCTCAGCCTAAGATCTGGGATTCTTTGGGAGCCCAGGAAGGCAGGGCTAGGGACTGACAAACGTGATCTATAGGAGCCTGGGATGACAGATGACTTCAGGAAGATGGCGGATGGCCTCCAGGAGTGGAGTGGCAGTGCTTATCTGTTTGTGGAATCCTCGATGGAGAAAGTAATTCTGCCTAATCTATACCAAGATTCTCAGAAGAAGCTGGCAATATTTCGGGTCCTTAAATTGGCACTGGCAGGTGACTATTGGGTCCTGGGCCATATGTGTGTGTGTGTGTGTGTGTGTGTGTGTGTGTATGGGGGGGTGGTAAGAATGATGAGGGGTCATATTTCAATGGTATTTTAAGGCCTTTCCCACAGCAACCCTGAAAGGTCATGCAAACACTAGGCTGTTTTATAGAAGAGGAAACAGGTGGTCAGAGAGATGAGGATCATCCAGCTAGGAGGGTGGTACAGATGTAGGCAGAGCACTAGCTCCCAGGGAGCTTGTCTCTTACAACCACTGCCTCCCCATCCCAGGGCCTATTTTTTGCTTCCCATCCATTCCTTCCATATAAAGTGAAGAGGGAAATCATTCATCTTCCAGTTCCAGACTAGAATATCTAAGGAGTGGGTGTGTGTGTGTGTGTGATGATGACAGCTCTCGGTAAAGAGCCTTGCTCCCAGAGCTATTCTCCTGGCCATGGATGAAGAACAGCTAAGAGGCAGGCAGTCCCTGAGGTGTCAGCTAAGACATGACTCCATAAGGACAGAATAGTCCTTTATCTCCAAGGTGATGTACCACTCCACCTACACATAGCAGCCCCATATATGTATATTTACAGAGGAAATGTATGTATGTATGAGATGTGGGCTTTCATGTGCATATGTACATGTACTCACATGTCTATTGATGTAATATATGTGTGTGTGCATGTATACAACTGAAGTTCAGTGTGTGTATGGAAGCACATCCATTTGTTACCTGTCTCTATGTGAATCAGGGACCTGGCCCCATTATACACATATATATGTATTTATGAGTACAATGCATGTTAATTAATGTATGTAGTGTATGCCCATACATGTCTCTGTATGTTCACTAACACCATTCATGTTCACTTTCCTTGGGGGACTTGGACTCTCCTCATTGTCTAACTCCTTTTCTCTTACTCCCTCTCTCTCTGTATCTGCCTCCCACCTTCCTTGATTTCCCTTGTCTATCTCATTGCACCCTCTGTCAGGCCTTTTCCTGTGCTCAGCTCTCCTTTCTCCAAATGTTGCCCCTAAGGTTTCCTTTGCCCCCATTGAGACATAGGAGGGAACTGGGGACCTGGATGAAGCAGGATGTGGGAACTGTTCCTCCTCCCCCACCATGGTCTGGGTTTGGCTGCTGAGACCTGGTGGCCTGGGATTTGGCAGTGAGTTTTCTATCCTCAGGCAGGACTCAGAACAAGAAGACCCCACTTCTAGAAGCAGGTTAGACGGTTCTCCCAGTTTCCTATGGATGAGCTCCAAGAGAAGGGGCCATTGAGGTGTGTTCCATCAGTGGCCCCACTGTACCTTCCTAAAGTCATTGTACAGGTCAAGAACATCTTGATATCTACCTTGAATTGTCCTCCTGCTGCGAAGCCCCCAAAATCCTTTTCTCTGGTGTCACTAATTTCCAGAGGCTCAAGTCTTAACAAGCAGGACCTCCCTGTCTACTAATTATATCCTATTTCCTGGGATGATGGGCAAACTGCATCAGCTTCTGAGGTGGCCAGGGCCTCTGCTCTGGTCCAAACCAAGCTGTCCTATGGCCATAGCTGTTGCCTAGAGGTGCATCAAAGGGCCAGCCACCTCTTTCATTTTAACAAGAGTTTTGTATGACTATTAAGAGATAGCCACAGTCTCAAGGTCCAGCCAGGCTAAGCCAGAACAGCATTTTTTCTTACATGCCTCTCCCTCTGGTACATGGGGAACAACCAGCCATGGAAGATCAGGGGTGGATGGGACCATAGAACATAGAATATTAGAATCCTAGAGCTCTAAGGGACCTTAGAGATCATCGGTCTGTACTCAGAAAAGGAAATGATTCCCTTCATAGCATCTTCAACAAGTAGAAACCCTGCATCTCTCTTCCTGAAGACCTTCTAGTGATGAACCTAGCACCTCTGGAATCAATCTACTCTAATTTTTGGATAACATTGATTACGTCACAGTTTGCCTCAGTTTCCTCATCTGTAAAATAAGCTGGAGAAGGAAATGGCAAACCACTCTTGTATCTTTGCCAAGGAACAACCAAATGGAGTCATGAAGAATTGGACATGACTGAAATGCCTGAAGGATTGTTAGAAAGTCAGCTAGAGTGGCACATGGGATAGAGAGCTGGACCTGGAGTTAGGAAGCCCCTGAGTTCAAATTCGGCCTCAAATACTTACTCAAACACTTGTGACCATGGACAATTCACTTAACCTCTACCTACCTCATTTTCCTCATCTGTAAAATGGTGATAATAATAGCATCTCCTTCCCAGAGTCCTTGTGAGAATCAAATGAGATGTTATTTGTAAAGAGTTATTTAAATGCTAGCTGCTATTATTATCACAATCACAGAGAGTTTCCTAAGAGTCAGGCAAGTTAAATGACCTACCCATGGTCACATAGCTAGCAAGTGTAAGATTTAGGACATTTTCAGAACGTTAGATGTGGAAGGGACCTTAGAGGTCTAAAAGAACATTCACTTTGCCCAAGGTCAGTCAGTACCCAGTGATCTTTCCAGGTCACTAAGAAGTTCAGTGAGAACTGAACTGATATGGAAATTTGAAAACATGGTGTGCATGTGTGTGTGGCTTGGATGGGGATGTATCTAAACAGATAATTGAGAGTTAGCCTGGAGGCACGTCTCCCTCTCTCGGAGTAGGCCTGTAGCCTGATCCACTGCACCCTACCCCCTGGGGCCTCCCCGGTTGTCCCCTCCCCACCCCCTGCTCCAGGATGCACTGGGAGCCAGGATGGAGTGCAGATTCTGAAGATCCACTGCAACAATCCGCAGCTGATCGTGCAGCTGAAGTTCTGCGGGCAGGAGCCGTGCACCCGCTTCCTCCGGAGCTACCGCGAGGGGGCTCTGCGGGCAGCCCTCCAGGACAGCCTGGTGGCCTTGCTCGGCCACGCCCAGCACCCGGTGCCGCTGCACCTGGAGCTGCGCGTGGGCTCCGAGCGACTGGACTTGATGCTGCAGGAGGAGGAGCGCTGCTTGCGCTGCATCCAGCAGGCTAAGGTGCACAGGGGGCTCTGGGGGAGAGAGGCAGAGCGGGGTGACTGAGGCGGGTTGCACTTGGGACGAGGCCGGGGAGGGGAGACTGGGACTAGGCGGAGCTAGACTAGCCTTCCCTTCCCCTCCCTCCGTCCCAGCCTGACCGGCTCCGAGATGAGGAGATAGGAGAACTGGAGGATGCTTTCCGGAGCCTGACCTGCGATCCAGGGGGCGGTGGAGCCCCCAAGGCCCCTGCCCCCAAGGCGCCAGCCCACCCGCGTCCTCCACCCGCTCCCGCTCAGACCTTTGTGTTCCAGGGTCGGCAGATCGGTGAGTGGTTTCACGAGCCCCGGGCGGAGGAGGGGTTCGATAGTGAATCCTACGGGTGCCCCTACCTCAGCAAAGAGTGTGAGGGGTCTTTGTTTTACCGGGCCTCTGGGGGGAGCAGAATTCCCGATCTCTGAGGGAGCTGCTGCTTTATCTAGGGCATCCAGGAAAAGGGTAACCCCAGGTTTACCGGGGTGGGTGGAAAGCAGAGTTTCATCGAGAGGGCTGTTCTGGGAGTAATTGGGAGGGGAACAATTCCTACATTGTTCTGGCTGCCCAGGAAGGGAAGAGCAATTTTTGGATTATCTAGGCCTAGGCCTTCGGAGATGAGGGACAGTTCTTGGGTTATTGGAGCTGGCCTTGAAGGAGACAATTCTTCCTTTATCCGGGGTGTCCAAGAGGGAAGGGGAGGTGGTAGTAAATCCTTTGTTCATCTGGGAGGGGGGCGGGGGAGTGGAGGTGGGATGGATGGAGGATTGAAAACCTGGTTTTGCACAGGTACGGGTGGGGTGGGGTTCCTATGAATTCCTGGTTTATCCAGGGCCAAGGTTGGTGACTTGTGGGGATCTCCTAGCGCCCATGGCTCACCCCTGTCCTTCCCGCAGCAAACCGTCCACTGAACCTAGAGGACCGACAGAAGTTCGCCCGCTCTGTGGGCCGCAAGTGGCGGACTGTGGGCCGGGCGCTGAACTGCCGGGCCCTTCGGGAACATGACCTGGACTCTCTGGCCTACGAGTATGACCGAGACGGGCTCTATGAGCAGGCCTTCCAGCTACTGCACCGATTTGTGCTGGCCGAGGGCCACCGTGCCACTCTGCAGCGCCTGGTCGAGGCTCTAGACAGGAGCAGCCTCACCAGCCTGGCAGAGGAGCTGCTGGGGCTGCCAGGGCACCGGGAGGACCAGGCCCAGGAAGAGGAGCAGGATTAGGCAGCGGAGCTGGCCGCCAAAGGCACTACTGGCCCCACCTGATGTGAGGCAGTACAATCCAGACGAGTTGGAATCAGGGTGGCATGCCTGATTTGTCCCAATCCAAGGGCAGGGGCCCTGACCTGCTCCAGGTACTTGTTAGACTCTACTCTGAGACAGCAGGAGGAGAGCTGAAGGACTGAGTTCCTGTCCCTCTCCCACCCTCTGATGTCTCTCACACAGATGGGTCCCTACCCTGAATGTGGTGACTACCCACCCATAGCTATCCATTATCTGGACTAGAGGCCAAAGCACTTTGAAGATGCCCCAGGCCCTGCTCCTTGTATCCCAGAGAAGCCCGTTTAGCAGAGCATAGCTGAACATAGTAGATGAGTAAAGGGCCTTGTGACCTTGATGTGACAACCGATCGTCTGGGTCAACTCAGAGGTGCATTAGGGGAACACAAAGAACTGGAGGGGTGGGTTTAATAATAGTATTTATATGGCTATTAAAGCTTAAAATTGCCCTAAGATTTTTGGGACACTGAACAGTGCCTTAAGGCATTTTACACTGTCATTTGATCCTCCTAACACCACCCTGGGAGGTTGGTGCTATATATGATCTCCATTTTGCAGATGACGAAACTAAGGCTGAGAGAAATTAAATGACTTGCTCAGGGTAGTTGTTGATCAGTCGTGACCTCATTTGGGATCTTCTTGGCAAAGATACGGGAGTGGTTTGCCATTTCTTTCTCCAGCTCATTTGACAAATGAGGAAACTGAGGCAAATAGGGTGAAATGATTTGCCCAGCTAGTTAAGTGTTGAAGTCACGTTTGAACTCAGGCTTTCCTGATTTCATACACTCTGCCAATCCAGCTGCTTTTAAACAGGAAAGCACAGTCTCTGCTCTTTGACCCAGATATATATGCTGAGAGCAGGGGGGCTAGGGAAGTGGGGGGGCAGTAGACGGGAGAAGGCTCTCCTACACTTCCTCAAATAGAGTGTGTGAATATATCTATGTATGTATCAGTTAAAAAGCATTAATTAAGTGCTTAGTCAAGCATTATGCTAGGCTATGGAGACACAAAGACAGGGAAACTATAGCTGTCAGATAGCTTACAGTCTACAGGGATGAGGGGCAGATACAGGGTAACCTGGGGCATGTAACAGCTGAAGGAAGACCTTCTGCCTAAGGCTGGACCAGAGCTGAGTCTGCAGGGAGACCAGGATCCCAAGAGGCAGAGGGAGCAAAGCCAGTGAAATGGGAGTCAAAGGACAGGGGAAATGAGGGGTCTCCAATGAGGAGCATCAAGAGGCCAGTGTGGCTGAACCATCGAATGTGCAGAAGGCAGTGAGGAGGCTGGAAAGGTCAGAAGGGGCTGGCCTGTAAACAGTTTTAAATGCCAAAGTTTGTTTTTAGTTTTCCAAGTAGGAAGGAGCCATTGGTGTTTGAGAAGGTGGGTGACATAGTGAGAGCTGCATTTTAGGAAAATGGTTTTTGATGGCTGAGGAGATTGGGTTGAAATGGTGAGAGATGGGGTGGCTATAGCAGTAATCCAGAGGAAAGGTAATGGAGGTCTGCACAGGGGTAGATGAGGAGGATGTATGAGCTCCCCAGCCCAAGGGATTCCAAGAATGGGGGAGCAGATGAAACAACTTAGGATGAGGTGCTGGGTTGGTTTTAAAAACTTTGGACCACTTCTTGCCAGCCCCCTAAACAAGCTTTAAATTTCCCCATCTTTACACAAATGAGAGAGGTAGATAAAAGGTGGTACCATGTACAGAGCACTGGGCCTGGAGTCCGGAGGACCTGAGTTCAAATATGGCCTCAGTCAACACACAATGGACAAGTTACTTCACCCTGTTTCAGTCTCCTCTTCTGTAAGATGGGCTGCAGAAGGGATTGGCAAACTACTCCAGTATCTTTGGCAAGAAAACCACAACTGGGGGCATAAAGAGTTGGATATAACTGAACAACAATCTCTACAATCATTTCCAGCCTTTAGAATCCTGTGACCCAAAGGAACACTGAGAGGATGAGGCGGTGGGTGTTTTGGTGAAGCGATATTCCTCCTGATCTTTCAAAGATTATCTAGTTGCCAAACTTTGTTCTTTGGTAAGCATTTGTGGAGGCATCCTGGGAGATTGAGGGGCCCTAAGAATGATCCTATAATCCCATGAATATTTTCTGGGGACAGCAAGTGGCTATTCTGGGACAGAGCAGAGGGTCCTTGGAGGACTAGGGGGAGAATAGGCTTTTCAAAAGTAGCTCATATACCCCTTCAAATGCAAAATAGAATTTCTTTAAATACGTAATAACCAATGATCAAAGGGTCAACAACCCCTTGCTTATGAATATCCAATAAGACACCAATAGGGAGATGAGAACTCATGAAAGGCATTTGCTTACACTCATGGAGGATGTCCAGGTATGTGTTCAAATCAAAGAGCAATGACCTATGGATGGTGAAGTTCTCCAGATGCTCCTCTTGGGGATAACATTGTACTGACTACCAAACTCTAGAAAGCTGCAGAATTTCCTAAATGAGCCTCACAAACACTCTTCTGATTAGATTAACCATCCACATGGGGAAAAAATGAGGTGGATAAAGAATACTTGCTGTTCAAACTTTGATACAAAGATGGATAGACACGTGGTTCATCAGTACATGCATATGAATCCCTGCATGGATAATGAATAGGGTCCATACTTTAATGGAGAAAAACTGATGAATTGCATTTGGAAAATTATAAAGTGCTTTTAATGACTGCCCTTCCCCTTCCCAACTTCTTTCTGAAACAACGGTCTCTTTTTCTCTCTCCTTTCTCCCTTCTTTCCTTCTTTTTTCTTTCTTCATTAACACCCTTTGGCAATACTGTATATGGCTTTAGATTTTGGAACATTACAGTCTCCAAAGAACAAAAGTTGAAAATCACAGGCAATGAAGAGACATGTGGTATATGGATATGAATAGATTGCTGCCTGTTGTCAAGGGAGGATGTCAGTCATGATCGGAAAAGGTAGACTGGTCATGTTTTAGGCAGGTGGCATAACTTGATGGGAAATCTGTGTTTGATGGGATGGGATGGATGAGAGTGATCCAGAAGAAAGGGCATGGATAGGTTGTCATTTGCATCCTTGGAGGGAGTACACATATTGGTAAGATCACACCCATTGATGTACTGAAGAATCTGTTTTTGATCACTCAGTGACTGAAGCTTGAGGTCCTAAGGTCCCTTTCCACTCTGAGTTTGAGTCTATAGATGTCCCATAGGCAACTGGAAACAAGATTTACTTGGCTCCACAAACTAAGTTCATCACACCTTAAGAGATCACCGAACACAGTGCAGAAAAGTGACTGATGTTTCTCCTGGTATCTGAGACTTGCATCCACACCGGGGGAAATGGTCTACTTTACAGAAATGGATCTATTTGTATATAAAAACATACTTCCTACTCTCCAAAGGTCCAGCTCCAATCACATTCCCTTCATTGTCCTCATAACACCCCACTCCTCAAGGATGACCGTGAAAAATTCCCTTATTTGCCCCACCCCCTGGGGTTTTTTCCTCACGCGGGGGAAATGACTTACCTAAGGTCACACAGTCACAGCGGCAGCACTGGAATCCTGGCCTGCCAACTCCCAGCAAGACCTATTGTCTTTGCACAGTTTGAAGTGTGGCACACGCTAGAGCTTGGTTGTCTGTGCTAAGGACCGAACCAGGCCAGAGGAAAAGAGGCATACTGAAATGTTGGGTTCATCTCCTCGTTATCGCATCCTCCGTTCTCCAGCCTCCCAAAGGCTAAGCAGCCAGTCTTCCCAAAGTCTTGCTCGCAGACAGTTAAGCGAACTTGGGAGCAGAACAGAGGGCCCTCCCTCCAGCTGTTCTCTCTCAGCCTCCCCCAACCCCAGGACTGAACATCTGCTGGCGCCACGTGACGCAGCAGCAGTTGGCCCCTTTGCTTCCCCTCCCCTCCCCTGCCCGGGGTTCTTCCCCTGCCAACGTTGCACTCGCAGGCCCCAGCTAGGCGCTGGGGTTGCCCGGGCTCCGTATGCCCGTCCCCGGTGACCCAGATGCCGGAGGCAGAAGGAGCCGCGGGTGTCCCGGGGGCGGCCAAGGGAAGTCCAGTGGCCCGGGCCTGGCTCCTGAGCCTGACTTGAATGCGCTGGTGAGTACCCGGGACAGGGTCGGTGGGGGCCTGGCCCGGCTGTTTCAGTCTCTGGGGGATCCCAGGCAACTGCACAGTTAAGGAATGCAAAGGGAGAAGTTTGCCAAGTCTGGAAGGAAGACAGTCTTGATGCTGGGCGGTGAGAAGAGGAAAGCTGGTGGTGACAGTGGTTCAATCTGAGGTTTCTGTTATTAACCCGCGAAGGGGCAGACCCCCATCCCCCCTCCCATCTCTAATCTCTCTAGATTCGTCTTTCTTAGACGTTTGGAGCCTAGCTAGGTGGGACTTGAGTTCCAAAGTAGTGAGCCCGGGAACATGAGGGACAGACTGAAGGTTGGGCTGGACTTTTCTGACCGTGAACCTGCGGGGAGCACCCGAGAGATCAATATTTTTCTCGGGGAGGGAACGGGGAAGAAGGGAGGACTCCAAGAGTGGGTCCGGCCTGTACGTTCCTGGGCTAATGTAATCTTTCCTGGAGCTAGGATTGAGGGAGAACTTCCTGGGACTTCAGTAGGACCCATGAAAATCCCAGGAAATGAAGGGAGGGGGAGGCAAGGGTCGGTGTAGCCAAGGTGAAGGTGTGGGAGGCTGGGGATGGTGGTTCGGGGGGAGTGTTTCTCATTTTTCCTAAACGGAACAAGTCACCAACTCAGTCACGGTTCCTCAGTGAAGCTCATCTCCTCCCCCCTTGTTTGTTGGGGTCTCGCTGACCCACACATTCAAAGATTCAGGCTTCTCTGAGGCCCGAACCCGGGAGTGGGTGGGTTGCTCCTTTCAGTTTCTTCGAAGGGAGTCTGCCCCAGTGCCAGTCTTAGGCTTTCCAGTGCCTGGTGTGGATCTGCCACTCACAACCAGTCCCTCCAGGGTTCGGTGTCCAAACCAAAAGGAAGCAACTCCGGGCAGTGGTAGCGAGGAGTGAGGTAGGGTGCCTTAGGGGTTGGCAGCTGAGGGCAGCACTTTATCCCGGGACGGAGTGAACTAATGCATCATCTGGGCCCCGCAAGTTGGGCGGGGGGAGGACGAGACTTCTCCACGCTGGAAGGTGTCAGAGCCCAAGGGAGGACCAGGCAAGGGAGGCCCCTCTTCCCGTGGCTCCGCTAGCTGTGCCCTCACTGTCTTCCCCTGCAGGCGGTCACCAGAGGCGTGGGCTCTTGACCTAGGCTCTGGGGCGCCAAGACCATGAGGCTGAGGCGGAAGGTGGACGCTGCACTCACCCTGCTTCTGGCCACCGCGCTCTGTTTGCTCCTTTACTCGCAGCGGGAGCAAGGAGCCCCCGCGGCCGACCTGCCCAGCACCCAGGCCAGGATGCTCACGGTCCCGGTCCCGCCGCCCTTACCCACGCGCCCTGGCTGGGGGCCAGAGGTGGTGCGCGTCTTCCCCGCCGCAGGGGCTGAGCACCCGGTCTATGAGGCGGACACGCCGGCGCCCCCGACGCCCTCGGGGCCCTTCGACTTTCGGCGTTACCTGCAGGACAAGGACAAGAGGCGCTTCCCGCTCCTCATCAATCAGCCGCAGAAGTGTAAGGGGCTTTCAGGTGGCCCAGGGCCAGACTTGCTTATCGCTGTCAAGTCTGTGGCCGCCGACTTCGAGCGGAGGGAGGTCGTGCGAAAGACGTGGGGTGCCGAGGGGCACGTGCGCGGGGCGCGGGTGCGCAGGGTCTTCCTGCTGGGCATCCCTCGGGGCCCAGCCGGGGCCAGGGCGCAGGCCCAGGAGGGCCTGCTGCGCGCCGAGGGTCGCGCCTATAGGGACATCCTGCTCTGGGCCTTTGATGACACGTTCTTCAATCTAACCCTGAAGGAAATCCACTTCCTGGACTGGGCATCCACCTTTTGCTCGGATGCGCGCTTTGTGTTCAAGGGCGACGACGACGTGTTCGTGCACGTGGAGAACCTGCTGGAGTTCGTGGCAACACGAGACCCGGCCCGGGATCTTTTGGCCGGGGACGTGATCCTGCAGGCGCGACCCATCCGCGCTCGGGACAGCAAGTACTATATCCCCGAGGGCGTGTACGGCCTTGGCGCCTACCCGGCTTACGCGGGGGGCGGGGGCTTCGTACTGTCCGGGGCCACGCTCCGGAGGTTGGCGGCCGCCTGTGCCCAGGTGGAGCTTTTCCCCATCGACGACGTCTTCCTGGGCATGTGCCTGCAGCGCCTCCGCCTGGCGCCCGAGGCGCACCAGGCATTCCGCACCTTTGGCATACCGCAGCCCTCAGCCGCCCCGCACCTGCGCACCTTCGACCCCTGTTTCTACCGGGAGCTCGTGCTGGTGCACGGGCTGTCAGCGGCTGACATCTGGCTCATGTGGCAGATGCTGCACGCGGTGCCTGGGCCCGACTGCGCTCGAAGCCGCCCGGTCCCAAAGCCCTTCCGCTGGGGCTCGTAGTAGCTGAGCCAGGACTGGGAGCCGAGGAAGGGCAAGGTGGGAGAAGAAGTGGGGTTTGTCCCAGCCCTGCTGCAAATGGACATTGCTGAGTCTTACTTCTTTGCCTGTAAAATGAAGGCCGCTCTAAATCCTTTACTTGTGGGTAACAAGCTCACTTTTAATTATCAGGTACTTAGAAGGAAAACATGTTCTTTGATACCAGTTTTCACCATCTGTCAATCCTTCAAGTATTTAAGTGTCTATTATGTGAAGCACTGGAGATACAAAAAGTTAACCAACCCCTTCCTTCAAAGATGTTACATTCACAACGTGTGCACATATAAGATGAATGGGAATACATAAATACAAAGGAGAGGAAGGCACCTGGGGATGTGGAATTCCATTCCATTCCCACCAAGGAGCATTTAACCCAATTAAGGCAATCCTAAAGATCCTTCACGCTCCAATCAGGAGTTCTGCTCCCTCTAGTTACAGCCTTGGGGTGGCCTGGGTTGAGCTTTCTGGAAAGGACCTTTGGGCAGGGAGATGTAATTTTCATACTTGGTCCACTCTGGACTGCACAATGGCTTCACACAGGCCCACTTCTCAAAGTCCTGGACTGCAGAGCTGGCCTCAGATCCCATCAGCCCAGTACAGGCCATGAGTCAGTCATACAGAGTGTGCACCAGGGCAGTTTTTGGTGTACAAAGCCCCCAATCCACACTGTTTTCCGAGTTTGAGGGGATCCCCTCCTGCCCTCTGCTTATCTTATGGGGGGAAGTTAAGCTGTCTTTCCACACTCCATCTCTTTTTTGGTCTACACCTTACCTCTTTTGCCTTATTTCTCAGCTGTTCCCTGACCAGTGTTTGGTCCTCAGCCAGCAACAGGCCAGTACCAATGGCAGAATCCGGCCTGGATGAGGTAGCCTGCTCCTGTGTATACAGACAGCTCCTTCCGTACAGTTGGAGTGTGTGTGTGTGTGTGTGAGGGCCTTAATATCTCCTCAGCTTGCAGTCCCAACACTTCTTGTCATCATGGTTCTGTCCCTGGGTTGTTTTTTGTTTTCAGTGTCTGCTGTCCTCCTTTCTGAGTGACTTGGACAGAGAATTTGGTCAAACAAGGGAGGTATTGCCCAGTCCTTTCAGGGCTAGTGCCATTCCCTGTAAGGTGACCCTTCCTCTGTTAATCTTTTCTAGGCCTTTTGTATGTGCCTCCCTTCCATTTCAAACTCTTTGAAGTCAGGGTCTCTATTTGCTATTTCTTTGTATCCAGGGCATTAGTAAATGCTTCATGAAAGCTTGATTAACAATCCCCAAATCCTTGCATGGGCTTTGCAATACATGAACCTACCTGCCTTCTCCTCATCCACTATATTGGCCTTATTCAGGCTAATATAAAAAGCATACCTCCAAGTAGATTGTTTTTGGAGGGAGCCACCATATTTGAGACAACTTTCTGAAGTTTCAACACTTTCTGCGACAATCAGGACTAGATATTGTGTAATAGAAAGCAGCATAGATTTCAAGTGGTCCAGAGAGGTTAACTTGTCCAACTTGACCCAAACTGCTAAAGAGAAGCAAAGCCATTAAAAGCCAGGTCTTTGGACGCCAGATCAAGTGTTCTTCCTATTGCATCACAATGCTTTGTCCTGTCATTTCCCAAATCTGGGAAATGGGTAAGCAGAAGTTCTCAGAGATCCCTTCCAGCTCCTGGGGTCAGCACTAGCATTTTCCCCCAACCTTCTTACATTTTAGGGCAGGGTCTGTCTTTGCGCTCTGAGTACCCATCTTCCCCACCTTGTCAGCCCCTCTCAAGGCCTTGAGCAAAGCAGTCATTTAATCAGTTTATTGAACTAAGAATTGTCCCAGAACCTTAGGAACATGTAGGCTTGTGGGGAAATGTCCAGAACCCTCATCTACTGACAGACCCAGTACTTTTCTTGGAAGGGCTGGACCTGAGAGTATAGGTCCTTGGTACAGGTCAAAGAGGTGGGAGCAGGATCAGTTTGATAAGTTCTCACTCTGAAAAGCCACTGGTGATCTGGACTCCAGGATGAGGGCTTGCACACAGTCATTGTGACTGAGGGATGGTCTAGCTTGTTGGGAGGAAGCTGGCCTAGAACAGTCCTTTGCAGGGGCCAAGAAGGTGGGAGATGGGCAGGCTGATTTGAGGGGTCAGAGGTCCAACAGTCTATGCTGTAAGAAGCTTCGAACAGATGAGTCAGCCCACAGCAAGCAGACAAGTTTGCTGGGGAATTGGGGAGCATATCTAGACCCAACCTAGTGATAAAGTTATATGATGGTGGAACACAGGGAAACTTCACAGCTAAGAGACCAGGAAAAAGAAGATTCACAACTCTGGCCCCCTTTCACACCAAGAGGGAGGGAGTACCCCTCCTGGGAAGGTGGAGAAGTCCACTGACCTTTATGCTTCAATTGCTACAGCCACAGGGAGGAGTACAGGAATCCCAACTGAGCCAAGTTTCTGGCAGGTGCTGCCCTTCCAAGTCAAGGACTACCAGGAAACCACGGTGATTCCATACCCAGAAAGCCACCAAAAGGACATGACCAAAAAAGCAATCACACCCAGTCACTGTGCTGTGCATCAGCCAATGCCTGAGGGAGAGCTCCACTTTATTAACCTTTCAGGACACATGCACCTCTGGGGAATGTACAGGGTCCACAGAACAAAGGCAATTAGAAGGCAAGGAGGATCGGCAGGGTAGGTGGGGAAGCTGGCAGGGGTCAACTATGACAGAGGTAGCTCCTAATAGTCCTTTCTTTCCTTGGTGCTCAGCAGGTGGATTCCCATCTGTGGCTTCAGTCAGACAGTCTAGAATGTCACAGCCCGTAGGAAGACAACATGGTAACAGGGATCTCACACACACACACACACACACACACACACACACACACACAGAGCAGTGTTCCCCCCTGCTCCTGGATCCAAAAACATTAGGTACCAGTCTACTTTCTCATTCATCAGTAAACTATTTCAGATTATACTGTACATGAGTTAAAGTTACAAAAATGTCTTATTTACAAAAATCTGTACACACATTTGAAAAATCTCACAAAATTGTTGTCTATGTATCACAAGTTGCTACATCAAAATATTAAAAATGGGATAAAATTATACATTTCTTGTCAATTTGTTTTTTTTCTCTCCTAAAAAGGGTTATTTTCAGAGACTCTACTTTCCTCAAAGAGACCTGTATAAGGCCCCCAACTCCCTGACCCAGCTTCCCTGGCCCAGCTGGAAGAGAATGTCAGCATCCTCAGGTTAGAGACCTGTTCAGACAGGGGTTAGGGGAACAAACTGTACAGAATGCTGAAATGTAACAGAGGGAGAGGATGTCTTTGGCGAAAACTTTGGCATTAAATAAAAGATGCAGAAGGAATGGAAGGATGAAAATATGCCCAGGAGAGGGCAGCTCCTCGTTCCTCCCTTTCCCCTCCTTAGTGGCAGGGCTCGAGTTCTGGGGCTCTCAGTTGTCCCAGAACCAGAGGAGACTCTGTTGTCCAAGAGCAGGGTTGGCTTAGACTGAAAGAGAAAAGGGGAACAACGGAAAATGCACCATTCCACATCGATGGTTTCCATGGGGAAGGGAGAAGTAGAAACAGAACGGGATGGCTTTCTCTTCAGGATGTGTTTCTATCTAAGCTTTAAAGCGCATCTAAAGTGGAATCCTAACCTGGCTGCCGGTCCAGGCCACAGAAGAGCCTCTTCAGGGTTAACGCAGTTAGTTATCAAGTTAGTAAAGTGGATGTAGTGCAAATGTCACAATCAAGTAATACGCACATGCGACTTGCTTGTAGTTTGAAAGTCAGACAGAGATTCACATGGTGCCAGAAGTTAGGACATATATGCACACTTGTCCCACGGGGCCCCAGAACCAGCGTGTATGTTCTCTCTATGTAGATATAGGTTTTTATGTATAAGGAGATATAACTGCTTTCTTAAATGTGACTACTACATCAACATGGCCACACAAACACACAGACAAGTCGGTACCTGTGTCCAGACGCTTCAGAGTTAAGAGTTTGTGCTTCTAAATCTTTGCAGTCACTTTGTGCCCTCAGCAGCTGTGCCACCCTGCCCACCTCCCCCCCTCCCCTTCCTGCCCCATGAAGCCGAGCTGTCCAGGCCCTCAGACCACTAAATTCAGTTCCTTCACCATGGTTCCCACACTTCAGAAAGAGTCGAGGGCTACCCACTTTTCACACTGCCACCAGGAGGGTAAAAAAGAAAGAAAAACCCGCTCAGTGCTCCCTCCTCTACAAGGGGCAGCAAGTCAAGGCACACTGTATAGTCAGGCCTGGGGAGGGCTGAGGAGGACCTTCCTTCATGGGAGCTCTGCTGTCCTCATGTGTGTGCTGGGCTTGGGCGGGCCATACAGGGTCACCGATGCTATGTGGTTATTCTGCATGACCTGGTTGGGGAGAGGCAAGGATCAGAGCTGGCACCCGCAGATACCACCGATTGGGACGGTACAAGACACCCAGGCTTGGCATAGGTCACAGTCCACTAAGTTCTACAGTCCCCTCCAGCTCCGATTTTCTGTTCTAAGATCTAAGGGACCTTTCAACTCTCCTACTGTATAGCCTAAGGTTTCTTCTGACTTAAAAAAGCCTGAGAGTCCGTAATCCTGAATTCACCTGCCTTCTGCTCATCTGTACAATGGGAAGGCTGGATAGCACCAGGCATTCTTAACCTTGTATCATGGACCCCTTTGGAAGGCTGGTGAAGGCTACAAACACCTCAGAAGGCTTTTTAAATACATAAAAGGCACAGGATTGCAAAAGAAATCAATTATTCCTGTACAGCTATCAAATGTTAATAATTCTAAGTTCACAGGCTCTCTCCCCTCCCTGAAATCTATGAGTCTGTGGACCCCAGGTTAAGAACCTTTGGACTAGATGTCTTGAAATCCCATACATGGAATGGCATGTAGATTCAGGATCACATGTTCTTAGGCTCTGCAGTACAGTTGTCTACAAGGCTACTGAGCACATCTTATCTTTCCCTGCTGGACTTTAGACCTCTGAAGAAGGGAACTTGTTTTACTCAACAAATATTTTCTATGAACTTTTATTTTATGCTATTTTCCCCGGTTATCATACAACCTTCCCTCTCTCCCATCATCCCCTCCATTAAAAAAATAAAAAAATCCTTGTAATAAATATAGATAGTCAAAAAAACTGTCATATCTCATTCTGCATCCTAAATTGATCACCTGATCACCTCCACTACCAGGTGGGTAAAATCAACAATTATTTATTAAGCAAGGTCACCTAACACAGTAAGTGGTGAGAGGTCAAACTACTTCTCTCATCTCTCAGTGCTGAGCACAAGGCCTTGCAAATACCATCAGGGCTGCAACATTTATCAGACATTTATATTATACAGAGTATAAGATAAATATAAGATAGTAAGATATAATATCTAATGTCCAATATATAATATAATATATAAGATATAATACATAATATAATATCTGTATAAGATAGGCTATGCCCTGAATATTACAAAGCTGTAAAAGCCAGGCCTTGCCTTTAGGGAACTTAGAGAACTTAACGAATTAACAGGAACTGAGTAAGGAGCTACATTTTCTTCAAATAAGATCACATGCTCAAATACTGTGAATTTCCTATCAATACAATCCCTCTAGCCTCAACATTCAATCCAGCCTCTCAGCTCCATTTTCAAACAGACCAAGAGAAGTCAGTTTTGCTCACCTCAAAGATCATTCTCTGTAGTCCAAAACAAAACGTTGACCCAAATGGGTTTGTGTTGTTTGGTGAAGATGACCTTCAGAGGGAAGAGACAAAAGGGACAGTGCTGAGGAGTTAGAGAGCTGCCAAAGGGATCCAAACATCCAAGATACCTTTATCTGGGGATAACGGAGGGCAGGAAGGGACAGACAGGATGGACACTGGAAGGGATGGCTATCTTGAAGTGGTGAAAGAAAGCTGGGGAAGAGGGTCAGCCTTCTGTTTTATGTACGTATGTTGTATGAATGGTAGAGCGGAAGGGGAGAAGGCATAATCTCAATATTATAGTCATTCCTATGGGGGGCAAGTCACACTGTATGCTACCCCTTCCATTTCCTCCAGAGTAAATTCAAATCAGGTTGAGATTAATATCTGAGGTAGCCTTTACATTAACAGAAGCTGGGGGTGGTGGTGGTGGTGGTGAAGTGTGTATGAGTCTTTTTGTGGATGATACCCTTGGGTGGATTTCATAGCTGATCTATTAAGTCAATACCTGCTAATACAAGTTACATACATTTCCTATAGAAGTTGCCTTGCTGGGCCATGACACAGGATGGAGCCTGTGGTACCACCTGCCCAAATGTGGTACCTGACCTCACAGCCTTGATTTGCCATCACCAGGAGTCATGAGAATGGTGAGGCAGCATGGTGAAGTAGAAACAGCCCTGGATTCACTATCAGCTGACCTTAAATATTGAGCTGGTTACTACCTGTATGACCCCAGGCTGGTTAACCTCTCTGGGACTCAGTTCCTTATCTACACAATCCTAAATTTGGGCTAGAGGGCCTCCAGCTCTTACTCAAAAGAGGGGCTTGGGTTACCTGATCCCCAATATTCCCCTCCAGCTTTAAATGCTAGGATGGAGAAGCATTTCATGATGTGGAGGGTAAAGTTGTTCCCTGGACGGAGCCTCAAAAGGAAGGTTATGCACCTTCATCCTATTTTAAATACTGTAATTAGATGAGCTACTCAAAACCCAGCAAAATTGTCTTGCTGAGGTAAAGAGCAAGGCAGTAACTTCAATGCACATTTTATATTTCTTCCAACAGGACTGCTTTTGTTTTTCTTGACTTGAAGCTTCTGGCACCTTTGTTCTTGTGGGAAGGGAGGGAGTAACAGAGGTAATCTAGGTGCCTCAGAGCCTGCCTGGTGGGAACAGGGGGGACAAGGGGTGCCTCACCTGTGAAGTACAACAGGTTTCTCCACAGGATGTCCAAGGAGATCCTGGATACTATCCCACTGCAACAGAGAAACAAAAAAGGGCAGCGGTCAAGGAAGCCCTCCCTATGCTCTCTTCCTGTCCTGCCCAGATAGGAGGCTGCCACAACCCTGAGGCCCTGACACTTTCCTCATAGCTACAGAACTCAGTCAATGGCCCAAGCGTTTGGAGAAGCCAGAGTAAGCTGCACATGGGGAAAGATGGATAATTTGTTCAGCCTTAAAGCAGAACTCGGGAGACACTGAAAGGGTCCAGAAGCACAGTGGCATGATGGGGAAGTGCCCTGGATGGGGAGGCAGGAGGCACCAGCCATCTACTTTGGCCTCAGTTTCTTTCTCTGTAAACTGAGGGAGTTTGACTACATGCTTGCTGAAGTCGCCCACAGTCTATGAATCTTGAGACCATAAGCTTCTTTCTGGTCCTGTCAGGTCTGAACGTCTGCAAATGACTATATTAGGGCACCCTTGCTAGGGACTTGCCAGTTCCCTGGGACTCTACCCAAACTCAGGGCAGAGGCTAAGATTTGAGGCCAAATATTCTGGTTGTGCAAATTCTTAGCTCAATTGTTGAAATCAGGACGGAGAGGTCTGTATGGTCAGCAACCAACTCAACCTCCTGCTTCTCTTCACCTGGTGGGATCAGTCACCTGTCCATAGATAGCTATGCTGAGCCCAGTGACACAAGGTCCCTGTTCAGAGAGTCCATAGCTACCTGGCTCCAGAGCCCTCGACAGCCTGGGTCCCTGGTTCTGCCTGGCCAAGAGCGCTTACCTTGCTATAGGTTGTGCAGGTCTCAGTCTGGCAATCAGCACTTTCTGAGGAAAGAACACAAACAGGCCATGGGAAGCGACTCAAGCAAGGGGCTGGTTTTCAAGTTAGTTTCCAGCAATTTGATGAAGCAGCCTTGGAGGCCACCTTGCCACTCTTTAGCTGTGGGACATTGACCAAATCACTCCCATTACCAGAGCCTCCATTTTCTCCTTGGTGATCTCTTAAGGCACATTCCACCTATAAAGCCTGTGGCATCTAGGAATTTGGGACAAAGCTAAGGAATGCTTTGGTAAACAAAATTATTTGGAGCACTATTAATTGTTTATAAAAAGAAAAAAAGCATCGTTTTCCTTTGCAAGCCCATGCTTAGTTCTTCCCTAGCTCCAGGCAGCTGTGAAGATCCCTTACGAGTGGCTGCTGAGAGACTCTGGGACAGCAGGACCGTTTCTCCTGGCCCATACCAAAGCAGGGGGTGGGAGTGGGTGGGAAAGAAGGCCCTTCAGTGGAGAAGCAAAGGTCTGGTCCCTACATATGCTTTTTCTTTTTCCAAAGGCCAGGGGGCCAACTATCTATAGGGAAGACTCAGAGCCTCAGTTGAAACAAAATACAGCTTTCATCATTTCCTCAGCACAGGGGGACCACTTGGAAGTAAAAGGACAGAAGGTGATCTGGAATGGGTATGGCTGAGTGGCTATCTGTAGATAGTAAGGAATGAGGTTGGGAAGAGAAATCCAGTTAACTAAACTTGAGAGAAATAACGCCTATTGTGCCAAGGGTAGAGTAGAAGCTAGTGATGGAATCAGGTAAAAAAGCCCAACTTTACCAGCTCTGACAATGACAGAACCCTTCTCCTAAGCAGCTACATGGTAGCTCTGGCTTCTCCTGAGCCTTCTGCTGTGTCCCACATAAAAGACAAGATCATATGGCACCTTGGAATAGTCGTAAGGCCTTGTTTTGAACTCTGAAGACTGGAGTTCAATCCTGGTTCTACACCCCCCTCTCATCTGACAAAGGGAGATAAGCCTTGCACCCCTTTCCTTAATTCATTATAATATGTATCTCTGCTGTTGTGGAGCACCAGGGAAAGTTGTCTGAAGGCCAAGGAAATCTGTCCCAGGAATGCCACTGAAAGGGCTGGTCAGTCATGATCCTTCCCACAAGTCCCTTGGGCCTCACTAAGAGAAGGTGGGAGGCACTCCTGTTTGCTGCTGACAGTAAGAGATACGGCTTACCTCTCTTGATGGTGAGAGGGATCTTGAACTCACAGCGGTGATAGCTGGAGAGAGAAGGCACACAGAGTAAGGCGACAGGTTAGAATGTCTGAGTCCTAGGCCTTCTTACCACTAGCACATTGTTTTTGAAAATTAAATTTTATTTCTTTTTAAAATTATCAAGCATTTATGGTTTTTTTTTCTCCCACCTCTCCTCAACTCTTAAACTGGGAAAAAAGAAAGAAAAACAAAACTCTTGTGGCAAATAAGCACAGTCAAGTCAACATGTCCATAAATATGTGTCTCATTCAGCATATCGGTCAGGAGAAGGCAGCATCCTTCCTCATTAATCCTCCAGAACCACAGTTAATTATATCAATTAGCATTCTCAAACCAAGGGCCAGCATATGCCCATCACATATAAGCTACACTACATCAGCCTTCCCATCAAAGCCCAATGATGCTTCTAAGAAGGTCAGGTGGAAACCTGAAAACCTTCACAATAAAATGGTTATGCCTACTCATGTCAGGAGCCTAGTTACTATGGCAATTGGTGCTTAGTTCAAGTGGAAGGGAAGCAGGTAAGGCCCAGGAGGTGGATACAAATCACCTACCTCAGCAGCCTCCTGTAGTGGAACAAGTACTAGACTATAAACCAGGAGACCTGGATACTAGACCTGAACAACTCAGCACTGAGTTACTGAGGCTTCCTCAGTCAGGCCTATCAATCTGGGGAGATCCCACCTCGAGGGAAAACACTGAAAACACTTATATATCTTATTAAATGTTTACAAATTCAGGTATTAAATCTGAATCATGAAAAAAAGAATATTTTAGGGAAAAAGTGAATTTAGTTTTTGAAGAAATAAAGCACGATAAAACTGACATCGCTTTCTATGTTCCAAACACAAGACAGCAGCTCGGACACAGAAGCCTAAAACATTAACAGTGAAAATTCATTACCTCAGAAGCCTGGAGGGGGGTGGCAGAGAAAAATTAATTTCCTCCATGATGCTAGTAGGTAGACTTTTGGGGGAGCCAGAAAGGGAGTGAAGTTTAGTGGCCAAGATTTTAATCAAGAGAACTGTTGCATGTGAAGGGAAAAGTGTCTTGACTTTAGGGTCAACCTAGAGCTGGTCGAACATTTTTCCTCTATGTTAGGTGGCCAGAACCAGTGGTATCAATAGCTTTTGGAAAAATGTCTGTTCCATCTTCCCACCCAACCCAATCTGGTAATGTAGGTGAGGGCAGAGTGAGTCGTAGCAAGGCCTGGAGAAAGAGTGCTCATACAGCTTCCAGTCAGCTGCTGTCCAGGTCGTGTGCATTGTCCCTTGGTCACCGGGGACATTCATCCCTGCCCAGGAATCAAGAGTTTCACATGGATTTCTCAAAGTCAAAAAGTAAAAACCAGATGGCCTGCTTTGTGGCATAGACAAGGTTACTGTGTCATTCCAAAAAACTGTCCTAAGAGAGAACAGTTATACTCACATGTTGAAGTTATAATGTCCAGGGTAATTGGTGTGAAGGACAAATTTCTTTACTTTGTGTGTATTTGCATCAAAGAGAATATCCTATGGAAAAAAAAGAAGCTTGAAACAAGAAGGGAAGTTAGCTTGTGAATAAGAACCCTATTTAGATCCTAACCACAGTGAATTTTGGTTACTTACTAGAGGTTGAAGTGAATATAGTCAGGAAGACCACAATTCAAATCTGGTATTAGAAACTTACTAGCTGTGTAGCCCAGGCAAGTCACAACCTTTCTGCCTCAGTTTCCCCATATGTACAACGGGGACAATAACACCTCCCAGGGTTGCTGGGAGATCACATGCTTTCCAAACCTTAGAGTGCTACATAAATGCCAGCTGTTAGTCTTCTCTGGTCTCACTACTACTGTGTAATGTGCACTCTCAATTTTTGGTGGTGGAGTAAGAAGTCCAAGAAGACAGTTAGCCTGAGAGCCTGGAGCCTGGCATATCTCTTCATTGCTAAGAACAGGGTCCTGAATGCAGCAAGTACTTCAGTATCAAAGTCCGACCCTTGTGAAGAAGAACACAAACCTTCAGGGGGTCAGTCACTAGGTTACTTCTCTCCCAGCCCCAAGCCTGGGTGTCCTTCAGTTAGACCTGGCCAGCACAATATACAGTCTGAGGAGGGCTAGGCCTGCCCTAAGGGAACTTCACAAAGTCAATTATACTGAGTGATTTGCATTTTCGAAGACAGTCCCAAATCCTTAGGACTTTGGCAGGATGAAGGGGCGTCCACCAGCCATAAGTGACTCACTATGTGGTGCAGGCCTAACTTAGACCCTCAGAAAAGAGAGAGGAGAGGGGACTGAGGCTTTTCTGGTTCACAGTACACTTTCACATGGAAGGAAAGGAGCACAGTCACTCCCAGGAGGCATCCTCCTTCTCCTTCAACATTTCCTTTTGAGGCGGAGCCTCAAGAGTTCTGCCAGCTAAGCACAAGCTCTGCAACGTAAAAAGCCTTCCAACAGAGCCTGGTAACAAAATGCACCGTCTATGGGTCAGGCCTAGGTAAGTGCTGCCAGACAGCTCATCATAAGGCAATGATGTACTAGCTTGGAGGCACGGTGATGTGCACTGGTGGAAAATGTGGCCACACAAAATCTTGGCTCTTTTCAAGTCTTAAAAATTCTGAAGAACTGTAACTTACCACACCAAGCGTGAAATAGTTGAAGAAGTAGTCATTACACTTTGATGGAACTTGCTTATGAGGAGAAGGAGAATGTATTTTCATCTGTTACAAAAAAAAAAACCAACAAAAAACTCGAATAGTTACATTCATGGAATAAAGTAAAATCTTTGAAATTGCATTTATAAAAACTATAAAACAATATGGTAAAAAATAAGCACCATCTTGGGTGGTACACTGAAATTGCATTATAGAAAAGCATCCTAAAAATCTGTCCCATCTGAGATCTAAATTTTATTGCTGCAACGCAGAATGATGGGGAGAAATTGTTGGAATCAGAGTTACTGAGGGTTGAGCAGTATTGTTCAGGAGAAGGGCTCCTCAAATATGGGAGGTGGAATAGAAGAAAAGAGGGCAGGGCACAGAAGAGAGAAACTCAAGATCAGGAAGACTTTTAACCTGTGTCAATGACATGGAGTCACATCTATGGAATTCCCACTAGTTACTAATGTAACACATTTAAAACCTACACCAAATGAATGAAATCTGCTTCATTTAACTATTTTTTTCCTACCTTGTCCTCTGACTTGTAAAAAACCTTGTGTGGAGAACCCAGTGTACTGAGAACATCTTGGCACGAATCTCCAAAGTACACTGAACGTTCAAACACCCGCATCTTGGCATCTGCTAATACTCCTGGGCCACAACCTATGAAAGACCAAGGAAAGCAGTTAGACTTCTGGTGCCTGGTATGAATCATGGCCTGTCGTGCTCCCCCTTAAGTGGTTTCGGGCCTAAGGAGAGAGAACAAGTGAGGCCAAGGTGAGGAGAGGATGGACACCAGCCATGCTCAGGGTCACCTCAGAAAAAGCACCTTTTAGGATTTTTGCTCCTCCAACAAATCACTCATGATTTGAGCCCTAATGAAGGCTAGTAGTAGGTAGGGACCCAGGTACAATCTCATGAGTGGCCATTCTTTCCAAGAGTACAGATCATAACCTAACCCTTCCTTGTCCTCCTTTGTAACTCTTGCTCTTCTTGCAATTCTCCAGGGGACCCTTTTAATGTACCAGGTATGTACTGCTTACGCTATGTGACCAGTCCACCTTTTCTGATAATATATCCATGACACTACTTTCTAGCACAAGGCTGGTGGTATACTGAAACCTCCTCCTGCCCATCAGGAACCTCTCCAGAGTCCTATGAAGGACTTTCAACTTTAACTGAAATTCCATGATTTGCTATATAATACCACTTGAATGCTACTGACATTTAAAAGATGGGTCTCTGAATATAGCAGTATTCTTTGTGGTAGCTAAGAACTGGAAAAGGGGGTGCCTACTGACTGGGGAATGACTGAAGAAATTATGGTGTGTTAATATACTGAAGTATTATTGTGTAGTAAGAAATGATGACTTTAGACAACTATAGAAAGATTTGAAAGAAATGATGCTGACTGAAAAGAGGAGAACCAAGAAATAGAATATAAAATGACACCAACAATATAAATAAAAGTTTGTTCACTAAGTGGAAGCTGAACTCAGTATAGAAGCTCCCAGAGAACAGAGTGAAACAAATCTTGCCTCCTAGCAGAGAGAAGAGGACTTAGAGAGAATGTGGTACATACTTAGAAGTGGGCAACAGATATTTTTGTTTAATTGTTTTGGTCACAAGGTAGGATTAAATCTGGAGGCAGGGGAGGTTCCCTTTTTCTCCCACCAATGACTGTGAGGTAAAGAAAAGGCACTAATATAAAACATACTTAAAAAAAAAAAAGTTGAGCCTTTGTTTCAGGGAGAAGCCTGGGGTGCACAATTTCCCCAATGTAACCTAGACTGCTGTCTTTCTTCTCTTTAAATTCTGGATTCTGGTCTTTGTCTATGTGTCCAGGATAAAGGTACTGATGAGGCATGGGTGGTCAATTCAATTGCAGATCACAGTCTAGGCAGTAGGCATTTTTCATCCACTTGGTTTTTTCTGTGTGAAAAATTAGGTCAAACTCTTGAATAATATGAATGTCATTCAGGATGCTCTGCAGTACCAGGTGCTTATACAGTAAGTATAATGGTATCCACAACCACAAGCATCATCATCTATTGGGAATCTCTCTGTTCTGGAGGTCCTCCATTAACAATGGCCATGTCTCCTGTTTCTATGCCTTGATTTATGATAGTCTGAGTTACAGACTCAGAGTTCTCTACTGTTACATCTTCTAAGGTATTTTCAACATATACACAGGAAATACCTTACTGAAGGATGGCCTTGAAGAAGGCATTTTGCTCTCCTGCATAAAATGATTTCTTATGGTAAAACAGTACATATAACAGGATCTTGTTTTCTCTATACCTGTTGGTTAACTGTGTGATACAAGCTGGAATGCAATATCATTTGTGAAAGTCTGCTGTTTCCTTCTAAAACTTTCAACAAGGATGCCTTCAATTCACATAAGGATTATTCTGAGGAGAATTTGTAGAGATGGAAAAGTAGGCATACAGGTTGGCCTTTACTGATATTTTATTGGTCACTTTTTTTTGGATAATAAAGTCTAATTGACTCTAAGCATTTAGTATCCTTTCGAATATTTTGAGAGCTAATTCTTTAACATAGTCAAAATGACATCACCTCTGGCACAGACTTCTGGCCAGCAGCTTTGCTTTAATGCCATTTCTAGTTCCTCGCAGCACAGTGAGGCCTATGACATCAAGTCTAAATGTGGAGATTGTCAATAATGGTGAAAAGAGTTTGTCACAGAAATCTTGACAGATCCTTTCAGTTTTTCTCCTAATTTCTGTTGTTCTCCTAATTTCATCCTTCTGTGAAATAAGATGCTCTAAGGCTGGCTGGGCTTATTGGGTCATACAGCAAGCTTTTTGTAAACTTTGCTTCCCTTCTGCTACTTCTTAATGTTTGCTAACAGTTCATAGTCTCCATTATCCACTTCTGTAAAGTTTAACTGGGTTTGCTGTGGGCTGCCTGTTCTTGTTTTTTGGTTGAGGACATTTCTGAACTCTTAAGTTTCTTTTTGGTAACTGATTTATGTTATTAAACTTTCTGAGAAATTTCCAATAGTCTATACTGATTCCAGTTCTCACTCTTCGATGTCAGCAACTGAAGGTCAGACTGGAGCTGCCTCAACCAAACACTCTCTTCTCCTTTTAATCTGTTTCCTACTTTGGTACTGATTCTAATCTTCGATTTAGCAGATCACTTTCTATAGACAGATAATTTGAAAATGACTCTTATGTTAGTAACTACTTTTTTCTAACAGAATTTTAAACAGATGGAAAGCTTCAGTGTACTGTGCAAGGCTTTAGCAGGCCTTACTTCTTATGCCTGAACCATGTTTTTCAACATTTTTTTTTGGCCATCCTCCTCCTCCCCAAGAACATGCATTCAAGTCACTGAATGTTTTAAAAAATGTGGAGGGAGTTATTTTAATTTTATTTTGGATCTCAAATGTGCTTTCATTAATTAGAAATAGAGTATTACTGAATTTCCAGTGAGGAAGTTCCTGTTATCAGTGCAGATCAGCAAAGGAAGCACTGAACAGTTGAGTATATTATTACCTAGGTCTATACATATAGTATGTGTCAGACGACCTGAACGATCTTTTATACCCTATGCCAATGTTCTTCTCATTAAAAACACACACTAGACGTCTAAGATGGAAGGCCTCCCTCCTGCCACACCCTACCCCAGAACTAAATAAAAAGTCAACCAGAAGCTCCCAGGCGATGGGAAAAGATAAAGACAGCACAGAAGAGACAAATAAGTCAGTGTGATGAGAAACAATTCAGAGGCATATGCAGCCTGCAAGGCTCTTCATCCAGAGGTAGCAAGAGTAAAGAGCTCCCCTAAGGTGGAACTCTCATCTAAGGTGGGGACCTTGGAAGCCCTGGGGAGTGCAGTAAGGCATTCCCCAGAGTGTTTGGATAGGGACAGACCAAGCCTCAGAGTTCTCAGGTCCCTAATACTCTGCACAAAGATGACAGAAGACTCTGAAGACCCAGTGTTCTGAACTTCAGAGATTCAGAGAGGTCTAACTCTAGGAGGTAGAAGTTGGCACACTGAAGCTAGGGGATGGGAAAATGGGGGCAGACAGAGCCAACCACCCCACCCAAAAGTACATCAGGGGCTAAAGCACAGCCCTAGCACAAAGCCTAAGGAAACACTGACATGTAACAAAATTTCTGTACATTTAAGAGATCTCTCCAAGGAAGGAGAGAATAGCTCCAGAAAAACTTCAAAAAGTGACTCAAATAAGAAAAGACTTTCCCTAGAGACATGAATACCTAGAAAATATGAAATAAGAGAAAAAATGAAATTAGGGTCTGGAGGAAAGAACAATCCTGAATAGCCTAGAAAAGAAAGTGATAAACCTTACACAAGTAACAGACTCCCTGAAAACTAGAACAGACAAAACTGAAGTCAATGACTTTTACTGAAGTAAAATCAAAAGATTAAAAAAAAAATAAGAAAATGTAAGATAACTGATAAACAAAACACAACTAGGAACAAACAAACAACTGACCTGGAAACAGGCCAAGGAAAGATAATCTAAGAATCAATGGATTCTGAAAACCATGATTAAAAAAAAAAGTTAGGTACTGCATTTTGAAAAATCACAAAAGAAAAATTGTTCAGATCTATTAGAATCTATTAGAACTAGGTAGCACAGCGATGATAGCAAGAATTTATAATGTTCCTTAAATAAATCCTAAAAAGAAAAGTACCAGGTATGTCACAGTCAAAATCCAGAGTTCCTACACCCAAGAAAAAATACTGCAATTATTCAGAGATGCTTGGAATTAGATTCTGGATCATATATGATCTGGAAACTTGTACCATACAAGAGAGATCTTGGAATACAACATGCCAAAACGTAAAAGATAGAGGCTCATAGCCACGAATACCTTACACTGCAAAGCTGAGTACAATCCTACTGGGTGAGAAATGGCCCTTGAATGAAAATGAGGACTTAAAAACATTGATATACAGACCATAGCTGAGTAGGAACTCAGAAACAGAAACATAAGAATCCAACTAAATATAAAAAGGTAAATTTGAACAAATGGAAGGGCTGCCTGTTAAGGCTGTGTTAACATTCTAATGGGAGAGAAGAAGAAAGTGTCTTTTCAGAAGTATAATGTTTTCAAAGAAAGGAAGAAAACAAGCATTTTATTAAGTGTCTATCATATATGTTCCTGGAATTGTGCTAACTGTTTTACCTCCTTTGATCTTTACAATAACCTTGGAAGTTGCTAGTATGATTCCAGTTTTACCACTGAGGAAACTGAGGCAGGTGGATTAGGTGGCCTCCTCAGAGTCACAAAACGAGTATCTGAGGCTAGATTTGATCTTGGGTCTCTTTCTACTGCTAAAACTCTCAGAAAAGAACCAATTCAACCACAGGTCTTTTTTTAATTTACTCATGCAATACTTCTTGATTCTCATTGAAGAAGCAAGGTTGGCAGAGTGGCAGAGCACTGGGTGTGACAAGTGGTGGGAAAGTAGCCATCAGATGAACATCATTCTTACATCTAAGGAATACCCTAAGGAGTATGTTTGAGGACACACACATAAAAACATACAAAACTCAAGAAACAAGTAGTTATGGAATGGCAGATAGGGTTTGAGAAAGAGCATACCATGGAGGGAACAGCTAGAAGCAAAAAAAAAGAATTCCTAAAGGAGATGATCTGGTATGGCCACTGTAAGAATCTGTTTTGTTTGACTATGCTTACTTGTTACAGAGGTTTTTCTTCCTCTTGTTTTTTTAACTAAGGTGAGTGAAAAGAAGGGAGAGAGTAGTAATGGTGGTTAAAAAACAAAAAGAGGAACATTGAAACATTTAAAAAAACACAAAAGGGAACGGAAGGACGTTCAGAAAGAAGTACAACAAGCAGGGAAGTTTTGAAACATGAAGAATTAGAATGTACCCTTGGAGAGTCATAGTTTCATATGTTTTTCTGTGTATACGAAAATGGTCCCTTTTGGTATTTAAGTTCAGAATAAAAATGTGTCTATGTGTTCATTCTTCGCTGCTGAAGAAGACTATGCCATCAGAGAAATGGTGACATACCTGCACTTGACTTTGTTTTGAGTGAGGGAGGGCTGTGCAGGTCACCAGCCTCACTTTTCCTCCAGAGCCATCTGAATTCAGTGACCTGGTATTCCTCAAGATGCCTGGAGATGACCCAGGATGCACTGGGAGACCTTGGGCCCTTTAGGCCAAGATCTTTGCAGGTACTCACTTAGGGTGAGGCAATGCCCACTCACTGAATAGGCCTGTTTAAGAAGGAACCAGGGCACGGCCCCTTTAATGAGGTCAAGAAAAGAAAGGCATCAGGCTGGGTGGGAACCAGCAACAGTTACTACTGATAAGCACTTAAAGTCAGGAGGGTCCAGCGGAGCCCTTAGACAGGGACCCACTGCAGTCCCAGTTTCAGAGTGCAGTAGGTTTTAGGACAGGACAGGACAGGAAAGGAGCCAGCAAAACCCAAGTCAACTGGGCAGCTTTTGGCCATCCAAATTTACCTTCCTTTGGAGAGGAGAAGGAAGGGGTGGGGGAGGCAGACAGGAGAGGAGGAGTTGAGTTACCCAGCTAGCTGGGTCCCCATTCAGCCGGCTGCATCTACTCACAGTAAGTGGTTTCTAAAGAGCAGATCTTACCATGTTACTCCCTGTACCCCAACTCTAATGGCTCTCTTATCTCTAGAATAAACTATAAATTTCTCTGTCACATAAAGGTCTTCACAATCCATTTTTTCCAGTGTTTTTTCACCTTCCTTCTCTCTCACATTCTTTGATGCAGCCATACTGGTCTACAAGCTGGTCTTCATTACACGGAACTCCAGCTTCCAGCTCTGGAATGCTCTCTTCTGACCTCTTCTTGGAAACCTTGATACTCAGCTAAAGTGAAACCTTCTGCACAAAGGCCTTTCCTGATTCCTCTTATTATCTTACATAATGTCTAACCTCAAAGATTTTGACTCTATGGAAGGAACTAACACATTTATATGTGTTCATAAGAATCTGATATATACAATAGATATAAGAATAAAAATAAAATTTAAACAAAAGAACCCATGTTCACTTGTCTTATTGAGGGGGTCCCCCCCAATTTCTTTGTAGAATTCCATAAGCAGTAATTATTTTTGTGGTGTTCTTTTTGCAAATGATTCATTATCAAGAGTACTGCTATATGAGATGAGCAGATGGCTTATAAGGTGCTTCTTGTTGTCTTTAAGTGCATGATAAAACCAGCTCTACCATCATTTTATTTGCTTCTCTAAGGATAATCAGATAGTCTTTCTTTTCTTAACTGCAGCTTCTTTTGTCTTCTAGATTCATTTATGGTAGAGAATGTAAAACTTAATGATTCAATAATTCCAGTAATAAGTCAACTTTTTGGACATGTATCTCACATCTGAAGTACCAGAGTTATTTTGAGTTAATATTTGAACAAAGTCTAGAAACAGATTCTTATTATCCTCTGCTCCCTTTTCTACCCTCTGCATATAAGTGAGGGCCATTTTCATTTCTTCGTATTGTGAACCGACACCAAAATTATCTACTAATAAAAAGTAGTAGATGGTTTATTTCAGGGACTGTACTTGAAGCATCTACAGCATGGTAGAACTTACTATAGCTTATATTCTACTGATACAGTCCTTATAAATGCAGGGTTACTTCTATACACCATAAGGCATGCAGCAGAACTTTGTGAAGGAATCTGAGGATATAGCAATGTACACAAACACCTCAATCCCTTTTATGCAAATAATTAGCTCTGCTGATAATTAATAGACAGTGCAAAGGCTACACTGGCATCTCTATGTCTAACCCAGCCCTCAATAACCCCATCTACAACATCCCTAATAAGCAGTCATCCAACCTTTGCTTGGATGTAGTGAGGGAGAACCCATTGACAAAAACAGCTAACATTTATGGAGGGCTTTAAGATCTGTATATTGTCTGCACTATTTTATCTATATATGTTATCTGATCTGAGCTTCAAATTTTTGAAGGCAAGTACTATTCTCATTTTATTGATGAATCTGCATGCCCTACTGAGGTTGAGCAACCTGCCCGTCACACAGCAAATTAAGCGTAAGAGGTGAAATGTAAATGAGGATTTCTCGACTTTAGGTTTAGCATTCTGACCATCCTGCCCTCACTTCCCATGGCAGCCCATGGTCCTTGTGGGATTCTCTAATACATGGGAAGTATCTCATGTTGAGCTGAAATCTGCTCCTTTGAAACTTCAAGTTTGGTTTATATTTGGCTTTCGGGTACCAAGCAGAACAACTGGAATCCCTCTTCCATATGAAAGCCCTTCAAATCCTCATGCTTTTCCTACATCCATGTCTTCTTTTCTCCAGGATAAGATGGTAGGTAAGTTTGTGATATGTTTTGGTCATGAAGGTCCTCTCTCTGATGGCATCTTGTATCTACTACAGAGTCTTAGGGAAAGCCAAGTGATAGAATACTGAGAAAATATCATGTTTACATGAATTAGTTCACTATTGTGGAAAACAATTAGGAACTATACACCAAAAGCAATCATAATATTCATCTACTGATCCCAAGGGTGAATCCTACTAGATTTATATCCTGAAGAGATCAAAGAAAATAGTAAAGAGCTAGAGAACTTTTTACTGTAGTGAAATACTGGAAACAAATAAGAAGCCTATCCATTGAGGAATGGTTCAGTAAATTACAATATATGAATGTAATGGAATCGTACTGCACTGTAAGAAATGACCAAAAGGAATGAACTCAGAAAAACCTGGGCAAACTTGTACAAATTGATGTAGAATGAAGTATGTAGAACCAGGAAAACAAGTTATACAATTTAACATTACAAAGGAAAACAGCTTTGGAAGACTTAAGAACTTCAATCAAAGCAATGAACAATCCTAACTACACAAGTCAAGTAATGAGTCACACCTCTCATCTCTTGGCAGAGAAGTGAGTAATGAGGTCATGAGACACATTTCTGGGCACAGGGTATAGCAGGTTTTGTTTGACTATGCTTATTTGTTATCAGAGAGGGTGCTTATTTTGTTTGTGGACAATGGCAAGTGAGAAAGAAAAGAATATAAAAATAAACAAATTTCCATAAAACAAAAAAGACTATCACTCTTTGAAGATGATATGACAGTATGCTCAGAAAATCCTAGAGAATCAATTAAACTAGCTGAAACAGTTAACAACCTTAACAAAGTTGCAAGATATAAAGCAAACTTATAAGTCACTAGCATTTCTATGTTACCAACAAAATCAGCAGGAAAAAATAGAGAAATTCCATTTAAAATAGCTCCCAATAATATAAAATATTTGGGAGCCTATATGTTAAGACAAACTCAAGAATTATATAAATACAATTACAAAACACTTTTCACACAAATACAAATCTTAACAACTGGAGAAATAGTAATTGCTCATGGGTAGGCTGAGTTAGTACGATAAAAAATGACACTTCTACTCAAATTCATTTATTTATTCAGTGCCATACCAAACTACCAAAAATATTTTATAGAACTAGAAAAAATAACAAAAAGAAGAGGAGGTCAAGAATATTAAGGGAATCAATGAAAAAAACATGAAGGAAGGTAGCCTAACAGAACTAGATTTCAAACTGCATTATAAAGTGGTAATCATGAAAACCATCTGGTACTAGGTAAGAAAAAGAGTGGTGGATCAATGAAATAGATTAGGCACACAATACACAGTAGTAAATGAACATAGTAATCTAATGTTTATCCAAGTTTTGGGGACAAGAACTCACTACTTGACGAAAATTTCAGGCATAACAGAAAACAGTGTTGTAGAAATTAGGTATAAAACAACAGCTTATGCCATACATCAACATACCCTTTGACCCAACAATACCACAATACCACTACTACCTAGGTATGTACTAGGTATGTATGTATGTATGAAAGAGATTAAAGAAAAAGGAAAAGGACCTATTTGCACAAAAATGTTGATAGTAATTGTTTATGTGGTGTCAAAGAACTGGAAATTGAGACGTCCATCAATTGGGCAATGGCTAAACAGGTTGTGGTATATGACTGTGATTGAATACTACTGTGTTATAAGAAATGATGAGGTACATGGTTTTGGGAAAACCTAGAAAGACTTATATGAGCTGATATAAAGTTAAATGAACAGAACAAAGAAAATAGTATCTACAGTAACAACAATTCTGTATGACAATCAATTGCAAATGACAGAGCAATTCTGATTAATATAATAATCGAAGACAATTATGAAGGACTGATGATGAAAAAATGCTACCTGCTTCCAGAGAGAGAACTGAGGAAGTCTGAGACAGGTTGAAGCATAATTTTCTTACTTTATTTTTCTTGCCTTTTTTGGGCAATGTGTCTAATATAAAAACGTTTTGCATGATTTTTTGTATATAATGGACATCACATTTCTTGCCTTCTCAACGGGTGGCGAAGAAAGAAAATTCAGAACTCAAAATTTAAAGGAAATAAATACATATAATTAAAATACAACAGAAGAAAGAGGAAGGAAGCTCAGAAAGAGACTGACAATCAGGGTAGTATTAAAATTATGTTAAATTGTATACTTTTAAAAAATGCAAGCTGTACATAACTGAAATTCATAGCTTCATAAGCAATTCTCCTTTTCTGTTTCTTATATATGGAAATTATATTACCATGAAATTACAAAATAAATGTAATTATAAATTATATTTGATTTTTACTGTTTATTCTCGTCTGTATCTCTCTCCCTGTCTACGACAGACCCCTTTTCTGTATACAAGTTTTCCAACTGGTCAGAATTTCAACAGTAAAACTTAAGAGGTATTTAAAAAACAACAGCTCATTTTATGGGTTAGAAATGAGACTTGAAATGACTTGCCTGAAATGAAAAGAAACAAAGTCAAAAGGAGGATTAGAATTTGAACTCCCAATACTATTATGGTTGTGGTACCATTATTAGCAATACTAACAAATCCCTCATTAAGGTCTTCCTCTGATGTCTCATTGTGGCATGAAGGTGAACTGGATTCCAAAGGGCTGGGCCAGCACAGAGCAAGCTATGGCAGGTTCTTCAGAGCTGGGAAGGCTTGGACTATAGCAATAGATAGATTGTATGTGTTATCCAAGGTCTAGCCTGGCTAAGTGTTGGAAGGGGATGAATTACTTTGACCACAGCAGCTTACAAAAGTACAGAGGGCCTGCCATTTATCTCAGTTGGGGAACTTGTATCTAATAAAACCACACCTACCCTTTTCTTCAATAATCCCTTACACTGGCCCCATCCTCTGCCATGCAAATTCTTGTCCCACACCCTTCAGTCAGGTATTGGCACCTCAGTACAATTGTACCCCAAATTAAATGCTATCTACAAAGCTGCATAGATGTCACTGGGAAAACTTTAACTCTTGATCCCCAGTTCATCTCATGTACCCTTAGAATCTCTGCAGTTGGGGGAAGCCTAACCTCACTTTTTTGATTCTGGGTAAGAAAGTGAATCACATGGGATGAACAGACATAAACGGCCTATGCCACTCCAAGGTCTTACAACTTCATGGCCAAATGAGGCAATATTTGTAAAAGGGCTTTGCACACTACCTGCTTATTCCCTTCCCCTTTTTTGGCTCCTCATATTTTCCCTTACTTAAATCAAAAGACTGACAACTACCAAATCTTCAGTTCTACCTTCTACCCTCTCAATCTGTTCCTTCTCTCTACTCAAAGAGCTACCAGAGCATTTCTGTTTGGACTCTTTTGTTTGTTTGTAGTAGGAATAGTTGCCAGAGTTCCCTCATTCAACATGTGGGTTGGGCTAGTTCTTTTCCTTAAAAGGTACTCAAACCATCCTCAAAACAGTTGACACAGGGTACTAAAGGCTGTGGATTCTGCAGCTAAGTCTCTTGATGGACCACTATTGGCTATTCAGAGATAGTGGCACTCAGGTGAATATCCTTCTCCTGCTATGACTAAGTTAATCTCCTAATGTTCATTCCTTAATGAACTAACTGTTTCATCTTGAGTCAATATTGGACCCAAATTACCAGTGAACCACCTGGGTCAGGTACAGTCCACAACAATCTCACAATCTCAAGTCTCTCTGTCCTACCTATCCGCCAAAAAAATGACAAAATACTTTGCCTCAAGTTCAGCACCGATCATGTCATTTGCCTTCTCAAACTCTAGTGGCTCCCTTTTGACTCTTTATCCCATCTTTTTAGAATGTCTATTTTGTGTAAGTTTTGTAATGCATGCCATTAGTAATACAGAAATACATCCATAAAATTTACAAATAAAACACATCCCAATTCACACATTGGGGCACATGCTCAATATTTTTTATTGAGTACAGACTTTCTGTGATTTATAACCTGAAATGCTCAACTATCAAGTTTTCCAAATACCTAAGGGGTCTTCTTCAGCTTTAATTCTAAGGTCTCTCAAAGAGAAAAAAGATTTAAGATATCACAACTTAGAGACTGAGACTTATCTCCTGAGTTCTAAATGTTATGATGTATTTTTCACCTAGATATTGAAAGTCAGAAATGAAACCAAACCTCACATAAAGCAATGTTTAACATAGCGATTTGGAAAGTGATGTTGACGTTGGTATCACATAAAAGCAGTAAGTAATAACCTGAATTAAAATTTATCACCTAATACCTAACACCAAGTACACAAGTTGTAGTACCGAGTGAGTACAACCCAAAAGCTCTGCTGCAAAAAATCTGTATCATCTACACAGGGTCCAGGTTTAGATATGAACCTTAATACAAGTTGCTCTTCAGTCCCAGTGCCTTTCATTTCACCAATTTGGGGTTTCCCTTCTCAACACACAAGTGGGTAGCAGCCTCTAAAGCTACAAAAGCCAGCTCAAGGTCCTGTGCTTCTTGGGGGCTGTCTCATCTAAAACAGTATCCTCAGAACAGTGACAGGTGAAAAAACTTGGGATTCCTTAATGTCTTTTGCTAATAAAAATACAGAACTACAAACAGACCAGCTCCAAACACTGCCAACTGAATGATCCACAATCAGATATTGAACAATTTTTTTTGTACTTATAGTTGTTTCATCCCCCACTCTCCAGCTCTCCCCAACCCCACCTATGCATTCCCCACTTCTTTAATTCTAGAACCATGATTAAATTAGCTCTATTGTTCCTAGATGGGGTATGTCAATTTACTTTCACATGATGGCCCTGCTGACCCCATAACTTTCTAGGTCAAAGTTCACAGACCCAGCCACTAGACACTGATTTGAGAAGAGGGCGATAGTGAGAGGGACAGAGGAGAGAGAGGAAGAGAAAGGTGGGGGAGGGAGGGAAAGAGGGAAGGAGAGAGAAAGAGAAAGGTACTTAGCATATTTCTCTTTAAGTAACATTGCTACCTGAGGTTCTATTTTAGGATCACAAAACTTTCAGAGGTGTAAGAACACTTAGAGATTATCAAATTCATCATCTTAATTGATAGGTTAAGTGACTTGCCTAAGAACACAATTAGCTGGGAAGCCAGAATCCAAAACCAACTTTTAAAATTCTGAACCAATGCACTTCCTAGTCTACTGCTTTGTTTCGGATGTTCCTTTAGGAGAGGAATAATCTTAACAGCCACTTAAAGAAAGAAATTAATTAGCAGAGACAAAGTGATGCAATATGCATGCATGCAGAAGGCATTTTATAGGAGAGTATTTCAAGGGCTAAGGCCCCAGAAATGGAGATGCATTTGCGAAATAAAAATTATTCAAGGGCTCTTTTTTGCTTCCTAAACTTCCTCCAGTAAGTAAGTACCTCGAGAACTCTTCCTGACTTCTTCAATGAAATAATAATCCTAAATTCTTCTTGTAAAGTAAGGTAGCGAGGAAAGGGCAATGAACATTTCTCACCCCTTAGAGTTCTATCACGTCCTGGCAAACAAAGCGCATTGCCTGGACGTATGGTGTGTGGCACTGAGCTCCTGGAGCTTCCAAAGTAAAGGGTGAACTTGCAATTCAACAACATGCATAAGGAGTCTACTGTGTATCAATGGACTAGGCACTGTGGAATATGCAAAGCATAAGAGAAGTAGACTTTACACTCAGGTCACTGACAAGTTATTAGCTGACATACAGCTTGCTCTCTGGGAGCTGCCCAGACACATATGTAGCAACTTTCAAGGTCAGGTCTAAGTGCCCAGATCTGGTCACTGATGCTAGGCTAAAAAATCTTCAGTGGTCCCAACTGGTGACAATACCTTGGAATCTGCAGCCTGGCCTCAATTCTCCTCTAGCTGGCCAACCAAACCCACCTTCTGCGCCGCCCCTTCCCCACCTCCATGTCTTTGCTCACACTATGCCCCTCACCAGGACCATCTTTCCCGCACTCTGTGCTGGCTGGCTGTCACCTATCCTTTCAAAATGGCTGACACTCCCATGATCACTTAATCACCCTTAGTATTCCTCTCAGAGTTCTCCATTTAACACTCTTCAAAAAGAACTGTCATATTGGCAGGGCTGCTGTGAGGATTACCTCCCTCTGTGTTTGAGTCTGGATTATAAACTCCATTAGAGAAGGGACCCTCAAACTTTGCATAAAAGGGTTGAGAGAATTTGTTTTTAACAAATTCAACTAGCTTCATATACATAAAACAGGGAAGATTAAGCTTCATGAAAAAATATCTTTTTGATGAAAGCTTAAAACAGCATAATTTTTACATGTTCTATCATTTGAGGAGATAAAAAGCACAGTCAGAATGAGAATTCCAGCAAGTGGACTTAATTAGGGAGGATGGGATGGGAGGAAGAAAACAAAATTCCCTTTCCCCAATCTGGCCACTTACCTGCAGCAAGTAGGCGGAGTCGTAAACCTGAGGGTCCAGTTCCATCTCTCAAAACATCCACACTTTCTGCATATACATTTCCCAGGAAACAGCTGAGAGGCATGCCCGGGGCTCTGGGGATCAGAATGAATAGCCTCTAAGCAACGGTGCTTATAGTAAGATGTACTTTTAGAGGCGGCAAGGTGGTACAGTGGAGAGAGCTCTGGGACTGAAGTCAGGAAGACCTAATTCAGGTCCAACCTCAGACACTTACTAACTGGGTGACTTTGGGCAAGTCACTTAATGTTTTGCCTCAGTTTCCTCAACTGTAAAATGGGGATAACAACAGCACCTACCTCTCAAGGTTGTTGTCAGGATTATGAGATAATGTGTCAAGTGCTTAGCATAGCACATGGCACATAGTAGGCACTTAATATTTATTCCATCCACCCCCCCTCTCTCATTTATTTAGGTCTCCTCCATTAGTCTATAAGCTCTTTGAGGGCAGGGTCTATTTTTTTGTTTTAACCTAGTTCATGGCACATGGTAACCGATCAATAAAGTCTTGTTAACCTGACTGAGTGCTGATGATGGTAGGATCATTTCACTTGCTTGGGATCAAGGAAAGATATTTGCACATATGACTGCTGGGAAAGCCCCAAACCACCTGTTATACAACAAGCTTTGGATTCACCAACAGATGGTGATGCCCAGGTATAGGCCTGGCCTTGAAGCTTCTGAGTTTGACACAAGAGCAGCTCCCAGACAAGTGGAAGTCCCAATGTCACAGAGTACTTAGAAGTAGAAGGCCAACACAGCCAGGACTTGATAGCTTACATTTGCAAATCACTTTATAGTAAGAGAGTACTCCTACACCTACCATCTCATTTCATAGGGCAACAGGGTTGGAATTCAAAGAAACCTGCTGACTTGACCCGGATTTTTCCAACTACCAGGCCAGATCATAGGGATTGGAATGTCTTTCCTTCCACTCAACTAAGCAAAAAGGCAACAAGCACAGTTTACCCTCTAAGACACTAGACTAGCGGTTCCTATTTTTATTTATGGGTTAAAAAAAATAACCCAGCACCCATGTCCTTCTCAGACATCAGGACAAGTTCTACCCTCCAGCCGAAGGAGACCACTCTCTGATATTAGTCATCCTTAAGATGATCAGAAAAGCATTTCCATTGGGAATATATTATAGACTATTGGAAGTTACTCTGAGGGGAATGACCCCCACTACTGAAGACTTGCTTTTCTTTTGGAGTATGACTATTTGCCTTCAAATGGCAGGAGTCCAGACAACTTATCTGGGCTATTCTGATTTTTTTCTTTATAAGATCCAGATTGTTTTCCCTAACATGGTGAGTGTCAAGGATAGTTCTGGAAGGACAGCAGCTCAAGACTGTATTCTATACGAGCACATCCTGAAGACTGTCCCCAGGGCTTTGTCCTCTGAGGAGGAAAAGACTATTCTTTATTTCTTTTAGCTATTTCCCCCCTGCCCTCCCTGCACTGTCCCCACTATTTGTAGTTGCTTTACTTTTAGCTTTTGTTTTTTTTTTTTTTAAGGGCTTTTTGTAAGGGCTCAGGCCCTTACAAGCGCCAAGGCCAATGTAATATAGGAATCCTGTAAAATTTTGTTTCTTGTGGGGAGTCAGCTCATGAGATAGACATGGTCTGTGTGCATCTAAAGTTTGGGTGGGGGGGGGCATCCCTGAGTCACAGGTTACACGCTAACTGCTATATAAGATTCCAAACCCTATAATTTAAGCTATGTCAACTTCATAAAATATGAGAAGAGTATGGATTGTGGGAGGCTATTATAATAGTAAAGTCCTGAACTAGGATGGTGAGACTACATAAAACAGGAGAGCTATGAGAAAGCTGAGAGAAAGGACAGGATTTGGGCGCCTGAACAGATATAGGTGATTGAGGAGAGGCAGAGTCAGAGATTATGCTCTAATTTTGAAGCTGGAGACCTGAGAGGGGAGGGTGGCATAAAGAGAAATAGAGATGCCAAAGGTAAGGGTGGGTTTTTTGGGAAGAGAAGGATGAGTAGAATACGCTGTCTGATACATTTCCTCTTCCAGCCTACACTCTAGTGTCACCTCCTAAAAATGGTCTTTCCTTTCCAATGTCCTCAATGAATGCCTTCCACTTTCCCCCAATATGATTTTACTTTGAACATCCTTATCTAGGTCACATATTGCTTTTGCTCCAATAAATACCTGGTAAATTCCTTGAGAGCAGGGACTGCTTTGTTTCAGTATTTGTACCTCTAACATCTACCTCCAAGATGCCTAAGAAATGCTTCACAAGATTTTCAAACAAAATAGAAGGCCATAGTTTGAAGAATGGCTAGATAAATTTATGATGTGTAAATGTAATGATATATTACTATTCTATAAGAAGTGACAGATGACAAATACAGAGAAGCTCAGAAGGATTATGTGAACTGATGCAGAGTCAAGAAAACAAGACACATAATTATTGTAACAACATAAATAGAAAGAACCACAAAAAACCTGAAAGCAAATGTTACCAAATTATAAAGAACAAGCATGATGGGGTAGGTAGGTGGCGCAGTGGATGGAGCATTGACCCTGGAATCAGGAGGATGTAAGTTCAAATCCAGCCTCAGCCACTCTAGCTCTGTGACCCTGGGCAAGATACTTAACCCTGCTGGTCTTAAAAACAACAAAACCTCAACCAAATGAAAAAAACAAACCCTGGGCTGAAAAGACATGTGAAGACCCTAGTACAGCCCACACATTTTCAAGACGTTCTCCTATACTGTTTTGAGAGTTATGTTATCACTCTTGCTAACTGCTCTGCTAGGTTGCAGCTCTATCATCATCAGGCTCTCCCAGGACAAGCTCATCAACAGGAAACTACCTCTGCCCTCTGACTGGAGGACTAGAGGGCGGGGCAAAAAACTCTCCCAAACTTTCCCTTTAGAGAAGGTTCAAATTCCAGCTAACTCTTCATCTCCAGCCAGGGCATTCTACCAATCAGGCCCACCCCTCTCCACCTTTTTAGCTTCCCTTTGCATACTGTCTTTTCCCTCTGAAGGTAATAAGCTCCATGAGGGCAGGGGCTGTCTTTCTTTCTCCTAATTGTATCTCTAGTGTTTAGCACAGTGCCTGGTACACAACAGGAGCTTAATAAACGTTTATTGTACTGTATCATATAATGCTTTTTTTTCCTCTTAATTTCCTTTTTTGTTTTAAAAAATAAAAAAGCATTTTTTTAAAAAGTTTGTTGAATGAATTATGGAATCAAGGTAGCATTATATAGAGGAAAAAAAACCCACTGGATATACAGTCAAAGGACCTAGTTTCCACTTCTACCAGACCTGTCACCTTGGATATGTCATTTTCCCTCTATGGGCTTCAAGGTTCCTAATCTATAAAATGACCAGTGAATTAGACAGCCCCTAAATTCCTTCTGGATCTCAAAACTATTGCCTTTACAAACTGAGGAAAAGCAAGAAGCCTTCTGGCTAAGAGGAGATAACCTGGCCTTTCTTCTTCCTGCTTACCTGGTATCTTGCAAGCTATTTCCATTATAGATATACATGCGTTTCACAGTTGCTCCATGGGGAATTTGAAGAGAAGCCAGGCCATGGGCAAAATTAGGCTGCAAACAGAAAATATGAATTTCATTAAGTATACTGCATCTTTTGAGATTCAGAACCTGTTAACAAAGTTAACAATACTAGCACCATTCCACATACAGCAAAATCAGAAAATGGATATAAATGATGCTTATCTTTTATTAAAAAATCAAGTTAACTACTTTTTCCCTCAAAAGGAATATTAGAAGCATTTTCCTTTAAGCCAGAAGTTCTCAATTTTTTTGGTTTCCAGACCCCTTCAAAATTCTTAAAAAGCTTTTTTTATGTGGGTTAAGTCTACTGACATTTACCACATTAAAAATTAAAACTGATAAAATTTAAAAAATATTTATTAATTCATTTAAAATGATAAACTATTATATGTTAATATACATAATATACTTTTATGAAAAACAATTATGTGCTCAAATATTAACAGGAAGAGTGGCATTGTTTTACATACTTTAAAAAATCTTTTAAAATCAAATCAAAATGGACTCTCACAGTTGTTTCTACATCCAATCACTGTAACATTGCTGTTTTGGTTGAATTATATGAAGAAAATCCAGTTTCACAAAGATATGTAGTTAAGAGAGGGAAGTATATTAACATGCAAATGACATCTTAATATTATTATGAAAATAGTTTTGACCTCATGGAGCCCTTGAGTCTTGGAGATGCCTAGGGGTTCACAGACTACATTTTGAGAACTAATACTTTACACAAAAGTGAATTTTCACATACATCCCTCCCCCCAAAATTAGGGAGTAATGATTTTCAGATTATAAAAAAGATTAACCACAAGCTCTTCTTTTTTAGCCTATTTAAAGGTTTCCTTATTAAAAGGAGAAAAGTTGGGAAGGTACTGTTAGGAGCCACAGCCCACTGAAAATTTAGAAGATGAAGTCATTATTATTAGTAAAAAAAATTTTCATTTTAAATGTATTTTCAAGAATACATTTATTAAAGTTGGCCACATCAATATTACCATTTATCATTGAGGAAACAGTTATCCTTAAGTACTCCCAATGCTTTGGAGTCTTTAGGAACCTCATAAGAACATGATATACCTCTCTTTTCCTCCTTCCATCCTCCCAAGAAGAATGTGACAAACCATACCCAAACATTCATTAAGCATCTTCTGCATGCAAGGTCCTGAGCACAGAGGAGACACAGGTAAAGGAGACATGGTTCCTGAGCTCATGTGTGGTAGAGGGAGATCAAATATATGATAAAATTTGACAAATGATAAAATTTTAAAAATATTTATGTCAAAACAAGAACAAAAACAAAAGGGGAGAACAGAGTGCTCTGAGAGGAAGAAACTGCTTCCATCCAGAGGTGATGAGAAAAAGAAGTGGCAGGGTCTCTGAGAAATGTGCATTTCCTTTATACACAGCATCATAGGACACAGTCTGAAGGGGTCTTAGATCACGCTAGCTTTCAGGGACAGAACTACTGTTTAAAGCAAGATAAGTAAAAAGTATTAACATGTATCCCTGAGTAAATGACTTAATAATATTTAAAAGAAAGGAAATAAAAAAGAAGTTTGTGGGGCTGGATATTTATTCATTACATTCTCTGAAGTCATGTGCTATCAATGTAGTTCTAACTATTTTAGCAACATTAGAAACACAGAATTCCTGACCTCATATTTTGGAGCCTCAGTCCACGAGTCTAACTGAAAAGAGAAAGATAATCCTCTAAAGTTGAGGTGGAAAAGTTGTTCAGCCGAGTTGTACACTGGAAAAGAAGGTAGTTTCATGTGAATGCAGAAGCCACTTTGGTGACAGTTTCCATTCTAAGACTAACAGGGGCTGGGGACCAGAGAGGACCACTTTGAGCAATGGCAGCAGGCTTTGCTTCCTGGATTTGTCACCTTGGCCCTGGGTCAATCTCTGCAGCTCTGAGCCCTGAAGACACTACTCCCCTCCTCTACGTGCAGGGATCCTGTTGGGAGGATCAAATGTTATCGACTTGAACCCCTGATACAAACATAATCTTTTATTATATTTTTTCACCTCTAGGTTTACTGAGGAGGCTTAAAAACCCAGGAGAGGGTTTTTTTAAGTACTGCCATACTCTGAATTGCAATACAACAAAAACTGCTGTTTACTGCCATGAGTTGTCACTAAGGACCTTTTTGCTCAGCTCTGCTTACCTCCTGGATGAGTTGCTCCAAAGGACTGATCAATCTGTTCAATGGTTGGAGCTATTGCCTGAGAGTTAAAATGGACACCACTGAAAGACAAAAGAGGCCCTTTTCAACCTCACAGTTCACAGTGTGAAACCTCACAGTTCATGAGCTATCATGGCTGCAAAATGGACTTTAAAATGGACTTTAAAAACCAAAACCAACCCACAGGTGCCAGCTCAGAACTGAGTTCAAATATTAAAGTAAGGCATTTACAAAAACTATTTTTGTTATAAATCAAACATGAGTTCCTTGGCGTAAAGAATACTTTGATGTGGAAATTCCTCTCACATGATATACAGGTAACATAGTCTTAAGAGAGAGCATACAGAGGGGAAGTGATTTGCCCAGTCACACAACCAGGAGGTGCCAGAGGTAAGACTTGAACCCAGATCTTCCCAACTTCAAGGCCAAGCCTCTAGTCAAAGAGACATATTGCCCCTCACCCTCACCCAAGATTTTTAAGTAAGAAAACAAAAACTACACTGACAGGTTGTCCTTCAGAAGTTCCTATAATAGATTATACACTCACTACTCATCAGAATGATGGATAAGCTGGCCTCAGGCTGATGGAATTTCAAACAATTTCAAACACAGGGACACAGATAAAGGCTGGTTCAGGTAGGTCAGTAGAGATAGTATTCTTTGTATGAAAAAGCTCTACTTCTCCAGTAGGAGGCAGGAGAATTTTTAAAAAATGAATGGATCAGTACTGAATGTTATTGATAGAGCAGGTAGCGAACAGTCTACTAGGACTAAACTTGGGAAGAGGAAGAGGGGAGGGGAGAGAAAATTTTGAGGAAGTGAATCTGTGAGAAGGAAAATGCTTATGAAGTGACACTGGGTAAAGAGTCTGAGGGCCTAGAGAAGTAAGATCTTTGGGCAGAGGGAGGAGGGGAAGGGAAGGAAAAGGGAGGAAAGAACTCTGTACTGGCCCAGGCAGAAGGAAAATGAGAACGAGGAAGACAAACATTTCGGCACAACTATCTGGAACTCTGCACTTCCCTTGTTTCTCTCTTAAGATTAGATTCTTAAGAGACTCACTTCTTGTCTTACAAAACATGGCCCACATTTGAGAATTTCCTTATCAAAACATAATTATACTAAATGATCAACATTAGTCCCTGATCTGACCTAGAAGATGCGCAGATCCTCCGTAAGTCCAGGGGAAGGGGTGTGAATACGCACTGAGACCTTCCTGTGCTGCTGGGACAGTAAATGCTACTGACTGTAAAGAAATGTGCCGATAGATACACTCAATACTGAGGTGGCTGTTTAGTGTCCTAAATGGCTCAGAAAACGGTTGCATGGGATGGACCACAGGCTTGAGGATCCTGGGTTGGGGCAGACTACAACAAGAGACAGTCCCAGCCCATACAAATCTTACAGATGAGATGAGCCTCATTGCTCTGGGGAGAAAAGGAGTGGTGACAGACTACTGAACAAAAGGAAAGCAGATATCCAGAACTAGCTTGTCATGACAATGATCTACCAGTTCTAAACAGGACTTACCAATATTTTAACTTCACTTTAGTCAAGTCATAAACTTCAATTACCTAAAAGACAATACATTGAACATTTAAGAAAAACAGTTAAAAGCATAATAGTATGATTAGATTTTTAAAAATCTTTTAAAAAAATTCTAGAATAAAACACTCATCAGGATCCACAGCTGACAAATATTCTCTTTAAGAAAGAGTTCTGTGTAAATTAAGACCTTCTCTCATGACTTGAAAGGGGGAGAAATCCACACTTCAATGATCGGATGTTCAAATCCAACTTCTACTGGTGCATCCAAATACACACCCTCTGTGGAATGGCTTAGTTTGTTTATACTTATTCCAAAGTTCAATTCCTAGAAAGAAGATAATTGTGAGGACATCTCTGTAGGCTTTTATAGACTCACTCGAATCTAAAACTACCCTTTTCCTGTAACAACAATTAAAAGCCCAGACTTGTGATTTTACTGAATAAATGAAAAACCACTTCTCAAGTGCTCTGTGCAAAGCACTGTGTTAATAAACCCTGGCACACAAACAGAAAAGAGGGTCCCTGCTCCTAAGGAACTCATCTTCTACTCAGAGGCAACAACACATGGAGTCAGTTTTAGCTGTAGGTCAGATGGAAAGATCCCTTGGTCCTCAGGGTAAGTGGCAAAGCACTAACACAAATTTTATTCCCACTGATAAAACCATCTATTTTAGATGTTAAGCCACTTGACTGTGCCAAGTATTTTGGTGGAAAAGACTTGCTGTTCCAGATTCTTCAGTAGTTGTGGTTGCGGGACTTGTATAAGCAGTTGCCAGGCAGCAACTCCTAATTAAGGAAACTTCCTCCACCCCTGCAGGTCAGCACCTTCTCTGCACTCTTTGGTCAAGAGCACTAAAGGGTAAGGTGCCTTGCCCAGGATGACCCAGCCAGTAGTGGCAAGAGGCTGGACTTTTACCTATATCTATCTTCTCGTTTCCAAGGCCAGTTCTTTATTCACTACACCGTTCTGCCTTTCAACAGGAGATGAAATTAACTCAGCCAGATAAATAAAATCTTCTCCAATCTCTATCGTAGAGAATAAACGTTTCCTGTTCACTTCTGCAGCCACTACACTAGGCCATATGGCTATAACTGAGGGCCTTGATAAGTTATTAAAATCTAGATCACATTGAGCGGAAAAATCCTTCCAAAACATCCTGTTGTAAATATCAGATTTGTTATACTAGGAAATGGGCCATGTTACATTAGTACAGGAAGGATTTTACTTATGTATATGCCTACAATTCTCTTGTAACCTAAGATTAATGGCATAGTCTAACCTAAAGGGGAAGGAATCTTAGTGGGTGTTTCAAGACTAAAGAAACTGAAGCTTTGCTCATAGTGTAATTATCCTTATGAAGGTACACAGTCTTGACTTCAGATATTTGGTAATGACAAATTCAGTAACCATTTGGTGAGTTCCTACTGCGTGCTAAGCATTAGGGTGACACAAAATCCTGAAAAGACAACCTATGCCTTCAGGGAGTTTACAGTTTAAGTAGATGGCTAGAAGTCATATAAAGATAATGACAGAATAACAAGATTTTGAGCTAATAAGTTATTTAATTCAATCCTTTTATTTTACAGAAGAAAAAATGGAAACAGTGTCAGTAAGCCCCTCAAGTTCACCCAAATGCTAAGTCATGGTGTTCAAACCCAGGCTTTTCTTCCACTAGTGCTCATCACCTTTGTAAAACACGAAAATTACATAAAGAAACTGGAGTCTTGACTATAAGCCAAAGATACACAGCTGATCCACTCAGAGGCATAAATGACGGATTTGCTTTGATTCCAACAGTTTTTTCAGTTTTTGCTATGTTATGTGTACGGGGCTGCCCCTAGGTGATGGGGACACAAAGACAGAAACTAAGAGCATGTTTGTCTTTGAACTGCTTACCTTTGACTGGATTACAGAATCCACCAGCCTTTACTAGCTGAGCCCAAAGGGAGTAAGCCCAAGGACAATAGCTCCTTTACACTTTACAAAAGCTAACACCATGTGCTATTTATAGTTGACAAAACAGTGTTTATTGCCACTTCTATTAAAAATCAGGTGTCATTGCCCAGTATAACAATTCTGTGGGAAAGTCAGATTTAAATTACATTATTTTGACTTTTGAACCCTCTTTCCTGGAATGATGTGGCAGTCAAATCAAAGTCAGCTGCAAGTCATGTCATCATCGTGATGTCATGGTCCTCTTCGAGAAGGAAGGACAAACACAACTTGGCAATTGGTTTAAGGATGACCTGTACTGTGGATGGTGATAAACTTGCCCTGTGAACTACTGTCCTTGGGCTATTCCATAGACAATAAAGTCTATGTCAGGTAGGATCTCTGGCTGGGGTCATGTAAACAACTAGAAAGATTAGGAGATAGAGGATGTTGTGAAACACTGATTTTGGAATAAAAAAATCTGGTTTCACAATCTGACTCTTGACCCATACTAACTATGTATCTTTAGACAAGTCATTTGCTTTCTCTGAGTTTCAATTTTTCCATTTGTAAAATAAGGGAGCCAGACTTTTTTAGGAGTAAGAACTTTCACTAATATTCTCTGACTTCAGATGAACTGTGTCAGAGAGACTCCAAAGACAGATTAACTACGAGGCAGAAGCCGAAGGGAGGGTCTTATACACTAGAACATATCAGGTCCTACTGCCTGATGTAAGTGCTTTAAGGTGTGACAAGAGTATAAATAACAAGATACTATAAATATAAATTATTAAATTAGACACAGTCTGCATTAAATGCCTGATGGTCATGGCAACAGCACATAAAATGGTTCTCCATGTTTGAAGATGATCCTGCTGATGCTATCTAAATGTCTGATTGTGGTTAAAAAGGCCTTCCCATGATGAACCGATAAATAAACAGTCTGTAGGTTCACTCATTTATTTAACAGCTAATTACTTAATCAACTATTAAGTATTGCTGTTCGAAGAAGCTGCCCACAGCATTGTCTCTCTAGGGTGCTTCATCTCAGACTGCTAGACTGCTGAATTTCAGCCCTCAATGGCATCCCATGTTCATGGCCCACATCATTTGAAACTGAGTATGAGTAGGGTCATAAAATATATCTTGCCTTGTCATTCCATTGTAGCTGCCTCTCACTAGCATGTTTCTAGGATTTAAAGGAGTTAAATTAGAGGAGTTGAGCTAGTATCCCATCATTAAAGATTTTTGTCTTACCCTGGCTACTGTATAGGTAAACTAGCTAACGAAGCAACAGTAGAGAAGACATCTTTGCTACCTGGAGAAGTGTTCACCTTTATGGCTTTGTAAAGGTGACAGGATAAAGTAGAGCTAGTCTTTGGGTCCAAAGATATGAGTTCAACTCAACACACTCAGAGGCAACAACACATGTAGTCCAACACAATCTGTCCACAAGCATTTGTTAAGATTCTATTTACTGAACTAGGTGCTATGGATATAAGTTCAAAGAAAGAAATCATTCCTCCTCAAGGAGTTTACATTCTTTTTTTTAACACAATTTTTATTTTATTTTTTAATTACATGTAAATAAACATTTTTTAAATTCATCTGAAAAAAATTCTGAGTTCCATATTCTCTCCTTCCTCCTTTTGCCCCTCCTTGAGAAGGCAATTTGATATAGATTATACTTGACATATTAGCCATGTCGCAAAAGAAAATGCAGATCAAAAAAACCCCCCAAAATAAAGTAAAAAAGTATGCTTCAATTGGCATTCAGAGAAGCTTACATTTTAATGGAGGACAAGTAAATATAAAAATATAAACAGAATAAATACAAATGCACAGAAAACATTAATTACGAGGAAGCAGTGTGGAAGGCAAGGGAGATCAAGAAAGGTAGTGCTCAAGTCTGGAAGAGAGTGATTCCATGAGATAGAGAGATGAAGAGGGAGCGCATTCCAGGCACAAGACACCGATATGAAAAATGGAGAGGTGAGTTTGGCTAGTCTCCAAAATGTGGGAGGAGAGTAAGATCCAGTGAGACCAGAGTCAGATTGTATAGGGCTTTAAAAGCTAAACAGTGATTTCCACTCGACCTTAGAGGCAACAGAAAGTCATTGTAGTTGACAGAAAAGAGATCATACACTAAGATCCACTTTTAAGGAAAGTGACTTTGGCAGCAGTGCATTGACTGGACTAGAATGATAAGAGGTTTGAGGCAGGGAGACCAGTTAGGAAGCTGTTGTAACGATGGAGCCTGGAAGTGAAGAGGGTCTGAACTACTGGGGTAACTAGCCATGTGAGAGGAGAGAAGGGGTAGATGAGAGACTGTGGAGTTAGAAATAACAAGACTGGGCAAATGACTGGAAATGCTCTGAGGCAAGGGAGAGTGATGAGTCCAGGATAATGCTGGGAGACTTTAAGAACTAGTCAAGGAGAGGGAGAATAAATGGTTATACAGGTAGGAGAATAAAGGAGAAAGCTGCATAAGGAAAGCCCAGAAAAGAGAGAGTAATAGAATGACAGGATAGTCAACTGAGTCAGACAGACTGAAAAGGATGAGGACTAAGGACTGGCAATGAAGACATGAACTTTAGGTAGAGGAGTTTTAGTTAAGTAACAAGGTAGGAAGGAAGTCAGGTGGCAAAAGTGGGGGCAACTAGTGCTGACCTTTCTTTTTAAGGACTTTGGCCGAGAAAGGGAGGATATGGGACAGTAGCTTGAGGGGATATTAAGTCACAGAAAAAGATGTTTAAAGATTGGAGAGATCTGACTATGTTTGATTGATTGAAAGTAATCAGTGAATCAGAGCAAGAGGGAAGAAAAAGGATCTCGTGCCAAATGGCCTCACATTTCTTGGTAAGGTAAGAGTCAAGATCCTGAGACAAGAAAGAGATGGGGAAGAAAGACGTGTGGGTGACTTGAGAAGGGAATAGAAGTTTTGGAACAGTTTCTATAGAGTGAGAAGCAATTACAGAGGAAGAAAAGGACTACCTAGCTGCTGCAAGAACCCAGCTGAGCAGAGATAACATGAATTTGCAGTGGACCCACTTAGCATGCCTCCTAAGGCTTCCTCTACCTGTGTTCAGAAGTTGGAGAGGAAAAGCACAGGAATAATCCAGAGCAGAGCTTTCATGAGAAGGGAGTGGCATATGGACAGTGTGGAGCTGAAATAGCTAACTCCTGGGTTGATATCAGAGAAATAGGAAAGTAAAAGCAGGAGTAGTGATCTGAGAACATACCTGAGAGGTAGAGGAAATAGAGGTATCAATGAAGGTAAAGAAGAGGTTTAGGAGGCTTAAGGAATAGGAAAAGGTAGAATGATAGGAGGTTATGGTCATGTAATATAATGTCAAAATTTCCAAGGGTGGAAGCAGAATGCTTGAGGGTAATGATGATCATCCCTATGTGTAACTGCAGTGGAATATAAGTTATAGAAATTTAAGAAGGCTAAGGAATTGGGAGGTTAAGGATCTGAGGGAGCACCTATTATCTATATGAATATTAAAGTCTGCTAGTAAATGGGTAGGAGTAGGGATAGACGAAAACGGTAAGCCAGGCACTAAATTCCTTGAGAAGAGAGGGGAAATGACTTGAAAGGAAGGGGAAGAGGACTGGCTGGAAAATTCAGACTGAATAGATTTCAAATGAGGAAAGGTTGATGAGTGATAGTGGTAAAGGAGATTCTAAATAAGTGAGGTGCAATGAAAATGTCAACTCCTCCAGGACCAGTATAATAGCAGTGAGCATGAGAAGGTATATGGCCGGTGCTGGAAAGGATAGCAAGTAACCTTGCACATGCCTTCACTTCTTTAAGCCTCAGTTTCCTTATCTGTAAATACTACCAGCACTACCTTACAGAATTATTGAGAGGAAAAAAAACCTCATAACCTTAAACCCCTAAAGAAATGGATAGTATCAGGATGACAGAAGAATCAAGTAAAAGTATCCAAGTGCTGCTCTTCCAATACATCTTCTGTGCTTAGCCTGATACACCTTCAAAGAGACACATTGTAATTGATCTTAGGCAACAGGGTTCTTAGTTGGTATCCTATGAATTCTATTTGTCACCTGTTCCATGTTTGTAATAGTTCTGAGAAATTTACTTACACAATTTTCTGGAGGGAAAAGGCTGTCAAATTCTTCTTCACAGTTTTCTAGAAGTCCAATAATCATCAAGATTTTTCATGCTTGATCTATCTTCCAGAACCGTTACTTTCAAATAAATTGCTATCCAGTCTTTGTCCAGTTATTTTCTAGGATTATTTCTTTTGTGTTTTCACTTTACCTTGTCATTCCATCAACTTCTTGAGGAATTTAATTCCTTTTATGTTTGGGAGTGATTTTAAAATTCTAAGCCTCTAAGAAAAAAATCCATTCAAACAAACAAGCTCCCAAATGATCATACATAAAACTATAAGCTCCAAATTATGTTTTTTTAAAAGTACTTATAAACAAAACAACAAAATGTCCTATTTGCTTCTTTGCTTCCTTCTGACCTTTTTCTGTGTACACCCAGATTTTCTGCCGTAATTGTTTTTAACATCATCACAGTCTACATAATGGGGTTTTAATTGTTTTCCTCTGTTGAGGAATTTCTGGTTTTGCTTTTGATGATACCTTTTTCTTTAAAGGCTGCTGACTGATTCAATTTTTTTTAATGTCTTTTCATTGGGTTAGAACTCTTTTCTGGCTTACTAATTATTGACATTACCTATTTTCAGTATTTCCCATGGCCTTTTTTTTGTGTGTGGCACTTTTACTGCTACTTTTTGAGGTGTGGGGGCTATCAAGGAGGTGGGTGTTTTTGTGACCTCTTACTCTAACTTCTTCCAGGATCCAAAAGAAACCTTGGTTCTTTCAAGTACTCTGGACAGTCTACATCCTCAACCAATGAACACCAATAAACTACAATGCTTTAATGTTGCTGCACTGGAGATATCCCTGGCACAATGTAAAATACATTTCCTTACTGCCCTTCATTAATCTATAACCTGAAGGAAAGAAGTTCGTGATAGGGTAAATGGAGAAGAAAGGGATAACAGGTGAAGAAAACAGCTGGAAAGTGAAATGTGTGGACAGGGAAGAAGAATAGGGAGGGCTGAAAGGAAAACACCGATTGTTGTTTTTGGACAAACTTTTAGGCATCATAGGCTGAGAAATACCAGTGTAAAAGACATATGAATGGCTCTTACAGTAGTACCCAGGATTTACTAATAGTTTGGCAATAGTATTTCTTGTGTTTGGATATATATGTATCCCAGGTCCAGCAGGCCTGGGCCATCAGAAAACACCAATGAGCCTCTGGAGGTGACGTTATGGGTAGGTTCCATGAAATTACAGGAGACACAAATGGCATAAAATGGGTTTTGCTTAACACTACCTTTTCTTCATTGGTCTTCAAAAAGGGCTTTAACGACTCAAGTGGAGTTAATTGCTATGAACAGCTGTGGAGTAGGAGTGAAACACAGGCCTGCTCAGTGACTCACAGGATCAGGTTCTGATGGGCTATGAAGTACCAAACTGCAGAGCATGAAGGTCTCCCATGTCCTCCAGGAAGTGTCCCAGTTCCTCTTTCCCCATTAACAATCCAATGTGATGCTAGCAGGGGGATTTGCCAGAACAGCTTCAGTGCCTACCTGCTCCTCATCATGCAGTTTACCACTCTTTCCTTACCTCCCTCATAATCCCAATTTCAGTATTGCTTAAAGGGTCTGGGCCCACAGATAGAAGACAAAGAATTCTGATTGCAAAGAATATGAAGTCCATTTTCAGACTTTTCTCAATGTATTAATCAGTTATGTTGCATTTTTTTCCTTCCCTTTTTGTCTTACAAACATTTGTTATATAGGATAGCTCTCTTTGGGAGAGGGAGAGGAAGGGACACTGGGGAATATTTTGTTAATGTAAAAATATATCAATAAAAGCTTATTTTAAAAAAGAGAATATGTGAGATATACTATTTTCAGAGAAACTACTTTGAGACTCAGGAAATTCATGTTCTTTCTAACTCAACCCTCTTTGGCTTGGGCCAAAGCTAAATCTTGATAACTGACTCTCGTGATCTGAAATTAGTCTATAAACCTTTCAAAAGGGATACACCATAATCTGAACCTGCCTTTGAACTTGTAGCTTTGAAACAATAAGGCTCCTGTGCCCCATAATCAAGCTACGAGCCACCTTGGGATCTGTAAACAATGCGTTCAAGAAGTATCTTGGACTAAAACAGGTTCGATGAATGGGAGCATCCTAATTTGCACACAGCTCAAGCAGACTATCATGTCAATCCAAAACCAACATTCACTCAAGGTCTCCTATGCTCAAAGAAGTCACCAATAAAGAGTTGGGGAACTCCCAAAGCTGCACTAATCCGCACAGGATGAAGACAAGGTCAGTCTGTCCCTTAACAGACAGTGCCTAACACCAGAATCTGGCAAAATGAAAGACTTCCTCTGCAAAATATTTTTAGCCCTACACGGTGGAATCAGGATTCATCTTAAATCATTTCTATGTAACTGTCCCTATCTTGCCATGGACAAAAAAATCATTCCCTTTGTGACCAACCTTCTGATAATGAGCCGCTCATTTAGCATGTTGCTAGGCCTATACTCAAATCCTTTCTAGCTTGACTGAACCTGCCAAAGAGCCTAAGCTTTCACTGGTCAGAAGGAGGTACCAGAGCAGAAACTGTACGGAGGACTCACAATCTGCACCAGTGTAAGAAGTGTCTGATCAAGGAGAGCACAGACCTAAATATTCCACATAACAAAATACTCTGGCAAGCTACGCAAAACAAAGTGGTGCCATTTTCTCATTCCATCCTACAAGCACCCACATCAGCTCCCTTGCTCCCTTGCTCTTGTCTTTGTGTTACAATGGCCAGGTCACTGCACCTGGAGTCTGAGGACCTACCCATGTAACTCCAGGTGAGCTGTTCTACCTTTCTGGGCTTCAGTTTTCTCACTGGTAAAATCAAGGTTGGACTTTAGGGTTCTCCTTTGTGTTCTTTATGATTCTAGAACCCCTCCCTTTCAGAGGGGCATCTCTTGGCCTCAGGCATCAACATTCAGCTTCAGAGGGACGGCCAGCTTTCTTTTGCTTTTGTGAAACAGAAAATGAAGCTCCAATAGTAACAGTGTTAGCTCCTGGCTTTCCATTGATTTCTAAGGGGAAATAGGACGGCACTGACTTGGGAATGTCTGAAGTGGAGGATACATAGCTTGGTAAAGAGCAGGGACCACTGGATGAAGCCAGAAGCTTGGGATCACAGGTACCTGACCACACTAGAAGGAGAGATGATTTGAAGGCCTACCATTCACTATTTGGGGTCAAGGGCAAGTTACTGCTCCCCTCTCCAGGCCTGTTTCTTCTGTGAAATGAGGGAGGTGGATGAGATGATCTCTGAGTTGCCTCTCAATCAAGAATCTTATTATGTTGTAACTCCCAGCTATGTGGAAAGACCACTGGATCTTAACCCTGGCTCTGCCACAATATCTCCGCAGGCTCAGACAATTCGCTTCCTCTCTCTGGACCTCAATTTTCTCTTTGTACAACAAGGTGGTTGGACCATGTCACAGGAGCAAGACTTGGAGTTGGATAGAGCCTTGGATCGTATCATCTCTAGGGTCCATTTCAATTCTAAAATTCTATGATACATAGGCATTTATTTCACTCCCAGCTCTTAGCTTTCTCATCTGTAAAGTGGGCTATGTGAGCATTAAGTACCTCTTAATAATCAAGGACAACATAGCTGAGCTACTAAGAGTATACAAAATCCATCTTGTTCAGCATAACAAAAATCTTTTATCCTCTAAAAAGCATGCAGCTATACTCAGACTGAATGACTGTGAAATACCAAATACCTCAGATGACATTTGTTTACCTTTAGTCGCTGGTTGAAAGCATCAAACAGTAGCTTGATTCCATCCTGAGTCAGGTTAAGGATGAGGTCATGACTAAGTGGGGCCTGTAAGACAATGGGAAAACAATATGAGGATTCCACTCACCTTGTTAGGATTTATAAAGCATTTATTCTGTGTCAATATTCTGCACTAGGAGCTGAGGGAAATACAAAAGCATAGGCAACAGTCTCCATCCACAAGGAATGTCACAGACCAATACGAGATTTGGAGACTAAGAAGTTATTCTATTTATGTGAAATATTTGTTTTCAACCAGCAGTGTTATTTCTACAACACTAGCTGATGAGATATTTATGTACCTGACTTTCATAAAAGTATATTCCATTTTGCTCAACTTATGCAGAAATGACATTTTTATTGTAACTTCACTCTTTTGGTCAAATGCTAAGAGGAAAGCCCTCCCTCACTCAAAACAAAGTCAAGTGCAAGTCATGTTGTTATTTCTGATGGCATGGTCTTCTTCAGCAATGAGGGATGAACACACCATGGATTCAATTATCATCTCAAGGCTGATGACTCTTGGATGACTGTACCCATTATCTTTCCCCCTAAATCCCTACTACTACTGAGGGCACTCCCAAGTCATGAGGCTCAAAGCCTAGGTATCATCTTGGACTCCTTACTTTCTCTCACCGCTCCCCCCCCCATATCTAGAGTGTTGCCAAATATCGCCAATTCTATCAGGTGTACATGCCCCCTTCTTTCCTTTCACATTGCCACCACCCTGGTGCAGGCCCTCATCACCTTATACCTGAGCTATTCAACAGCCTTCTGTTGATCTCCCCACCTCAAGTCTCTCGCAACTACAGTCCATCTTCTATTCAGCTGCCAAAATGATCTTCCTAAAGTGCAGGTCTCACTATATCACCTGTCTCCAACATTCAATAAACTCCTGAGGTACCTCATTACCTTTAAGATGAAATACAAAATCCTACATGGCTTTTGAAGCCCTTCCCACTTTCCCAGTCTTCTTATATCACACTCCCACATCCATACACACTACTGTCCAGTGACTCTGGCCTTGCTATTCCTCCATCTCGTGAGCCTGTGCCTTTTCACTAGCTGTCCCTTGTGCTAAGAATGGTTTATATCTGGTCCTCTTTTTTGGTAGGGCTGTTATCAGAGTCCAGGTGTATTCAACTAGCTTACCATTCAAAAAGTGTTAACACATACTATGTGTGTGCTGCCCTCAGGGACTTACAACCTAGTAGGGAAGATTACACAAGTATGTGTGTGTACACACACACACACACACACGATCCATTACTAAAAAAAAACAAAAAACAAAACAGTGCCTCAAGTATTCAAAAGAGAAAGAAATCACTTCTAATTTGAGAGACAGAAAGAAGGCAGAATTTCATGAAGGTATCAGCATTTGAGCCCAGTGTTGGTAAAATGGGGATAATATTTATACAACCCACCTTACAGGGATGTGGTGCTGATGAGATCACAAGAAAAATATATGGATAGGAGCTGCTGTGAAATGCTAGCAATGACAGAAGAGATGTGGGTGAGATTTCCAGAGCCAGGTATGAGCAAAGATACAGAAATGGGAAAAGGTATTTGTTTTGAGAACAGCAAGCACTCCTCTTTCTTTTTTGGAATACATATGTGAAGGGAATAGTGAAGGAGAAAGGGATGAAAAAACAGACTGTGGAGGACCTTGAATGTCAGGCCATGGAGTGTGACCTGATCCTATGGGTGATGGGAAGCCCTTGAAGATTCGTGAGCAGGGGAACGACATGATCAGAACTATGTATTAGGAAGAAGTGGACAGTGTGGTGTAGTGGGAAGAACACTGGATCTGAAATCAGAAGATCTGAGTCAGCATCCCTATTCTGCCATTTACTGGGAGTGTCATCTTGGTCAAACCCAAACTTCCTCCTTTGTAGGATGAACTTCTACTGGAGGATTTCTAAGGTCCCCTCTGGGTCTAATATCTGTGGTCTTCTCACTGGATCTGGAGTCAAAATGACTGGGCTTCAAACTCTGGCCCTGCTAACAGCCAAGTCATAACACCTATATGGGCCTCATCTGTAAAATGAAGGGATTGGATGGGGTGATTTCTAAGACTTCTACCAACTTCATTGTTTTTATTATATTTGAATTTTTTAAAACATATACAAAATAAGAAAAGAAAAAAATCACTGCTATGTACATGTAGTAGAACATAAGACAGGATTCAATATAAAGGAATATATTTTCATTTCAAGAAAACCTATATAATAAACACTACACGTTATTTTCAAAAACCTCCATCTTTTCTTTGCTTCCTCATGTTTTCTTCTGTCCTTTGCTGTGCACTTTTTACTTTATTTTCCCCCAAGAAAGCTACAATTAAGTGTAGATATTTATATATACGTATAGATACATACACCTATACATATACACATAGATATCCATAAACACACACACACACACACATAAATGCATATATGTAAGACCATATTATGCTTATTTCCATTTATCATTTGTTTCTCTGTAGGTAAATAGCATCTTCCTTTATAAGTTCAAGTCTTTCCATATATTTCTAAATCCACCAGCTCTTCATTTGTTATACCACAACAATATTCTGACGTAATCATATCTATCTGGGATATTGTCTATGAGTTTATTCCCCCCAATTTTTCTGTATTCCTTTGGCTACACAGATTTTATCTATACAAGAAATTTTTCATTTAAAATAAGCAAAATTATCTATTTTACATTTCAACCCTGCTCTCACTTTATGTGGTTTAAAGTTTGATACGACTGAATCTAGTTCCTTCATGTCTGGTTTCCTTGAAATTTCTTACCCTCTGCTCTTCCAAATGAATGCTGTTGTTTTTTCTGACTCAGTAATATATTTTTATTAATTTAATTGGGATGATATTACATAGATCAGTTAGCTAAAGTTGTCATTTTTCTTATTATATTAGCTTTACCCACCCATACACAATAAGTATTACTTCAATTGTTTAGATCTAACTTTGTATAAAAGGTGTTTTGGGTTTCTATTTGTATAGTTCCTGTGTCTGTTTTGGCAGGTAAACTCTAATTTTTTGTATACCCTCTAGTTGTTTTATGTGGTCTAAAAGTACTGATTAATATGGCTGATACATAATATAGTTTCCCTATTTTTCTCTTTCGATTAAATCTGATTTTAGCTTTAACTTTGTCTGAGATCATGTGTACTATTCCTGCTTTTCTGCATAATAAATTCTACTCCTGACCTTTATTTTATGTTTACTTACGACTCTTATTTTTATAGCATTCTCTAAAAGCAGCATACTGTTGAACTGAAATTTTTAATCTGCCCTCAGTTTCCATTTTATGGGTAAATTCATCCCATTCACACTCTAAATTATAATTACTTGTGTATTTCCTCCTTCCTATTCTCACTGTCCTTCTCACCCTATTCTCCTATCCCTCCTCACTCTACCTTACCCTCCTATTCCTTAACCTATCCCCCCACCAAAACTACTCCTGTATCCTCTCCCTGAACACTATCCCTCTAGTCTTTCCTTTCTGAATTTAGATTTTTATACCCTTCCAAATACATATGTTCCTCTTTATTCCATTCCCATTAATCCATACCCCCTTTTACATGCCTCCCTTATCCTATTCCCTATCCCTCCTTCATCGTCTCCTCCTGCCCTCATTTCTTTCTGAATTTAGGAAACTTTTATGACTGTACATGTGTATGTATTGTTTCCTCTTTAACCAGACAGCAGGGTTTGAGAACTATCTGCCCTTATCCCCATCTAATTCCTCTGGCATTTCATTTGTATGAGATAATTACTCTTTTGGCCTCTTCTTACATATTTTTGTTTTTTAGGATCACATCATATGTATCTCTACCCCACTCCTTCTTTCAAACTACCCAATTACTAATGACAATTTTAGACATATGATTTAAATTTCCACATATAAAAAGTAAACAATTTGTCTTACTGAGTCCCTTCTAATTAGTCTTCGATGTCTACCTTATATTTCTCTTGGATCTTGTATGTCAAATTTTCTAAGTTCTAGTCTTTCTGCAATAAAATCCTGAAAGTCTGTCAATTCATTCAATGTTATTTTTTCTTTTTGTTTTCCTTCAGGATTATATTTTACTGGGTATATTTTCAGGGGGACTCCCAGTTCTTTTGCTCTTTGATATATAGTGTTTCAAGACCTGTGGTCTTTTAGTGTAATCACTGCTAGGCCTTGTATAATTCTAATTGTGGCTCCATCATATTTGAACCATTTTTTTCTTGTTACTCATAATATTTTCTCCTTAACCAGAGGGGTTTCAGAAATTGGCGATAATATTCCTGTAGGTTTTCCTCTGAGGATCTTTTTCTGGTGGTATTCAGTTGATTTTTTTGATTTCTACTTTCCCCTCTTATTCTGATACTTCAGGACAATTTTCTTTGATATTATATCAATATTCTGATATTATATCAATATTCTTTTTTTGACTGTAGTTTTTATGTAGTCCAATTATTCTTATGTTTTCTCTTTTTGATTTGTTCTCCAGATCAATTATTTCTCTTATTAGATATTTCCCATTCTCTTCTATTTTTTTCATTCTGTATATTTTATTTTACTATTTTGTGGTCTCTTATAACTATACTGGCTTCCCCCTTGCCCAATTCTAATTTTCAAGAAGTCATTTTCTTCCTTAAGATTCTGGATCTTCTTTTCTAGTTGATTAACTTTCCTTTCATAATCTTCTTGTTTTTCTTGGATTGTTCGTACTTAAAAAAATATTTTCCTCAATTTCTCTTTGATTTTTTAAGTCTTTTTTGAGTTCTTCTATGAATTCTTTTCAGGCTGGTGACTATTTGATGCTACTCTTTGGGGTACAAAAGGCTTTTTCTTTGGCTTCAGTATTCTCTGAAGATGAACCCCAGTCTCCTCTATTCCCATAGTAAGTCTCCTACTGGGTTTTTTTCCTTTTCCTGCTCATTAAAAAAAAAAAAAAATTAGCAGTTACTATTACAATCACCTCTTATCCAGAAGTGTGGGGATGGTGCCTCTGGCCTCAGGTCCTTCTTGCTGTGATTTTTGGAGCTTTGTCCGGGGCCCAACTTTTGCACTCTTTTTCACCTCCAAGCCACAGCTAGGGCCCCCTGGGCACATTATGCTGGAAATGTTCTTGCTCTCTAAGAACCCTCCAGTGGATATGACCTTCAGTTCTCCCCTCTGGTCTGGAACCAAGACCAAGAACTTAGCTCTCCTGTAAGTGCCCACAGCCAGCAGCATCCCGCCCCACTGCTTCTGCACTTACCAGGTGTGTACTGGTTTCTTCTCGCCTAGGCCTGCATCTCAGCGGCATAGCTAGGCCTGGTGTCTCTTGTCAGCAGAGCCTCTCTCAATCTTCCCCCACTCAGATGCCCAACTTCCCACACTGTCAGGGAGGTGAAAATTCCTGTGACTGAGGTCGAGGCTGCCTCCCTACTCTAGCCCACAGGGCTCACTGCTTGCTGTTTCAGCAGAGCTAGCCTGGAGGTGTTTGCACTACACTGGGCCTCCTGAATCTCTGTCCTGGGATCTCTCTTCAGACCTTCTCCCACTGTTCTTCCCCAACGCTTGTTTATTTTTGCTGTTCTACATTGATCCTGAAGTGCTATTTTGTCTTTGTTTGTGGAGGAAATCTGGAAAGCCTGGAATTTTCTGACCTACTCCATCTTGCCTTCTACCAGTTTTAAATCTATCACCGTTAAATTATCCCGGTGGCACACCTAGGGTGAACTGGTTAGCAAGCTTTTACAAGTCAAAATTGTAATTATTTACCTCACTTCAGATCCTGGCCCTGTCACTTTGGTCTCAGATTCCTCAACTGTCAAAGAAGGGGGTTAAGTTAGATGTCCTTGACAGTCTCTTCCAGTTCTAAATCTATGACTGAAGAATGTCTCACTCCCAGTAGGAAGAAACTGTCTCAGAACCTACAAGGAAGATTCGCTAGTGTCATTCTTCTTCTCTAGATTCACAGAGCTTAGTTTAATGGCTGGGATAAACACCTTAAACCCATAATCCTTTGAGGTGGATGTCATTGAGTAGCTATGGCCACTCATAAGGCCACAACTGTGGCCACCCACAAACTGATGTCACTGTTAGGTGAGACAAAACACTGGTTTAGATGGATCAGGGGACTAGAACCTATGTGGCAATTCTGCTGTGAGACTGAGTAGGGAAATCCCTACTGTTTCAAAAAGGTTTCTGGGGCTATAAAATAACCTTAAAGTAGCAGATAATCCATCTGTCCATTCTCATCGGAAAGCAAAGTGGCTCACAGACTGTCAGGATGATCGACTGGGTTTCCCAAGATAGAATTCTATCTTGGGAAACCCAGTCGATCATAACAGTTCCTTCTAAAGCTCCTGGGTGAGAGTGGAGTCAAATCACCTGCAATAACTCTCCCTTCCAAAATGGGATTTGATTTTACAAACATCACAACTAAACATCACAACAGAGGGTTTTCTAGGGGCAAAGACCCAAATGATTATTTCCAAGACTCATTATGCAATGCTGTTTAAAAACAAGCATATCTACCATCTGCAGTTTGGATTCTGATACATGTAAAGGGAACCAGTGGACTTAAAAGACGAAAAGAACTTCGGACATTAAATATTAGGGCCGGAAGGACCTTAAAGAAAGAGATCATCTATCTAATGCCAATTCATTTTTACAGGTGGACAAACTGAGGCTTGGAGAATTAAAATGGCCTCTCAAACAAACATAACTAATATGTAGCAAAGTCATATTTAAAACTAGGGCTCTCTCTACCACAATACTGATGCCTTGAGGGCTTTGAACTGAGGTCACAGAGCTCCCCACTGACTTGCCTAGGCCTCTAGCCCCTTCCATGAACCCACTTGCCATCACTCAGGTATCCAGAAAAATAAAGAGAAGGTATCACAGATTACAGAACTGGTCTCTCTGGGGTACCCTTCCCCCCATACAGTGGATAACAGCACTAGATAACAAAAACCTACCAAAACACATTTTTTAAAAAATTTCATTTAAATTTATAATTTTTGCTCAAGTTATTATAGTTCAATAACAATAACAACATAGCATATATTATTTTGCCATTCAGAATTTGTTGGCTTTATAAAGTAGTGAGATTAATTTTTGTGAGCAATTTTTATTTGATTTGTCATTCTGATGGAGTGTTACCATCTGTTTTAAATAGATAGATAGATAGATAGATAGATATAGATATATATTTTTAATTTAGCAGTTAAATTGTCTGGTTTGAATAAACTGAAAATTGTTACATTAAAAAAAAAATCACGACCACGTCTAGGCCTAGCCTCATCATGGTACAAGAAATCTCCTTTCTGAGATAAGATTAGAGAAACCATTTCGTAATTTTCTAACATTCCTGTAGAAGTCTGTGACTTATAAACTAACAAAATTCCTTCCGCTCATTCTTCTTTGTATGTGTCAATAACTGATAACCTTGATTTTCAACTGAAGAATATAATCAAATTCCTATCTCCTACATTGTTACAGTGCAGGACGTATTAATTTTGAGGTATGTAACCCGTACATACAGAACCCAAAGCGATTGTACCAATCGCTCTCGAGGAGTATCAATGACACTACTTTGGGACTGGTCCTGCAGATTTCCCTTGTACAGACGATTCCCAGAAGGGTGGCTCCCTCCACCAATGCAGCTCTTACCTCACTTGGTCACTTCAGGGTCAGCAGGCCACTCAGGGCATTGAGAGTAGAAATGCCTTGTTCCATGTCACATAAGAGTAGAGGAGTAGAATCGGAACCCAAGTCTTCCTAAAAAGAGCTCCCTTCCCCATATGTTCTGCTTCTCTCACTGTGTTATCTACACAGATCGCAAATGCTCTGCAGAGACAGAATCTTCAGCTACCTCAACTACTCATTTTTTTTCATCCAACAAGCATTTATTCAGCTCCACTAAAGCAAGCAAACACCAAAACAGAAGGAGACACAGTTTCAGCCCTAGACGGGATTACATTCTACTGAGTAATACACTTAGAAGATAATTTGTGGAGAGCAAAGAGATGTAACAACCATGAATATTAGGAAAGCTTTCCAATAGGAAGTGGTACCTTGAGTCATGCCCTGGAGAGGTTAAAAAGGAAAAGAAAGGGTACAAGCATTGATTAAGTGCCTACTATGGGCTAGGCACCTTACATATATTATCTCACTTGATTTTCGCAACAACCCTGGAAGGCAGGTGCTATTATGATCCAAATTTTACAGTTGGGGAGACAGAGGAAATTACTTTCCCAGGGTCACACAGCTAGTAAGCCCCTGGGGCTGGACTTCCAGGGCTCTACCCATGTTAGGCATGAAAGAGAGCCTGTGCAAAGGCACAGAGGATGATGGACCTGATTTTGGGAAATAGCAAGAAGACTTCCTTCCCTGGCACGTAGTATGTGTGAAGAGTCACACGAAAGTAGGCAGAAATGAGACTGTAAGACATAGTCATGAATCTTTGGTATGGTACAATTTTGGATAAAGCTCAAATGCCTTACAATCTTAGTTTGTTAGTATCATTTTTATCTCCAAAATGATAAAAATTAACTACTTTTATAACATTCACACTTAGATCCCACAGTTATAATATCTGTCTAGATGGAGAGATACTATGAGGCTTTTTTTCAAAGGCAAGTCAATTGTGGGGAAAAAAAAAATGTTCTCTGCACATGATGAAGCAGAAAAGAAATTCATAAGAACAATGAACTAGGAAAGCAGAAGCCCAAAAAGGCATTATAGATGCAATCAAACTGGAACTGAATCAAAATTCAGACCACATCTGGAATAATGGGCTCTATTCTAATTACTGCATTTTAAGAGGACACTTAATAATAATAAGTAGGTTACAACATATCACCAACAACTGGAATAAAAAAGAATAATTGAGGAACTGTGTGACTAGCAAAGGAGGCAAAACAGTGAGTGAGAATGAGGAATAAAGAGAGATGCTCTTAGTGCTCCCCTTCTACATGTGAACTGTTAAAGGAAGAAAAGGAAAACCTACATACTGGACAGGCCCTCTTCTGAAGACCTGAATGCCACAGGATGGAATGTGCTGAGATGTGCTCAGGTAAAAGGATCCCCCACATTGATAAGCTCATAGGACTAACCACTGAAGTATGAAAATACTGACAAGCTACAGACCATGTCTACAGTAGGGAGATTTGGATTAGAAGGATCAGAAGATTTTTAAGGACCAGCTAAGAATCAGGGGATGTTTAGAATGAAGAGAAGATCAACAGAGTATATGACCATATTCATCCAATATTTTAATGGTGGTCACACTGAAAAGGAAATAGAAGCAGCCTTAAGTATCTCCAGAGGTAAGAGCTAGATCTGATTGCTTATAAGGAGTCAGATTTTAGTTAAGAAACAATATTCTAGCAACTGGAGTTCTCCAACAAGGGAAATCGTTGCTCCTAAGAGTAAACACTTTGTCACTGAAGGTGCTCAGGCAAAGGCAAACTGACCCCTTGGACCCCATTCTATTTCAGAATCTAGTCTATGTTTCTACAGACAACCTGACAATAATAACTGCTTCCAGCCAAATGAATAAACATGCTCTGTCCTGAAGATGGTCAGCAGGGACAGCTAATGCTTCTTTGTTATTAAAGTTTAAACTCGATTTTAAAATGTATCTGATCTGGATACCTGTAGCTTATTTTAATTAACTGAATGCTAATATTGTAGTGAGCCAAAAAAAAAAGCAGCGCATCTTCTTTATTTTAATGTCTAGTTATCTGTATCAGCAGATCCAAATGGTGAGCATTTAGAAGCCAGACATTTACACTCACTTTGGATTGAAGGCAATCTGATCATGGCAAGGGCAAAGTAGTAACCTCTCCCTTTACAGATGAAACACTATTTCCATATCTTGGGTGACACATTCAGTCTCAATGAACTGTAATTCTTTGACAATGTTCCTAAGCTACTATCCATTTTTTTCCAGTAGGGGAACATAGACCACTGCTAGAATAACATTCCTAAATTATGTTTCTATCCCTTCAATTGCTTTTCTGTTTCATCATGTGCAGAGAATGTTTTTTTCTCACAATTAACTTGCTTAAAAAAAAATCTCATAGTATCTTTCTATCTACCCCTTCATGTCATTACTACTCATGAACCTACAATGACTTTCTACTATCTATCAAAGCCTGTTATCAGCCTAAAATTTAAAGCCCTCACCTTGGTTACCCAACCCCACCTCCTGCTACTGCTCATCATAAACCTGGCTGCTCTTTTCACTGCCTCTGTGCTTTTAATCATACTAGCCTCCTCACCTGAAGTGCCTTTTCCCTACCCCCTATCTATCTACATAGGCATGCTTTGCTTAATTCTGTTGAGTATCATAAGGATCTTCTAGATGCTAGAAAGGAGCTTAGAGATCATCTAATCCAAATCTGTCATCCTAGAGGTGAAGAAACTGAGTTTTAGAGAGGTAAGCAGGAGGGCTACAATTAATTTCATGAGAACATAGTAGTTGGAAAAATAAAGCCCTAGAAAGCAGAAAGTTCTGTGGGAGCATGACTAAAAGTGGGGAGTTCTGGGTGAGGTGAGCATGAGGCAAAACTCAAGATATTCCAGTTACAATAGAGCCTAGTTATAATGTCTTCCCATCCCAACAGATGACTATAAACTTTGCAGCACATTCCAGTAAAAATCATTAACTTATTTTGCAACTATTTGTATTTAGGTAAGTGAATTTCAACATACAAAAATGGCCAAAACAACCTGTCAGTCATTTAATGGGTCTCCATCAGCTTTCTTTGTCCACTTATGCCCATACACATACACACACCTTATTTTGCCATGGTTATAAGGTATAGTCTGTTCTACATTTTTCACCTGGTTGTACTGTCTAAAGAATGGGGCAACATGCAGGACACACTTGTACTTTCTTCTACCCAGACTTTTCCAATATCAGACCATATAACCATCTCTTCTGTGCAGTTTGCCCTAAATGATTCTATGATTCTTTTATGACCACAATACACCACCTTAAGCTTGTTCTCCTATTGGTCCAAATGCAGACAGGGGCCATGTCTTCTAACTCCTTGGGGTTAAGCCAGGAAAACATACAATTCAGAACTGGGCACAATGTCCATTCCCTAATAAATGCTGGATAAATATTTTTGCCCAGTCTTGCTTGTGACCACACACTGATGAAACAGCTGGCTTGGGTGAGAAGCATAGCTTGTGGAGAGGGAACATTTTCTGTGTGCGAAGGAAGTTTGGGCAATGTGAGGATCAGATTTATGTTCTTGGCCAAAATGCTCAGTTCTAACCAGTCTAGACAAGCCCCACAGAAGTATCCATAGAATGCTCTTTCATGACTTCCCTGTCTCTACTTCCAATTAGTGTTTTCTAATTTAGGTTCTAAAGCTCTTGGGGCGAAAAGGAATTGAAAACAGCAAATCTTGGTGCTGGAAGAGCCGATTAATTTATCTCCCTTTCTTTAAGAATGGTATCTCACTTCTTTTTTTCATTTATTCAAATATAAAGTTGTTATGCACCCTGTGCTAGGTATTTGTAGGGGGGATATCAGAATAACTAAGAGCAAAGTTCCTGGAATCTAGGGATTTACCTGGGGCTAAATTAATAGGGAATATTAATAGGGAAGTTTGTGATATTTAACAATGTAGTGACACAAAGTACTCCCGGAATCCAAAGGAGAGGTCACTACAATAAGCACAGAGTTCATCTTTTTAAAAAGATCCTCAAAGGAGATTCTGCAGTATCACTCAGAAACTTAACCTACAAGTTGCAATTGAGGAAACTTTCCCTTAATTCTAACCTAAATCTCTTACAGAGTACTAGAAGCCTACTTCTAAACTCTGTGCCCTGTGGACACTGAAAATGACTATAGAAAAGATCTTGATTTAAGACAAAAAGCAAAGGAACCAAACCCCCCCTACATTTTATCGCCTTTAATTTCTAGTGTGGCTGAAATATCAAAGGCTACAGTGGTTCAAAGAGACAAAATGGAATAACAACAATCCTGGGGTTGGTTCTCTCTTTTTTTTCTCCGAAAGGACTGTCCCGTCGTTTCTAAGTGTTACAACGTCTTTATGGAAGGGCTGGGCCATACCTTCCTTAAGGGCCGGGTGAGATCACTGCTCAGATAGCTAAAAAGCTGTGTTATAAAAGACAGAGAAGAAAAATTCAAACACAGCCACCTCTTGTTTGATACTTTTATGCTTGGAGGAGGCTGGTGGAGAAAAAAAACCCTTCAAAAAAAACAAAGCAGCAGCCATGTTGGCTACCTCCCCAAACTCATGAGCATTTTGGCTGTGTAAACGCTAAGGCTGCTGAAATGCCAGCAGATAAGTCTAGCAGGCACAAAAACAAGTTCATTAGTCAGTACAATCCAAACCTGCTAGTAATAGCTCATCAAGACAAAACAATCTTAATGTTAAATAAAGGAAACACATTTTGAAGTTGTCTTTTCCTAAAACAGCAACTGCTTGATCAAACTGCTGGCTATCCTGGTTTCTTCTCTTCATGTGGTAATAAAATATGGAGTACTGTATGCACAGTGGCTGAGGCTATAATCCATGTGTTTTAGCAGCATCACATGATGCATCATATCCTGTCATGACTCACTTTTGTTTCACAAAACAAACTAGTCATCACTCACCTGTTCACTGTAGAGAACCTGGACATTTTTAATGATACGACAGTATTTCTGAAGAATTGCTACAGCCTGGGCCAATGGCATTCCTGAAACAAAAGAATGTGACCAGTTTAGTCACTGATATGACAAACTGAAAACAACAGCAACAAAGGGTATAAGAGCACAAACATCATGCCAGGAGGCTGGCAGGGCGCTGCTCTCAGCCCTACCACCTGTAAATAGTCGTGTGACTCTGGGCAAATCAATTCCTCTTTGGATCATAATTTGTGTGTTCTTCATTAGTAAAATGAGGGGATCAGATGGCCTCACATTCTATCACTGTAACTACAGTATATAACCATAAAAATATAGCAACAAGAACAAAACTATTTTGCATATTATTTCAGTTAGCCATCCACCACTGAAACATTTAATATTCTTTCACCGAACTAAAAGAGGATCTAATTATTTAGCACTTTACATTCATGTTGCTTTTCCATTTTAAGGTACATTACTACAAATTGTAGGTACAGGATAATATTTCCATCGGGCTAGAGCCGATGGCTATATTTTCTGTAATTATAACTTCAAATTTTGTGATTCTGAATGCATGTAACCACTTGAGGGTATTCATTATTCATAATAATCAAGACTCGGCCACACACCCAGTTTAAGAAGACAATGAAATGTTTATTTTCATAAGATTGAATGTACATACTACTTTTCAGAACAGATTTCTCATATACTATATTCTTAGAAGTCAAGAACATAATATACTCTTTTTACCTCATCTACCTTGGTCCAGCTAAGTGAAAAATTTCAGTGACATAACAGGATTTGCCAGTTTTTTTTTTTTAAATCAAAAAGCAAAATCACCACCTGTCTAAGGTGAAGAAAAATGGGAATGTAAAGCAAAACAAAAAAAAATCACACTGTGACTCTAAAGTACAATATTTGTCAAGTATGGCCTTTCATATTTTATGGTGTGAAGACAAGTTTTTTTTCTCCCTTTTAAGGGACTCACAAAAACATACAGTCCAAGTTAAAACCACATTTTAATGACAAATTATTTGAGTAGGAGGAATGATGAACTGGGAAATCAGAAGGTCCTAGATTCATTCTGTCTAATGACCATGAGGAAATGGCTTTTCACCACCTGCTGCCTCAGTTCCTTCAATTCCTGAAATAGGAGGGCCACTGGTGCTTCAATTCAAATGTGCAGAATATGTTAAAATATTAAAGACTCTCTTGTTCAATTCCCCTCCCCAATTTTATGGAAAAAAAAACTGAGGCCCCATGAAGGGAACTAACTTATTCAGGGTCACTTAGCTTATATAAGTGAGAGAGCCAGAATTTGAACTTAGGCCTTCCTGACTTTTAATGACTATATCCTTCCCATTAAGCTACACTGCTACTTCATACCATTTTTTTTTTTTAACAGAAACATACAGGGGACAAATAAGATCAACTTTACTGGAATGAATCACATGCTTAATGGGGTATGTGGTACAGCTGTTTTAACTATGTATCATGTGATAGCTAAAAAAGGGTTATTCTCCTAAGAAAAGAATAATTATCCAACAACTCAAGGTTAGTTTCAATCAAATCAATCCTTCAGTCACCAGGAGGGGAAGTATGTGTTGGCCAATTACCCCAAGGGACACTACTGAGTGTGCAGCCTTTGACCCAAAGTATTAATACTTCAATCTCCAAAAACAACAGATAAAACCTCAGTAAAGAAGCAATGTGTCTGCATGAAACAGAGGGTGTGTGATCCACTTAGGAAAATAGAACTGCAATATTTGTTCTAATGGCATGTTTGTTACCTTGATCTAAAATACAGCACCGGACTGGTGTTAGAAGTACAAAAAAAACTGCTTGCCTTTCATTTAATAACAGATATATCAGACTTACTGATCTTTCCCATATTGGTACTCCATGGATATGAAGTGATATTTATATCAAATTTTCTTCATATGACTCTATGCTTAGGTTTTAAAGACTTAGGAATCATTCAACTCCACATCTCTTGGGGAGGGATAGTAGTGAGGATGACTACAAAAAACTGGCTTGATACCTTAGCTCCAAAAAACATTGATAATCTAAAACTATCCTGTCCCAAAAGCAATCAGTCAATCTATCTATCTATCTATCTATCTATCTATCTATCTATCTATCTATCTATCTATCTATCTATCTATCCATATATCTATCTATCTTTAGTTTTCAACATTCACTTCCATAGATTTTGAGTTCTAAATTTTCTCCCTCTCTCTTCCCTCCCCAAGGGAATCTAATGTAGGCTATACAAATATATTAATATCAAACACATTTTCACTTCAGTCAAGTGGTAAAGAAGAATTAGAACCAAAGGAGAAACCCGAGGAAGAAGAAACAAACAAACAAAAAACAGCCAATAGTATGCATCCATCTGCACTCAGATTCCTGGTTCTTCCTCTGGATGTGGACAGCTTTTTTCATCATGAGCCTTCTGGAGTTGTCTTAGATCCTTGCAAAGACGGATCAGCAGCTCAGTTTGATCTTTGTCAGAAACAGAAAGACATATTACCTCTTAACTGTTGACATTCAAAAATAAAGGAATTCTTCCTTAGATTATTATAGCAGTTGGAAAGAGACAGATAAGGGGCTCAGTGAACAGAACTCAGGACCTGGAATCCAGAAGACCCAAGTTCAAATCCACCCTCTGATACTAACTGTGGGACCATGGGCAAGCCACCTAACTTCTGCCTCAGTTTCCACATCTGTAAGATGGGGATAATAACAGCACCTACCTTGAAGGATTGTTGTGAAGATCAAATTGGATAATATTGATAAAGCACTTAGCACCTAGCCTAGCATACAGTAGGTGCTATATAAATGTTAACTATGATTATTATAATTGTTTTTTGTTACCAGTGTTTTTTGAATCTACATTAGTGCTCTGCAATCACCTGATCAAGCAACTTGTGCAAAGGATAATATTAACTCACATTTCTGAAATGATTCACAGTTTGTAAGTGACTTTCCTCATGATAACTCTGTAAGGTAAGCAGTATAGGTAATACTGCCCTATTTAATAGACAGCTAAGGATTAGAAAGAGGAAGGAATCTGTCTGTGGTCTAAAAACTCCTTAAGTAATGAAACCGGTGACAGAATCTGCCTCTGATCACCACACCAATGTCTCCTCCATTGTATCAGGACAGATCTCCAGTGTGGGTTATCTGACCACACGCACTATGGGGCATGTCTATTTAGGAGATCATCTTTTAAGTTGTGTTTACTTTAGTTACCTGTTTTTTAAAAGAAGAAAAACTCACTGCTTATTTATAACAATCCATTCTCCAAATCCCACCTATTATGCACATACCATGTGTCAGGCACAGTGCTAAGTGCTTGAGTATGTCACACTACTCAAATATCATCTGCACTCCTCCAAAACTTAACTGAACAAAATAAAATGCATGCTCACCTTTTGCTTAGTTACACCATTTTTAGCTGGGGTTTTCCTATTCTTTCATCTATCACTGTCCCAAACTCCAAGTGTTTATCAGGAAGGTGGCCAAAGAGTTCAATTGTCCAACTAACTGACTAAGCTATCTAACAGATGGGTTCCAAGGAGTAAAACATCTGCAATCGAGCCAAGACTCAAGGCAATGCTCAAGGGTGACGACAAGAATGAATTATCAACAGATTTCTCATTATGTGAAGTCAAGTCTTCAGTAGAAACCTGTCACCCTTAGAAATCACTACTGCTCTAGAGTTAGGCACTTACAACTAATGAATTCTCCTGTGAAGTGGTTGAATTATTTGCACTCACACTGTATAATTTCACTGAGCTAGAACTAATTACCAAAATTTACACAATGATAACTTCAAATAACGCAAATCTGAATATTTAGCACATATACATTACTATATATCCAAAGGCACAATAAATGCTACTCAGTGATGGGTTTTTCTTTTCTAACAAAAATCTCCAAGGCCAATCTCTGCTAAATAATCTTATATTAATTATTAATTTTTCAGAAGAAAATCAATATTATTTTTTCTTTCAACCAATGGCCTTCAGCTATGTTCCAATCTTTGCTGAATTTCAGAATGAGTTGAAAAAGCAGCAACTTTGATGCTTCAACTGCAAAACGATTTGTAAGCTTACTTTTACTTCAGAGAACAACCACCACCAAGCTCTGATTTTGTCTAAGTTGAATTTTTTTCTTATTAATGGTACAGGGGTGGGGAGCCTATGATCTGGAGGCCACATTCAGCCCTCTAGGCCTTCAAGCACAGCCCTGGTGAACTGAAAAATTAGGTGGCTTGCCCAAGGTTCCACAGTCAGTGTCAGAGGATTTGATCTTGGATCTTCTTGATGCTAGGTCCAGAGTACTAGAGTTCAGTCAAAAGGCTTCACCCCTGAAGAAGAAATGTAAACTGAAGACAGGTGGACTAGATGACCTCAATCTCATCTAGCTCTAATCTATGATCCTATGAAAAGGACAGTAGATAGAGCACTGGGCCTATCATCAGGAAGACCTGAGTTCAAACTTGGCCTCACACACTTCCCAGCTATGTGATCCTGGGCAAATCACTGACCCTGTTTGCCTCAGCTTCCTCATCTACAAAATGAACTGGAAAAGGAAATGGCAAACCACTCCACTATCTTTGCCAAGAAAACCCCAAATGGAGTCACAGAGAGTCGGAGAAACAACTGAGCAAATATATATGAAGCTCTTTGTTACAAAGAAGCATTATATAGCATATAACTGTGAATCTGACATAGTGGAAAGAACACCGGACTTGCTGTTGGAGGATGTAGGTACAAATCTCAAATGCCTGCTACAGTACCAGTGTGATCTTACACAAATGACTATCTACCTCTGGGCCACAGTCTCAATGAACTCAAAAGATCCTTCCCACTTCAACATATACTTCAAAATTAACATAAAATTAAATCTACAAATAAGTTAAACTTCAAAATTCACTTTAATCTTGAGGCATCAAACATCTTCCTAAGATAACTTCTTTGAACAGGATAGACAAGTGATGAAATAATTCTCTCATTACTTCAAATCCGAAGGTCAGTTTTTCTGCCCAGGTAGTAGTGACCTGTTTAACATTTTAGGGGTTAATTCTGAAAAGCAGGACCTGCTAGACTTCACATTTGCCCCCCAATCCTAATTCCAATTCCAGGCAGCACCATAACCCCGCAAAAAGAGATAAATGATGTTTAAGTCACACTGTGAAGGAATTCACCAGACATTTAATTCCTTGAAAGGAAGAAGGTACTTAAAGACAAGTGTCACAACAGGGCATACAACTAAACTGTCAACTTGGTTCCTTTGGTATTATGTTCCCGCTTTTCTTCCCCAGAGATTCTGAATACTCCTACTATATCCAGACTCTAGCTACAAAACTGGCCAGTACTCTCTCAATCTGCAATTGTGGGTTTGTCTAACCCTTTGAAGATGAGTCCAAGCATGGATGATGATGTTTGCAGTAAGGACAGGGAGGGAAATATGGCAAGATAATTTAGAATCTCAAGCTTGATGGGCTTTCCATGATTTGAATAGATTTGGGAACAGGAAAATTATTCCACTAGATTAGTAATTTTGTTCTTCATGGCTCGGATGACACTAACATTAGCTCCAGCTAAGAGAGGTGTCCAAAAATATGGATAAGATCTGAGAACTGACTAAAACTGCAAAAACAAATCACTCCAAGCTACCCATTCAAAAGAGATTGGTGTTTCCACTGGAGTCAGTCACTGTGCAGGGAAACAGCAACCATAGTTAACTCAGAAGGAGTACCTAGAAAATAATTTTTCAGCTAATTAAATTCAACGAATTTTTAGCAGCACTTCTGGTGCTGAAGATACAGACAAAACCCAAACAATCCTTCAGATAAAAGGAGCTTCTATTCATCACACCTTATCAAGAACTTGTCTTGGTACTTAAAGACAATTTTCTTGGATTTGGGAACAAACTAAATTTCAATTCTAAATAACTCCCAATATGTTGAACTTCAACGTGGGAGCGGGGGAGGACTTCAAGAGGCAAAGCATTCTGAAAGGTGCCTTAAACATAAAAGAGATTCCTCAGTTGTCAGCATCAACAACCTTTCCCTCCCCCTCTTTTTCCTAGAGGCCACACGCAGAAAAAGCAGGGCACTCAGGTTACTAACGTGATGAGCAAACCAATCCAAACCCAAGTAAACAGAAAGGTGAAGATCTGGTTGGAAGAGGAGGGGGGAGGGATTATCCTCGGGATTCAACAGGGAAGACGAGCAAATAACCGAGAGAAGGAAAGGAGGGGCAACCCTCGGGCCTGCGGTCGGTCAGCCGGCCGGGATTTATGAAGCAGGACTTCGTAATTAGACGAGCTCTTGGAGAAGAGGGGGTCCGCCGCTGCGCCTCTGCAGGGAGCCCCCGCCACAAGCTAGCCTTCAGTAAGCGCCGGCTGAGCGTACTTGTCCAGCACTTGTCACAAGCCGGGGCTGCGCTCAGCGCCCGCACCGGGGGGCTCCCAAGGGGCCCCCCAGAGCGCCGGGCCGGACGGGGGGCTGAGGGAGGACAATGGCCGGGCCGAGCCGCCGGGAAACACCTGTGGGGGAGGCGTCTGCCCCCGGTCACCTCAGCCGGGAGGGGAAGGAAAGGCTTCTGCCGGACACGACCCGCCGTGGAGAGGGGGCCCTGGGCACCCCTGCGGTTGCGCGCCTACACCCCGCCCCTGGGGTGACACTCACTGACAGTTGCACACCAGGCCACCCCCGGGGTGACACTCACTGACAGCTGCACACCAGGCCCCCCCCGGGGTCACATTCGCTGACAGCTCCACACCAGGACCCCCCGGGGTCACACTCGCTGACAGCTGCACACCAGGCCCCCCCCGGGGTCACACTCGCTGACAGCTCCACACCAGGCCCCCCCCGGGGTCACACTCGCTGACAGCTCCACACCAGGCCCCCCCCCGGGGTCACACTCGCTGACAGCTCCACACCAGGCCCCCCCCGGGGTCACACTCGCTGACAGCTCCACACCAGGCCCCCCCCGGGGTCACACTCGCTGACAGCTGCACACCAGGCCCCCCTCGGGGTCACCCCCACGGCTTCGTACTGTCACACCCACACACACCAGACTTCCCCCCGTGGGGGTCTCAAGTCCCTTCCCCACGCACACTCCCGGCCTCCCCTTCGGGGATTCTGCCCCCCGGACCCCCGCACTCACCCAGCGTGAGCTCCCATTGCTCGTTGCCCAGCGAGCGCTCGGGCACCACTTCCAGGTCCAGCATTGGCCCGGCCGGCCGGGCCGCGGCGGGGCCCGGGTCTCGGTCGGCGCTGCGCGGCTTCCCGCGGCGACGGGGCCCGAGCTGAGGAGGCAAGGGGCAGAGGCCGCCGGCTTCTCCCTCGGCGCCTGCGGGGCCGGCCTGCGGCCCGGGTCCCGCCTCCTTCCCTAGCACCGCCGGCACGGTCCAGCCAGCCTGCCGACGCCCCTTCCCTAACCTCACTTCAACTCCCCTCACCGGCAAACAGCGGCTGCGGGGCGGCTGCGGCAAAAATGCCGTACGAAGACCGTAAAGCGCGCAGGGGCGGGGAAAGGGGCGGGGCAATCCTGAGGGCGGGGCCTGAACCGAATCGCTCCGGGGGCGGGTGAGAGACGGCCAGTGGGAGGAGGAAAAGAGAAGGAGGCGCGGGCGTCCGCCCTGGGGCGGAGTCGGAAAGACCGAACCATCGAGAGGGGGAGACAGGGGTGACCCATTGGACGGCCCTTGCCCGGGGGACTGAGCCAGCGCATGCGTGGTGCCGCGCGGGGAGCACGGGTGTGACTGAGCCGGCCAGCCAGGAGACCGGGAGCCGGAGCAGGGGCAGAGCTAGGGGCAGAGCGAACCTGTCAGATTGTCCTGCGTTCCTGGGGCTGTTCTCCCGGGGACTTCCCTTCTCTGCATCCCGTAGCTCCTAGACATGTCCCCTCGCCTCCTTTCCTGGGCACCCCTTCTTTCTTCAGCCGATCTCCCCCCGAACCCCTTCCCGCTCTCAGCCGATCTCCCCCCGAACCCCTCCGCTCCTTCCCTGGTTCCTCCCCCGCAGTCTGCAAACCTGCTCATCTCCTTCATTCTCAGAAGCCGCTGGGGTGCAACTGGGAGAGATCTGAGTTCAGATTTACCCGAAGGATAAGTCCTTTATCCTCTCCACCTCAGCTTCCTCATCTGTTAAATGGGGGTAATAGCACCTACCTCGCAGGGTGGTTTTGGAGATCCAATAAAATTATCTGCTTTGCCAACCTCTAAGCACCATATAACGCTAGCTGCTGTCGTCCAAGGAAGCAGAGCCAATACTGTACTCTACATTGAGGCAACAGTTTTATCTAATACAACATTAATCCATATCCAAACATTTCTAGCTTGGAGAGAAAAATGTCCAAACTAGCGCGTCTGCCCCGTCCGGTCCCACCCCTCCACGACTTCCCACACGACTCTTTGTCTCCATGAGGATTATTTCAGGTAACATTTGTAGGAATCTTGAATAAGGAAAGATACCTTACAATACAGCCTAGGTTTAACATTACAGAATTGAGCCACCAAACTGCTGTATTCCATTGCTCCAGGATTACTCACTTCCCCTAGGTGTTGTTCAGTCGTATAGGACTCTTCTTGACCCCATTGGGGGTTTTCTTGGCAGAAATACTGGAGTGGTTTGCAGTTACCTTCTCCAGCTCATTTGACAGATGACGCAAACAGGCTGAAGTGACTTGTCCAGGGTCACAAAGCTAGCAAGTGTCTGAGAATCAATTTGAACTCAGGTCTTCCCGACTTCAAGTCCCGCGCTCTATTTACTGTGCTATCCCTCAGTCCTTTAGGGTAGATTGTAATTTAATGCCTTCAAGCCATAGAAGAGATAGACCTTTAATCCATTCACCCCTCCAATCTAAACAGCAACCAACTCCTACAGTTCAACCTGCTATCATCTCTGGAAACAGTCCCACTCGCTCAAAGCCAGGCTTTCATCCCTAGGGCTATCCTAATCAGTCTTCAGGTTTCAAGCTTTTCCTACTTCTAATCTAATCCACCCAACTACTAATAAAATGCTCTTTTCCTGTAACTTTCCTCAGTCAACTCTTAGGATCATAGGTCCCCTCAGGGGACGAGGAATGTCCTTTATAGATGAGATAAAGGAACTGAAACCCAGCAAAGTCAGGAGGGAGTATTTGAGTCCAGATCCAGCTGGATGTCACCACAGTACACAGAGCATTGGGCCTCAAGTCAGAAAGGCCCATCTTCCTGAGTTCAAATCCTGCCTCAGACACTTACTAGCTCTGTGACTCTGGGCAAGGAAAGCCTTTCACTAATGTGGCTCCATCCTACTGCTTATTACACCTTACTATGTAGCCAAACTGGTCTTTTATTTTCTCTGTTCCTCATATATCTCCCATCTCCAGGCAGCTGGCTATCCCCCCTCCCTCCTTACTTCTTCACATTGCAATCCTTAGTCTCCTTCAAGGATCAGCTCAAATGACATCTTTCGTAAGAAGTTTTTACTGATCCCCTCTGCTGCTAGGGGGGATTACCCTACATCTCCCCAAAATTATTTAACTTGTGTTTTTGTGTATACATATAGTGTATATATGCATATAATACATATTATATGCACATATATATACTCATATATATATTTATGTAAAGAGAGAGAAAGTGAGAGAGATAGAACACATTTTCTTGAGCTACTCTCCAAACTCACACTTATACTGACAGAGCGGTCCCCAGAACTCTGCTACCATACCACACACACACACATAAGAGTTCTAGGGGTAGCCCCTTGCTCATGAACCCCCACTAGTATGCTTCATCCCATTATTATCAGTTTCTATCAGTCAGATATACTTAATGAACTTTTGTAAATCAGTATTTACTATGGAGAGTATATTTTGTAAAAAACATCTGCCCCACCTCCACCCCCCAGCCTAAAAGACACATTCTTCCCACGAGCATATACAGAGTCCAAGAGAAATTGAGCTCAAGTTTAGAGAGCACATGTGGCATAGGGATAACTCATGGCTCCTGAAAGTCCATTTGCTGGAGTACTCAAGATATAGAGAATGGTGTATCTTTTCTATTAGGCTGCTTGAAGAGCTTTGAATCCACCTTTCTTTAGTCAGTCCAGTTGATTCTCACCTTCTGTTGCAGAAATAACCATATGCTTTTCAGAGGACAGGAACAAGTCCTCCTGACCCTCTGAAACTCACAAATAGTGAGGAGACTGAGGCCAAAGCAGAGGCCAAAACTATTCTCCTGAATTAAGCCCTCCCCACCCCCAAAATGATTCCTTCTCAGGGGCTTAGTTTGGAATGACTCTTCTCTGTTCTAGCAGATATTTAAATCTTTGGGTTCTGAATCAACTTGCTGTTTTACTCAAATTTCACAGAGCATGACCAGTTTCCTCAATGAATTCAAACAGACATCCTGTGTGGCATAGTTTCATTTCATCTATGATTCCTAAATTGATCAAGGAACTTCTAAAGCCCATGATTTATCAATCAATATCTAGGCTTTCTTCATATGTAGTTTATATCTCTGATTGTTCTCTCTTGTCGTGGATATCAGGGCATATATCAAAATCATTGATATTAAATGGGGTGAGGATAATTCCTAGACTGACTCAATTAACCCTCAATCTGTGCCCTTTGCATTGTCCCTCTCTAGAATGTGAGGTTTTTTAGAGTCAGGAGTGCTTCATTTTTAAATTTATATCTAGAGCACCCAGCACAATGCCTGACACATAATGGATGCTTAACAAATACTTACTGATTATTTGATTGACCACCCTTCTCCATCCTTAGGGGCAGGCAGACATCTGAACTTGGAGTCTTAGATTTAGCACTGGAAGGAAATTCAGGAATCATCTATTCCAAAATCCTTATTTTACAGATGAGGAAACTGAGGCCCAGTGGCTTAAAGGTCACTCAGACAGTATCAGAGCCAGTTTTGAACGTACGTCTGCTGACTCCACATCCAAAACTGTTCCACACTGTCTTAGGAGCCTGGCCTTGAATCCCATCTCTGTCACTGATTAGTATATGACCTTAGGCAAGTCATAGACCCGCTGTGGGCTTCAGTTTCCTTCTCTGTAAAACGCAAAAGTTGGATGTTGTTACATTTGAGGTTCCTCCCAGGTCTAAATCCTAAAATCACCTTTTGGAGGGTTGAAGGGGAAGCCAATGGACTGAATTGTATCACCCAACCTTCTCCTACCCCCAGCTGCACCTCCCAACCCAGAGAATAACAGGCTTGGGTGGCAAGGCTGGGAGGAGACTTGGGGGAGGAGCATCCTAGGAGGGTTCACTAGGGTGTTTCTCTGTTACCCAAATAGGTGGGTGTGTACGAGTTTCCCTGCATCCCACCCCTCCCATTTATTTTTGAGTGAGGGCCAGGACCGGAGTATGGTTTGGGATAGAGACTGCCTGGGCCAGTACTTTGTGATGTGGCCCACACAGAGGGCACCATAATATCTTTTGGAATTTGGAAAAAACCACCTGGGGGCTGAAACATCTCCTCCTTAACTCACAGATTAGGATTCCCTTCCTTTCTCACTCTCATCTATCCTGGCCAGGACTATATTTTGCCTCAGGGCAAAACCTTTGGCCTCGAGGCCACGTGGAGCAAGTGCGACCAAGTTCGACCCTTTGACTGAATCCAAACTTCTCAGAACAAATCCCCTTAATAAATTTTGTAAAACTTGGACTCAATCAAAAGACTGCACCCAAGGACCTAGAAGACCCCATGTGACTTTGAACCTGAAGGTTCCCCACCCCTGGGCCTAATAACATACCCTCATATACTTTTAAAGCCCTGATTCTGCCCCCCTTTTCCATCTTGCCCTGGGGAGGGGCTCTCTCTTCAGTCAGAATCAGCTTAGTACCCCTCTCCTACAATGTCCCTTGTTAGGGATTCATGGTTAGAGGCAAATAGATCACACAGAGGATGGCAACCTCAAGACAAATTCAACCTTTCAAATTCAAATTCAGTGTCTGAGATGAATTAGCTATGTAACCTTGGAAAAGTTACTTAACCTCTGTTTGCCTCTGGTTCTTCATCTCTAAAATGGGGATACTAATAGCACCTACCTCCCAGGGTTGTTGTAAAAATCAAAGATAATATTTTTAAAATTCTTTGCACATCTGTATTAATGCTAGTTATTATTTTTATTTATTATTAGAGCACTAGGTGGTGCATTGACCTGGAGTCAAGGAAGGAACCTTCCTGAGTTTAAATTTGGCCTCAGAAATTTACTTACAGGTGACCCTGAGCAAGTCACTTGACCCTGTTTGCCTCAGTTTCCTCATCTGTAGAATGAGCTGGAGTAGGAAATGGCAAACCAGTCATGTCTTTGCCAAGAAAACTCCAACTGGAATCATGAAGAGCTAGACACAACGGAAACACCACAACAACATTATTCTATTGCATAGCCACATCAGCTTTTTGAGAAGAGGAAAGTCCATAGGGCTCTGACATTTCATAGGATTATAAGATCTGAGAACTAGAAGAGTTCTGGGAGGTCATCTGCTTAGAGAACCACTGTATTTTACAGATGAGGAAACCACTGGGGGGAGGTATTTCTTCAAGGCCACACAAATTATAAGATGCAGGGCTGTGATATAAATCCAGGCTTTATCCCTCCACATCCAGGGCTCTTACAGCAGACTGTCTCCTTGAAGGGAATTTCATTTAGAAGGCTCCTCCATATTTTGAAGCTTGATGTGATTGGCACAAAATTACCTACAAAAAGGAGGATTTCAACATCTTCAGGGCATGGCCTTCTGCTATTCAGAGTCTGGGCCAGATATCCTCTAGGACAACGGCAACCTCATCTTTGGCACCTTCCTGTTTTATGCCTGTCAGTCAGTTAATAAGTATTTATTCAGTGCCTACTATGCACCATACACCGGGGATACAAAAAGAGGCAAAGGCAGTCTCCTTGAGGGAAGGGACTGTCCTTTGCCTTTTTCTGTTTTCTCAGCACTTATCCTAATGCCTGGAACAGAGTAAGTGCCTTAATAAATGTTTTTCACTGATTGACTGGGTCTAAGATTGGGGGAGAGGGAGAAAGAAGATAACATGAAAACAACTATATACAAATAAGTTATATATAGGATAAACTGTAGATAAATCAACAGAGATATTGATCAATTAAGGATATTAATAATCAGAGAGCTGTTGAACAATGTAAGAGAGATCCCATTAGAGATGTATGAGCAGAAAAGGAGGTGGGCCAGTCATCCATCAGAAATCAGGCATAATAGCTGGATAACCCCTGTGTGCCATTGGTGTCCTGGGAGTGATAAGATGCCTCAAGAGCCACCAGGTGGATATTTATTGGGAGGATGAACATGGGAGTCATGCAGGATAAGAAAGTGTGGGAGAGTTGTGATCTTTCTCTGTGGTTTACATTCACAGATCCACGAAAGTACCTATGGGAGCTCAGGAATGAGTCTAGATCCTGGTTGGCCTTTCCTAGTCTCTTTCCACCAGTCCTCCTACTTCTCACCTTTTGCCTTCCTTCCTCTATTACCTTCCATTTATTTCAGCTTCTCATAGTTTAAAACTGCACTAAGATTTCAGGAGGCCCCTGCATTGACACAGTCATTTCTGTGTTGTGTCCTCCATTGTAATGTGAATTCCTTGAGTTTTTGCCTTTCTTTGCATAGAAAATCTATGTAACTATGCTTAACGGTGTCTGGCACGTAGCAGATGTGTAATTATTAAGATAATTAAGATAATAAGATGCTTATGGATTAATTGATTGATCTGTCACCTGTCTAATGTAGGAGAAAGGGACACTGGATTTGGAGGTCAAGGTTTGAATTTCGGCTCTGCATTTATTTCGAGTCACCCTGTTTCATTTTTTTCTTCTTTAAAGTAGGGTTGCAACTGAAAACAAATAAAATAATTTAATTAAAAAATAAAATAAAATGGAGTTGCAGGGGATTTGGTGGCACAATGGACAAAGCATGGGCCCTGAAGTTAGAAGGACCTGAGTTCAAATTCAGCCTCAGTATTTCCTAGCTGTCCTAGCTGTATGACTCTGGGCAAGTGACAACCTCGATTACCTCAAAAAAAAAAAAAAGTAAATGCAATGGGTTTTGGGGTTGAGATGGAGGCAGACCAGAGATGTCTTTGAGGGGTATGCTGGTAAATGGTTAGAGACTAGCTGTGGCAGCAAAAAATATCTACCAGACATACTTTTAATTTTAATCTTCATTATTCACATTTTCTCCGTGACTTTCTTAAGTCTAGACAATCCACAAAACAATGAATCAAGCCCTGATTTGTAGTACTTGCCAATTGCTGAGGTGTAAATGCTCACACTGAAAATTTAATAATCAACCCTTGAGAGCTGCTATCAGCGGGGTGGCCTTTTGCAGCTCCTCATCCTCTGCTTCTATGATTCCCCAAAGCTCCCCCTACCCTTTGCCGCTCCCTTCCATCAGAATGATTTTCACAAACTTCTGTCTGGTATCCCTCTGGCTCCTGGCAGTCCAACATCTGCTCCTGGTTTAGAAAGAATTCTGCCCTTCTCCCTTTCCCCACCCTCCCCCTTCACTAGGCCCAGGCCATGTGAGGGTGGGGGTGGGAGAGTCAACTCACAAGGCTCTCATCCCTCACCCTCTGAGTTCTTGGAGCAGCCAGCCAATCAGTCAACTGAGGGCCTTGGCTCAAAGAGAAATGTCAGGGCTGGAAGGAACCTTAGAGATCTCCTGTCAATTTTGTTGTTTTACAGATTTGGAAACTGAGGCTCCCAGAGATTAAGACTCTTGCCTAAGATCACACAGGTAGTAAGCAAGCAACAAAGCCAGGATACAACAAACCAGATCTCCTGTGTAAAGAAGCATAGGCAGGAGACTTGTATTCTAATCCTGGCTCTAAAACTAACTAGTTTTAGGACTTGGGATATATCTCTTTCTATCCAAGAGGCAGCTAGGTGGCACTTGAGGCAATTAGATGGCTCAGTGGATAGAGTCTAGGCCTAGAGTCAGGAAGACTTGAGTTCAAATCCAACCTCAGGTATATTTTAGCTGTGTGGCCTTGGGAAAGTCACTTAACCCCAACTGCCTCATTCTGGGTCATCTCCAGTCATCCTGATGAATATCTGGTCACTGGAGTCAGATGGCTCTGGAGGAGAAGTGAGGCTGGCAACCTGCACAGCCCTCCCTCACTCAAAACAAAGTCAAGTGCAAGTCATGTCATTATTTCTCTGATGGCATGTTCTTCTTTGGCAATGAAGGACGAAAACATTTTCTGGTATATTTGAATTCATAGTACTTGTCCAATTTCTGTTTGCTCTTTGGTTTGGCTAAAGGGGGTTTACTTATTATTTGCTCTTTTTGATAGCCTTCTACGTAACCAGCTTTGAGGGGGCCAGGGCTAAACAGGCAGGTGTAAATAAAGGGCTCCACTACCCCTGGAGAGGGATCAGGGAAGTGACTCGTGTTGTGAACCTATTTGTCAGCTCACATACAGATAAAATTATAGCGTGGTACCCCTCTTGGAATCTGGAGGCAATATTTCTAACTGGATCCAATTTATTCATCTCTTACTGGAGTGGCAGGAATGGACCTTCTACTTTCTGAAAACATGGGCTAGGCCTCAGACCATATCTCTCCAGGCCACCTATAGATGACCTTTTTCTAACCCCTGCCCACATATCTTCTATGAGGAAAGTGCTTTACAAATGTAGGGAATGAATGAATGAAGCTTTTATTAAACACCTACTATTTGCCAGGCTCTTAGGAATACAAATATGATTTAAAAAAAAAGACAGTTCTTGCCCTGGGAGAAGACAATACATAAAAGAAAGCTGGAGCAGGGGCAGGATGAAGGGTCCCAGTTCATAGAGAAGAACAGCCTGGTGAAAAATGAAGGGAAAGTTGACCTTGACACTGTCTTTAAATGAAGTTCCAGAAGGAGTCATTCAATCAAGGGGAGGGGCCACAGGATGGGATGGCAGAGGGGGAAAGTGCTTACAAGGTGTGAATTCTAGGACTGAAGGGATGAGGAGGTTTCTGGGGTTTAGTAAAGGGGTCCAGAGTGCAGCCTGGTGAGAAATGAAGACCTAAGGGCTTTTGATTAATTAGCTATTGTTTTCAGCCTACCAGACCCTCATTCCTGCCTTGATTTTACGCATGTGTGCGTGCATATGCACACACACACATATACACATACACACACACACACACCTCTACATATATTTATATATTCAGCCTCTGTGCCAAGACCCCCGTTGGTATGGGACCCTCTCTTTATTGCTGGGGATGAATGCCCTGCCTTATGTGAGTGGCAGGGCAGAGTTGGCCAGAGTGGGAGAGCTCCAGCCTTCTCCGGTCCCCTTCAGACAGTTCTCAAACTTCAGTCCCCTTTGGGATTCATCAAGCTTCAAGTCTTTAATACTTTTCAGGTGTCCAGTCATTTCAGGTACTTCTGACTTCCAGTTTCAAGAAAGAAGATGGATGATGCCAACCCTACTTCAGGTTGCTGAAGGAAAAGACTCTGGGAAGAAAAGAGAGAGACTGGCGGTCTCCACCACATTCCTATTCCCAACTTGCTGCTCTGGAGACTTTGGGGAGTTTCCCCTTTGGTGAGATCCAGGATCCTCTTTCTTAGTTGAACTCTACTATCTTGCTTCCAATGACAGAGATCCTTCACTTGTATTGTTTGTATATATTCTCCTATGTATACCTTCTCTGATTTCTATTTTGCTATGATTTGATAAATGGGTTTCTTTGCTATTTGCTATAAATGTTCATTGTAGAACTGGTATTTGGTTGGAAAGCCTTGGATATAAAGCTTGCGGGGGGGTGTGTGTCAAAAGTTGGATGGAACCTAATCATATCCCACAGACTAACAATATTTAAAGGAACAGACAGGTGTATTTCTAGCCCAGTACCCCTCTCTCTGAGGAGAGCAGAGTATCCACTGACGCTCCTGCTTCCCCTCCTGGAAGGGACGAAAGGCTCTTCTTGGAGAAGAGTGGTGGGGAAGAAGAGGCTGGAGATGTCTAACCTGCTTCCCTTTGAACCACACAATGACAGTCCTTACTACATGTGGGTCTCTGCCTTAGATATGTACATACACACCTACGCACACACACGGGTGCATATGTACATATGTGCACACACATACAGGCACACAGTATACATGCATGTGCATACACATACGTATGTATTTATACAACACAGACACATATATCAGCAACAAAATCTTGTATCTTTGGTGCCATTTTTTGGCCAGTGTCTCAATGTCTTCCTCCATGGGGGAGGGGGGCTGTCCCAAGTGCTACATAAAATTCAGCATGACGAGGAGTTCTCATTATGCCGCTGGCCCCAAGGTGACCACAGGCTGCCTCTTTCCCAGGGTCGCAGTGATTTCTGTGCCTCAGCAGGAAAAAAAAAGGCTGCCATTTTTCTCCCTGGCTCCATGCTCCTTGTTCCAGCATCTGGTTCGTCTTAGTCATTTGGCTCCCTCTCACCAGTAATCATCATCAATAATGTTTATCCACCGGGGCCTCATATTTCATATCTCATGTGTGGCGGCCTCCTGGCTGGTGTGACTTCCCGCTCCAGCTGGGAGCCTGGGGCCTCCGCTGCCTGCTTTCTATCTCCCATTGATCCCTGGGGTTGGTGGGGGCTGGCTGTCCATTCAGCTCAGACTGTGCGGCTACCCAATCTGGCTTTCTCACAGGGGCCCAGTACTCAGATTGGCCCTTCTCACTCCCCCACCCCCATTTCTGGCATTGAGTGGGCAAGTCCACAGGCTTTCCTCTTCCTCCAAGTTCCTTCACCTGATGAAGCAATTACCAGTTGTTCTCTCCTTGCTTCCTATCTAGAGAAGAGTTTGACTGCCCTCCTTGGAGATGCCATTTAAAAGTTCTTTTCTTGTTCACCAGATCTCTGCAAAAACTCATTGACTTAGAAGGCAGAAGGTCTGGTTCTAGCACCAGCCTTGTTATCAGATTAGCTATGTGACCATGGGCAAGTCATATTTCTGTGACTTAGCATCTATACAAATGAGGTGATTGATCTCTCAGGATCCTATCTATAGTGAGCTCTGACATTCTATGGCTTTGTGAATGAATGACATTTTTAATTGATTTTATTAGTGCCAAGCTCAAGAAATACAAATAGAAAAAGAAGAGAGTCCTGGCTCTCAAGGAACTAACACTAATTGGGGGGAAAACCATAAATGAAGGAGAGTTCAGCTGCTGGGCAGATGGGAAGGTCTGAGAAGTCTTAGGATGCAATGGACACTCATAAGAGTGAACTATCACCTTTGGGAAGGTGGGAAATTGACCTTAAGGGTCAGTGTGTAGAGAAGATTCTGGGTTCCCTCTGGCAGGGATGCCAGGAAGAGAAAAAAGGAAGGGAAAGGGCAGTTATGTTTGGTTTCAGTTCCATTTGGGCTCATCCAGGGGCTCTCCACTGGGGTCTTGGGCACTCTGTGGTAAGGTAGGAAGAAGCCAGGCCCTGCTTCCATGAATCCACCCTCCCTTAGCCAATTTTGATATCCTTAGAAATTGGTACTCTCTACCTTCTCTAAATCCCATGTGTCATGGCTATATTATCTCCTGTGGCATTTCTATGATAGTCATTTGTGTACCCATGTCATAGCCCCTCTATAGATCAGAGTCTCCTTGAACAATCTTTCCTATTTCTGGGTCTTTGCATGAGCTGTGCCCCATGCCTGGAATGCCCTCCCTCCTTTCCTCTGCTTCTTAGAATCTCTACTTTAATTCAAAGTTTAGCTCAAGGACATCCTCTTATATGAGACCTTTCCTGAAGCTGCTAGTATCTCCCTTACAAAATTAACTTGTATTTATTTTGCATATACTTGTGTGTACATTTTATATATAATAAAAATAGCTAACAGTTATATTGTACTTTCTATGTACCAGGTACTGTACTAAGCGCTCTATGATAAGTATCCCATTTGATCCTCTCGACAACTCTGGGAGATAGGTCCTGTTATTATACCCATTTTGCAGATGAGGAAACTGAGGCAAACAGCGATTAAGTGATTACCCAGGGTCACATAGCCAGTAAGTGTTTGAAGTCACATTTGAACTCAGGCCCCAATACCCTATTCACTGTGCCATCTAGCTGTATATACTTATATATGTGTACATATTGTCTCTCCCAATAGAATATGAGTTCTGGAGGGCAGGATATTTTTCATTTTTGTTCTTGTATCCTCAGTGTCTAGCACATAGGATGCATTTAATACAAGCTTGTTTGGTGGTTGAATAAAAAAGTTATGCCATATTTTGAATAAAAATTTAAATTTTAAAAAATCATCTAGTGTAAGAGATTTTAATCTGGGATCTGTGAATTTACTTTTAAAAATATTTGAAAATAGTTCATCATTTTAATGATTTAAGGCAACCCCTAGCTCCCTTACCCATATTTCAGTATAATTAGTTTCCATTGTAATACTATGTATTTTGATTTTACATATTTGAAAGGATAATTGTGAGAAAAGGATCTGTCCATAGACTTCACCAGACTTCCCAAGACATGCAAGATACAAAAAGGTTAAGAATACCTGAAGTCCTTTCATTTTACAGATGCGGGAGAGGGGAAAGGTAACTTGCCTCAAATGAAACAAACAAACCAAAAGCAGCCCATTCACTTTCCTTGCAGATCCCTACCATTACCCCAGCTTCTCCTGGCATAACTCCTACCATACCATGTTTCCAGGATTTGTGACTCTCTGACTGGCTCCTTTCTACTTTTACTGTTGTTCAGTCATATTCAACTCTTTATGACCCTAGGGGTTTTCTTGGCAGAGATGTTGGAGTGGTTTGCTATTTCCTTCTGCAGCTCATTTTACAGATGAGGAAACTGAGACAGACAGGGTTTAGCAACTTGCCCAGGGTCACACAGCTAGAAAGTGTCTGAGGTCAGATTTGAATTCAGGAAGATGAGTCTTCCTGACTCTTGGCTGGGTGCTCTGCCCATTGTGCTACCTCGATGCTCTGTATTATTTCTACTAAACATCTTTTTTTGTTGAATGATCTTTGATGGTTTTAATTAATTTGCTTTTAAAATATTTGAAATGCATTTACAATATTTAAGCTTGTAAAAGGGAATAATTACCTCTTTTTTTGGGGGGGAGTGTCAATCTTCTACGTTCTTAATTAATGTCATTTTAAAGGGAGCAATTTCTTGTTTTTCTTAAATTAAAACTACCCAGTAAGCCCATTTGAATTGGTAACTGAACCTACCCATTTTCTAAAAAAGCGCTGAACCAGATTAAAAATGGAACAGTTAAACACTTTCCAAAGCAGATATTTCCCTTGGTGTGGGTCCCTGGTACTCATGCCCTGTCTGTTCTGAGGAGCCTTTGAAGGACAACAAAATATTTCTTCCTAAATGTCGTGGTGGTGACTGCTAAATCTAAAAGCAGATTGCAGATTTTGGAATGATTCTAAATCCCCAAAAGAAAAGGTTGTGACCTGAAAACAAACACACCTTATGAGTCACTGAGTGTACTGTCATCAGATTGCCCTCTCATTTGGTTTCCTATAAAAATAAAGATGATTTTTTTTTGCTAAAATATTGACTCAGGAAAACCCAGAAAACTTTAAACATTTTCTCTTCCTGTCCTCTGAGCCATTCACAAAGTGGTGAACCCATGCTAGGAGCATGTGCTCTGAACTGATAACTCAACTCACTGCTGCTCTGGTCAGTCACAACTGGGACTACCTGTCGAATGATCCTGAGAAGACCTGAGATGCTCCATTGCAATCAATCCCAGCTCATTGGAACACATTGATCCAGCACCTCCCTATCCTCTTACCCCTGACATTGAGTGAGGCATGAGGAAATGATTTAGTGGAAACAGCACAGAACTTACTTAGCAAGTTGGAAGATCCCAGGATCTTAGATCTATAGCTCAGAGGGATCCCAGAGACTATTTAATCCAACCCCTTCATTTTCCAGATGGGAAAAATTTAGGTGATTTGTCCAAAGTCATACAGTCACTGAGCATCAAAGTCAGGATCCGAACCCAGAACCTCTCACTCCAGAGTCAAGTGCTCTTTCCATTGCCAGGAATATGTTAGTGAGCCAGTTGTTAAATGTCTAGCTTGGGCACATACGTTTCAGCAATTTGCAAATATGACAAATCAGGGCTCTATTTATCTTTTGGTAATTGAATAAACATAACAAATCTTATTTGTGTTTAGTATATATTTTTTTCTCCAATAAAGCTGCTTGTTAAACATTTATCAGTATACTCCTGACTCCACTCTCCAAAATTTGGAAATTTTGCCACTTAGCATGTGTTCCTGGACAACTCACTTTGCTTTTTTAAGTCTCAGTGTGCTTATGTGTGGATGACAAAATGGACAGAATGCTGGGCCTGGAGTGAGGGAGACTCATCTTCCTGAGTCCAAATATGACCTCAGATATTTACTGTGTGACCCTGGGCAAGTCACTTAACCCTGTTTGCCTCAGGGCAACTCAGAACTGTCTTCTTGACCTTTAGTCATTGCACACCATTCAGTCTGACACCTTAGCTGTCTCCAGTCTTAAATCTCCAATTGCCTATCTGCCATTTTGAATTAGATGTCCCAATCTTAAACTCAACATGTCTAAAACGGAACTCATCTTGCCCCCTTTTCTTCCAAACTCCCTGTTCATGTTGAGGGCACTGCCATCCTCTTGGTCATCCAGGTTCACAACTTAGACATTACCTTTGACTCCTTACTCTTTTTCACTTCCTGTTTTCAGTCCATTGAGAGGACCTGCTGATTCTACCTCTGTTAACATTTCTTGTGTAAAGCTGTCTTCTCTCCTGGGATTCTGACACTACCTTCTCTAGACCATTAAATGTCTTCTGGTTGGTCCCTCTGCCTTGTTTCTTTCCACTCCAATCCACCCTCCACCCAGCTGCCTAAATTGTCTTCCTGAAGCACAGGTTTGACCTTGTCACTCCCTTACTCAATAAATTCCGGGGGTTCCCCAATAATTCCAGGATTGGATAGAAAATCCTGCTATTGGGCACTGAAAGCCCATCACAACCTGGGTCCTTCCTGTGTTTCCAACCTTTTTATACCTTACTTCTTGCCACATATTCTTTGATCCTGTGACCCTAACTTTCTTACTCTTCCTGGCAGGTAGGTGTTATTATTATCACCCCCATCTTACAGTTAAGGAAACTGAAGCAAGCAGAGGTTAAGTGACTTGCCTAAGGCGACACGGCTAGTAAATGTCTGAGGAGGTATTTGAATTCAGGTCTTCCTGATTCCAGGACCAGTGCTCCATCTGCTGAATATCTATTACAGCAAAAAATCTTAACCATTTTCTGGAGGGGGTCATAGACACCACTGGAAGACTGGTGAAGCTTGTGGACCTCTTTTTAGGTCTATTAAATAAAATACATAGGATTACAAATGAAACAGATTACATAGAAATAGAGTTATTAAAATATTTTAAAAACAAGTTCATGGACCCCAGGTTAATCCCTTGCCATACAGGGGTTGTGATCTAATCTATGGAGGGATAACCCCCATTTAAAAATGACAGATCTTTAATCATAGTCAAAATGTTGTGGGGGTATTTGACCTGGAAATATGATTTCATTTCTGTAAGGAACTACTGGATTGGAAATTCTTTCCACTAGACCACAGCAACAACTTGTAAACAATTTGCAGCCTTAGAGAATTGGGGTGAGGGTGGAGAGGGCACCGAGAGGTAAATGTTAATTCTAACTCATGAGGGCATATCTAGTCTGTGTCAAAGGCAATATTTGCACTCAGGTCTTCTTGGCTCCAAGTCTGGCCATCTATCCACCAGTCCTTTAGTCAAAGTATCATTCCTTTTTCAGATGAGGAAACTAACCCCCAAGGAAGGGATGTTACTAGGCCAAGGCCACACATCCAGGTAGTTACTTGGCAGAGACTTCTGGCTACAAGAACATACTCTTTCCAAATAGGTAAAGAGCTTGATTTAAATGAAGGCTATTCAAAAACAACTATAGATTAAAGTCTTGAAAATGAACCTCTAAATTAAAATGCTAGTAATTACTTAAAATAACAGAAGCAGAGATTATAGGCAGTTAAAGGTAATTTCCTTTTAGAAGAATGAACAGAGGATGCTTTAAAAGGCAGGACACTACAGACATGACTGGGAGTTAGAGGACTGGATTTAAATCCTGGCTCTTTTTCTTGCTACTTTCATAACTTTGGGGCTAGTGGCTCCCCGCTTCTGGGAATCAGTTTCCTTTCCTGTGGAATCCTGTGAATGTGCCAGTCACTGTTGGGCACTGGGGATGCAGAGACAAAAATGAAAACAGTGCTTTCCTTTAAAGAGATTATTTTCTACTTCAAGGGTAGAGGGAAAGGGAATAGTGGGTTCAGTAAATACAAATTATACACACAAAGTAAATACAAGTAAATTTATTTTGAGAGAGTGAGTACTTACAGTGGGGAGGATCCATAAAAACCTTAGAGGCACGTGGGAGTCACTGAACAATTTTTGGTAGAAGAATAATTTGGTTAGTCCTGTGCTTTTATTGATTTGGCATCTGTGTGGAGGATTGATTGAAGAGAAGACTGGAGGCTGAAATACCTATTTGGAGACAATTGCAATAGTCTGGGCAAAAGGTGGTGAGGACTTGAATTAGGTGGTGGCTCTCTGAATGGAAAACAGGAGAGGTAGGGAGGATGTGGAGATGGAATGAACGAGGCTTGGTAACTGATTAGACCTGGGGAGTATTGAGGAAGAGAGGTGAGGGAAGATAGGACGATGACTGATGTGATTGGGGGTGATAAGGATGATAAATCTGGATGCAATAAATCTCAAAGGAGAAAAAGGTTGCTGAGTGATGGGAGCAGGGAAAAAGGAGGAAATAGCAATGAGCAGCAAGGAACATGCCTATTCTCCCTTCTAGCTCAAATGTGGGGAAATCTGAGAGAAAGTCCAGAGATACACTGTTTTCATGGGGCAGCTGGGTTTTCTGGGATTGTAAGATGAAGGAAGTCTGAGAGGAATAGGTCTAATCTGAATGACAGTTTGTCAACAATGAGCAGTTTGTACTAGATGTCTAAAATTCCTTTCAGTTCTAATCCTATAATCAAAGGAGATGAAAAAATGCAATTTAATTTAGCAGTTGTCAGGCCGTATTTAGTAAAAACATAGGCTTTATTTGGAACCAATTTTACCTATTGGTCCAATGTGCATGATCATTTTAAGTGTTCTAAAAAACATTAATCTCTCTCCTCCCCTTTCAGTGATTAAATAGGAATTCTTTACCCTTCCCTCCTTTGAGGTTCTTGCTATTCAAATTTCAAATTCAATCTAGATCCTGGTGTCTATGCTTGCTGCAGTCTCCCCTCTTTACTCCAACTCCTGCCCTCATTCTAGATGATATCAACATATATACAGATGTGACTTCAAATGTCCTAACTTCCCAGTTCCTTAATTTACTTAATGCCTTCTCAGTTACATACAGATGCTAACGATTCTTTTGATGTTGCCATGCATGACCCTACAAATGTTTTTTCATGTTCAAGAACTCCAAAATTCCTTCTTCCAGTCCTAACCTTTCATTCCATTTGTGTCTATGCCTCAAAATTCCTTAACCCATTTTTCTACTCCTCCCATAATCTCCAATCTTTCCATTTCTCTGTTCCTTCTCAAGTCATCACCTGGCTAACCTTTCTTCCCTTCCCAGTTGGACTCCTTGATGAATAATTCAATTTTATATTATCTTCTCCCAAATCTCTTGTTCCCTGTCCTATTGCCAATCATGATTTGCCAAACCTGTCCTGGATCATACTTATCAATTGGCCTTCTTTGTTCCTATTCATGTACTGCTGAAAGGAACTGGAGGAATTCCATGAAATTATGCTGACAGGGATTGCTACAAATTTATTATCTAATCTCAACTGGGCCCTTGCTGCAATAAGGCAATGCTTGTACTCCTCACTAATTATTTATTCTACTCACCACAGCAGCCATTCCAAAACTTCCCTTCTCCCCTCTAGCCTCTCACTCTTAAACTCACCTCATATTTCTATCGGAAAGGGCGGTCTTTCACCAAGAGTTCCTTCTCTGCACCTCATATCCCTCTGGTATCATCCCTCACTATCTCCTCTTTCATTTCAGTCTCTGAGAAGATGACCTTTCTCTCTGTCAATGCCAAATCCTTGATGTGCATTCTTGATCCAATCCCTGCCCTTCTTGAGCAATTTGTCTGAACAAGTGTCCCTATTCTCTTTCATCTCTATTGGTTCTTTCTCTGCTGCCTACAAGCATGTCCAAGTCTCCCCTATCCTTAAAAAAAGGCAGAAAAACAAACAAAACCTCACTAGGTCCAACCCTGCCCAGTTGTTATTCTCCTTTCTCTTTCTCCTCTCCTAAATTTGATGATTGACCATGTTTTTTTCTAGGATTCTCTCCTCTCTGGTTTTCATATTGCTCTCTTGGTACTTTCTCATCTCTTGCTATTTTTCCATTCATATATCCACTATGGTTTCATGCCCACTCTTCCCCTCACTCCGGCCTTGTCCTGGGTCCTCTTTTCTCCCTCTCCCACCTCATATTCTCATCAGCTCACACAGGTTCAATTATCACCTTTATGAGGATGTTTCTCACATTGATATATCCAGCAGTGGTCTCTCTCCTTAGTTACCGCCCCATATCATCAACTGCATATTGGACATTTTGAACTGGATATTCCACAGACATCTTAAACACACAAAGCTTATCTTTCCCACCTAATCTACCACGCTTTGGTACTTTCCCATTATTGTCTAGGTTATCCCAGATTTGCAACCTTAGTATTGCCCTCAATTTTCACCTGACATAGTTGTCAAATGATCCTCACAATCTTACCTGCGCAGTTTCAAAAATTTACAGGATCCTCCTATTTCGTTTCTCCCTGCTCCAATCTACCCTCCACACACCTGCTATTGATTTTCCTAAAGTGTAGGTGTGACTGTATTAACTTTCTACGAGTTCAAATTGAAGGTCCTTCCACATGCCTTTGTCATATAAAACTCTTTACAACCTGTCCCCTTCTGATTTTTATATTCTTCTTTTATATAAAATTCTCTTCCTGAATGCTGTGGTACAGACGTACTGCCCTGTTTGCTCTCCTCATGTCACACTCCAGCCCTTCTCACCTCCACAGAATGCTGTCTCTTTAGAATTCTTGGGGCTTCCTTCACGGCTTAGCTCGTCACCTCCTGGGAGAGCCTTTTTGGGGGTCCTCCCATCTGCTTAGTGTTCTTTCTTCCCTTTAAGGTAACCTTACATTATTTGGATTACCTGTTTCTTCTGAGTAAAATATAAACTCTTTGAAGGAAAGGACTGTCTTACTTTTTCTTTGTATCCTTAGTAGTGTAGCACAGTGTTTGGCACATAGAAAATCAAAGCAAATGTCTATTGGTTAGTGAGGTCTTGAGAGGTTAAGCAATTCAAGTGCCCTTCCCATTATTACATCAAGCTGTTTTCTTCTTGTGACTCTGAGGACACTTCTACCAAGGAATTTTGAACTACTTATGGTTTCTGAGGCCACTATTTGCCCTAGTAAGGGAACTGGACTGACACTTAGGCAACCTGGGTTCTTGTCCAAACATCATGCCTACTTTGGTGGTTGTTACAAGTGAGCCAGTGTAACAAGTCCCTAACAGGGAGAAACATGCTCACCTTAAATAAAGAACAATACCTGTTGTGAAAGCAGTAAAGCCTTTATTAATCTTTACATCCATTCTCCTTGAATGGATGGGTAGCCTCCCCAGTAAGGTTACAGGGAGACTACAATACGTGCGGGAAGATGGGGCTTCTTATACTGTTTTCTGAACTTTGGATCTCCTGTGACACTTGTACCCTGGCCATGTGACTCCATGTTCTCCTCTCTGATAGGCCCTTCCTCACACAGCAACTTGGGCCTGCACATTAGTTTCTGACCTCTAACTTGTCCATGCTAGGTCACAACCCTTATCACCTAGGAATGTGGACAACAGAACTTTCTTACTTCCCACAGTGGTGACCTTGGGTAGGTCACTTTTCTTCTCTTGGCCAATTTCCTCCCATTAAAACAGGGGTAGGCGGATTAGTTCTTTCCAGCTCTAACATTTTATGTTGATGCCTATTTTGGGGTGTTTTTCAAAGAAAAGTAATTTTTTAAAAAGTGAATCTTGCTGGTTTATGCAGAAAATCAGAAAAAGCTTTGCTAGTTTGACTCCTTAATATGTGTCCAAAGTAGGGGGAAGAAGACACCAAAGTACTTTAAAACAGCGTAATAAGTGAAATAATAGGCTGGAAGGGCAACAGCCAGCAGTGACAAACCAAGATGACCTTGAAAGGAGAGCTGTCAGAGCAGTCACCTTGAGCAGCCTTACTCCCGTCAAGTCATGGTTTACAACATTTTTGTAATTTTCTTGGACTCATCTCCTGGGTCTTATCACATTTTTATGAATATCCTCAGTGTGTGTGTGGGGACATTTTTGACCTTTCAAAGGTAGATTTAATTTTCTGAAATGATCAAGTCATTCAGTCTGGAGAATTTTCATATTGAGGACCTCAAAAAACTGATTAAAACAATGTGACTAGCTTTGCTATTTCTATTTACTACCTGTGTGACTTCAGGTAAGTCACTTAGCCACACTGAGCCTCAGCTTCCTCATCTTTAAAACAAAGGTGGGGGGCTAGACTAGATGACTCCTAAGGTCCCAACCAGTCCCAAATTTATGATCCTTTGATTTCTTGCGTGACTACAAGTGTGCCTCTGGGCAATTTCTAAAAGAGTTTTGAATATTTCTGCAAGCGTATACAGCATACAGAGGAAATGCTTTCCAGGATGATACTCATTTGGAAGACACTTTTTTAGCAGCATACATTTTGGTATATTGATTTAAAAATTAGTCTCATTAGTTACAGGGGTCTAAGCTTTTCAAATTTTTGTTTTTAAAGTCACATATGCATACCCCAAGGGCAGAGTTACTTTTTATTCCAGCATGGAATGCACACAATAAATGCTTCTCATAGCATTGTTGAATGGCTATTTTGAGGGTAATTAGGTTTCTCAAAGGACACCTACAAGAATCTGTCTTTTTCAACTTTCTTCTTCAGATTTACATAATACTTTTTTTTTTTTTGCTGTCCTTTACTACACTTATCCCAAAATATAGCATATTAAAGATCTTTAAATTTCTGTCTTATTCCTCTCCCCAGTGGAACATAAGCGTTTCATGGAAGCAGGGTCCTTTTCTTATCTAAAACTCTTATCTTCCCATCACCTATCACTGTACTCTATGAAAAGTAGGCACCAAATACTTGTTGAATCAGCTCTAAATCTATAATGGTCTAAGAATGAATGTCTTGTGACATTTGGAGTAGAGGACATTTTTGTGATCAGGACAAATGACCACTAGATGCCACTGTTGCTTTTAAACAACTTAAAATACACAGCAAGCTCCTTCAGGATCACCCAGTATTATCAGATAAATGCATCATTTTACAGTGAAGAAATTGAAGAGTGTTAGATCTTTGTACAATTACTAAAAAATTACCGGAGAAGTAACATAAGAGGTTCAAATGTTTTAAACAAAAAGGAACAGACCATTGTTTTCACTACACAGTTTATTATGAAAGCAAATGAAACATAGAACAATACATATGACTAATGGTGGCAAAAGCAATATGGAAGCTTAAGGCAAGTCTTTAATAGAGATGAGTTCAAGAAAGATGATGCAACTTTCATTTAAATAGATTATGAAAAATATAAAATTGCATCAATAACTTAAAAAGGGGTACCACTTTAAAAAGTCTGCACTATTGGAAGGTAAGGGCTCATGATCTTAATGCCAGCATTAAGATATATATAGTAAGCAACACAGTGCTAAATGATGATAGGAGAAATTCAATATTTACAGAAAGATAGTGATGTTAACATGATTGAATCTACTTTTATATAGTGATATGCCAAAACCCCTTTGCTCTAAGTGCTACGGAAAAATCATTAGACTATCCCAATTAAAATACAAGTGCAGAAGTAAGAATCAACTGGGATTTTTACACAGTGGAGGCCTTAATATATTAAGAACTCCTCAAAAGGTGATTTCCTTAAGGGCTATATGAGCAATGTTACGTGTGTGTGTGTGTGTGCGTGTGTGTGTGTGTGTGTGTGTAAACATGGGAATCAGACAAAGTCAAATACTAAAACCAAGGTGAGAATAATGCATTCAAAACACTTGTAGAAAAGATCAACATGATCTTTGTTCATGTATTAATATTTATGACCCTTTGAACACATTGCTTATCATGCATGACTTCAAATATATACCAAACAATTTTATTTTGAGATACAGGATATTATCTGTTCTATCTATAGCCATACCGAACATTAATTCTTTCTTCACAATCAAGTACATTATACACAATTATCTCAGTGAGACTTTAGTTCATTTACTGAACTGGAGAGAAAACTGTTGGGTTTTTTCCCCTTGAAACCCATAACATAATTAGTTACTTTATTATAACTAAATACATTTCTGTAAATTCATAAATGTGATGACAATATGGCTGTGAAAAATATCAGGAAATTGGTGCCAAGTGACAACACTTTTTCCAGTTTTGTTTCAAACAAAGGATGATGATATCATTTTGGTAAGAAGCCTATTTTAAAAAAATATTCTTACACAAATTTATCTCGAACAATTTCTACTATGAATCTTGTTGGAAAATGCCATTAAGATTAACCATTCCTTTCCCCCGCTTAGAATAGTTCATAGAAGACAAATGACTGCTCGTACGCACAGGATTAACATTTCCTGCACAAGCCTGTCCTTTCACCATCTGGATTTTTTTTTTCAGAAACAACAAAAAAGGCACATAATAGAAAATACAGATAAAGTAGATATGTGAAACATGCTTTTTTAATACAATGATCACCCTTGTAGCTGCTTCCTCACTGTCTCCAGTCTGCTGCTAAGTCTATGAAGACATTACAGTATCCCTTTTTTTGAATAACTTTTAAAAATCCCTGAATAAAACAGAAGCCAACCTGTGACTTCTTATGAGCTTTAGTAGAATATTTTTAAAGAAATAAACCACAACTTAAACTCATTCAATACAGAAAAAAATCTAAAAACAGGTCTGGGAACAGAACATAGAGAAGTATCAAATTTTAAAAACATTTAGGAAAGGAGGAAGGGAAACCAATTGTTAGCATTTAAAAGGATACTGTAACTTTAACAACTGGAAACTTATGTTAGAAAGTTGTGGTAGACAGCTCTGTGCTACTAGGTTTAGCTTGTAAATATTATAAAAAAAATGTGAAAAACATCATCTTACTGATATTTTACACTTGGAAAAGAAAAAAATGGCAAAAAACTTAAGAATGCATACCTAAAATGAAGCAATATAACAAAATTTCTAAAAGTCCATAAAAAAATTAAAATTGTGTAGAAAAAACTCATCTGTAATTTCTTGACCTATTTTTATAGTGATGTTAACTCCTTAATTAGAATTGAGAGGAGAAAATAGTTTTACAACTGGACAAATTTTACTTTTACTAAAGTAATAACAAAAATATAAGCTTGCATAGTAAAACAAAATTTCAAACTATCACTAGCTACATGCCTAAAAGGAGAAATGCAGGTATTATAACATGAACATAGTGCAAACTATGGCAGTTCATGATGCCTGTGACTGCTTAAGGTCAGGAAACAGACCATAGTATATCCAGTTATCACAGTTTCTGGTCTTTTATTCAATTATCTCTGCTAAGTTGAAGCAATATATATGTCAAGATTGATGGGAACATCTGCTGTTGCTGCTAATTAACGTAGTTTGAGATCATCACCACTACCTAAATTGGAACCAGGGCTAGGGTCTTGTTGTCTTCTTGCCTGCAATGAGAAAAATAAGAATTTGGGTCAAAAAAGAATATAATTTGAAAATAAGAACTCTGTATACTTAAACTATGAAGCACAGCACTAGAAAAAAAGTTCATAGCTAAAAAACATGAACAAACCTTTCAATATAAAAAAAGATTCAGGTATGAAAGTAAAACTTTAGCAAAATATTATTTTATGATTTTTGAGTTTCAGTAGACTGTTACTTCTGGAATGTTACCACTAAAATACAAGAGAAAATAAACAAATTACTTTCCTTACAAAACTCAATTAACATAAAAATGTACCATGAGCACTGGATCAAATAAATTTAGTTTATGAGATGGTTTAATAGATAGTTATATGGTTAAGAAATGAGGCACCTCATGTCTACTAAAAAAAGGCTTACAGAATTCTATCTTCTTGAAGTCAATCTTGGTTTTAACTAGAGGTAACTTGAGGACAACAATAATATAGGAAAGCGGTAGCAACTGTGGTTCAACAGGAGCCGGTGAAAAATTTGGAGTGTGGTGGCCTAGCTCTGGCATTTGCCAGCTGTATGTCCATGGACGGGCAGTTCATTTAACTCCAGTTTGTTTCTCATCTATAAAATATGTTACTAGTCCTTATACCATCTACTCTTTACCTGATAGAAGTGTTGTAAAGAAAGTATTTTGTAAATCTTAAGTCCTTAAAATGTAAATGAGTTTATTAATAATAAAAACAAATATCTGTAAGTGAATCAGCACTAACTCTACCTACCTGATATATATATATATATATAGTCTAGTATACTACAAGCTATTCCTCATGCCTGACGTGTTACCTTCTCCTCTCTGCCCCTCAGAATCCTTAATTCAATTTAGGGGCTACCTCTTCCACTAAATCACTGCATGCACTCTCTTCAATTTTCCTTGTCCTATGCATATTTGGATAGATATCCATTTTGCTAGTATAAAAAAAAAGCTAGCATTTAGGTAGCACTTTACAAATATTATCTCATTTTATCCTCACAACAACAACCTCTGGAAGTAGATGCTATTATTATCTCCATTTTACAGAGAAGGAAAAGGAGGCACAGAGAAGTTAAGTGATTTGCTCGATGTTACGCAGTCAGTGACTACCTGAGGGAAGATGAGCACTTGGGTCCAACACTATCCATTGTACCAGCTACTGCCTAGTTGAATATAAACTCTTTGAGGAAGTGGGAATGTTTCCTTTTTGTTTTTAGTATCTACAGCACTTATACATATTTAACTGACTCAGACTGATAAAAACAGATGCGGGAACCTGGGCCCACAGAGGTAACAGCCCTTACTACCAAAAATGGTTTGAGAACTCTGGCCTACTTCCCAGCCCAGTGACTGTTTCTTACATTTCTATCCCATTCTCTCCATCTTCAAATCATGACATATCCTTATAAAATAGAGTGATGCCATGGGAAGACTAGCTTTGGAGTCTGGGGTCCTCGACTTTGCTACATACTGAATGTAAGCTCAGGGAGGGCATTGGAGGTCACTGGGGCTCACTCTCCTCAACCAGAAGATGTCCCTTCTTTCCTAAATCCCAGAATATGGCAGGATTTGGCATTAGAGAGAATAAGTTAGATAGCAGGCATCTCTTAGCATGATATCACCCTCCAATAAGTGACTTTCCAATTATGTATTTTGTAATATGTCAACAGGCTAGTCATTTGAGAAATCACACAAAGCTTTCGGCATGATTTCAAGCTAAGTAACCCTGGTCACTTTGCTGTTCTTTCTATAAGACAATTCATTTCCTGGATTCTGTTCATCTCACTGGCTGGCCCCCAATCCTGGAACTTTCTTCCTCTTCACCTCTACTTACCTTTATCTTATCTGGCTTCCTTCATATTCTAGTTAAAATCTCACCTTCTACAGGAATCCCCCTAAATGCTAGTGCCTCTCTGTTGATTTAGTTCCAGTTTAGCCTGAATTGATCTTGTTTGTACATGGTTGTTTGGATGTCATCCCTCCCACTAGACTATGTACTCCTCAAGACTCTTTTTTCCCTTTTCTGTAACTCTGGTGCTCAGCATGTAACAGGTTCTTAAAAATGTTTCCTGACTGACTAGGTCTTTTGGGCTTCCCTGACTCTTGGTGGCTGTTGTTAGTGGTAGCAGGGCTGAGGAAGGGGCACTTATCCACAAGGGTTGCTCCCTTTAATGATGGCTTCCTGGGAGAGACTGGAGGCAGGACTGGTGGTGGAGGGGGCACTGCTATTCCTTATCTCCACTGAGTTCTGAGGAGAGATGGTAAACAGTGGTTTGCTCCATCTCTCCCTCAGGCTGTCTTGCTGTTTCAGAGAGGCTGGGTGTCATGCTGCTGTGGTATATTACCAACAATGATTTGCATGTGAGAAGTGACATGAAAGATACATCATTTATGTCTGCTGCATGATGTGGGTCAATGCATAGCAGGAGTAGGGTCACAACATACAGACAATTCCAGTGCTGCGCTGAGATCCAGGAGGAAGACTTTTAGTATTTTGAGTAGATCCCCTTTCTGTGGAGGATTTAGACAAAGAGGTGGACAAGAACTGCATGGGATAAGAGAAGGCGAGATGTGCACCAATAAAGTCATCGTTGATAAAATCATGGCTCCACCTAAGCATAGTGCTGTGGTGTGAAGAGCCTTGCCTAGGAGTGAAAAGACCCGGGCTTAAGCCCTAGCTCTGCCATCTGCTCCCTGCCTGATTGTGGACCAGCTCCCACCTCAGCAATATTTGTGGTCACTGCATCAGATTCAAGGACATGATTTTTAGACAGATATGGTACATAAAAGCATACTATTGGTAAAAACCTTCAAATTTGTTAGATATCATGAAGCTGTTGTTCAAAAAAAAATCCATGTCTAGTGCTCATACAAATACATAATGCAACAAAGACTGAAAGAGAAAAAACTGAAAGTTGAAAGTTTAAAGGAGAAATATTTTAAAAATTTCCTTACTTTGGTAAGAAAAATTCAATTTGTTTCTTTGACTTGTTCAATGGTCTGAAAACTCTGTATTATAACCATAAAACCAACTCACTTTCTAATCTAAAATTTAAACACACAATATGAAATGAAGTTATAACTCACCTCTCTGGACCACAGTTTCCTCTTCTGTAAAATGAGGGATTTGGACTAGGTGTTCTCTATGGTGTGTCCCTTCCAGCTCCAGCATTCTAGGGCTCTGACTCTCTAAGCAGAAGGGATAAGGAAAGGGGACTGGACCTGTGATTTCATCAGTACAGGGAACTCCCATGTGAAACAACTTCTACTAATACAAGTCAGCATCTTCTTTGCAACTCAGCAGTATTAAAAGCCTTGCTTAGAGCACTGAGGGGTTAAATTACTTGCCTGGAGACACCCAGATAGGGCCAGGACTTAAACCCAGGTCTTCCTGACTTTGAGGCTGGCTTTCTATGCACTATGCCTTGCACCTTTAAGTGGATTTCAGGGACTCCATGAATTTGTTTAAAAGTTTTTAAAAATAATTGTATTTTAGTTCAACTGGTTTTCTTTGTATTCCTTTGTATTCTATGTATTGAAAAACATTATTCTGATAAAGGGTTCATAGATGTCATCAGAATGCCAAAGGTGTGCCCCAAAAGGTTAAGAACTACTGTTTTAAGTAAAAGACTACATATACGTTATTCTGAAAAGGAAGAAAAAGGTTGTCTTCCACTTGACTCCCTTTTCTTCTCATTTCCCTCTCATTCTCTGCTATTTCTCCTTTTCGAGTCTCGGGCAAATCATCTTCTCTTTGTTTTAAAAATGTAGATAATATACATAATTAATCTCATAGTAATACCACAAAAATTAATAAGGCATTATATACAAAATAATATTGGTGCCTTAGATATTAAATAAAGATGTTCATTTTAGGGAAATATATTACAACATTTTAATTTTATTTTTTAAAAAAAATTCTGAACTTCACACCACACTAAATAAAAATGACATTTCCATAGAGTCTGTCCATGATGCCTGCAGGTGTTTTTTATGTTATCTCACTTGATCTCCACAACAACCCTGGGCCTAAGTGCAAACATTTCCCCCATTTTATAGATAAGGAAACTGTAGCTGATAAAGGTTAAGTAACTTACCCAAGGTCACAAAGCTGGTAAGTGTCTGAGACAGCATTTAAACTCAGGTCTTCTTAACTCCAAGGCCAACATTTTATACATATATGAAGGTGTGTGTGTGTGTGTGTTGCCTCATGACACTTCAAATCTCTTTTTATTATATATAGCTTGCTTTCCCTTTAAATATATACTAAAATTAACATGAAACTCAAACTTCGCTTATCTGTGATTCTTTCTGGCCTTCCTTCTGTGCATTAAAAAAATGCTTTGATGACCCTCTTTTCCTTTTTTTGGCTACTCTAGTCCTATATCTCCCTTCCCTCTCTTGCCCTTTTTTCCCCAACTAGAAAAAAACAAACCCCTGTAACAAATACACAGTTAGGCAAAACAAATTCCTGTATTGGGTATGTCCAAAAATATCTGTCTCACTGTGTATTAGTGATGGTCCACCACCAACTCTGTGAGGAGGTGGACAGCATGCTTAATTACCACACCTTTGGAATTTTGGTTGGACATTGCACTGGTCTGAGTTCTTAAGTCCTTCAAAGTTTTTTTTTTTCCTTTATAATACATTTTAAAAGGAAGGTGCCTATTTGCCTCACCTAACAGTGTTAAGTATTCTTCCAATTCAAAGCATTTGATGAAATAACATTATATATGAGTAAGTTAACTCCTTATTTAGGCCATCTGATTTTTGCTTTGGGTGATCAAATGAACAATGTTACAGAGGCATTTTGTGATGCTAATAGAGTTTGCTTGTAATATATTAATGATGCTCTTGTAAAATGAGATGAACATCCTATTCTAATCTCTGGTGATGTTATGCGGATGACCCTGGGTTCTCTAAAACTATTCTGAAAGACTAATAAGTTAGCTAGTCAACAAACATGTATTAAACACTATTATGTGGCAGGTACTGTACTAGGTGCTGGGGCTACAAAAAAAGGTAAGAGACAGTTCCAACTCTCAAGTAGCTTAGAGTCTAACAGAGAGAAAGATGTGCCACCAATTACGTACAAACAAGGTACGTAAGGATAAATAATTAAGATGGAAGGCACTAGAATAAGGGGAGGTGTGTAGGAAAAGTAGTCTTTAGAGAGTGGGATTTTAGCTAAGATTTAAGGGAAGCCAAGAGGCAGGGATGAAAAGCGGAAAACATTCCAGACATGGGAACCAGCCAGTGAAAATGCTTAGAATTGGGAGATGGAATGTCTTGTTTGAGAAACAGTCAGGAGGCCAGTGTCATTAGATGAAAAAGTACAGGGAGAAGGTTTATAAAGTGTGAGAAAACTGGGAGTGGGGGGTAGAAAGGTTATGAAGAGCTGTGAATACCAGAGAATTTTTATGTAGAGAGAACCATTGGAGTTTACTGAGTGGTGGTGGTGATATGGTTAGACCTATGTTTTAAGAAGACCATTTTGACAGATGGAAGGCAGATTGGAATGGGTACAGACTTGGGGAAGGGAGAATAACCAAAACAGTAACTGTCCATGTGTAAGGTGATGTTGGTCTGCACCAGAATGGTGGCAGAAGGAGGTACATTCTAGAGATGTTACAAAGATAAAATTGACTAGTCTTGACAACAGACTGGATATAGGGAGGGGGGAGTGGAGAGAAGCGTGAGGGAGGGAGGGACAGAGGAGAGATATTGAGGATGATAATTATGTGTGGGGAAGAATGTTGGTACCTTCAACCGTAATAAGGAAGGTAGGAAGAGGAAGGGAATGATAATGAATTCAGTTCTGAACATGTTGAATTTAAGAAGTCCAGTATATGCCCAATAGGCAGTTGGAGGTCTGAGAGTAAGGTCAACAGAGATTACAACTCTATAAGTAGAAATAAGAATCATGAGCACAAAGCAATAGTACAGTGGGAGAAGAACAGAGCCCAGGCCAGATTCCGAGAAGATACCCAGAGTTACAGGGTATGACCAGATGATGATCTAGCAAAGGAGAATGAGCAAGTGGCCAGACAGGTGAGAGGAGAAGCAGGGAGTAATGCAGGGATGTGCCGGAGCTAGTTCTAACCAGCTTGGAGAAATAGTTAAATTTTTAGGGTGAGCATTTCTACCTCAGAAATCAGCAAATGCTGCAATCATGGTTTGATTTATTGTTTTGTTGGTAAGAAAGCAATGAAAAACGTAAACATAAAAGTGTATGTGCACACAGTGCCCTCTCCAAGCAGTGTTGTCAAACACTTATTGGCATACTCTTGTAACGCTCTGTAAATACTGCTTGAGCTCAGGAGTGAAGGAGAAGGGTCTAGAATGAGGCTCTCGCAAGACTGGCCTGGGAACTGCAGGTTGCTAATGGTAATAGTAATAGTAATAGCAATCACTGGCATTTGTGCTTTATCTAACCTGAGCCTTACAACACCCCTTGGATAATGTCAAGAAAACCTCGAGAGGAGAGTGACAGACAATGTCAAAAGCATAGTGTTAAAAAGGAGGAAGACTGAGAAAGGGCCATTCAGTCTGGCAGAGCTCATTGGTGACTCTGGAGTGAGCGGCTCTGGCTGAATGAGGAGGTGAGAGTCAGACTGCAGAGCTAAGAGAGTGAAAACGGAAATGGAGACACCTATGGTAGAGGGCCTTCTCAAAGAGTTTAGTCACAAAATGGAGGGCTGATGTGTTTAGTGCATAGTGAGCATATTTTCTTTTCATGCTATTGTTTTTTGCTTCTCTTCTAGGCTGTCTTTCATTTCCGTGTATTTGCATTCCCAATCTATTGTTTTCTCTTTTGTTTCTTTGGTGAGACTGCACTGCGGTTTTTCTATTCTGCTCATTATTTTTGCTGTGCAAGATATAAATTCTGCTCTTGTAATTCTAATTTTTCTTTTAAACTACTCAAGAACAGTGTGTTGTGGTTCCATGTTCTTCTCAAATTCCACAGGACCTTCCCCCCGCTTCCAACTGTTGGATCATTTTCCTTCATTTTACAGTATTTATTCATAGATCCCTGAACTCATTTCTTAGATCTGGAGGCCATCTTTTTCCTGTTGTTCCTGTTTATGGTTATCTGCTTATGTTCAAGGTCTTAGAGATTTCTTCCTCCTGAAATCTTTGGTATCTTTAGTGTCTCTGCCTCTCCCCTCTTGACTGTGATTTCCTTGTTGATTGTATTTCAAAGTATCTCAGTCTCCTCCCACACTGGATAATTCACAGTTCAACATCCCAGGTCTCTGTACCAAATGATTTTTTGGGTGGTCAGAACTAGCTCAGGCTAGATATCAGGTTCTTTCTTTCAAGCTTGTTGGAGTGCATAGCTCCCCCAAAACTCAGAGTCCTGTTCTGATAACCTACCACACTGCCTCTGTTTTTTCCTTCTCTGGCCCTGCACTAGTAGTTCAGAGCCTGCTTTCCTCAGTTAGAGAAGATTAGGGCTTTGCAGCACTGGTGTTTGTGGGCTGCAGTCCTGGTAGACTTTTACTCCTGAGGGGCTGTTGCCAAGTTGGTTGTTAAGGCCTGAAACACTTGTCCACAGCCCGGAGCTAGGGTCTCAATGGCACTGAAAATAGGGAGGAGGAATGGAGTGCAGAGCTCAGTTTGATGCAAGTTTGTTGTGTCCTTGAATCTGCTAGTATAGCTTCACTGCCAATAGCAGGGGAGGTGGGGGTGGGTACTGAGTAAGCTCATGAACCTATTTTTGGATTCTGGGTGTCCTAGACCATGGAAACAGGTAAAATTGCTTTATGTTAGGTACATAATTTCTGTTTTGAAAAGGACTGAGAAGTCATGTAAACCCGAAGTCCAGCATTTGAGCTCTAAAGGAAATTAGGGAAATTAGGAGGCATGAGTGAGGAGGGAACTTATTCTAGGCATGAAGGATAGCCTGGGCAAAGGCATGGAGATGGAAGATGAAGTGTATGAAAAACAGTAAAAATATCAGTTTGGCTGAACTGTAGAGTGTATGAAGGGGAGTAATATATAATAAGACTGGAAAATTAGGTTGGAGCCAGGATGTGAAGGGTTTTAAATGTCAGGAGTTTGTACTTGATTTTAGAGGAAGCCACTGGAGTTTACTGAGCTGGGACATATCATGGATAATTTCAGGAATATCACTTTTGGTAGCTATAGGGTGGATGGATTTAGAGAGGACAGAAATTTGAGGCAGGGGGGCCAACTAGGATGCAACTGTAATAGACTAAGTGGTAGGACGGTGACTGAGAGAAGGGGACAGATACGAAATTGGAGAGGTAAAACTGCCAAGATTTTGTAATTTCGGAAGGAATTTTTAATTTTTCTTAGAGAACATGTCTGGATATAATTTAGTACTCACTGCCTGATTATAGGTTACTGTTCTAGGTATGATAAAGTTTAAGACAAAAGTGGCACATACATGAAAAGCTATAATATATCATAGATGTATTAGAAAAGTATGGAACAAAGTGGTTTTGTGAGGACAAAGGGCAAGAAGGTCACCAACTGGAGTGCAGAGTATGCTTCAAAGAAAAGGCTTCCTTCATCAGAGCTGGACTTCATGCAGGCAGGACAGTATAGCTATATTTGGCTCAGATGCAAAGGGAAGTAAGAGATGGGGCTGGAAGAGTATGGTGGAAAGGGAAGAGAGAAGAGGAAGGAAATAAGCAGTTATATAGTTCCTACTGTGTGCCATGCACTGTGCTAAGTGCTTAAAAAAATCCCTAACCAATTATCTGATCCTCACATCAACCCAGAGAAGTAGGTATTATTATTATCTCCACTTTAAATTGAGGAAACTGAGGCAAACAGAGGTTAATTGACTTGCCTACGGTCACAGAGCTGCTAAGTGTTTGAAGCTGGATTCAAACTCAGGTCTTTCTGACTTGGGCCCAATGGTCTATTCGCTGCACCATCTAACTGCCTAAGGAGGCAAGAGGAAGCCAGTGAAGATTTCTAAACAGGAGTGATGTGATTAGGATCTATATGCTTGAGGAAGATTATTCAGATGTATTTAAGTTGGTTTGAAGGGACAGAGAGAATATATAGATTGCTGGGAGGTGGTGTGGTAGACTTGAGATCAAAATGAGATAAGGTAGCTGCTGTGAGAGATGTGAAGAATGGAATAAAATGAATGAGAAGCTGAGGATGATATCGAGGTTGTGGATCTGGGAGACTGGAATGATACTGGTGCTTTTGAAAGTAATAGGGAAAGGTCTGAGTTCTGTTTTAGACATACTGAATTTGAGATGCCAATGGTGTGTCCAATTCAAAACATGCAATTGGTGATGTAAGACTGGAGCTTTAAGGAGAGAAACTAGGCCTAAGTAGAACCATCAGGTACTAATCACAGTTAGTCTTACTTCTAAAGGCTCTGACAAGCTCTGTAAAAATTCAAAGTGACTAACACTCTTCCTTTTCTTCAGTTACTTCAAAGAATGTAGGAGCAGAAAGATCTTATAGGCCAGTGCAATCAACATCTGACCAACAATCTCCTATGAACACCCCTAACATAAAGCTGTAGGTCTAAAAATAATAGCTAGCAGTTATATAGATCTTTAAGTATATTACCTCATTTTATCCTCACAAATTGTAATTATTATCTCCATTTTACAGATAAGAAATCTGAGGTTGAGAGATTGTTTTGCCCAAGGTCACATAGCTTAAGGAAGTATCTAATCTGAGCTCAGGTCTTCTTGCTTCCAGGTTCAGTACTCCATTCACTATGCCATCAAGCTTCCTTCTCTTCCTGAAGACTTCCACTGAGTGGGCAACAATACCGAAGCCTATTTTATTTTTGAAAAGTTCTAATTGGTAGGAAGATTTTTCCTTACACCAAGCTGAAAGTTGTATCTCCAGTTCTGAACAACTGCTTCTAGTACTGCTCCATAAGATCAAAGTCAACTTACTGAAGCAAGTTCTATTCCACCAAATCTCAGGGACACTTGATGAAGTCAAATTTAACTGCTGGCATTAGAATCTTCAGTTCATACTGTTTATTACTCTCTCTTCTGCTAGTCTTTCTTCTATGCCTTCTAGACTTGCTTTTCTCTGTGGTATAAAGTCTTCAGACTTGAGGAAAATTTACTTTTTCTTTCCTTTTTTAGTTTAAAGTCCTCTTGATTAGATTTGCAAGACTCCAGGTAATTGTATTTTAAACTTAACCTGTGTTGTAATTGCTTAACACTAATCTCTATTTGGTACACACTGTCCCTTGTCAATAGCCTATATTTGACACCACGGTCCTCAGACAACACTTTCTGAGCCATCTTTTCATTTCCCATGCTCATTTTTCTCTTCTGAATCCTCAATGTTTAATCAAAAATAGGGATGAAACTATTTTTACTCTCTGATTTATATTTCACTGACTTTTAGTCTGAATTACAGTTAAGATGGTAAGTTCATTTAGTCAAATTTGTTTTAATAGCAACAGTCAGTTTACTTTTATATGCTCCATAAGTGCTTAAGGCATACCTACTATTTATCAACAACATATTCACCAATTTTGGGAGATAAAATTAGTCAAATCACATAGCTATTTCTATTTTTGCTATTTAAATGAGATCCAAATAAGTGAAACAGTTTTGCTTTCCAAAACAAACTTTGCAAGGAAGTCATACTTGTCTTTCATATGCCATCAGAAGCTCTATTTATCTCACTCTTTAAATTTCTGCCATATGAAGTTTCTAAGTCTCAATAAATTCAAATATCAGCTTCCATCTTTGCAAACTCTGTTGGAATTCTTAGATCTAAACAATTTTAATATCAAGAAATTGTACATTTATGAAACTATCCAAATATTACAATGAACAGGCCAACTGAAAACTATACTGTAGTCATAGATCTAAAAATGCTATGGAATGCATATATCTCAGAGACAATATCTGTTCTGTACAGAATCAATGCTGAATGCTGTATAAGACAGATCAATTTTGCACAATCAGGGAACACTAATATAAGCATTTTGTTTCAGTCAATGAAGGTTAGAAAGGGGCTGAGCACTGAAGAAATCTTGACTGAAAGGGATCAATACTAATTATATATTTATAACATTACTGCCAGCCCACCAGTAATACTTTGTGAGACGGTAAGGTTTCAGGCTTTTGTCCTAGAAAGTGAACAATGTTTTAAATGGGAAGATTGTGACTTCTTTTTTGACTTATATAAGAATGCATGTTTCTGTTTTAGTGTTTGCTAAATGCATGGTGGGCTGGGCTATGTGGGATGGAAAGGATTATTTTACTGGGTTTCTTTTGGCAATTAAAAATACTTTTAAGCTTCTTTTGACATTGAGGCGATGAAACTGAGAAATGAAGACAAGAAGGGGTGGGCACAGTGGCTGAACAGAAACGCCTGGGGGCAACATAAGATGAGGAACAAACAGAAAGTATTCCATGTCAGTTTGCAAAAGGTATAAGGCACCTCATGGACAAACACTGACAAACTGCAGATTATTCAGGGGAAAGATACTTGGAGGGGAAGGGACCTAGAAACCATGTCATTTGAGCAACAGTTCAAAAAATAGAAGATAGTCAAGTGAAGTTACATTTTAGATGAGACATGACAGCTCTGTGTGTTTAAATATTTGAAGGTATAGCATATGAAGAGGGAGCAAAACTTGTCCTATGATGTGCAAAGGGCAGAATTAGGTCAAATAGGTAGGAATTACAAAGGAGGCAGATTTTTTGCTCAATGTATGGAATGAATAATGTCCCAACAAATAATTGTCAACAAATAATTGTCCTACACTGAAACAGTTTCTTGGTGTTTTTTTTTTTTTTTTAAGTTTCAGTCAGAGGCTAAATAAGAAAACCTGTCAGGGACATCATAGAAGTACTTCCCAGATGGATAGGAAATTGAATTTGATGATCTTTAAGGTACCCTTCCAGCTTCTAAATTTTGTGACACTAAAGTACGATATTCATAAGTTTATATTCCATCAATCAGTCCTGTCTGTTAGTAGGGTAGGAGAGGATTATTCAGAAAATCTTTTGCTACTACCTATTCAGTCCATAATGACTGCTCCCTTATTCCTAACCCTTCTGAGTCACACAACTTTTAATATAAAATAGATGTGAATAAGCCTGAAATGGGGATATAGTTTTGATTTTAACCATTCATGCAGACAACTTAATAGAGTAATCTAGTAATGTTGGTTACTCCTTTTGGGCAGTAAGGTGGTACAGAAGAGGAATGCTATAATATCCCTGGTTGATTTAGAAACTATAAATAGTTTCTACTTCTGTCAACCTAAAAAAGGCAAGACTTGGATGACCAAAGACTAGGTGAATCTAAATTGCACTGTTCTCTGAGGCTATTCCTCTAATGGCCAAGGCTGAGTGGAGGAAGTAACTAGGGACAAAGGTCTCTGGATCAATGAAAATTAGCTGGCTAGTCTCCATTTTTATCAAGTTAAACTATTAACATTTTTAAAAGCATTTAGTTTTCTAAAGAAAATATGAGACTAGACTAAAATGAAAGAAAACTGCCAATAAAGAAGTATAGAATTTCAGTACCAGAAAGGACCCTGGAAAGGACCACCTAATCCAACCTAATCACTCAAGCCCATAATGCTGGCTAGAACCCAGATCTACGGAAAATATAAACTTCTACTAACAACTTACACTGTTTACAAAGCACTTTAGAGTCTACAAAGCTCTTTCTTCAAAACAACCCTGTGCGGTGGGTAATAGCAGTTTTATTAATGTTTTACCAATAAGAAACTAATGCAGAGAGGTCAAGCCTATGTGTCTGTGGTGAAATCAGAACCTGGGTCTCCTGACTGTTGAGTCTGGTATTCTATTTACAGTACCATAACTACCACTAGATTGTGTCTTACATTATTTCTAAGCCTAATCAATAACTTCTAATTGTGATGACTGAAACTAAAGAAACAAAGAGGCAATGATTCTTAGAATTACTGTCACAGAAATCTGGTGATCTCAGATCACTTTCCTAAAATATTCATTAAAAAGCAAAATTAGAGTCAACAGACTGGAATAAAAGGCTAACTTACAGCACTAAATATTTTTAAGATATAATAAATGAAATAAGGAGGTTATTTTACAATACAGCAGTTTGTAATATTATATCCCACATTACATAAGTGAAATATGCAAGCTTCTAGACTGATTGTGCAGGCATTTCCAATTATAATCCAAGTTAACATGCATTTATTTATTTTAAAAAAGCATCTATTATGTGTCAGGAACTGCACATACAAAGACAAAAGGAACTGGTCTCTGCCTTCTAGGAACTTACAATCTTCTGGGAGGAAACAAGATGCATACAAGTAAATACAGAATAAATACCAAGTAACTTCGTTGGGGGAGGGGGTGGAGTGTTGGGTGGGAAAACACTGGGGCCCAGGAGTCAGGAAAGGGCCCTTATAGAAGGCAGAACTTCTATGGGGGGAGGGAGCTCTGAAAGGAGGTAGAGATCTCAAGAGGAAGAGGTAAGGAGGAAGCACATTCCAGATGTGAGGGCAGCCTGGACAAAGATGTGGAGTGTCATGGATAAAAAGTAGCAAACAGGAAAGTTTGGCTGAAGATTAGAACGTTAAACATTATGTGAAGGACACATAATGTGTAGTAAGTCTGGAAAGAGAGGTTGGGGTCAGATAATAACAGGCATAAAATACCAGATAAGGAAGTTTGCATTTTATCCTAGAGCAGGAAGTCTTAACCTGGGGTCCATGAACTTGTTTAAAAAATATTTTGATAACTGTATTTCAAAGTAAACTGATTTCCTTTGTAATCCTGTGCATTAGAGACAGCTGGTGGCACAACAGATACAGCAGAGGGCCTGGGTCAGGAAGACTTGGATTCAAATGTGGCCTCAGACATTTGCTAGTTGTATGATCCTGGGCAAGTCACTTTATCTGTTTTCCCTCAGTTTCTTCAACTGTAAAATGGCACCTTGCAGGGCTGTTTTGAGGATCAAATTTGATATTTGTAAAAGCAGTGCCTGTACATTCCCTCATTTCCCCTACTTTTCCTATACTATGCATTTAAAAAACATTATTCTGATAAGGGGTCCATAAGCTTCAGATAGCCAAAGGGGTCCAGGTCACAAAACCAGTTAAGAATCCCTGCCTAAAGGCAATACAAAGCTATAGAAGGTTCTTTAGTAGGAGTGACATGGTCAGCCCTGGGCTTTAGGGATATTAATTTGGCAAGTGTAGAGGATGGATTGGAGAATGGAGGGCCAGATGCAGAAAGATCAACTGAGATGCTACCTGAATGGTCCAGGAAAGAGGTGATGAAGATCTGAACTGAGATGGTAGTCATATGAGTGGAAGGGAGAGATGCTGATAATGTTGTGGAAACTGAATTGACCAGACTCAGCAAGTGACTGGCTACAGGTGATAAATGAGAATGAAGTCAACAATAACTTCTCAGCTTTGAGCTGGGGGGACCAGAGGAACGTGGCTCTCAACAGAAAGCTAAGTTCACATGGTGCCTCTGATAACCAATGTGACCCTGAGGGCAATATTTAACTTCTTCTGCTTCAGTTCCTTATCTGTAAAATATGGATAATACTATTTACACTACAGCCACTGGGATAATGCTCTGTAAATCACTTAGCACTATGAAAACATGGGTAATCATTTGTTATTATTGTAATAAAGCTAGGATACAGAAGAAGGTAGGTAAGAAAAATCTTTACCAGCTGGTACTTGCCAGACAAGCAGTCACTGGCCATCAGCATGTTTATTAAACCACATAATATTCTCATCAAAACTATCTTAACTGATTACCTGGAGATAACTGAAAACTGCAGGCCATTTTTTTTCAGCATTTATATATAAACTTCCTGCCCCCTCCACCCCCCACCTCCAAAGGATCATAGAATTTAGAGCTGGAAGGAACTTCAGAGATCATTCAGTCCAATTCCTTCACCTTATGGAGGAGGTAATGAGGTCTAAAGACTTGCCCAGGTTCACAGATTCAGTTAGAACTGAAATTCAAACGCAGATGTTCTGAATCCATATCCAGTATTCTGGATATGTATCCAGTATTTCTAATATAAACAATTTGACTTCAATTAGGGAGATGAAATTCCTACTTTAATTAAAAAGAAAATTAATGCATACATAGAACAAAATCTATCCACCAAGCTAGGACAACAGAGAAAATAGGATATGCTGACAATAGCCTCCATTTACCAGAAATAGAAGAAGGGAAAGAATATAAGTCAGGCATGCTTTCTTCCTCCTACAGCATATTACTCTACATCAGTCCATAGTCATTACATCATATTAGCTCTCCGTATGACTTCCGCCCTCTTCTTTCCAGCCTAACCTCTAAGAGAGGCCCACTGCAGATAGGAACTTTCATATGGTCGACATTTTTTCTAACATGTCCTCTAGCATAGTTTGGCAATTTAAAAACTGAACTCTGTAGGGGGTTAAAATAAATAAAGTATAAGAGATTTTTCTTGGAACACAGAATCGAAGGCACCAGGAATACACAAAAAACAAACATAAAAACCACACACAGACTTGCGCCTGTTTCTATTACAAAAATAGTCTCCACGTATACTGCTGAGCTGTGCTCACACAGGACCCAGCAGAGTAAGCACTTTTTCCTGGTTATTCTTTCTCCAATGTAAAGACCACTTCTGCTTTCTGGCATATTCTCAGAGGAAAAAATAGTTTTATAGGTAAAAATGGAATTAATCAACTTTAGGACACTGTATTGTTAAGATGTGGTTTAGAAAATAAAATTAAACGCTATCTTAAACTTAATGGGCCAAACATCAAATTAACAGTCAGATGCACAGATACAAGGTGGCTTCACGAGCAGGCTACCAAGTAAACTGGTGTGGTACCAGAGCTACCAAAAGCGTGTGCCAGCCTTCCCACAAGGGCAGCACTGATGCCATTTCCTTAATGTTTAATCTTCCATTGGAACAAAACGGGCGGTCGAGCTTAGTTGCTATCTCTCTAGCATTTTAAGGTTCACAAAACATTTTCTTCACAACAATCCCATGAGATAGAATATGCATCATCTTTATTCTGAAGATGGACAACAAAAGATTTAGAGAGATCAGGTGATTTGTCGAAGGCCACACAGCTAGTAAATGTTGGAGCAAGGATATGATCCCAAATCTGCTGACTGCCAGTTCAACATTCTGTCTACATGCCAAGCAAACTGATTTCAAGTGCCCCTCCCAAACAATTAAAAAAAATATATAACTTTGTGGGAATAAAAGGTATGTATAATAGTATAAATTTTGGGGGTGATGAATTTAAAAAAAATAACCTTTCCTAGATAATGCTGATTATAACAACATGAATGAGAGGTGAGTTGATATCGTTCTCAGAGTGGGAGGATAATAGATAGTCCAAGTGTTGTAATGGTATCACAGAAATATTAAAAGAGTCAGAGGAAGGTTTCTAGTAGTAGGCCCTTAAGTATTTACAGAAGGACACACACCAGAGCTGCACGGTGTAAGAAGGTGGTGAATGGGCTGTGACCCTAACAAGGAGACTGCAGACTCCCCAAAGAGCCCTTCCTTCCCACCTAGAGGAAGTGCTTTTCTAACCTCAAAGGATCAGATGAACGAGAGCTATTATGATGATAAGGTGAGAGAAAAGGTGGTAGTAGAGGGCTAGACTTGGAATCAAGAAGACCTGAGTTAAAATTCTTTTAATCTTTCAATGCTACCAGATAGATAACTATTAAAGTTATATATAAATGTTAGTCATCATCATCATCATTTGTTAGAATAATGGAATGTCCCATATGATCACAGATTTAGAACTGGAAAGGAACTTAGAGGTTAACCCCATCATTTGATAAGTGAAGTTAACAGACAAAAAGCAATTATGAGTCTACAAGTACAGGCTACAGATGACAATCTGCATTGATGGAGGAAGTTTCCAACCTGGGAGTTCCTTACACAGCTGAAATCACAGGTCTGCTGGACACTCCCTCTGAAAAAAAAAATTATGGATGATTTTAGTCCATAAATAAGCATCAATGATTTTGTGTTTGTGAGATGGCTTTCAGAAAAGTCTATTCAGGTCAGGGGCACATAAGCAAGTTTAACTAACAGAACCACAAAATTATTTCTCCATGACTTTTTTGGTCACATGGCTGGTAACTTGCTGTGTTGAGGGTTGCATTTAGGGTTCAGTTTTGGCATACCTCATCATCACCCTGAGTGCCCTTTGCCCTCTGAATGAAGGGCTGGAAGGCAAAACAAAGAACTTCTCTCCAAGTCTCCAGTTAAAGAGGACTCCCAAGTCAACCATCTCTTTGTTTCCCACCAGTTAGTACCAGGACTGGACTCCACCATGCCCCGCCCATGTACCTTCTTCCCTAGTTCCTAGTCCCTACCCTCCTTTTCAGCTTCCTTTTGTAAGCTGTCTTCCCCATTAGAGTGTAAGCTCCTTGAGGCCAGGGACTATCTTTCTTTCTCACATTTGTATCCTGAGTGCTTAGCACACAGTAGGTACTTAAATGTTTTATTAAATGACTTTGGACAAGTCACTTTCATCTGTAAAATGAAAATACATTGGACCAGATGATAGCTAAAGTCCTTCCTAATGCTGACATTTTATGAGCGACTGCTTTATGACAGGTATTCCCAATACTGGCTGCTACAGACTTGCCTTCAGTAAACCAAAAACATGAAGGTATTTTGTTTATTCACTCCCATTGGTAAAAAAATTTTTTTTAACACAAACTTCCAGCATATATATTTACACACACACACACACACACACACACACATATTTGTAACTACATATACCTATATGGTTCTAAGTGCATTTTATTTCAGTACTTGACTTTAGTAGCTGTCATAGTTGACAAAGATACTTCATTCATCAAGATACATAGATAGTTCCAAAGTAAAGAAGTGAATTGTTGGCTACACTTATTCAATCATGATTCTCATTCAACACCACCCATGAATTATACAAAGGTATTTGTAAAAATCTACCCAGTAAATTTTCATCTTCCCCAATATAAGCCAATTATTCTTACAAACTAATCTGAAGGTTGGGGCACCTTGGTGGCACAGTGGATAGAGCACTGGGCTTGGAATCATGAAGACTCATCTTCATAAGTTCAAATCTAGCCTCAGACATCTTTTAGCTGTGTGATACTGGGCAAGTCACTTAACCCTGTTTGCCTCAGTTTCCTCATCTGTAAAATGAGTTGGAGAAAGAAATGGCAAACCACCCCAGTACCTTTGCCAAGAAAACTCCAAAATAGGATCATGAAGTGTTGACTATGACTGAAATGACACAACAAAATCTGAAGACGTTGAATTTTCAGATATATTTTTAAACAAATAGGTACAGGCAGAGACACTCTTCATTTGGAAGATCTTTAAATAGGTTAGAGAATTGTTTTCAAGTTTAAGCTGCATAGATATGAAAGTTCTTTTAGGTGATATCATTATATCATTTGAGGCAACAAATCACATTAGTTATGAAAACATTTCCAAGTATCTGTTTTGAAAATGCACTCATCATAATACTGAAAAGCAGTTAGTTTTTCATTTTTTTTGTTAAAAAAATGTTACCTTTGTCTGATATAAGGAGGTAATACAAAATGTTTAGTCATTCCCTAATCGATATAAACAGTTCTCAAAAAAAGCTCCAAATCCTTAATAAGAGAAATACAAATCAAATCAAAACAAGACGGAGGTTCTACCTCACACTAAGAAAATTTGAAAAAAAATGATAAAATATGGGACTAGTGAAGGTTGGGAGTATGGAAAGTTAGATACACTAAATACACTGTTGGTAGAACTGTGAAACAGTCTAACCATTGTGGAAAGCAATCTGGAATTACACTAAGACAATAGTTAAAATGTTCATGAGGCAGCTAGTAGCTCAGTGGATATGGTGCTGGGCCTGGAGTCAGGAAGACCAGAATTCAAATCCAGCCTCAGAAACTTCGTAGTTTTGTGATCCTGAGCCTTAACCTCTGCCCATCAAAAGGATCTACTGGATCCACTGGACAAGGAAAGGACAAACCACTCCAATATTTTTGCCAGGAAAATCTCATGGACAGCTATGGTCCATAGGGTCATGAAGAGTCAGACATGACTGAATAGTGTTCCAACTCTTTGATGCAGTGATCTCAGTATGAGGCTTCTACCCAAAGGAAGTCAAGGAAACACCAAAATATTCATAGTAGAACTTTTGGTATAAACTCCAGATGGATACAAAGAAAATGATTATCCAATTGGTGAATGGTTAGACAGACGGATGTCATGAACATGAAGGAATGTTACTCCATTCCAACATTCCTTACCCCTATGAGGGTGATTCTATCTTGAAGAGTCAACTCAATAAGAGAAGTCTATGCCAAGTACTGTCCTATCATCAGAAATCTCTGCCATGCTGCTCCACTTCTGTTCCAGCCCTCTCTTGTCAGGTCCACTGCAACACCCGTTTGCCTCCACATCACTGGTGCCCCCACCCCTTTCATCATCTTCTTCATGTGTATTGTCTTTCCCCATTAGAATGTAAGCTCCCTTACAGAACAGAACATCTTATTTTCTTGTATTCCCAGTGCTTAGGACAGTACCTGGCATACAGTAAATGCTTAAAAAATGTTCATTCTCTCTCATCATAAGAAAGAATGAAGATAAAGAATACAAGGAGGCATGGGAAGATTTATATGATTTATGTGGACTGATGCAAAATAAAGTAAGCAGAACTGGAAAAATAAAACACAATTATAAAAATAAAAACATAAAGAGCAATATCAGAATTAAAACTGAATGCTATCAGTCAATAAACATTTATTAAGAGCCCATCAGGCTCTTAATACAAATCCAAATAGTGTCTGTTCTCAAGGAGCCCATAATCTAATGGAGGAGGTAACAAGTAAACAATTATATATAAATAAGACTTATATAAGACAAAGTGGAGACAATCAAGGGGGAATAGGTGAGTGGTGAAGTGTGGAGTCCCTCCTACAGAAGGTGGAATTCTAATGGCTCCCTATTACCTCTAGCACACAATATAAAAGATATACTGTTTGGCATTCAAAGCCCCACATAAATCCCCTACCCCCACTTTTTTAGTCCTCTTACACCTTATAGTACTCTTTGATCCAGTTACATTGGCCTTTTGCCATTGCTTGATCCCGACAATTCATCTCCTAACACTGGACGTTTTCACCAGCTGTCCCCCGTGCCAGACTGGAGAGAGTTAAGAATAAAGTGGAAGAATAGATGGTAGATGGCCTTCAGAAAAGGGAGAAGAGATATGGGGCAATAACCAGTGGAGATGGATGGATCAATGGAAGGTTTTCTGAGGATGATGGAGATATGTATGTAGCCAGATGGGAAGCACATAGTAGCAAGGGAAAAATTGAAGCTAAGTGAAAGAGGGGATGATAGAGGAGATAATCTGCTGGAAAAGACAGATGGAACAAAAACATTCATGCATATAGAAGGGTTTGCTTTGGTAAGGGGAAGGGCCACCTTTTCAAATGAGACAGGGTGAAGGAGGAGAAAATGGTAGAAGTCATCTGTATGAGGTGGCATGAGGAAGAGATGACAAGAGGGAGCTCTTGGCAAATGGTCTCACTTTTTTTCAGTGAAGTATGAGGCAAGGTTCTTAGCTGAGAGGGTGGTAAGATATATGGGAGATTTGAGGAGAGATGAAAAGTTTTGGAAAAGTTGCTGTGGTGAGTGGGGTATTGAGTCAAGTAGGGAGTGTAAAAAGATTGCTTTGCTACTGTGTAATAATTATAGTGACCATGTTTGGCTCTGAAGAAGACCCTTTCCCCCCTTCTTTGCAAATGTGGGTAACTATGGATGTGAAACAGTATACAATGTCATGCTCAATTAAAGGGTTAGTTAGTAGTATTCCTTAACTACTTTTTCTACCCTTTTTCTTCTTTGTTATAGGAAAAGGCCCTCTAGATGGAGGAAGAAGATGTATATGTTGAGAAATGAAGGGGATCTAAAAACAAAGATCAATAAATGCTTTTAAAAATGGCATCCTGAAATGACAGGTTAAGTATTCCTATTTAAAAAGACTCTGCTAGGTAGCATACTACTAATAGTCATTTGTTATAAAAAGGTCACTTAATTTGACAGTTTTTAAAAAAGAGAAATGCATAACATCTTTTAATTCTACACCTTTTGTTATGCCATAGCTGGCAAATGTCAACATGGATAAGATGTTGGCATATGTAATCTTTTGGGGGTAAAAGTTTTTGGAGATTTTAAAAAAAATTTGTTTTGGCAACACATGTGGTGAAATATTTGCTTTCATTCCAATATGTACTTCAGTTTAGAACTCTGCAAATAGTTTTCACTGTATTACTCATCTTTTCTTATAGCTTTTTTCAAACACTTCTTAAAACTAGCCTGTTTCATGAATTCAGAGATTCAGTTAAGTTTGTAGAAGCTAAAACCAAGCAAGTGAATCTCTAAATACTCAAATACGCAAAATGGATCACTGATTTTCTTGATTGGAAGTTCCAATGAGCAGTCACTCCATTTTTTAAATGCTTAGTATATGCCATGCCCTGAACCAGAAACTGGGAATATAAAGATAAGAATGAAACAGGTGCCTTTGTGAGTAGGAACTGTTTAATTTTTTTCTCCTTGTAACCCCAATGACTGGCACCTTAGAGGTGCTTAATCAGTACTTGTTGGATCATACTCCTACTTCCTGACTGGGAAGTGATTAAATATGTACAATGAAGCACATATTTTTGGACAGGGCTAATAATGGGAATTTGTTTTGCTTCACTACATACTATTTGTTATGAGGGATTTTTGGGACAGTGGGAGGGAGAGAAAATTAATGCTTGTCAATAGAAAAACTAAACATAAAAAACCCCCAACTTTAATTGAAGATATTAATTTTTTTTGACATTACCATGTTGGTAATCTGTTTTAGAGAAGAGTTTTCCATATGGATGCCAAAAAATAAATATTCATTGATTGACTCATTGGTATTATGTTAAGGGAAGCAATGTATATTTAAATAGTTTATACACAAAACAAACACAAGGTAAGGATGGAAGGCATTAGGTGCTGGGGGAATCAATAAAGGTTTCATGTAGGAGGTGATGCTTTGGCTAAGTCTTGAAGGAAAAAAGGATGCTAGGAGTCAGGAATGAGGAAGGAGTGAACTTCTGGCAAGGAAGGCAGCCAGTGTATGTATAATAAGGGCTAGAAAGGCACATTATGCAAAGGTTGTTAAGAGTTTTAAATGCCAAATAGAGTAGTCTCTATTTGATCCTACAGGTAACAGGGAGTCAATGAAGTTTACTGAGTAGGAAAGGTGACACAGTTTGACTTGTCTTTCAAGAAAATCACCATGGCATCTCTGTGGAGGAGACTTGAGGCAGGGAGACCAATTAGGAGGCTACTGTAGTTAACATGAGAGGTGCTAAGGATGGAGAGTGTGTTAAGTACAGAAAAGGGACAAATGCTAAAGATCTTGTAGAGGCAGGTACAACAAGATTTTGCAACTAACTGGAAAAAGATGTGGGGTGAGTGAGAATGAGTGGGTGACACCAAGCTCTGAACCTGGACGGCTAAGAGGATGATGATATCCCTTATAGAGAAACTGGGAGGTTTGGAAAAGGGATAGGTTTTGGTGAAAGATAATGACACTTGATACTTAGATCACAATCTATCCATGCCTATTCATTCTGTGTGACTCACTGTTCTTTAGAAAATGAAGAAGAGGTACTGGGGCTTCTACTCCTTGGCCATAGCCTAGTTGCCCCAAACAGTCCAAGGGCATGCAGCCATGAGATGATATGGGGACAGAATAGGATATGCTAGGTGAGGCAAGACATTTTAGGTTATAACAGTCCCCAAAAGATGAAGCCTGGTCCAGAAGAGAAGTTTCTGGGAACTTGCACAGGTGGATTGGAGAAGGCAAAACTGTTGGGTAAGAACAGGTGAAGGGAGTGATGGGATCTGAGGGAGATAAGCTCCATGACTGGCTCACACAAGGAGAGTAGGATATGACCCCTCTTCCCACCCCTTAACTTGATGGTTTTGTATTCCTGGGGTTATTCCAAGTTTCTCTAGGGGTGCTTGGTTCCCCACTTTGAGGACAACTGACCTAAAAATGTTTTTCATTAATTATAGAAGGTACTCAGAAAGACACAAGCAAAAATCTCACAGATGAGATGTTGTGAATGGATTTTGAAAAGGACTGGTGATAGGATTATCTACCCTGATATTATCACAGATGCAACAAAATCAATTACTTATGTATGTACTTTGAAAAAAAGTGTTCAAAAGCCAAGATACTCTGTAAGTTTTATTATACTGAAATTATGGATAAGAAAATTAAACATTTTGAGGGCATTCAACATTAGGTAACATTTAATATTTTTCTGAGTGTCCTTGTTTTCTAAATTTAGGTTATTTCACATTCAGGTATGTTAAAGGAATTAAAACACCATTTCTGTAATCAGAACACAATCTCGGCTAGGTCCTTGGAGATTCTTCTTTTCAGAACTCCTGGACCAGCTTTGGGACATACAAATGGACAGGCTGAAAGGTTATAAATTCCTGTGGTAAACTTTGGGTTACCTTTTCTAGTAATAAAAATTGATATCACCTGGCACCAGTCCCACTCGACAAAGTAGTTTTAGGAATTCTGCTATATATATATTAGCTAATTATGCTATATAAGCATAGCAGAACACACATTGGTTCAGTTTTGCCAATTCTGGTACATCTTTGTAAGCACCTTACATTTGAAAATTTGGACAATTTTTCCACTAAATTTTATACAGAAAATTAAGTTAAAATACTTGATTAGCTATAGACTACAAAGAATAGAAAAGCTAGACCGCTGCGTAACAGCAGTTCCCAAGTGAGGAGGTAGATCTTATATCAGCACAAATGTTCTTTCACAACAGAATCAATTTATTTAAAGTGTTGATTGGTATAGAAACCAATTGAAATAAACATACAAACATATATAAAATACATATAATTTCTTTAAAAACAGCTACTAGAATAATTTTATTTGGTTGTTCAAACTATCCTTCTTTAAACACAATCAACTGCCCATCATTTCTGGCACTTTCTCCATTTCCCCATCTTCTGGCCCCATATCTCAGAGCAGTCTACTTCAAATATTCAATTAGGAATCATTCTTTGGCAATACTTTACCTATTTGTTATGGTGGGGAAAGTATCTACATAGAGATCTGAAGAATAAGCATGAGACTCTACTGGGAAAAGAAATGTTTAAAGACAGACCCAACTACATGTGATTATTTTCATATGCTGCCCAACAGTGGATGAATGTTTCCAAAGACCAAAGCTGGCGCCTGTTCCTGGGACAGAAGCTGGGTGGTGGAATATTGCAAAGATTTTTTTTCCCCTATTGAACTACACAATCTGGTCTCCATTAAAGTCATTTCAATTACTACAGTCTTAAATTTTTTCTAATTTTAAACAGATATTTTAAGCCATGAATTACCTTTTAATACCAAAAAGGCCTATTTCAAAACCTACAAGTCCAACATTACTTATAATTTTATATTAAAAAAGGACAAGTCTCCATGAAACTTTAAAATGTAAAATTCTCCATCTTCTAGGATGTAATATTCAGCTTTAAAGACTCATCAAATGGACACTGATACACTGACATAGTTTAAATTCTCATAACCTGACCCACAGGGGATGGAATATAGTTCTCAAAAGATTCTCAGTTATATGAGTTGAATTTGTTTTAAGTGCCAAATTACACTTCCTAAATACTGAATCTTATGATATTATTATTATTGAAGTTCAAAATTTTAGCCATTCCAATTAGGAAAATGTAATAGCTAAGATTTTCACTGACCAGAGTTAATTTTTTCACATTTTAAGTCATTATGTCTTCCCGGGTATGAGAAAATATTCTTTATACAAGTAAAGTAGCTATAGACAGACCTAGAAAAATGAAGTAATTCTTTATTACATCCTGAACAACTGGAACTAAAATGAAAATTTCAGATTCAGGAGAGAGCAACTTAAGCTTCTATTGTTTCAATTAGGATTAGAAGCAGGAAAGCTTTTATTCTCTTCAAAACTAACATTATCACAGAGGAGTTAATTCTTTTGGAAGACTACTGGGAACTGGGAGCCAAGTAGGGGTGGAAATGCAGGAGTACACAGAAATAGAACTCTGGGACTTTTTATTCCATTGCTCTGCAAATCATTTTCGCGCATGCCAATGATTTAACAGTAATTTAGCCAAAGTTCCCAGAGTAAATCATGTTTATTCCCTCTACTGCAAAAAGTATCCCTCGTTTGCCAAGTCAAGTCATTGTTTTCCAATAGGGTAAGTTCACGATATTTCTGAGAAGTAAAAATTTACTGCAGAAATTCAGTAGGAAAGTAGTATAGATATAGCCTATTTGATATTTACAATGAAGAAATGGAATGTTTTCCATATTTTCCAAAAGGAGAAATTTAAGTATATGAATTGTAAATGGTCGGTCTGGGATCAGAAAGAGCCCAGACAGGCAGGGCTAACAGTTGACAGAGATGCTTTAAGGTTTTTGACATACATGATCTCATTTGTTCCTTGCAACAAAACAGAAGCCTAGGCTATTATTATCATCCCTATTTTGCATATGACAGTCAGTGTCTTTGGTGGAATTCACTCAATATTCCTGACTCCAAGGCTAACCCTCTGCCCACTTGCCTTGATGCTCTCCCAAACTCACCGATTTGATAAGCTCAAAGCTTCTTTCTCCAGTACCTAAGTAACTCTTATCAGGGGCATCCCTGACTCTGAATAGGACTACTGCCATTCCTATTGCTACTTTGCCCCTCCCCTTTGACCAGGAAACAGGGACCACCCACTTAGATCTTATTAAATCTCTTCAGCCTTTTCTTTTACAGGCAAATAATCTCAGTTTGTCTCATAGGGTTTCTAGGCAGTTATTATTTGCTAGTGCATCTCTGTGGGTAGTATGGTCACAAATCATCCTTTGAAGCAGAGTGTGGTACAGCAGGAAAGCACAGTGTGCCTACAGTCAGGAGACATGGGCTCTAGTTTCTAGCTCAGGCACTAGACTGCTATGGGACATTTGAAAAATCATTGTTCTCTGGGCTCTAACTTCATCTATAAAATAAGGAGATTAGAGCAGACAATGTTTAATGATTCTTTCAGTATTATGTGCCTGTTCATGAAAGCAAATCTCAACTAGAATTTCCAAATTAAAAAAAAATTTGTACCACATTATAATTTTGCTTCCTCCTGGGAAGCAACCATAAGGTAGAAGAAAGTATAGTAATACACTCAGAATCAGTATTCTGACAAAATGGTATGAAAACAAGCTGACATCAAAAATTTACCTAAGCAAAAACATACGTACAATTCTATATACCCTTCCCCAACTTTCTATCATACACTCCAGAGTTAGGGATTCAATTCAGTCTCTGAAATAGCCTGTTCAGTTCTCACTTCCCTTATCTGTAAAGTGGAGTAGGAATATTATAAAAAATAACAACAATCCATTCAATCCATTTTTAACAGCACTGTTTCCAATTACCCCCCTTCTCCCCCAGTGCTTCCTGTCAATGGGGTAGGAAGAAGGAATCTAAACATCCAGGGACTGGGAATATTTTAAGGAAAGACATGTACAGTGTATAATGGAACAGACTATTAAAATTAATATCTACAAGCAGAAAGAATATAAAGAAACCGAGAAAGACCTTGACGGAATAAAGCAAAGCTAAGAATGCAAACCTGAAAGCACAGATTCCACAAGAGGTATAGGTGTAGAAAAGGATAAGTGAACATGAATGAATAAAAAGTAGCTGATGGAGTTCTGAAGGGAGTGAATGACAAGCTTTTACATTTAAACCCTAAAATGCAGTTACCTAATTCTGAGTATAGAAAAATTTGTAAAATTGTAAACTGGCTTTAACTGCTATTTAATATTGAATAATGAAAGCTACAAAAAATTAAGAGTAGTTAGATAATTTTTAAGATCCCTTTTAAGAGTCTAGCACTCACACATCTAAAGTACTGCATAACTATAATCATAATAAATATATTATTTAATAAAATACTTTTTACACTCCATGTCTGACATGAGTCATGTGACAAGTCACAATTTCTCTGGGCCTCCGCGTCTTTATTTGCAGATTGAAGGGGTTAGACTAGATGGCTTGAGGCCCCTTCCAGGGAGCAATTTATGACTCATGTTAAAATGAAATATAAAACTCATTATCATTACTAACACAGCCAGCCTGGCAGAGTGGAGAGAATGCTGGGCTTATGGACAGGAAGATCTGAGTTCAAAGCCTACCTCTGACACTCACTAGCTATTACACTGGGGAAGTCACTTAATATCCATGTCTTAGGCACACTGTTAGGAATTTGGTGGTAATTGAACTAGGTAGAGGAAATTTCTTGTACCAGTAAATTTCTAGTTTTTTCCCACATGTGTTTGTGTGTATATAATATACACACACACACATACACTTTTGAATATACTTTGTACATACACTTTGTATATACATAGTTGTTTATATGATATCTCTCCCATTACCTGAGCGTGGGAACTGTTTTTGCCTTTCATTGTATCTCCAGAGATTGGTACAGTACTGTGCACATAGTAAGCACTTCAGAAATATTCTTGACTCTCTGATCTGCAAAATGTGACAAGAAAACCAAGTACTGAAAGGTTTACCATCCCTAAAGACACAGTATTTTCATAGGAGGAAAAATTTAAAAGGGTAAAGACTAGAAGCAGAGGGACCAACTGATAGGGCATTGTATAGTCCAGGCAACAGATGAGAAGGGCCGGATCTAGGGTGGTGGCCTTCTAGAAAGAATTATGCATTCCAGTAGAATAAGATACCTGAGGGCTGGGCTGTTTTGCTTGTTTTTGTATCCCTAGTAACCAGCTCTGGAACGTATGGGGCGTTGAGGGAGAACTAGTACCTCTGGTATGTGGGTTGCCAAGCCCTCATCAGGGCTGCTTATCCACCTTTGGGGTCCATTGGTCACTCAACTATCACTCATGGCTCCAAGAAGCTGCAGCATGCGCAGTGGCCAAACCTCACTAAAACTGTCTTGGCAGACGGGCTAAACCAAGTTGAAGGTGACTGATAGACCTCAAACTCATTGGTGAGTTAGGGGGATGTCTATGCCAACCATGTGAAGACTTTCCCTTGCTAAACAGGGATGAGAAAATTTGTTCCAACAGCCATGAAGGCAGCTGAATCAGTGCGTGATGGAGTGGTTAGAGTTCGGTCAGACATTGAAAACACCAACGTTATCCACTTTATCTCTGCATCTCCAATCTTCTTGATTTTTGGCCTGCCCTTCTCTTTGATGATTCTGGAGGACAGAGTGAGGCTGAGGACTTAATGCAACTCTGCCTCACTTAAATTCAATTCATGAGCAGGTCAAGATATTACCCTGTGATATCATTAGTCCTCTTTGAGACTGAAGAATGAACAAAAGCCCAGTCCAGAGCAGGTGTTTAAAAAAATATTTATCAAATTGAGTTTAACTGATGAATTTGAACTGCTGTGAAATGATATGGAAGTGAAATGGATAATTTGCAAATGATTAGAAGGATAATGAAGAATATAACTCTGGGTTACTAGAGGGATGGCAGTACCCTCAGTAGAAATAAGCACATTTTTAAGAAAGGCAGTTTCTTTTTGGTGATCTTGTCTTTGTGTATAGATAGCATTCCTCTGAGTCTGCTTATTTTGCTCTCTCTCTCATTGATAAAACCTTCCCAGGTTTCTATGAGTTCATCATATTTATAATTTCTTAGTGCACAAAAACATTCTATTGTTCATTTCTCATAGTTTGTTCAGCTGTTTCCCCCATCTATGAGTAATTCCTTACTGGTTTTTTTCCTTAAGTCAACAAAGGATAATTTTACAAAGTTATCAATAAACTATCCATATAAGCCTAATTCAGTTAACCTTAGGTTACTTATACTTCTGATGTTCAAAAAAGGACAAGGATTGGAACAAGATGGAAGTTTTTTTGTGGAGGAGGACGATATTCATTTAATTGAATTAGTAAAACATTAAATCACTAATTTATCATATCATCAAGTTATTCACATTGTTCTTCAAGGTCACCAAACACCCAAGCTTCTAAATTCACAGGCCTTTTCTCCTTGACCTTTCTACACTTTTTGATAATTGTGGAGAGGATGGCCATGAGGGCACCTGGTCATAATGAACCATGCTTAAAGATAAGGTCTTTGTTTCCACATGAAAATGTCTCCCAGTGGAAGATATAAGCATCCTCAGTACTACATTCAAGACTTTTCTGGCACAGATGGTATATGAATACCCTTGTGCCACTGATACCACACTAAAGATGCCCAAGTCATCATCTACTGGAACCATACTCTCAGGAATTGGACTTTGTAAGAAAATAGAGACAAAATTGGGGGAGCAGAGAATATAGGGTCATCAGACTCCTGGTTCTCTGCAAGGGAAACACACATCTGCTGGGCTACTATAAGGACCCATGGGACCCTAGGAAAGGAAGAACCACATGTCCCTAAGAGAAACCACGTGGCTATAGAAATGACAGATAGCAGCTCCTGGATAAAGCAGGAGCTATCGTCAAGGAAGAATAAGAGACAGTCATTATGTGAAAGAGCATTCCCAGACCTTGCCCTTCATTATTACTACAAATTATTGGTCTAAGAAGGCTCAGGGGTAGAAGTGACCCTAAGTGTTTTCTCCTTTCAGAGGGAGGCCTTAATCACCAAGTACTGCTGTTACGTCTGAAGACCATAGGTCCCTGGGGAAGTTAGGCTCACTAGTGGGAAAGCAGTTGATCTTATCCTCCCCAAGCACTCTTCCCCTGTGGTGAAGTGTCAACCCTACAGCAATACTACAAGTTTAAATGTGTGAACAGGTCTCTGGGGAAGATGTGACTCACTGAAGAGGAAGGAATGATGTTTTTACTATATGGATTTGTTATTAGTACTTTGTGTTTTGTTGGGTGACACAATTTGTCCTATATCCTATGTATTTTTAGTCTGAGTTTTTGCTGAGCTTTTACCTTTTTGGTATACACATGTGGTATAAATTTTCTTTCTCGGAGAAAAGACTTTTGGTGGGTATATGAGAAAAGGGGAAATTTTTTATGAGACACTTTTTCCAAGATCAAACCTAATCTCTATAAACCCAGAGCTTTGGTTCTAAGTCATGGATTACATATTGCTGAATTCCTGGATAGGGAAGAAAATATGGTCTTAATTTGGATTTCAAAAATCAACTCTGCAAGTCTAAGATGTGTGGATAAATTAGCAGTTCACCTGAAAAGGAAGTGGGGATTTTGGTGGACTGCAAGTTCAATTTATCAGTATGATATGGTAGCCAAGAAAGTTATTATAATCTTACTTTATATCAAGAAAAGCACAATATCTAGGAATAAAAGAATTATGGTGGCGCTATATTTTGACACATTAGACCATATTTGGTGTACTCTGCTGATATGGGAGATGCATTTAGGAAGGGCATTCATAAACTAGAGCATCTATAGAAGGGTGACCAGGATGGAAAGAACCATGAAATCTTGAATTCATGCCATTTAAGGACCTGCTGAAAAAACTGGAGATGCGCAGCCTGGAGGAGACTGAGGGGGAGATAGTATACCTGTCTCAAGTATCTGAAGGGTGAAGAGGAATTAGTTTAGATGAGACACAGATTTAGAGCTATAGGTGGCTTTAAAATGCCATCTAATCTAACCCCCTCATTTTACACTTGAAACTAAGGCCAAGGAAAAAGAAATGACATGTCCATGGCCACCCAGATAATTGGTAGTAGAGTCAAGAACTGATCTCATTTTTGAAATCCAAATATGGAGCTCAATGACTTTCCCCTTTTGATCCCCAAAGACAGAAATAAGAGCAATGAATGAAAAAGTTGCAAAGATATAAATTTTGGGCCTGACATAATGGAAAACTTCCTAACAACTGGGCTATCCAAAAGCAGAAAAAGCTCCTTGAGTTAATGAGTTTCCCCTAACTGAAAATTTTCAAGCAATGGTTCTAAGACCATCTTTAAGATATGTTTTAGAAGGGATTCCTGTTCAAGTGTGAGTTGAAGTTAGAAGTTAGAAGGTTCAAGTTGGAAGTCTTTGGGCTGGATTAGAAGGCCTTTAAAGTTCCTTCCCACTCAGGGATTCTGATATTTTCTTTGGTTTCCATGACCTAGTTTTCTTCTTGGTCTTTTAGGTGAATACTCCTTTGCTGATTCCTCACATATGCCTAAATCTTAAGTGCGGGTGCTCCCTTGAGTGTAGTGCTCTCTTTCTCTTTTCGAACGATACACTTTCTCTTTCGGTGGACTCATCAGCTTCTATGGCTTTAATTATCATCTCTATGCAGATGATTTCCAAATCTAAATATCCAGCACTATTCCTTTTTCTAACAACCAGTCCTTTATCAACCAACTGCCTACTAGTAATCTCTCCTAGAAACCCCATGGCTACTGCAAATTCAACAAATCCAAAATGGAACTCATAATTTTCTCCCCACTAAAAAAGTAGGGACACTAGAACACTCTGCAATCCAATTCAAGTAATCTCTTTGTTCTCGACAAGGACACTCTATAAATTTCTTGATTTAGTGCCTTTGCAATGGCCATCCCTTATAGCTAGAATTCACTCATTCCTTAACCTGTGCTTCAGAGGCCCTTTCTATCTTTTAAGATACAGCTAATGGATGTATGAAGCCTCTCCTGATCTCCCCACCTGCCAGCACTCTCCCTCTGAAGCTAATCAGTATGTATTTGTATTTATTCACTTACTATTTATGGTGCTTATGCAGTTATATGTACTTGTTGCACCTCCCCTGCCGCCCCCAAATGAATGCAAGCTCCTTATAAGGAGAAGGGTTTATTTCATTCTTTCTAACTATAGGCAAGCACTAGCACAGTGCCTGGTGCACAGGAGGTACAGATTGGTTCTGTTGAGGGCACAACCATCCTTCCAAATACCTAAGTTCAGAAGCTGGGATTCATTCTTGCCTCCTTCCTCTCCTTTTCTCCCCCATTAAATCAGTTGCTAAGTCTTCTGATTCTTTCTCCACTATCCTTCCTTTTCCATTCACATATGGCCACCCCCTTGTCCAGGTCTGCATCACTGTTTACTTGGTTTTACATTGGTAGCAACTTCCTTATGGATCTCATAGGGTCAAGATTCACTTATAAACTACTGTGAGGCATTTAAAGCTCTCACAACTTTTCCCATCCCTACCTCTCCAAACTTTTCACACACTGCTTCCCTTGCCATACTGCGATTCAGATAGCTTGGCTTCCTCACTGTTCTAGACAAATACCACTCCATCTTTGGTTTTTGAGGTTTTTTAATGAAATCTTCTCCAGGCCTGGAAGATTCTCTTTTCTCACCTTTGCCTCAGAGTTTTCCCCGGCTTCCTTTAAGGCTCAGCCTACATGAATGCTGGCCTGATCCTCCTGGCTGCTAGTACCTTCTCTCCCATAAATAATTCACATTTTTTTTGAATAAACCATGTGTATACATATTCATGTTGGCTTCCCTATTGGAACAGAAGCACTCTGAGAGTAGGAACTCTTTAACTTCTATCCCCAGAATTTAGTGTAGTTCTTGGCACATGAGAAGCACTTAAATGTGCGATGACTTCCAGCTCGTTATTTCTCTTCAATGAATCCTCCATACATCACAGGTCAGATCATGTCATTTCCCTGCTCAAGCATTTTTTTGGTGGCTCCATATTGCCACAAAGCTAAACTTCTAGTTCCTTTCATTTAAAGCCCTCCACTACCTGGCTCTAACCTATCAACCAAATATCTCTGTACAAAGGCCTCTCTGGTCCTCCCCAGCTCTCAATGCTCTTTTCCTCCAATAACCTGGTACTCCCCTCTCCCAGTAGAATGTGAGCTTTTTTTTAGGACAGAGATAGTTTTGTTTTTGCCTGTATGTCCTCAGAACCTACCACAGTACCTGGCATTCAGCAGGTGCTTAATAAACGTTTTCAGGATTCAAAAGAAGGCTCACTGTTACAGAAACAGATTCTTAAAGAAAATAGGGCTAAAAGCCTGATTACAAAAACTGGAAAACTTTCAGGAAACCATAACAAAGCATTTCTTTTTACTGTTCCATTCATGTCCTTAGGTGCAAAGATAAGTAGATATATGAATTGCCTGGGAACACAATGTATATTACATGCCCATTTCAAATGCTAGTCATCTAATACATTTTAAATACAAATCTATCTTTATGCAACAAATGTTCTTGATATATCAATTTACATACATGAAATTTATGCAACAGAAGAAAACTCAGTCTCTTCAGAAATTGATAATTTTTTTGTAAATTGTTACCCCTTATATATCTCATAAAAGTAGATAATCAGGAATAGAATTTGCATAAAATAGTTACAAATGTATCTAACAAAACAACCATAAAGTGGCGGTCAGCAGACCTACTCTCTCAGAAGCTAAGCACTACACATTCCTGCAACAAAGTAACAAACAGAATAACACAAATGATTCTGAATGAAGCAGAGATGTAGAGTGTGAGACCTGAGATCATTTTGTTCAACCCCTCAATTTACAAAAGAATGAAACAAAGGTGAAGAGAGAGAACAGGACTGCCCATGGTCAGGTAAGCAGTAGAGGCCCCTCAAATTCCAAGTCTTTGCTCTTTTTATGGTGCCACAGGGCTTTCCTTAAAGCATCTTCAGAAAACAAGATGAATAAAGTAGACTATAGCCCCAAGTGATACTGTCTGCCCAATGGTTCCATGATGATCTTAAGAACGTATTTTAAGCAGAGGTAACTTTTTCAAATAACTGAAAGAAAGTGGACATCCAAACCACAAATTCTGGAGAAGACAAAATATGTTGCTGACAAAGATTTTCACTGATAGACAAACAGCTATGAGGTAAAGTGCCAGCTTTCACTTAATTCAAATCTTAAATTTATATGTTTTCTTTCAGTATATTACGCATCCAGGTTTAGGATTTAATTAAATTCAAAATCATAGTAAAATAATTTTCTAAAACTAATAGAAAAATTTAAAACAACATAATTCCCCAATAATTCTTTGATGCATTATCAAACAAATATTACAAACCCACCCTGGGAGTTTGGGGTAAAGTACTAACCAGTTACTGCCAGCAGCTGTGAAACTCTCACCTCCATTTCCTCCCTATGAGACCTGTCTCTATCTTCAAATTCACGTGTCCTTCGCCGAGCCTCTTCAAAGGCCTGCTGGGCCAAGGCATCCTCCTGCTATCAGAAAGAGGAATGAAATGAAGAGTCTTTCTTGGACTTACAACGAATAGTCAACGTGAATTTTAATGACCTGTTTACTTGTCACCACTCCCCTTCGACACACAAAATGAAAGACTTCCTCCAAATGCCACTGCTTGTAGATTAAGTTTATGTTAGTTTTAAAAACCTTGCATTTTCCTGTTTCTACATGAGTTTCTACTGAGGTGGACTTAGGACATCTGTGCGCAAATATTTTTTCAGTTAACTACAAGTTGTGTGATCATGTAACCTTTTGGAACTTGGTTCTCTTTTCCATAAAATGGAAATACTACTCATGCTACTTACCCCATGGGGCTGTTCTCTTGCTGAGCTCCTATCTCACATCTCCAACTGCTTCCTGGACATCTTAAACTATATGTCTTGTAGAAGTCTTAAACTCAACATATCCAACATCGAATTCATTCCCTTTCACCCCTAACTCATTATCTTTTCTCCCTTTCCCTCCTCCTACTCCCCCTATTACTATTAAGTGAACCATCATTCTCCAGTCTTTCTCTCTAGGTGTAATCTTCAACTCTTCACTATCTCACTTCTGTGTCTGATCTGTTACCAAAGACTGTTAGTTTTACTTTCACAACATTTCTTGCACATGATCCCTTCTTTCCTGACACCACCACGACCCTGTTGCAGGTTCTCATCACCATACACCTGAACTATTCTAATAGCCTGCTGGTTGGCCCCCCTGCCTTAAATGTTTCCCTACTTGAGTCCAACCACCATTCAGCTGTCAAAATGCTCTTCGTAAAGTGCAGGTCTGACCATGTCACCACCTCTATTTAATAACACTTCTAAAATCCGGTTTTACTTAAAAAGCCCTTCATAGCTTTGCTTCTTCCTGCTTTTGCAGTCTCTGTATACCTTAACCTCCTTCCATACACTCTGACATTCAGGGACACTGTCCACTTTGCTAGTTCCTAAACAAGATACTCTGTCTCCCAAGTCTAGGCATTTTGTTTTTTTAAATAGTATTTTATTTTTTCCAATTATATGTAAAGACAATTTTTAACATTCCTTTTTACAAAATTTTGAGTTTTAATTTTTTTCACCTTTCCCTCCCCTCTTCCTAAAATGGCAAGCAATTTGATATATTATATATGAGCAATCATGTAAAACATATTTCCACATTAGTCACAGTGTGAAAGAAACAGACCAAAAGGATACATGCATGCATACACACACACACACACACACACACACACACACACACACAAATAAGTGAAAATAGTATGCTCTGACCTGCATTCAGAGTCCATCAGTTCTTTATCTGAATGTGGACAGCATTTTTTTGAGTTCTTTGGATTTGTCTTAGATCATTGTATTGCTGAGAAGAGCTAAGTCATTCAGCTGATCATCATATAATGTTGCTGTTATTGTGTACAATGTTTTCCTGGTTCTGCTCATTTCACTCAGTATCAGTTCATGTAAGTCTTTCCAGTTTTTCTGAAATCTGCCTGCTCATCATTTCTTATAGCACAACAGTATTCCATTATGTTCATACACCACAGCTTGTTCAGCCATTTCCCCAACTGATGGGCAACCCTTCAATTTCCAATTCTTTGCTACCACAAAAAGAGCTGTTATAAATATTTTGTGCAGGTAGGCCCTTTCCCCCTTTTTTTATGATCTCTTTAGGATAAAAGTCTATGCATTTTCTTTAAAAAATACTCTTGATTTTGAATTTAATTAAATGGTATATTTGTTTACATTACCATAGTTTCCTCTTCCTCCCCTGCTCCCCCCAGAAAAGCATCCCATAAAATAAATAGTATTCTTTTTAAGACAAAATAAATCAGCCTAACTGATTGATGCATTGACAAAGGCTAAGGATGTGCAATGCACAACACTTGTAGTGGGGTAGGAATGTCTCCTTATCTCTTCTTGTGAGCTGGGCTTGTTCTTAATAATTCTGTTTTATGATTCATTTTTGCTTGTTTTTGGTTGTGCTTTCCATTTTTATTGCTGGAGTCATTAAAGGTACATCATTTTCTTGGTTTCACTGACTTCACTCTGCATCAGTTCATGTGGATCTTTCCCTCCTTCTCTTTGTGAAAATGTGTCATTTCTTACAAATATAAGAATGCATAGTCACAGGCCATTACTTTCATGTATCATAATTTGTTTAGTCAATCTCCTATTGGTGGGCATCTATTTTGTTTCTAATTCTTTGCTATCACAAAAACTGCCCCTACAAATATTTTCCTTTCTGTTAGCGCTTTTTCTTATCAATGGTCTCTTTTTGTGTCATAAGCCCAGTAATGGAATTTCTGGGTCAAATGATATGTGGTCATTTTAGTCACTTCACCTACATAATTCCAAATGGTGCTGATTCACCAAAATATATAAATATTTAAACCCAAAGCCATTCCCCAACAGATGAGTGGTCGGTCAAAGGACATGAACAAAGAATTCTCAAATGAAGAATTACAAACTATTAACCACCACATGAAATACTCTAGATCACTAATAAGAAAAATGCAAATCAACACAAGCACGAGGTTTCACCTCACATCTTGCAAATTTTTAAAGATGACAAAAGATGGAAACAGTAGTGGTTAGAAAAAATAAGCACACTTGTATATTGTTTTGATAGTAAGTTTTTCACATGGAGAATAGTATTGAGATTGATGTAGAAAAACATGAAAATATTAAATTAGATCCATTTTACTTTTTATATTCCTTTTTAAGATTTCAAAGCAAACAAGCAGAGTCACAGTAGAATTAAGGTCTCAAAACTTTTAATATTTTGGGTTTGGCTTTTTTTTGACCAGGCAACTGGAGTTAGGTGACTTGCCCAAGGTCACACAGCCAGTAGGTTTCCAGTATCTAGTCTGAGGCCAGATTTGAATTCAAGTCCTCCTGACTCCAGAGCAGGTACTCCAACCACTGCACCACCTAGCTTGCCACATCCCACCCGTTTATTTTACTTTTAAAAAAAACATTTTATCTGTTTTAATCAGCCAAGATCTGCCTTCTTATCCTCCCATCACTCCAATCTCTCTTCCCCAAACGAGAAAACAAGGAGAAAAGAAAACATCACAAACATGTATAATCAATTAAAACATATTTCCATTGTCTATGGTCCCAACCACCTCCCCCCACTTCCCATCATTAATTGTCTCACGCTACATTCTGAGTCCTTTAACGTCTCTATTAGGAGGTATCATGTTTCATCATTAATCTTTGGAAAACCTGGTTGGTCACTATATGTTGGTAAGAGTCCAGCATAACAGTATTCCATCAAATTTATATATCATAATCCATACCCCAATTTATGGGCATTTTCTCAGATTCTCATCCTTTGCCACCTCAAAAAGTTATGAATATTTTTGTATATCTTTTGAAGCTTGTTTTGTTTAAGACTAATCTTTCCCTTAATCTACCTTTTCTCTAACTTCCCCTCCTTCCATCTCCTTTTTCCCTCCTATATCCCTCTTTAGGGAAAGGTACTTCTGTATCCAATTGTGTGTGTGTGTGTGTGTGTGTGTCCTTCCTTATTTTGATCTGTTCAGATAAAAGTAAAAACCTTCAATGTTTATACCACTGACTATGGCACAAGCCAAAGAACACCACACATTTGTATGACATTTCAGGGTTCTGCAAAGTAATAATAAAATAATTACTCACATTTACATAGTACTCTGAAGTTTACAAAGTATAATCCCTATATGATCTTGTGATGAAGGTAGGGAAAATATCTCCATTTTATAGATAAGGAAACTAAACTAAGGTTCAGAGAGCAGTTAACAAATTTGCACATGATCACATATCGATTACATCAGTGCCAGAATTCAATTCTGGGTGCCTCCAAGTACAGTGTGCTTTACACTGCACCATTATGCTGAGACTGAAGTCATTAAGGACAAAATTTAAAATAAACACAATAACAATAACAATCAACCTCTTGCGAAGTATAAAATGACCCTACCTGGGCTCGTTCTTCATCAAATTCCAAGCAACCCATACCATCCAGTCTCTGTAGATCAATCCAGCCTTTCCAGATGACACAAACTCCATTTAGAATCATTGGAGCCTTTAAATACACCTGAAACACAGTTTAACAAAAAGCAGCAATGAAAACACATAAGTTTAATAACTTATTACTATTAGCTTAATAATAATAAATTAATTATTAACAACTTAATAACATAACATAATTAAAGGTCAAAGAATTAAGGTTAATGGAAAATATCCACTTTTTTTAGGGTTGAGGGGAGAAAAATAAAATAATAAACAAGTCTATAAGAACTGTGAAATGGTATGGAAATTAAGTTTCTTGATCAAATTTCAATTTGAGTTAATTCTGTTATCAGGATCTTACTTCTCTTAGTTACAAGTTCAATAGTTACCTGATATCAAGTAACACATCAGAGTAGGATTATAGTAAAATGGTATTTATTGCCAAACACTAAATAACATGTGACTGTTGCCCTATCTATAGCCTAGACTCATTAGTCAAAATTAATGAAAATTCTTTGAATTAGATTTGTCAAACTATTTGTAAAACCTTTCTTGATCACCCCAACTGTTACTGAATTCTTCCTCTGCAAATTATCTTATATTTAACCTGTGCATGTCCTGTATCTGTCAGCAGAAAATAGTTTACTTGGAGGTAGAGATTATTTTTCATTTCTATCATTTGTTTTTTTAGATTTTTCAAAAAATTTTTAAAGCCTTTTTCTACCTAATGCTAAACAAATTAGAACAAAAATCAAGAAGAGTTTAATCAAATATCTAGTAATTTAGATAAAGTAACAACAGAACAAAATTTAGCACAATCTCTTACAAAAGGGTAAGGTAAAAACATAAACAGCTGAGATCAATTCCTCAGACTCCAAAAGAATGGTGTTTTTTCCTTCAATTTTTGGGAGAGAAGACAAGAAAACATGATATTCAGTATTAAAAAAAAACAGCCAAAATAAAAACAGAGTGCCCAGAAAATGTTGCAGGATTGGTACAGATATTTTAGCCCAACTTCCCGCATCTTCTATGCACTACCTCTGAAGAAACATGGTTCCCTGTAGGCTCTGCTTAAATTCTAGCAGAGTCCAACTAAGCTGGGAATCACTAAATACCCATACCAGGGACAGACTGTGTGCCTATGCCAAATGATCATCCTTAGTTAATCATGGAGATACCAGGCTCATGACCAGAAGACTGCCCACTGGGGGATGAAAGTTTTCTGTTCTCTAGCTGCAGTACATTATTAAGGGTGTAAAAATGAGAAATAATACTTAACCCTGTGCTGGTTTCCTTCCACCTACACAATGACGGGGGCAAAAAGTGCTTAAAATATCTATCAACTATCACTGTAAAATGAGAAATAAAGTTTAGAATGTTTACTCTGAACTCACTGAATAGGCTCACTAGATTATATGTAATAAGGCATAAGTTTGATAAATTTTAAGGAAATCATCAGCAAAGGTTATGAAATTGGTCATCTAGAAAACATCACTTTTCCTATACATTTAGAAGCATTAAGATTTAATTGCAGTTTTTTCTAAAAAGATACAGTAATCACATGCATACGCAGGTACATGTACACACCCACCACACACAGTCAAACTTGTACTGCTGAGTCTCTCTGAAGAAGCTGTTTTTTTGACAGATACCAAGCCAATACTTGAATGAAACCTTCCCTGCTTAGTACAAACTGCTAGAGATTGTGCTCTACTAACAGAACCTTTAGAATCTGAGTCAGGGCAGTGAGGTGGCACAGTGAATAAACAGAGAGCACTGGCCTTGGAGTCAGGACGACTTGATTTCAAACCCAGCTTCAGACAAGTACTAGCTGTGTGATTTAGGACAAGTCACTTAACCCTGACTGCCTCCAAAAAAAAAAAATCTATGAGTCTTCTCTGGGACCAAATTTGATCACTAAAATTAAAGTTCTCAGGGTTTTTTTTGTTGTTGGTGAGGGCATTCTTTTCATTGAGGGTGTGAAGAGTCAACATCTGTATTATTTTCCTGGCCCAGTTTACTTCACTTTGAATCAATATATAAAATTTTGCTAAGACTTCTTTGTAATCTTCATCTCTTATGGCACAATAATGCTCCACAGCATTCAAGTACTATAGTTTACTCTGTCATTTATTTCCTAGTTGATGGACATCTACTTTGTTTCCTGTTCTTTAGTGTTACAAAAAGTGCGACTATAGAGCTCTTCTTTTTTAATATTAACCACCTTGGAGAATATTCCTAGCAATGGGATTTCTGAATAAAATTGCATAGGCATTTTAGTTGCTTTCTTAGCATAATTCTACACTGCTTTTCAGAATGATTAGCATAATTCACAGCTTTATGAACACAGTGCAGTGTGCCTACCTTTCCACAACCCCTCCAATACCATTCCCAATTTGCTAGGTGTGAAGTATTGTTTTAATTTGCATTTACATTATTAGTAATACGGAGTAATCTTTCCTATTGATTGTTAATCACCTGCAATTCTTTTATGAAGAAGTGAATTACTTGTTATCATTTGGCTACTTATTTATTGGGGAATGTTTGTTCATCCTATATATTTTTGTTAGTCCCTTTACACATCCTGGATATCAGGCCTTTTTCTAAGATACTGAATACAAAAATATTTCCCCCAAATAACAACATCTCTGTTATTCCAACAATATTTTAGTTTGTTTAATTTTGCTCATGCAAAAATGTTTTTTTTAAGGTCATGGAACTGAAGTTTTCTCAATCATCTTTTGTGATCTCCTGTATCTAGCCCCTCCCTGCTCTGTTGGTTAACATTTTTTCCCTTTCCTAGCTGTGAAAAGTATATGATCTGATTTTCTTTTGATTGCATTTAAAGTTTATTGAGGTATATAGTGGAAGAAGTTGGTTTAAACCTAATTTTTGGCAGACTGACAGGGAAAAAAAATCATTAAGTATGTAGTATTTCTGTGCCAGGTATTGCACTAAACATTGGAGGATACAGGATAAGCAAGACAGACTGCACTCAAGGAGTTTCCATTCTAATAAGGGAAGACAGCACATGAAGGGGAGGTTGAGCAGAGATGTACTTTAGAAATAGATGAGAACGACTGCACATGCAAAAAGCTCTATTAGATCGCATACTCTCTCAGGGCGGGGGGAGAAGGAATAGAATTTGAGCCTCAAAACTTGTAAATAAAGTTTAAAAATTGTTTTAACATTATTGGGGGAAAATAAAATATGTTAATACTGAAAAAAGAAATAGATGAGTAGATTTTCTAAAAAAACAACTACATAAAGTTAAAAAGGTTTTATATGAACAAAATCAATACTGTTAAGATTATTGCCAACTGAGGGAAAAATATTTGCATTAAGTAGACATGGTTTAGAAGTCTAGGAAGAATAGGGCCAGAAGATGAAATGAAGCAGTCCTGGGCCCCTCCACAATAAGAAGATTCTAGGAGGAATCTGCTAACTGGGAGAAGGTGGCAGTTCACAGCATCAAGAACATGCACAAATCAACATCCTGTGGGCAGAGCTATGAATACAATCAACGAATATTTATTAAGCATCTGCTATGTGCTAAGCACTGAGGATTCAGAGAGACAAAAAATAATCCTTCCCTCATGGAATTGACAATTAATTATTCTTCTGGAAATCCTTTGGGACTAAACAATAAGTCATTATACTATTTATAACTTTCAACTGAGGGATTCCACTACTAGGTAGCTATGCCAATGAGGTCAAAGACAGAAGAAAAGCCCCATCTATATGAAAATACTGAATGTTGCATTTTTTTGTGTGTGCCAGTAACAAAGAAACACAAACCTGGAATCAAAGTGGGTAATGATTAACTGGGGAATAATTAAACAAATTGTAGTAATCAAATATAATGGAATATGATTCTACTGCTAGAGTACATTAATAAAATGTAGGAAACTACAAATGTGAGGAATTCAGAGAAACTGTTAAGACCTATATGAACTCACACCAAAGTCATTAGAATCATGAGTACAACATATAAAATAAATATATCAATGAAAAGAACACTAAATGAAATTTAATGCAGAGCAATTGTAATGGCTCAAATTGGCCTTGGAGAACTAAGAAAATACTTCTCTCCTAGTAAAGAGGTGGTGGACCGTAGATAGAGAATGTTGCAAATACTGCCAGAACAATGTGTTGGTTAGTTTTGCTAACTATTTTTCTTTGTTACAAGGGAGGGTTACTTTGTGTGTTGAAGTGTACCAGTGGTAAAATCTGAAAATTATTGTGCTTAAAAAAAAACAAAACAACAAAACCCAAATCTAGAGGTATTAACAAAGCTTATTTTAAGAAAACAAACTGGGGTCCATGAACACCACCAAGAAACAACGAAGAATGATTAGTAGAGCTATTAGTTCACTAAACATTATTGTTGAATTGTTCCAACCACTTAACATTGATTACTGGCTCCAAAACTGAAGTCTTATTTTGTTACCATATTACTATATGTGCATTATTAAAACTTCCTTTTTTATTGTTTTTATTGTTTCTTTACGCAGATATTCTGCACAAAGTAAGTAACTACTTAAAGAAGCTTATTCATTGAATGGGTGCCAAGGTCACACAGTGCATACTAGCCCATCTCCAATAGCCCTGATGAATATCAGGCCACAGCACCCACATGGCTCAGGAGGAGAAGGTGAGGCTGGTGACCTTGCACAGCCCTCCCTCACTCAGATCAAAGTCAACCACAAGTCATGTCATCACCTTGATGTCATGGTCCTCTTGGAGAATGAAGGACAAACACAACAACAGTTTCTTTATATAATGATTCAATAACCTCAGAAAGTGTAAAAATACCTGGTTTAAAAGCACATGTTTGCACACACACACACCTTGAATAATTTTCTTCATTATAACCCGTATAATCTTTGTTTTACAAGTTCTAGTGCCTTCTCAATGGAATATCAGATTTCATTTTTTAATTTATGTAACTGAGACTTACACTTTTAAGGCAAAAGCTAAAAATCATGACTTAAAGGCAAGAGAGACTTAGAGTAAGACCATGTAGTGCCAGCCCCTCTCTTACTGCACAAATTGGGTAAGAGAGTCTCAAAAGTTGTGCCTTGCCCAGAATGACTAAGGTAGTCAGAAGCAAAATTGGGATTTGAACTGAGCTCCTTTGACTCTAAATCCAATGCTCTTTCCAGTCTCAACATACTAGCTTCATTGATTTCAGAAGGTTTTTCAAATAGAAATTTCATACAGCTGCCTGTTAAGGTTTAGTTAATGTCAAATTTTAGTGATAAAATGTGATAACCATAAATACTCAGAAAAATTACTCTCAAAACTCTGATGAATAAAATCTGTTTGGTTGGTGCTAATCATTTGTACATATTTATGCTACTCCCTTTTCCTTACTATACAAAATTACTTTTCCTGTCAAAAGATCCATAAACCTTATCAATACAATATCCTTATTTCAGGGAAAGAAATATAAGACCTCATTTCTCCCATTTGACTAAGGGAAATCGTCTGCAGTTATAGCTGAAACGGTTTAACCACATATTTCCTTCTGTTCAGATAAGTGTTAGTTTCCTCCTCTACCCTTTGAAGCCTAAAACTGAATGTGTATGTGTGTATATGTGTGTGTGTGTGTTTATGTTGTTCAGTTCTGTCCAACTCTTTGTGGCCCCACACAGATCTATACACACATGATGACTATGCTTCTGCCTTAACAACTTCATACTCTACCTTAAAAAAACATCATCTTCCATACATCATACAAATATAATAAAAAATAATCCATTCTCTTTCAGAACTCAGACCTTTCTCTTTTTCATAGAAGGAAAAGTAAAACTCACCAGCAGTATGGTACTTACACGTTAGTGGCTTCAACGGTGATTCTAGTAGCACTGACAAACTTACCTTGTCCTGACTTTTAATAATGTTCTGATACACATGCGATATTCCTTCCTCTGACACACATACTAACACCTCAGAACATAAGAGCCAATCTTTGATAGTAGTTATAGGCAAAAAATTCACCCTACAACCAAGATGGTGGTAAGTCCTGGTGCCAACTTTTACACAAGAGACAAACACACGGTTCATAGTCAGGTCCACATAAACTTTTCAGCTGGATGCCCCACTGGTATGTCTTTCCAGAACTCAGGTCACTTCTATTTCACAAAGAGGTATTGAAGGAGGACTTTAGTCTGTTGACTTAATTAGAATTCATATGTTTCTTTACTATTTGTAAACTCAAAGTCAACAATACTGATTTTAAAAAAAACTATTTTTATATCTGAGGATGACAAAATTCATTTTCAGATGGTTCCAGTGTGGTGGCTGAAGAAGCAGACATGAATACAGAAAGAAGTCATCATTGTGTCACCCTGGGGAGCTCCTTTCATCAATCTATGAAATCACAATTTAGACAATGACTTAGCCAAAGTAAGAGGATGTTGCTAGAGGAACAATAAGGCTAAGTGACTGTATGCAGAGTAACACAGCCACTATATGGAGAAGGAGGGTAGGGTAGATGAATGAATCTAGGTTTTCGGATTCTAAGCTCAGGCTCCTCCATAGCGGTAATATAGAATTACACATTCAAATGAATGGAGTCATGTGGAGTTCTTCAAAGTAAATTCTTGGTACCTTTATATTCATGAAAACAAACCCTCTAAGTAATTGAGTAGGGAAACTACTGTCTCTTGATGGTTTGGCATTTTCTCTTGTAATTTCTTAATTTCATTTAAAGCTAATAAAGATTTATTTTTCACTCAAACATAAATATATTTCATCTGAGAGTTTGAAAAGAAACAGTTTATTGGATTATATACTCATTCCATGGTCTTTCTAGAACAATTAAATATTTTAACTACAACTCATTCCATAAGGTAAGGGTTTCAACTTGCAAAGATTGTCCAACTAGCTTAGCACCACACCAAAACAAAAACAATAATCTAACGTTTTAACGGACTGATTTTATTGCCAAAGAATGTGTTTTTGAAGCATCATAGGAAATCAAAGAAACATGGGTTGTCACTTAAAATTTGTGTTTTGTTTACTCTGCCTTCAGAAAATAACCTCCACCATCACTGATATGGTAGAAGATCAGACCCTCCCTTCTCATGCCTTGAAGAGAATGCTTGGCACCTGGCAATCCTCGAAGTCTTCAGCTGAAATGAACTGAACATAGCCCTTTCAAATTTACAAAGCATCTCCCATACATGATTTCATTTGATCCTCAAAGCACTCTTGGGAAACAAGTGTAATAGAGATGATAATCCAGTTTACAGAGGAAGAAACTGAGGCTCAGAGAAGTTAAGGGACTTCCTTATTGTCACACAACTGTTAAGTTTCATGAGGCAGGATTTGAATCCAGGACTGTCTGACTACACATCATAGATTAGGGATGGAAGGGACCACAGAGATCACCTATCCTAATTGTCTCATTTGATAGGTGAGGACACGAAGGCCCAGAGAGGGGAAGGCCAAGGTCACACGGGGAAGTGGTCAAACTAGGATCTTCTTTTACTTCCCAGGCTGCCTCCTGTTACCCAGCATTCAGCTCACTACTCCAGGCTTCTATTCAATATGCAGCACAAGCTGTGTTATCTGCTGCTCTGCTCATTATCACTGGGTATTTGTAATATGAATTTTACTCTAGATTACACAAACACTGTCCTGCCAGTTTTTGTGCTATTTGTAGAACCCATCAATTTTGGAGCAGTGTATTTTAAAAACACAAAATATATATTTCAAATAAAGTTCATTTTTGATGTAGATCCTTCCCTAATATATTCCTACATCCATATCTATAGTCAAAGCTACAAGCCTCAGGCCAAAACCCAATGAAGCTCATTAACATTGTGACCATCTAAGAAAATAAAGCAAGTGAGCATGAGTGGTCAAAGAATTCAAATGAGAACTTTAAAGGAAGCAACCAAAACATTACCTTTCATATACTGAAATTAATCCAGATATAAACTATTACTTAAGGGAATGTGGCCTAGCCATATCAGATCTAATACTGTGTTACATTGTAGCAATCATCAGAACTACTTGGTACTGGCTTAGAAATAGAGTGGTGGATCAGTGGAAGAGGTTAGGTACCCAAGACAGTAATCAATGACTACAGCAGTCTACTATTTGATAAACCCAAGGACTCCTGCTTCTGGGATAAGAACTCACTATCTGATAAAAACTGCTGAGAAAACTGGAAAATAGTATGGCAGAAACTGTGCATAGACGAACATCTTATAACATATAGCAAGATAAGGTCAAAATAGGTACATGATTTAGACATATAGGATGATACCATAAGCAAATTAGGAGAGCAAGGAATAGTTTACCTGTCAGATCTAAGGAGAAGAGAGGAATTTATGACCAAAATTTTGAAATACAAAATGGATAATTTTGATTACATTAAAGTAAAAAATTTTTGCACAAAGCCAATGCAACTAAGATTAGAAGGGAAGCAGAAAGCTGGGAAACAATTTTTACAGTCAGTGTCTCTGAGAAAGGTCTCATTTCTAAAATATATAGACAACTGAGTCAAATTTATAAGAATAAAAGTCAGTTTTCAGATAAAGAGATTAAAGCTTTCTATAATCATGAAAAACTGCTCTAAATCACTATTAATTAGAGAAATGTAAATTAAAACAACTCTGAGGTACCACCTCACACCTACCTGATTAGCTAATATGACAAAGAAGTAAAATGATAAACGTTGCAGAAGATGTGAAAAAATTGGAACACTAATGTGCTCCATTGTTGGTGGAATTGTGAACTGATTCAGCCATCTTTTTTGACCTCACCTTCTACTGTATCAGTGACAATGGAGGTTATTTCCTGAAGGCAGAGTATAGAAAATACAAATTTTGTTAAGTGACAACCCATGTTTCTTTGATTTCCTATGGTGCTTCAAGAATACATTCCTTGGCAATAAAATTAGTCAGTTAAAAAGTTAAATTTTTGTTTTTGTATGATGCTGAGCCAAGTGGACAACCTTTGCAAGTTGAAACTCTTACCTTATGGAACGAGTTGTAGTTAAAATATTTAATTGTTCTAGAAAGACAATGAGTACATAATCTAATAAACTGCTTCTTTTAAAACTCTCAGATGATGGAGGGGAAAGAGTGATTTGGAGTCTAGATATCTGTTGCAAGGAAAAGTGTTTCCCACGCTCATCCAGGCAATTTGGAACTATGCCCGAAGGGCTATACAATTGTGCATACCCTTCGATCCAGTAATACCATTACTAGGTTCATATGCCAAAGAGATCATAAGAAAGGGAAAAGGACCCACGTGCACAAAAATATCAATAACAGCTCCTTTTGTGGTGGCAAAGAAGTAGAAATTGAGGGAATGCCTATCAGCTGGGGAATGGCTGAAGAAGTTGTGGTAATCGAATGTAAATGATAAACAGAACAATTTCAGAAAAACCTGAAAAAACTTAAATGAATTGATGCTAAGTGAAGTGAGCCGAACCAAGATTGTACACAGTAACAGCAATATTGTGTGAGGATAAACTTTTATAGACTTAGCTCTTCTCAGTGATACAAGGATCCAACATGGTTCCAAAAGACTCATGATGGAAAAGGCATCCACATCCAGAGAAAGGTCTGAATGCAGATCAAGGGATACTATTTTCTCTCTTTTTTTGTTTCCTCTTCTTGAAGTTTTCCCCTTTTGTTCTGATTCTTCTTTCACAACATGACTAATATGGAAATAAATTTAATATAATTGTGTATATAGTTATATGAGACTGCATGTCATCTTGGGGAGGAAAGCAGGGAATTTGCAACTCGAAAAAAACCTTATGAAAGTGAATGTTGAAAACTAAAAATTAATAAAAAATAAAAAAAAGTTAAGTAAGTTTAGTTGGTTGAAAGTTAGTTGGTTCAATATTAGAATTTTAATAAATCATTTAACAATAAAATACTTGTGGAACACTACCAGGTATGTAATACTATATAAGATACAATGAAAAGGTTAAGAAATAGTCATTGGCCCATAAAATCTGACTGTGAAAAGAAAAAAAGAACCATAAAGTGTTAGAGCTGGGTGTGGCTAGAGGGACTATTGAGTTAAACACCTACAATTTACAGATAAGGAAACTAAGACCCAGAGAGGAAACAAAATCTTACTCAAAGTCACAGAACTAGTTAGTGGCAAAGTCAGGATTAGAAACTAGGTACCCTGAGTTCAATGTTCTTTCACACTATTTGTGATTTCACTAGTGTGTGTACCATGTTTACAAATTTCAGCATCCCTATAACTTAGCAGCAGTCAACTTCATATTTATTTTGCAATGTCTATATGCAAGACACAGTGATAGGGGAAGGCAGGGATAAATACTTCTTGATCTCAGAGATCTATTAAAGTAGATAGGACCTACACAAAACTCAAATACATGGCGCAATATGACAAGCTCTGGGTAGCTAAATAGAGCAATGGTTAGAATGCTGAATCAGAAAGACTTGAGTTCAAATCTAGCCTCAGATACTTACAAGCTGTGTGATCCTAGGCAAGTCACTTAACCCTGTTTGTCTGTTTCCTTATCTGTAAAATGAGCTGGAGAAGGAAATGGCAAACCACTCCAGTATCTATGCCCAGAAATCCCAAATAGGGTAATGAAGACTCAGACACAACAATGTAACAAGTTTTATAAATATGGTACAAAGCATTATGGTTAATTTAGGAGGACGGTGAGTCTATAGTTGTGAAAGTACTAAAATGTACAGCGATTGTGAGACATGTAAGGATATTAGAAAAATAGGACAGTTACACAAGTATGACTTGGTTGGGAATAGAGATGGTAATTTGGAAGTCATTACTAATAAGTTTTGATGAGAACACATGAGTTCTCATGGTTGATTATGAAAAGAGAACAAAGAGGTGAGGATAGAGAAGTTACAGGGAGAGAGAAGAGGGAAACGTCAGTGAAAGAGACAAAGAATTCTCAGAAAGGTGCAAGGAAAGCCAAAAGCCACACAAGATAAGGGAAGAAACGATCCTGAAGCAAACTGGTCAGCTACTGCAAATGCCACAACGAAGTCAAGCAACAGTTGTTGTTCTTCAGTTGTTTTGGTTGTATCCAACTCTCTGTGATCCCATCTGGAGTTTTCTTGGCAAAGACAATGGAGTAGTTTACCACTTCCTTCTCCAGTTCATTTTACAGATGAGGAAACTGAGGTAAACAGAATTAAGTGACTTGCCCAGAGTCACACAGTTGCTATGTGTCTGACACAAATTTGAATTCAGATCTTCCTGATTCCAGGCCTGGTGCTCTATCCACTGTGCCACTGAGCTGCTCAAGTAAAACAAAGACACAGAAAGTGCAGATTTGTCAGTAAGATCATTGGTGACATTTAAGAGAATGGTTTCTGAAGAATGGTGGAGGTGGTGGTAGGGTAGAAGCCAGATTACTAGGAGTTTGAAAGATATAGGCCTTCTGAAAGATGAGAAAGGGAGAGGTCATAGATTCCAAGAATTTGGCAGAAAAATGGAAGAAAGAAATCAGATAGTAGAAGGGGCCAAAATCAGGTCCAACAAAACTTCTCAAGAAGGGCATTGGTTGTTACTGTTCTTCAGTCTTTTTAGTTGTGTCTGACTCTTTGATTTGAACTCAGGAAGATGAGTCTTCCTGACTCCAGGCCCAGCACTCTATCTACCATGCCACCTAATTGTCCCAAAAGATAAAGACCTATTTTATTCTATGATGCATGGGGAAATCCCAGATGAGGAAATTCCTCTATCAGTTAAGGCTGGTATCTTCTTGGCATCTTATAGTTTTAAGAAAATTGCCCAAAGCAGAGGTTTCAAAATCTCCCAGCAAAATCTCAAATCAGATTAAGATATAACTGGGAAATGTTTAACAAAATAAATAAAAATTCAATACAACCTAGATATTGTTAATTTGTGGTTTTTAAAGTCAATATGTGGTCAGAAGGATGTTTCTATTTGAGTTTCACACCACTGGACTTGAGTGTTGAAAGGTTAAGTGACTTCACAGTATGTGTCAGAGATAACAAAAAGGATAAAAGAAAGAAACAGTCAATAGTAAATCAAATACAAAAAGGTAAATAAGAAAATGTCATGTTTTACTAGTTAGGAAGACTATTAAGACAATTATGATTTTTTATAACTAAAGGTAAGGATTAGTATCAAAGTATTATATTTCTTTAATCTCAATTGCAGATGGCAAATTTATAGTCATTACCCAGCTACTAAATATCAGTGTGACATTGGGTAGGTTCTTTAATATCTTTGGGTCTCATTTTTCTCATTTGCAAAATGAGGGGTAGATAGATGATTTTTAAAATTTTCTTCAACCACTAAATTTCTACAAAATCTAGTACATACATTATGGTAAAACGTTTTATATATTACATCATGTAAGATTCTTATACCATCAGTAAACATTGCAGGGATTATGGACAGGCAGGGACACTAATAAACTGTTGGCAGAAATGTAAACTGGACCAATCATTCTGAAAAGCAATTTGAGATTATGCTAGGAAACTGACTAGGTGTCTCTACTATCCAAAGCAGACTCTATGGCTAGGAATAAAGTCCAAGGATATTAAAGACAAAAGAAAAGTTCTACACACACACAAATATATTTATAGCAACATTTCTTTACTGATAGCAAAAAAGTAGAAACAAAGTGGATTACAATAAACTGTAATGCAATAAATTATATAGGAATGTAATAGAATACTACTGTATAGTAGGAAATGAACATAAAGAATTCAGATAAGTTTGGGAAGACTCACCAACTGTTTATTAGCTATTTTGAACCAGCTGTTCCATAGGCATCTTAAACTTCCCATTTCCAAACAGAACTTACTATCTCCTACAAACTGTCCCCTCTTCTGAATTTCTATCTCCCACAAACTGTCCCCTCTTCTGAATTTCTTTCCACAACCTCTGAATCAACCTCTTCCTTACCCACATACCTAATTAGATGCCAGATCTTGAGAGAAAGCCTGGCGGAGGGGAAAGAGTGATTTAGGGCCAAAGTACCTGTTGCAAGTAAGGGAGTTCCACACTTACACACAGCTCAATACACTTAGCATAAGGGCATGATGAAGTTAAAAATGTGCAAACATTTTATACATCTACATCTTATAAATCTCTTTATAAACTGTAAACCTCTTTGACTGGGAATGGCTGACTGGCTAACGGAACAAGCTAGCCATGCCTCTGGGGGCTTTTAAATAGCTGGAGGAATTTTTGTGCTGAAAAGTAGTTAGTAGACTCCAAGTTCAGGATTCCAGAGTTGGAGTCAGGTTCCTGAGGATTTAGTCTTGGAAAGAGAGTTACTTTCTCTTTCTCCCTCTTTTCCTCCCCCAACTATCATGTCTTTGTTGAGACTGGACCAGTAACAGACAATACATCCACCCAGGAGCAGAGGGTTAGACTGTGGATAAATAGAAGCAGAAGGAATATAACCAGAGAAGAATGCCAACTTGAAAAAGGATGTCCACATCACAAAGTACCAGGAGATGTTACCTCTTTGCCACACATGTATCTTATGTGTGGGTCATACTATTGTTTATTTACTATGAGCCTATTTTTCCAATGAATCTTGGTATTTGTGGGAGAATGCCTGAGGCTTTTGGGAGTAATACTTGTGCCAAATGTTTAAGGCTACTGGATGATTATTCCTAGGAAACTTACCAGTGGGGGGGGAGGGGCTCATGAGCTATAGTACTAGAAAACAAAACCTTCAGGATTATCCCCAGTGTCTGCCTTAGCTGCTCCTTCTTTCCCCAAGACCTAATATGGCAATAGCAGTGAAATGCGGAGTGGTCCTGGTGGGAATGTTACACTGGGTTTGACTACAGCTCTGATGCTCACATTATAAAGGGTGCAACTTTGGGTCAGTCACTTAGCCTCTTTGGGCCACAGCAATTCCCTCATATGTAAAATGGGGGAGACAGAATTTTACTAAATGATGACATTTAAGGAAGTAGCTTCAAACTCTAAAACTGTGATCCCAGAACCTTATTGATTCTATCTCAAAAATATCTCTCTAAGCCATCTCTTTCACTCACAAGCTGTCCAGCACGCTTTTATTGCAGATCATCCCCTTTTAGAAGTATTGAGAAAGCATTTTAATAGCATCCTAATCTGTGAAAGAGAAACCCTCATTATTCTCCAACACTTCTGAAACAATATCTATTCCTCTCTCTTCAAATTAGACTAGTTAAGTTACTTCCCTTTGAGTAATTAAGGCACTAATTGGACAAAACTGGGGTGGGACGACTGACGGATCCACTAGGATGGTATTGACCAACTGGAAAGGAGAATCCTTGAAGGGAATAGCCAAAACGGGATAGAATGGTTTTAGGAAAACCATTACTCAACGGTTGGTTGAAAGTTAAAATGACTACTGATGAATTGATGAAGTAAAATACAAATAGGCATTTTACCATGAGTTATAATTATGTTTTTATCATATTGTGAAATTTTCCTTGTTCATTATTTCTGTGACTTAAAAAATATCTTATTAAAGAAATGTCCAACAATGGGGGGCAGAGGGAACTCTTCTCAGCTTGGACATTTCTTTCTCCAAGCAGAATGCTCAGATCAGAATAATGATAAAAGTAATTAAAAAACATTTTTGGCAGGTCTGTGTGTACAGTAAAAAATCCGTTGTTGTTTGATTGCATCTGACTCATCGTGACCCCATTTGGGGTTTTCTTTACTAGAACGGTTTTGCCAGTTCCTGCCCTAGCTCATTTTACTGATGAGGAAACTCAGATAAACAGGGTGAAGTGACTTGCCCAGGTTCACACAGTATCTGATGCTGGATTTAAACTTAAGTCTTAACTCTAGGGCCAGTACACTATCTATGCTTTATTTTCAGTTTTAGCTACAGATGCAGTTGGGATGATATGGCTTAGCTGGGCCTTTGTCAAGTCTTCTGAAGATGTTTCCCCCCACTTTTTTGATGTTCTGTAAGAATGGTCCTTTATGTTTTACTTGTGAGGTTGATATTTGAACCTAAGTGTATCTCAATTACATTTCTTGTCCCAATGTTTTAGTCAGTTGAGACATTTTTTGTATCTTGTCAACTCTCATATTAGCAATCCCTTCTAGTTTTGTGCTACCTTCAGATAAATCTGATAAGGATGCCATCTGTATCTTTATCATTAATAACCATTTTAAATAGCACAGATCCATAGGGGACTCCACTAGAAGCCTGTCACCAAGTTGACTTATTTAGTCATTTTTCAGTCTGTCCAACTCTTGGTAACCTCATTTGGGTTTTTTTTTTTTTTGGCAAAGATTCTGAAGCAGTTTGCCATTTCCTTCTCCAGCTCATTTTAGAGATGAGGCAACTGAGGCAAACAGGGTGAAGTGACTTGCTCAAAGTCACACAGATACTAAGGCCAGATCTGAACTCAGAGAGATGAGTCTCCTTAACTTCAGGCCCAACACTCTATCCAATGTGTCACCTAGCTCCAAGTTAACATATACCCACTTACTAATGACTATTCTTGAAGAGCTAGTTATTCAATGATGGACTTCCAAATCTATGTAACTCTATTGCTATTTAGCAAACATTTTCCCATCTTGTCTGAGAACTGGCACTCTGTTAGATATTTTGTTGAAATAACTACCTCCTTCCTATATATGCAATCTGGAATATAATTTTTCTTTTTTTTTGAGACCTACAGTATTTTCCTTCATGATATTTCAAAGAAAACAGCCATTTTTTTTTCAATTCAATAGGATGTAATTCATCAAAATTTGGTGATACGGCCTCAAGTGCAACTAGCTTACTGTCTTACCACCTCTATATACTGTTTCAACTCTTTATTGATCATTTTCTTCTATCCTTTCAAGTACAAAGGGCTGCTCTCCTTAGCAGAGAAAACAAATAAAGAGAGTTGAGTAGTTCTGCTTCTTCTATGCAAGTTATGGTAAACCTTTCCTTCCTAAATGTTTGCTTTAATGCTTTCGAATAATTAAAAACTTGTCCTTTTCAGCTTATCATTACTGAAAGAACTGAGGAAAATACAAATTATGGATATATTTTGTTTTTACAAAAGATATATTTCTCAACATATACCCCTGACAAAATATATATTCTTAAGAAAGTAGTTTATGGGTTATTATAGAAAGAAAGACTATGGCTCTCCTGGTCTGCTAATTTTCTTTGTTTCTATCTCATTTTTTGTAAACCCCTCATTTTTATTTTGAAAATTTAGCTTTTTCTTTTTTTCTTATCAAATTAGGCTTACCTATTTTATTGCTCTTTTAGAGGAAAAAAATCTAGTTATCAGCTTAATACATTTTTGTTTATCTTTGATTGTAATAATGATTTCTATACTTTTGGGAGAAGCTAATTTGGTTTTCTAGTGTTATTTTTTTTTAAGTTGTACTTCAATCTTGTTTCCTCCTCATACATATGTATTTCTGAGATTAAACTTTTCCTCTAAGGACTTCATTTTATTGCATCCCACAAATTTTGGAATGTTGTTTTACTGTCATTTAAAAAAATAACTATTCTTTATGTTACCACTTATTTAGGAGAAAATTATCTAGCTTGTGTTCTTTGTTTATATTTCCTTTATTGATTATAATTTTTACAGCATTATGGTCTATAAAAGATGTGTTTAATTGCTCAGATCACTGAGGCTAGTTAAACTAAAAAACTTTAACTTATTGGGAGAAGACGACTTGTTAAATAGCTGCAGAGGGGAGCCAAGACAGTCCACCTTTGCTGAGAGTCACAGTAATCCTCTTGTTCCACAGCTCCGGGTAAGAGTAGGAGACAAGTGCCGAGAGGAGCACAGTCCTCTGTTGGTGTTTTGGTGGGGATTTCCTTGGGATAATTTTTTTCCTTTTTCTTTTATTGCTGTTCCTTTATTTTGTGTGGTACATTTCGTGTTCTTATGAGGTGATGGGAGGGTATGGAACTAGTCTTAGATGTAACTTTCCACTCAGTTTTTTGGCCTGAAATAGATGTTGCTGCTTTTGGTATAATGCCAATGGACTGTTTGGTTCTAATATTAAATACCTTAAAACGTCCCTAGTCCCTGAAACAATGGCATAGATATTTGTGTTGTGTTGAAATGGTAACATCCTTTCTCCCAATGTTTTCCTGATTTAGCAAAATATGCCCTTTATGGACACATGAGGGAAAAGTGTAGCTGTGTGACTAGAGTCCCTGAAGCCTAGCTTTTGACACATACTAAGCACATTACTTAATTAACTTCTCAGGCAGATATCTAAGATTAAGTTGAAAAGAAGTTGCCAAAATGCATCAGAAGTGAGTTTTCTCTCCCCAAAGTTCTTCATACCAATGAAATCACAGATCTGGTACCTATTCCTCTCCCTCAGAGAAGCATGCGACCAGATGCTTGAATTAGGCACCACAGTACTAAACTTTTTCTTGTCTTTATGTAACATAGTTTTCATTGCATTATCATCTGTAAGGAGGTATAATTTGCTTATGTTACTTCAGTCAGTCAGTAAATGCCAGACACTTTTGAGAACTAAAGATGCCAAGAAAGGAAATCAGAGTCCCTGCTTTCAAGGAGCTTACATTCCAATAGGGGAGAGAAAATGTAAATAACTATGTGCAAGATGTAAACAAAGCAAAGGGAAGGTAATCTCAGAGGGAAGGGAATTTTGGTGGGCATCAAGAAAGGCCCTCTGAAAGTGGGCTTTGAGCTGGGCCCTGAAGGAGCCAGGGAAATTAGGAGGCAGGTGGAAGAGCATTCTAGGCAGAGAGGAGAGCAAAAGCAAAGACACTGAGTTGAGAGACGGTATGTCCCATGTGTGGAACAGCTATCAGCAGCTAGGTCTTAGACTGGGCAGAGGGAAGAAATGGAAGAAGATACATAGGAAGGGGTCAGATTGGGAAGAGCTTTCCATGACAGAGAATTCTATGTTTGATCCTAGAGATAATTAGGGAACCCTGGAGTTAAGTGGGAGGGAGGGGAAGTGCATGTGACATGATCAGATCTAAGACTGAGGAAAATAATTCTGGCACTTGAGTGGAAGAGAGTTTGGAGTGGGAAGAGACTTGAAGCACAGATAACAATTAGAATGCTAATACAATAGTATAGAAGTGACAGGACTTGTGCTAGGACAGTGATAAGTGGAGAGAAGAGGATGTTTATGTGAGATGAGGCTGGGAAGGTAGAAATGACAAGCAGTTTTTCAACAGATTAGACATGTGGAGTAAGAGGAGTTGAGGATGATGCCTCACTTTTGAGCCTGTAATACTGGGAGAAAGGCAGTACATTCAACACTAATAGGAAGTCAGGAAGGTGGGGGTTTGTGAAGGGCAAGATAATTAGTTCAGTTTTGGACATGCTGAGTTTATGTTTATGGGATATTCACTTCAGGATGTTTGATATGTAGTTGCAGATGTGAAACTGGAGGTCAGAAGAGGGGTTAGGCTTGGAGAAACAGATCTGAGAATCATCTGCATAGAGATGATAATTAAATTCATGGGAACTGATGTGGTCATGAGATAGTATAGAAGGATAAGAGAAAGGTACTATCTTAGAAAGATATTTTGTTCATTTATAGAAAGGTATCTTAACCTGGAATCCAGGGAGTTCAAAAGGGCCCCCAGATAGATTTTTGGGGAGATGGATCTGTGAAAGGATAGGGGAAAATTGTATCTCTTTCAAAATAATTAGTTTCCTTTCTCATATATTTTATATTATGCAATTAAAACCTTATTTTGAGAAGGGTTCCAAAAGCTTCACCAGACTGCCAAAGGGTTTCAGTGACACAAAACAGGTTAAGAACCCTTGATATGGACTGTCAGGTTTATTTCAAAAGCGAAGGTTAAGTTTAAGTTGGATCTACTGAATTCTTAATATAATAGCTACAATACGGTACAATTTAAAAGAATGTTAGGGTCCTTCTTCCCTACACCCCACATATGTGCTATAAACTCTCACTTCTAGTAACTTAATACCCCAAATGAGTAATTCCCAGTCATTTCTTCCCCTATGCGCCGTGTTAATAAAAATTTCAAAACTTTAATTTATAAAATTTAGCTCCCCTAGGCAATTCAGATCCTTCTACTTAGAGAGCAAGGCATTTCTTTCTGGGTCACACAAGTCAAGCTTTCATATAGGGGTCAGAAGAAGTGATACAAGGACACTCTCAAGGTCTCTCTCTTAAGAACTTTGAAGCTGATTGTGTGACATGGGTGACACTGGCACAGGACCACTTAAGCACTGAGTGCCTACATCAGAGTAGGTGCTGTGCTCTATGAACAAAGCAGAATTGAAAGAGCTCAAAGGAAATGCAGAATGTGGTTAGAGTATCCATCCCAAATGTTCACACGGACTATTTGTGCCCGACTTGTGGTAGAAGACTGCAAGGTCGTACTGGTCTGATCAGACACACTGAAACTTGACTCTAACACGGTGATGTCATTTTGGTCCTCTTCAAGAATGAGGGACAACCAACCAACCAGCCAATCTTTCTGGGTCTACGTCTTTGAAATAACCAACCAATTCCCTCTCAGTTCTGAATCTTACAAATTCCATGGGACTAGGTCCAGATATATGGATGAAGGTATGAGATCTAACTAAGCTTGGAAGAAATGATACCCCATTGGTCTTGGAATAACATGTTTTGTGATTTATAGTGCTGGTAATTCAAAGGAGTGATAATTTTTTAATGAATGCAACATTAACACAGAAATAGAATTAATGAGTAATAAGTTGTCAGTTAAAAGAAAAACTAAGCATCTATTAGGCACCTACAATATGCCAGGCACTATGTTAAAAGTGCTTCACATGTATCTCATTTGATCCTCGCATCTACCCTAGGAGGTGGATGCTATTTTGATCACTATTTTACAAGTAGGGAAACTGAAGCAGAGAGGTTAAGTGTCTTTTCCAGGGTTACACAGCTAGCAAACCTCTGAGGTTAAACTTGAACTCATGTTTTCCTGGCTCTAACCATACTGTACTTACTAGGACAGCAGCATAAAAGTCAACTGAGGATTTAACATGAAAGTTTATATTTATTGTTTAAAACCTGTAGGTCTCCCATCCTTCTCAGGTTGGGGACAAGACAATTTCTGAGGTCTATTTCAACTCAAATTTTCTAATTTAAAGTTTGAGAAGAGCCTGTGTTTAAGAATTATAAAAAGGTGAAATATCAAAAATGAAAAGATCTAAAGCTTGCTTATGTCACTACATTAAGGATCTATGATTTTGTCAGGATGAATCTCTCTCCGTTGACAGAGAGGAAAGAACCTCTATGACTTACTAGTACATGGCCAGTTCAGTGATGAACCACTCTTTGGACTTAGGTCAGTGACACTGTGACTAGGTTCATTCTCAAATATTTTCCACCTTATTTGGATCTGCCAGAGCTTGAACTGTGTTGGCATAGTCTTTGAGAACTTGGGGTTACTTCCACTGCCATGATGAGACAAAGTGGGACTTCAGTGGTGACAGTTAATTTCTGTTACCAAGTAAAAAAAAGTATACAGGTTTTTATTAAGTAAAAATATACATAAAAAGTTAAAATATGGCAGACTGATACTAGTGGAAAGATCATAGGACTTAAATGTCAGGTGACTAAGGTTTATAATTCAACCACCCTTTTGTGAAGCAGGACATTAGTGGATCTGAGGCAGCCAGTGTTAGTCCCCACTTTCACACCACTAACCAACTCTGTTGTAAGTGAAGGCTTTTGTGAAGCAGATCTGGGGCCGTTTGAGTTAACCTTGCTCCAGGAAGATTGATCTTGGCCCCAGTTGTGGGCTTTTTGACAAGGAATATATAAAAACAGTTTTAGGAGCTTGGTGGAAGCCTTGAGGTTTCAACCTCTGAGAATTGCTTTTAATTTCCTTGCAGGATGCTTACTTGCTTTTATTTTTTTGTAAACTTCTTTTTGCTATTTTATGATGCTTTTTTCCTGATTATAGAATATTTTTATTAAACAAATTAGCCCCAGGCTCTGAATAGTCCAACTGCACCAAATGTAGAACCATGAACACAAGATACATCCATAGTGAAATTTTCTGAGGCTCAGTTTCCTTATTCATAAAATTGACATAAAACCTCCATTTTAAGTGAAGGTAGAACATTACCTACCCTGCAGACTTATGAGGAAAACACTTTGTAAACTGTGAAATACAATATAAACATAAGCAACTGGTCCTTTTGCCTATCTGGTGGTGCACACTCTTCTATCTACTGTAGCGAGATCACAGGATTTTAAGTCTATCAGGGTGTCTGATTTGTACCTGATTCTAGGGCTCTACTAAATCTGGATCCTTGGACAAGCCACTTAAAACTCACTGGGCCTCTGTTTCCTCATTTGGCTTGAGCCACAAATTTTAATGGACAATCTTGGTCCTGTACAACTATTAAGGTCAGATTTAAGAGCTATTTGAATGGCTCTGCTTAGATTTTTTGTTGTTACAGGGAAAGTTTCAATGGGAAGGGGGAGAAAGCAAGTGTTATAAAAACAAAAGACAACAATAAAACAATTTCTTAAAAATTCAAAAGGTTGAATTAGATGATCTCAAAAATAATCTCTTGGGAAACTTGGCCTTAAATCTTGCCATCCTATACTAATAAAAAGTTGGAATGAATTTGAGAAAACAGGGTCATGGTCTCTGATAATCTCTTTTTAAGTACTGAAAAAACTGATTGTTGAGGGTACAGAACATATTCCACAACTCTTCATGTCATCTATTACACAATGTCTGATGTTTGGTAACAAATTATTGTTAAAGAAGCTATTTTAAGCATAAAGAATGGTAAATGTGATTCATAAGCAGGTGGGAGTAACCATGACTGCAGTGATCATCCAAAAGACAAGCAGCTGACTGTGCACTTATGAGAAGAAACCAAAGCATGTGATGAAATCTACATGAGTCACAACTGAGTATCTTATAAAAGAATCTCACAGTTCTACTTGGTGGGAAAATGAATACAAGTAAAAAGGGAGCAGGATGACTTTAGTGGAATATGTTATTTCCTTAGGCTTATGACTCTCACTGTGGCTCCTGATTGCTGATTCAAGAGTTAGTGGGTGGTGAAAACTATCTGGGGGAGGTAATGGCTTATTTGCTTTGGAGATGAATTACTTTAAGAACAAAAAAAAAAATTGAATGAGGACCATAAAGCATACTGGTAACATTTCCCTTCATATCCATAAACTACTCTGTTAGAACAAAATAAGTGCTATTTTTATTAAAATGCTGTGAAGATGATTTTTAAAAAGCTACTTAAGTTAAATCAATCAGTAAATATTTATTAAACACCTATTATGAGCTAGAGAAACAAAAAAGGCAAAAAAGCTGTGCCAACTCAGGAAGCTCTAATGGACAAAACAACATGGCAAACAACTACATATAAACAAAATACAGACAAGACAAATTGAGAGGGAAGGCAGTAGAATTAAGGGATATTAGGAAAGTCTTCTTGTAGAGGGCGGGACTTCAGCTGGAAACTGAAGAAAGACAGGGAAGTCAGGTACAGATTAGGAGGGAAAGCATTCCAGGAATGGGGGATAGCCAGTACAACTGGCCAGGCCTCAGACTGACTAGAGTTGAGGTGAAGTATCTGTTCAAGGAAAAGCAAGGAAGCCAGAGCCACTGGATCCAAGAGTATATGGGTATGTGGGGCAGTGTATGGTACAAAAAAACTGGAAAGGTAGGGAGGGCAAGGAAGGTGAAGGGGCCAAGTTACAAACAGCTTTAAATGCTAAATAAAAGGTTTTATAATTGATCCTGGAAGTTGTAGGGAGCCACTGGAACATGGCAGTTGATTTAAATTTTTAACATATGCATATTTCTCATAAGAGTTAAAATCTGAAGCTGGAGGGAACGTCAAAAGCAATTTAGTCCAACTCCATTTTACAGATGAGTACACTGAGGCCCTGAGGAGGTTAAGTGGTTTAGAGCTGGAAGGTTATCATAAGAGGTCAGCTAGTTGGATCCCCTCCATTCCCTACCATCCCCTCCTCACTTTACAGGTGATAGGACTGTGGCCCAAAGGCTTTTCTGAGGTCACAACATCAATCAACAACTCTGTATCACAGCTGATAAGCAGCAAGCAAAGCCAAGATTCCAACACAGGTCACCTGAGTCCAAATTCAGCACTCTGTGTTTCAAGACTTGGCTATGTAAGCTACGTGAGGAGGTACAGCTGATTCTGAGGTTGTTGATAGAAATTCATAGGAGATGGTTTATGTGGTACAGATAATGAGTTGTGTTTATGGAATCTGAGATAGATATGGGACATCCAGTTCAACATGGCCAAGAGGCAGTTGGTCATGGAGGAAATAAAGCAAGTAAGCAGCCCAAAGAACTAGAATACAAGTCAGACTGCTTTTATCTCAGCAATCTTTCCATAACACTACAGCTGACTTCTCTTTTTAAAGTTCATTTTTAATTATACTTTTGTAGTTTTTGTCTCTGAATATATCCTGTTTCCCCTTTCCCCTGCCCAGGAAGCCATCCATCAGAGGCAGGATTTGATCCCAGATCTTCCGGAATCAGGTACTTGCTTTTTAAAGCAATTATGGTCTCCTCTGCACCATGATGAATTTAGCTTCGTATGGTTGGTTGGTTGTTGTCCCTCATTCTCAAAGAGGACCAAAATGACATCATCATGATAAAGTGAAGTTTCAGTGTGTCCCACTGTGGCTGATCAGACCAATGTGAGCTTGGAATGCTCTATCACAGACTGGGCACAGATAGTCCGTGTGAATATTTGGAGTGGTTACTCCAAATACGTGCATCCTACATTTCTTTTGTGCTGTCTCAATTCTACTTTGCTCATAGAGCACAGCACCTTTTCTGACATGGCACACCATGCTGAGCGGTCCTGTGTCAGCATCTCCCATGTTGCACGTCAAATTTAAAGTTCTTGAGACCTTGAGAGTGTCCTTGTATCCCTTCTTCTGAACACCATGTGAGTTCTCCATAAAATAGTCTTTTTGGAAAGTGTACATTTTCCAATCAAACAACATGGCCAGCCCATTGGAGTTGCGCTCTCTGAAGCATAGTTTGAATGCTTGGCAGTTCAGCTCAAGCAAGGACTTCAGTGTTTGGTACCTTATCCTGCCAGGTGATCCTCAGAATCTTCCTAAGACAGTCCAAATGGAAGTGCTTCAGTTTCCTGGCATGGTGCTGGTAAATTGTCCACATTTCACAGGCATACAACAGTGAGGTCAGCTCTGTAGACCTTCGGTTTGGTAGTCAGTCTAATACCTCTAGCTTGGCAATGCGTGCATCAACCTCACTGTCAATGTATACATCCCTGGAAAGTATACTACCAACATAGGTGAATTTATCCACAGCATTCAAAACATCTCCATTTGTTGTAACTGATGGTTCCACATATGGATGGTGTGGTGGGTGGCTGATGGGGCATCTGTGTTTTCTTGGTGTTAATTATTAGGCCAAAATTAGTACTGGCAGCAGAGTATTGATCCATACTTTGCTGCGTCTCAGCTTTAGAGGCTGCACTGAGAGCACAATCATCTGCAAACAGAAAATCATGCACCAACATTCCTTCCACTTTGGTTTTAGCTTGAGTCTTTTCAGATTGAAGAACTCACCATCAGTATGGTAGTTGACCTTGATGCTGTGTTCCTCCTCATTGACAGCATTTGACAACATGGTGGAAAACATCATGCTAAAAAGCATGGGAGCAAGCACACAGCCCTGTTTCACTCCACTGGTGACTGAGAAGGCATGAGAGCACTGTCCACTATCCAGAACCTGGACAAACATGCCATCACGAAATTGACATACAATACTGATGAACTTCTCTGGGCAACCAAATTTTGACATAATTTTCCATAAGACCTCACAACTAACAGTGTCAAAGACCTTGGTGAGATATACAAACGTTGTGTACAGACCTCTCTTCTGCTCCTGGCATTTTTCCTGCAGTTGTTGGGCAGCAAACATCATATCGACGGTTCCTAGGACCCTTCTGAAGCTACACTGGCTCTCAGGTATATGACCATCTTCCAGGTTTAGGATCAGCCTATTGAGGAGGACTTTAGCAAGAATTCTGCCAGCAATGACTAAGAGAGAGACCCCCCACCTCTGTGATTGTCACAGGACAATCTATTCCCTTTATTTTTATAGAGACAGACAATGGAGGCTGTCTCTATGACACCTTGACACCATTCTTAGGCATAAATTTAGTTGTTCTCATCAATATATTTTGATTTTACACAATCTTCTTCTGACTAGATTCCTCCCATCTACCCCCCAAGCCATGCTATGTGACAAAAATTTCAAGAGGGAAAAAAACTCAATAGTTCAGCAACATCAATCATACTGATTCTGACAGTATATGTAATATTTTTATACCCATAACCCTCTACTTCTTCAATGAAGAGAGAAAAGTGCATTTTCTCAACTTAAGTTATAAAAAAATTTCAAAACATCCAATTTTGCTTCATCTTTGCATTATTACATTTACCTTGTATCAATTCATACATATCTACCCAGGTTTCTCTGAAGGCTTCAGTTATTTTTTTTTTTTGGTAAAGTAATATCCTGTTATACTCAAATAATGCAATTTGTTTAGCCATCAATAAGCACTACTTCATTTCTAATTTTTTGCTACCACAAAAAGTGCTGTTATGAATATTTTGGCATATATGGGTCTTTTTTTTTTTTTGACTATGATCTCTTAAGAGTATACTCCTAGCAGTGGAGTCCATGGGTCAAAGGGAACAGCCATTTCCACTTAAAAAAAAAAGTATAATTCCAAATTACTTTGCAAAGTGGTCTGACTCAATCACAGTTCTACCAAAGGTGTATTACTGTGCCTGTTTTTCATAGTCCCTCCAACATTGATTATTTCCATCTTTTGCTATTTTTTTACTAATTTATTTGGCATGACGCAAAACCTCACTTGCATTTCTCATATTATTAACAAACTGGGGCAACTTTATATACGATTGTTAAAAATGGTCAATTATTTCAAAACGTCAAAGGGTATGCACAAATGCTATGATTCTATGTATAGTGACTATACTGACAACATGCAGAGGAATTTCCCAGCTCCATCAGTAGTGCGGGCAAAGGTCATCTACTGCATCCTGGACCATAGTCTTGACACTGGACTTTAATGACTCTGGAGAGGGGAGCAAGGCTGATGACTTTGCCCAGCTCTGCCTCACTTAAATGCAATTTGCCCTTTTGATGTCATTGGTCTTCTTCAAGAACAAAGGAGAAACAACTGACTTCTCAGTTCCTAAAACAAGTCATTTTCCATTTTTTTTGGTGGTCTTTGCAAATCAGATATGTAAGAAGTATAACCAGACACATTTTAATTTGTATTTCTATTTTTAGCCACTTGGCTTAAAAAAATGGTTGTTATTAGCTACATTTCTTCCTTTGCGGACTGCATATGCATATCCTTTGATCTTTTATCTCTTGGGGAATGGCTCACTTTCTTTGACTATCAAATCAGTGAATATCAGATCTTTGATATCAGACCTTTATCAGAGAAATTTGCTTTGGAAGATTTTTGTCTTCAGTTAACTATTCTAATCTTTATTCCACTGGTTTTGTTTTGGCAAAAAATTCTTCTGGGATACTCGTATCCCTTTTTAGTCTTCCCTTACAATCTCCTTCCTTGCTCCTTTAATTTTAAGTTTATCTTTATTCTCCCTCAAGCATGTACAAGGTTCTTGATCTCATTCTCTATTTTTAAAAAAGTACGACTTTTCATATTCAGGATGTGCATCTATTTTTTTAGTTCATTGTATAGGTGGTATAAGATGTGGGTTTAAACCTAATTTATGTCAACTACTCTCCAGTTTTCCCAGCAGTTGTCAAAATGGGAGCTCTACATTTGCTTAACTTATATGTCTTCAAAAATGGTGCTCTAACTGTAAAAATTAGATTAGATAATCTCAGTAGGCAAGGGCTATTTTCAATTTCTCTTTTTAAAAAATTAAACATTTTAAAATTTTCTTTTAATCAACCAAGATCTGCCTCTCACACTCCACTCCAAAATGGGAACACAGAAAAACAAAACTCATTAGAAGCTATAATCAATTAAATGTTCACACTGGCTATTTCTTTTAAAAAAAATTTTTATTCTGCATTCTGAGTTCTTCACCTCAAAGGAATTCTGCTTGTTCACTGATAAAGAGTTCAGCATGATAGTGTTTCTTCCCATTTGTACACCATAACTTATTTAGTCCTTCTCCAAATTTGTAGATATTCCTTCAGATTCTCATCTATTACCACCTCAAGAAGACCTATATTTTTGTATATCCTTAGTCTGTTTTGCTTAGGGTTCATTCTTGCCTTCATCTATCATTTCTCTAAAGCCTTTCCCTCCTTCTTGCCTTCCACCCATTTTCCTGTTGAATGAGACAGAATTTTGTACCTAATTCTGTATATTCCTCCCCCACCCTCAACATATTCATTTTTGATGGGTATTCTTGCCAGTAAGCTAGGGTAATTTCCTTCTGGAATATCATATTCCAAGTTCTCTTCTCTTTTATAGTACTGGCTGCTAAATCATGTGTGATCCTGACTGATTCCTTGGTATTTAAATTGTTTTTCAGGCTAGCTTTTCTTTTTCTGAGATAGTCTACATTTTCTTCCAATTTTTCAGCCTTTTGGACTTAACTTTAATACCTCTTATTGCCTCATGAAGTCACTGGCTTCTATTTGGTCCATTTGAATTTTCAGGGAGGTTGTTGCTTAGGCAAGATTTTAAACCTCTTGTGCCAAGCTATTAATTCCCTTTCCAGATTCTTTTTTTCTAAAACTCTAATTTCTTTTCCAATTACTTCCTCAAGCGCCCTCATTCCATTTTCAAAAACATTTTTTAACTCTTGCATTAACTCTTCCAGGAATTCTTGTTGAGTTTCAGCTATTTTTTTCTCTTTGAGGCTTTGCTTGTTGCTATTTTGGAATCATTCTCTTCTGTCATGGTGTCTTGGGCATCTCTACCACCATATTGCCTTATTATGGTGGGATTTTTTTCTGTGTTCCCCATTCCTCCAGCCTACTTCTTGACTTTGGACTTGATACTAGGGCTGGGCTCTGCCACATATTAAGTCAGGCTGGTTTTGTTGCTGCTTTCTTGGGTAGTTAACACAATGACACAACTGGGTGTTGTGTTATTTCAGTATCTCAGGGATGGGCTTGGGACTTGCAAGCTTTCAGTACTCCCAAAGGATCTGATTCAGAGTAAAGTTTGTTTGCTGCTTCCCTGGTCTGAGCTTTATAAGTTCCTGATCTGGGTTTGGGTCTGTGCAAACGCAGAATTCTGCAGGACTCTGCCCCTTATCAGTCAGCTAGAAAGCTGTTGGTTCAAAGTGGTAGAATTATAGGTTCTCCTCTGCTCTGGATTTTCTACTCTGTTTATTCCTCTGCTGTCTGGATTATATGCTAGAAGTGAGACCCTGAAACACTGCTCTGAGCTTGGAGTCTGAACCACACCATTGTTGATGTAGCCTTCTGAACTTCCTCCTTTCTTAGTACTCTGTCCACAGCATTCCCACTTGGAAAAGGTCATTATTCTGTTGAACTGATGGAGACAGGTCTGCTTTTCATTCTGCTCTGAATCTGCAACCCAGGATTGGGTAGTGGGTGACAAGGCTTCCAGATGGCACCTGCTTCTGTTCTAGGACCCTACTACAGATCTAGGATGTCCTTTTGTATGGTGCATGGCCTTTCCCGGGACAATGGAGTGCTCCAAGTGCTGTGTGCTCCTGCTCCAAACCTGATCACAGTGTCTGGCAACTTCTCTCTCCATGTTGACTTGGGCCAGACAAAAGACTCTCAGTGATTTTATTCTTCATCATGATTTGGTCTGGTGCATTTTATAGATCTGTCTGGAGGAACTGAGGACAGGAAACTCAATTACATTGCTTTCTTTTACCCTGCTACTTTGGTTTTGCCTCCATCTGTAATTTCTAAAAAAAAAAAATGGTGACGGACAACATGGTGTAGTGGAAAGAATGTTGGATTAGGCCTAAGGAAGACCCAAGTCAAATCCCATTTGGCAATGAATTGTATAACCATTATAATCTTTCTAAGCCTCAGTCTCCTGTTCTATAAAATGGGGATGGTAATATCTGTAGTACCTATTTTACAGGGTTGCTGTGAGTCAAGTGACAGTGACTATAAAGTGCTTTGCATCTTTTAAAGCACTTAGTTGTTATTAGTGAGGACATAATGTTGCTGATTATAAACCTGACTTAGACAAGTTTGTCAAAAGGAACACAAACAAGAGAAACATATAATTTATTACAATTTAGTGTCATGCATTTGACTCTATTAAAAACAATTTTTTAAATCTAGAGCTATAATTTTATGGGTGTGGATAATTCCTAGTAAGGAATCCTCTCGACCAATCCACAGCAGCATCAGTTCAGACACTGAGATGAATAATGGCTTTACAAAGTCCCACCACCTGTGTATGTCAGAGGTGGGACTCAATCTGAGGTTTTCCTTACTCGGTGGTTGGCTTCTTAGTCACCAACTCCATGCTATCTCTTTCTATATAAAGACATAAAAAATTATGCTGAATGCTTTCTCCAATCTTAGGACATGAGGAATTTAGGGCATTAATGTACAGTAGAGGAAACTGCACATTTTCCCCAGAAATTATAAGGCAGTCTCAAATACTATTTACGTTGTTAATTATGTCTGGTAGGGTAAGGGGAGGGAGGGTTAATAGCTAGAAACCTTGGTTAATTGGAATCACTACATGACAGGGAACACTACACTGGGAAGATCTGCCACAGAGAATCCAAAAAGCAGATTAGTTACTTCTCAAAAAAAAGGCACATTATTTACACCTAAGAATTCAGCAAGTCATGTATACAGAAACTAATTTTTCTTACCATTAGTTATAAAGCTGTAACCAATATGATTAGTACCTACTTTTAAACAAAAATAGTCAAGATTTCAAGGCAGAAATCCTAAAGCTACCATTTCCTCCACCCCTTCTTAAAAAAAAGGTAGAATGACATACTACAAAAAGCATTGAACTTGGAACTAAAGAACCTAGTTTAAATTTTTGTATCAGTTTACTACTTTACTTGTGTGATGTTAGGCAAATCATTTAAACTCTCTGGGCCTCAGTTTCCCCATTTGTAAATGAGGTAGTTGAACTAGATCTCTAAGGTCCTTTTGTGCTCTATGAACTAATCACTGTTACTTAAACTGGATATTCTCAATCTCACACGCTGAAATAAAATCCTTCACGTCTACATTGATGTTACAATTGATGTCAGTAAACCATTTCTTAAAGAAGCAATAAAATACTGTACCTAATTTAAAAATGTTTAATCAAATTCCTAGTAAGAAAGTCTGCCAACAAGCTAAAATTTTTTTGGGGGGAGGGGGCTAACAAATTTTAGCATTCAGAATGGATAATTGTATGTACTTACTTCTCCTTATACATGTAAAATAGAACTAGACATTAATTTTTTTTACCCACAAGGAAGACTGTAAATTTTCTCTGCCCTAATCACTAATGTCTATAAAGATATAACAGAATATACTAGAGTTTGAAAATGGGTATTATAAGAAAGAAAAAGCAAGCAATCTATTACGCTTGAATATCTGGGAATATTTTCATCCAAAGGCAGTTATGAGCATCTTTTTGTTGGCAAAATTTTCCTGTGGTTAAAATGCCTATAGTATTCTATATGAGAGAAAAAGCAGCTTTTTGATTTAATTCCCATTTGTCAGGTATGATCAATGTTTCCTAGATTAATCTGCCAAGTTAACTGCTTTTCCAGATGGATATATTCCTGATGTGTCCATTAAGCATTCCCATGTTCACATCATTTAGTCATCTTATCCTAATAGTTAACTTCATAAAAAACAAAACCAAAACAAACACCCTTCATTGCACACACAAAGTAATCTCTTGGTTACAACCATATAATTGAAAAAACTTTATCGAGAGAAGACATATTGGAGCTCATTTAGCCTTATACCATTATTTACAGACAAGGAAACCAAGGATCAGAGAGATGACACAGGTCACATAGCAAGTTAGTGGCAGAACTGCGATTAGAATCCAGGTGTCCATTGATCCTTCCACAGTGCTGAGGAAAATTGATTCCTGGGTCTCATACATGCAAAACATTTGCTCAAACACTGAGCTATATTCCTTTCTACTTCTATTCTTTAACAAATAAATTAAAAACCTGCCACGAGGAGCTTATATTTTACTAATATATTGACAGAAAATTATTAGCTTTATTAAAACTGACAAAAATGGAATGAAACTCAGTGATCCAAGACACAGAAAGGACACAAGAAGCAAAGTCAAAGAACAGTCTCCTGAAGCATAAAATAAAAATTAAACATTAGATTAAAATTAACACACATATATTTTAAATGTTCAAAGTTCTTTACCTAGATCACCAGTACTATAAACTTTTCAATGATGATTTCTTAAAGACAAAACCAAACAAAAACTGACAGGGAAACTGAGTTGCAAAGAAAATTAACTCTAATTCCAAAGTTATGTTACAACTGAGTAATGACCACAAGAAAGAAACTTGGGATTGTCTGTTTTACTTCAATGCTCTGGACACAGATAATAATACTTCTTTATTTAAACCTGTCTCCTAATGTAAATGTAGATCAGGAAATTCAATATTGAAGGGAAAGTAGCAATAAAGGTTATACCTTTTAATATGGGAGAAGACAGGATAAGAAATATGAATGTCACCAAAAAGATATACTTACATGTATCACAAAGCTACAGCCTGAGAAACTCAGTTTAGGAGAAATATTACTGAGATGTGAAGATTAAGATTGGTTTTTATAATGCGTATGCAATGAAGTGATTTTCTATAAGTGGAGAAGTAGGAAAAACAAAGAATTAGGGAATATCGAATTTACAAGACAAAAAATATTTCTTACAATATTATATGTCATTGGGATAATGTTTTAAGAATCAAATTTTTAAAATATTTTGCATTATAAGATGACCTGGCTAGAAAACTCATTAATTTAGAATTTGCCAATTTGCAATATGCAATTTAGAAAGGGTCTAAGCTAAAATTCACCTTTGTACTAAGAGAAAAAAGATGTTCACTAAGGCAAATTAATAAGTAGACAAAATTATCAAAGAAGCAGTTTTATCTACTTTAGGGACAACCTATTTTTAAGCTCTTTGGATACACTATTTGTGCTACTGTAATGTAAGCCAAAGTTTATTTTCCATAGGAACTTAGACATGCTAATTACAAATCATCCTTCTCACTCCATTATTTCCACATAACTTGAGTCGTAAAATATATTTCCTTAAATATTCAGACATTTGACTTCATTGTCAAAGTGACCTTTCAAAAATTAGTTTCATCTACTAATATATTAATAAGAGTGTACACTTTTATAGCTCTGTTAACTGTAACATAGACATTTCAAGTACTTTATCATTATTTTACAGATAAAAAAGTTAACAATGTAGAGAAGCTGAATGGTTTGTCCAACCTCACAAGGAAAATAAATGGTGGAGCCGGAAGCCTAAGTCCAATTCTTGGCACAGACTTTTAGAAAAAAAAGAAACATTTTTAATACATTTACACACTAATACCTCTTCAATTTAGGAGAATTAGAGAAAGGCAGGATTGCCGCGGCCAAAGATCCCTATGCGTGGTCAGGGGAACAGGTCCATCTCAAAAACTTCCTGTATGACCACTGAGAAGTCACCTAACTTCTTGGAACCTCAGTTCCCTTTTCTAAAAAATGGGGATAATATTATCATCCCCCTCACATAGGAGCTGTGAAAAAAAGTACTCTGTAGACATTATAAGACATCTGGGAGTCTACCTGCCAAAACAAACCCAGGAACTATATGAACATAATTACAAAACACATTTTACACAAATAAAATCAGATCTAAATAACTGGAAAATAATTGCTCATGGGTGGGCTGAGCTAATATAATAAAAATGAAAATTTAACCTAAATTAAAGTACTTTGTGAGTGCCATATCAAACTGCCAAAAAATTATTTTATAGAGCTAGAAAAATAACAAAATTCATCTGGGAAGAAAAAACGGTCCAGAATATCAAGGGAATTAATGAAATGAAATGCAAAGGAAGGTAGCCTACTTATACCAGATCTTAAATTGTATTACAAAGAAGTAATTATCAAAACTACTTGGTACTGGCTAAGAAACAGAGTGGTGGATCAGTAGAATAGGTTAGATAGGCAAGACACAACAATCAATGACTATAGGTGGCTGAACAAGTTGTGGAATGTGGATGTAATGGAATACTACCGTGCTATAAGAAATGATGAGCAGGAGGACTTCAGAGAAACCTGGAAAGACTTATATGAACTTACACGAAGTGAGCAGAACCAAGAAAACATTGTACACAGTAACAGCCACATTGTGGGATGACTGCCTTTAACAGGGTTAGCTTTTCTCAGCAATGCAAGGATCTAAGAAAACTCCAAGACACAATGGAAAATGTTGTCCACATCCAAAGAAAGAACCATGGAGTCTGAATGCGGATGGAAGCAGACTGCTCTCCCTTTCTTTTGTTGATTTGTTTCTTCTTTCTCACAGTTCTTCCCATTAGTTCTAATCCTTCTTTACATCATGACTACTAATGTGAAAATGTTTAATATGAATGTATAAGTAGAGCCTATATCAGATTGCACTGTCTTGAGGAGTGGAGAGAAGAAGGAAGGGGAAAAATAAAAACTCAAAATCTAATGGAAGTGAATGTTGAAAACCAAAAATAATTATATATACACACACACATATATTATGTATACAAAAACACACACACACAGACAGAGAGAGAGAGATAGTTAGAGAGTTAGAAATAGAGTTCTAACCTTTTTGGGGCCATTGGTAGTCATTTTGATCAATACCTGGTCACTAGACCCAGCTGGCTCTGGAGGAGAGAAAGTGAGGCTAGTGACTCTGCACAGCCCTCCTCACTTAAATCCAATTTACTTGCATGTTATGACATCATTTTCCTAGTGTCGCGGTCCTCTTCAAGAATAAAGGACAAACAGCAACAACAACAAAAACACTTCTATAACCTTCATAGTGTTAAAAAAAAATGTGTTGCTTTTAATCAGCTCGTAGTGCAATATGACTAACATTGATTAAAATGGCTTAGAATGACCATTTACATTCTTTTGTAATAACAAACACTTATTCTTGAACCTCTAAAATACAATTTTTAGTTGACATACCTAGGCTAGCAAGAAAGGAACTAGTGGAGTTTGACTAGGGATTTCTTGGGGCTAACATCCAAGTGGCCTGGTTATACCCTGCCAGATTGTGGGTGGCATATAAACAGAAACAATATTTATTCTGGGACAAAGATCCTGCAGGCAAATTACTGTAAATGTTCCAGAAGAAGCAGAGCCAATTGTTGGAGAAGACTATTAAAAACAGGATTCTGTTCCCATTCATTATAAGTTTTATAAATTTGAGCTTTGATATTTTATATGGAAGCCCCCCTGAGTGATGATACAAAGAAGTACAAAAGCATAGAAAAGAAACAAGAAAAAAATGTTCAGATGATCAAACTGAGGACAGTATAAGCCACAAATTCTGTGGATGAGCATTTGCTCTTGATATTGTTTAACCATATAATTAAAAGGAGAAAGACATGCACAGAAAAAGCAAAAGTTTTAATCTCTCACTCTGGTGATCCAAGTCATCAGATTTGCAGTTGTGCTCAAATTCTATACTATATTTATATGAAGGTTATTTTCGTGGTCTTTAAAATTTCCTACTTCACATTTCTTAGCCTTATAAAGGGAAAAATGTAACACATTAACTCAAAGCATACACTATGCCTGAGCTGAAAAATACACTAACAGTTAACTCAAAATCCTCCTAAAGTACAGAATCCTCAAATCCCACTGAGGATGGGAATAAACACAAGATGCACAGAGTCACTGAGCTGGTTACACAAGACTAATGGCTTCCAGTTAACTATAATAACCATTTACATTCTTTTGCAATAACAAACACTTAGCAATAGGTCCTATGAGAAAAGGTCAAAGGAACTGTAGTCCAAGGAAGAAAAGGCTTAATTTAAGCATGATCTGAAGTTTGTCTTTGAGTTTGTGAAGGGTTTCCTATGAGAAGGATAGTAGGTTATTCTCCCTGTCCACTTATTAAGAGAAATTTACTTTCTACAGATGGAATACATTCCCAACTAACTGGATGACAAAATGTGAGGACAACCACTGAGCACTAAGAAATTTCCAAGCCCAAATGTCTTCTTGAAGAAAATATACAACCTAAATCATTAGGATGGTTTTAAGTATTCATTTACCCTAAGATGAGGACAGTCTTTTCAGATATCCTTTAGTTATCAAAAAATTGTATGACTAAGTTATTTATAATCTCAGTCGAGTCACTTCTGGGCTTGTCCATCTTATTAAACAACATATCAGAGTCAGTGTAAACTGCTCAAAAAAGATGCTCTGAGTATAAAAGTACTTAGAGTGAATTAAGTGCCAGGACACATATTTTTGAATTTATTTAATATTAAAAAAACTCCCAATACTGAACCAATTCCTTCTGAATAAATCATAATATAGGATAAAAACATAAGCTTAGAATCTGTATACATGTATAAGGTCAATAGCTATGATATAAAAACAATAAGAGTATTCTTTACAATGGCTTTGTAAAAGGGAAAGTTATTCACTTCTCAGTTAAAAGAAGGGATCAAAATAATTATGCCTTGCTAAAACTGGAGGAAAAAAAAATGTGTCCTTTTATATTCACTTTGTGTACCATCTTACCCTAGTGAGGTACTTAATACATATACCCCTGGCTTCATCTAATTTGGTTTCACATGATTAATTTTCTCATAAGATTGCCATACCTCTCATCATATTTTTAGTTTGGATAAAAGACTCATTTCCAGTCTCCCAGAATCCTCCCTAATCCTTGTGCTACTGTATTGGAACTCAGATGGTTAAAGTGGCAAAGAATACAGGGGAGTGTTTCACTCAGAGCCCCACTGTGGCAGCAGTAGTTATCTCAGAGTTAAACCTCCTGGCCTCATTCAGAGTCACAGTTTAACCCTGTTCTAGAGATGAATAATAACACCACTCTACAAACTCTTCCCTCATAAAAAAAGTTCAAGGTCAAGGTCACCGAGATGACAGAGTACATCTTACCCTGATCTAATTTTTTAAAATTATTCAATCAGTATTTTAAAAATTAGCTGTAGAACATATAATTCCACAAAATCAGAGCTAGAAGTTACATTACAGTAAAGAATGTTGGGGATGGCAAAGGGCTTAGAAGCCAGCTAGTTCCACCTCCCTAGCTCTAAATTGGCATAGTGAATAGGGGCAGTGGGGTTTAGAGTAAGAAAGACCTAGGTTCAAATCTGGCCTCAGGACACTTACTAGTTGTGGGGACCCCTGGGCAAGTCAATTTAACCTGTTTGCCTCAGATTCCTCAGCTATAAAATGAGAATAATAGCACCTACTTCCCACAGTGGTTATGAGGATGAAATGAAAAATATTGTAAAGCACTTAGTACAGTGCCCGGTGCATAGTAAGCCCTATATAAATGTTAGCTATTGCCATCATCATCATGATTATTGAAAACAAAGCAAATGAGGCTTACAAAGGGAAAGTGACTTCCTTAAGGTCACACAGGTAAGTGGCAGAACTGGACTTTGATTCGAAATTTCCAGGTCAGTGGTCTTTCCACAATGGCCAAGGTAAGAAAATAAAAAAATTATTTAAACTACGTTAAACTTGCATAGATTAAAAACAACACCTGATATTTAGAGTTTTCAAGTTTGCAAACTGCTTTACATTCTGCCTCCATCTCTTTGCACTGGATGTTTCTCATGCCTGGAATGCTATCCCTCCTTAGGTGTATCTTGGAATTGCCAATTTCTTCCAAAACTCCTTTCTAAACTACCTTGCACCATGAAGTCTTCACTCATGAGCACCCCGCCCCTAAGATGCTAATGCTATTCTCTCTATATTCATATACATAGATAGATAGTCTCTCCTTTTAGAATATAAATGCCTTGAGAATGAAGACTTCTCCCATTTTTGTCTTTGCATCCCTGGTAATTAGTACAGGTGCCTGGCATGTAGTAGATGCTTAACAAATAGGGGTTGATTATTGTTATAAAATACATGAGGCTCTTAATGGATAAGGCTTTTTAAATCCATAAATTTTACTGACATTTATTTTAATCCTGGAACCTCAAAGACCAGAAGAATGAAATGTGCAAAATCATGGAATATTAAAAGCCACATACCCCTAGAGTTCACTTAGTCCTACCTCCCTCATTTTATAGGTAAGCAAACTTTAAAATGATTCACTAAGATGAAGTGAGTTACCTAAGGTCATATAACTCATCAGTGGTATGGCACCAAAATCCAGCTTGAACTACCAGTTCAGGGCTCCATGCTACTTTTGGCTATCACAGAGGTTCTTTCTTCCCCTCCTTCTCCATAAAAGCCAAGTTGTCTAATGCCCTTATAGCAAACACTGAATTCTTTTAGATGACTCACTGATTTGACAAATATTTGCTGAATGTCTATCCTCTGTCCTAAGCAATGGAGAAGACTATAAAATGAATAAAATGTGGTCCCTAGTTCAAAGGGGCTTAAAATTGTCTTAATATGCTAGATGCTTAACATGATATTTTATGTGGCACATTATGGTTTGCAACACACTCTCTCATTGTATCTTCAACCACCACATAAGACAGGTACAATAACCTGTATTATTATGCCCATCAAGCTAAATGACTTACTCGTGGTTACCAAATCATTCTCCAACGGAGGTAGGGTCCAAATCTAGGTTTCACCTTATTCTACATTCTATGACCTTTCTACTATAACATTGCATTGCAAAAAAACTCAAGATGTTGGAGGAGGGACAGTTTATTCCCTCAAAACACTGCTATAAGGAACTACCATAAACAGGACTACAAAGCTGACCAGAAAGGTTAATGGTTAACCAGCTTCTTATCAGCAAATTATGATATTTAATAATCACTCTATCAGTCTTCAAAAAAGAAAGCACTCCCTTTCCTTCTACTTATGGATTTTTAATAAAGAGTAACTAATAATGTTATGGGGCAGCTAGGTGATACAGTGGATAGAATGCTGGGCCTAGAGTCAGAAAAACCTGAGTTCAAATCTGACCTCAGACACTAGCTGTATGACCTTGAGCAAGTCCCTTAACCTGTTTGCCTCAGTTTACTCAACTGTTAAATAGGGAAAATAACAGCTTCCAGAGTTGCTGTAAGGATCAAATAACTGCAAAGTAGTTAGCACAGTGCCTAGCATAAAAAAGCTGTTATTATTATATGGCTTAAACAAAGCTAAAGGGGAAAAAAGCCCCCTCCCCTCACTAGAATACATAGTATAGATGGCGCAGCTAGGTGGTGCAGTGGATAGAGTACCAGTGCAGAAGTCAGGAGGAACTGAGTTCAATTCTCACCTCATACACTTGACACTCACTTGCTGTGTGACCTTGGGCAAGTCACTTTACCCCAATTGCCTCATCCTGGGTCATCTCCAGTCATCCTGATGAATATCTGGTCACTGGATTCAGATGGCTCTGGAGGAGAAGTGAGGCTGGTGACCTGCACAGAACCTCCCTCACTCAAAACAAAGTCAAGTGCAAGTCAAGTCATCATTTCTCTGATGGTATGATCTTCTTTGGCAACGAAGGACAAACACACACACACAAGCACACACACACACAGTGTGGACCCTGGGGTGATGAAAATATATGGACAGGAACATCTATTTAAAGGGCAAATGAGGTTAAAAACAATGGCAACTAGAAGACCCAAATGAGAATTATAGCTATGAGTTCCACATGGGAGGGTTCTAAGAAATGAAGTCTTCTACCAATCAAAAAGATCAAAGGATTTAGAATTGAGTGGAACCTTAGGAATCATCTGTTCAATAGGTGAGGAAACTTAAAACTCAAGAAGAAGTGACTTGCCAAGGTCACAGAGCTAGTAAGTAACAGAGAAGAATCAAAATATGGTCTTCATTGTTTTGGAGTGGGGAAAAATAATGATCTAAAATGTTCAAAATTGAAGAAGCTCAATTAGAGTCAGGAGAGATGCCAGTCCAAATGGCAGAAACTGAACTCATTTTTCAGAAAGACTCTTTCCTATTCTTCTATGAGACTATTCCTGTGTACTGAAGCATGAGGGCCCCATTAGAATCAGTTATGAGAATACAGAACAGGGTTAGAGACATACAAAAGGCCTTCACCTCATAAGGTCCAAGAAATACTTTGCACCTTTCAGTGTAATGTATGGTACAAGCAGAAAGAAAGCTAGGTTTGGAGGTATATCCTCAGGTTTAAATTTTAGCTCTGCCACTTACTATGGAAATAATCTTGGAAAAGTCACTTAAACTTTCTGGACTTAAGTTTCCTCATCTGTAAAACGAGGAAGAGAAGACCTTTGAGGTCCTTTCCAGGTCCAAATCTATGATTCTATGAATGAATGGGTCATTCTTTGTTGGTGAAACACCTGCAATACCTTCTTGGGTCAACAGAGGTCACAGCATTTGTTTTCTGAATATGATTCAGCAGAGCCCTTGGGTTTAACAATGGATTACTGAGTTAGATGACCTGAAACATTATCTCATCCAACTCCTTCATTGTATAGGTGAAGAAAGTGACACTCAGAGAGGTAAGGTAGTAAGATCTAGACTTTGAATTCACGTCCATTAAGTCCAAATTTAGTGCTCTTTCTACCATATCAAAGATAGATTATGATATAGAAACACTGGGAGAAACCAACACTTTTTTTTCACATTTATATTTATCAAGTAGATCACACCTTTATCAAAAATTTTTATGCATGCTTCAAGTCTCAGTTTACATACATTACCTCTTATGGCTCCATTTAAATGGCCTGCATATACATCTTTAAAAAACCAGATTTCTTACTATATTAAACCCCAACTACCTTAGACACAGTAATCTCCCTAATGAGAACTGAAATCAGTTAGCAAAATGATGACAAGTCAAAAGTTTTACTTATTAAGGCAAACTTGCAGAAAATTTTTTCTAGATTTCTTTGCTTATCCTGAAGAGAAGGCAATGGACGAGGAACCAGGCAACCTAAGTTCTTACCCTGATTTTGATGCAAACTAAATGTGTGAACTTGGTGCAGTGAAACTCTATTAACTTAGTTACTTCTATCTATAAAACAAAAGGGCTAAACTATAATCTTTTTTACCTCTAAAATTCTCTGGTGAATGTTTTTGTTTTAATGAATTATATTTTATTAATTATAACAGTATCTATATACACTTGAGGGAAAAAAAAGTTTTTGTATCTGACCTTGCTTTCATTGGTCTACGAAGCTCCCATCATAGAATTTCTTTGACCAACCCTTTTAAATGCCTTTTCAGATAGAGCAACTTGAATCACCGTCCTCAATATGGCTTACATCTGTTTCCAATGTTCTGATTTTTTCCTATTTAGTGTTTTAACATTTTACTTGTGTTTGATATGATTCCATAAAAGAGTAAACAAAATAATGGGGGAAGGAAGGTAGAAGTGTTAGCTGATCTGTACAAAAGCACATTTTAAATGCGCTTTATTTCAGAAATATTCAATAACTACATGTAAACACATAATTTAACAGCATTTCCAACTGTCCTTTTAATTTTGTACAAGAAGCACAGCATAGTTCTACTGGGAACCTCACCTTGTCATATCTGGAAGCATAATTAAATAATTTCAGCATTTCTAGAATAATGGACAAGTTCCACAATTACTTATTCCAGGGATAGCAAAAACAAACAGAAAAACTTTAGGCCATTTTCTGGAATCTGAACTAACTGCAATATATCCTACCTAGTAAGACTCCAATTCTTTATTTAAATATAGATATTACATGAAAGGTTAAAAAAACCTACGTTAATAATCTAATTTTAGTTAAGCTATAAAGATCAGGACACCATGATACACACAATTCTTACTATTTAATACTCCACATCTTTCAGTAAAGAAAATACTTTGGCAAACTTTTATATATACAAATGACATAGTCACATCTACTCAAAGCAGAATATATTTGAGTTCAAAGTCAAACGATCTTCCCCATTCCTTAAGAAAGAAAGACAAACAATAGCCTCCAAGATTTTAAGGATCTGTGGTCAGTGTAAGTATACCCTCACTAATGAAGACAGAACTGAAGATTAAGGATTAGAAGGGACCTGAGAAGTCAACTAGTCCAACGCTGGCATTTAAGGCCCAGGGAGCTGAAATGATTTGCCAAAGGTCAAACAAGTATTAACTGCTGAGAGAGGGGGAAGCAGTGATAATTGGGGTGGGAGTAGAAGAGACCTGGTGAGTAGTTGAGGAACAAAAAAGGTCAACAGTCTGTGGCTAAACTAGTAACGGGCCTCCCTGAACTCATCCAGGCTAGGCCAAAGAAACATATGAGCCATCACCAGATATTATATATGAAAACTATATTTTAGGTATTTTATGCAATAAACATGTGATTTCATTTACTGATTATATATACTATGCAAAATAGAATTTCCTTAAGTTTTCTGTTAAACTGGTTTTCTTTAGACTAGTACTTTCTGGGGGGGAAAAGGGAGGCATTTTAAGTAAAAAAAAAAAAAAAGTTTCTCCCCAAATAGAAAAATCAAACTATTGTATTCCTGCCTTGAGAAAAACAGGAACTAGTTAAGTCTAAAGACAAGGACCAACTCTACTTTTAGGTTGTTCTTTTGTATCAGTCTGTATAGACAGTACTGTATATCAGTACTGTATAGACAGTATTGTCTAAACATGTACAAGTCTCTTCCTATCTCTGGTCCTCTTAGTTTGTATGTAAAAATAGGTGAGTGTCACTTGCATATTTAATAGTCTATATAAAAGATAAGAAAAATATGTAGCCTTCTAGATTCTCTTAAGTTAAATATTATAGTATGGTTTCATTTCTTTTTTGGAAAGCAGAAAATTTCCCGAAGAGATACTCCACAGTAAATAAATGCAAATATAGCATCCTAAAACTAAGAGAAATTATTTTTGGATTTTTCACAGGTAATCAAAAATGATAACATGTTATAAAACTAGATTAATCTCTTTTTTGGACAACATTTTTTGTTCCTATAATTGAAAACAGCTTGATGGCTTAAGTCCAGGAAAACTGTGCTTCAGGGTTGATAATCAATATTTCCAACTGTCATACAGTTACAAAAGTTTAGCCTCAAATTGGTTAATGCTTTTCTTAAAGTAGCAAATGAAAAAGAATAATGGAAATCACTGGAAAAGAAGATTTGCTAACAATTTCCCCATTATTTAAATTTTCTGTTGTTTAAATTAAGCCAAAAATTTTAAAGGAAATTTAGACTGTCCTCTTAATGACATTAGATCTCTTAATGACATCAGAAATCACTTAAGTAACTTTCAACTAAGTCTTTAAACAAAAGCCAATTTCTAAACCTTCACACATATGGGTAAGAAAGGGTAACAAAAGACACCTAAACTCAAATAAATTGTCTAAGTTCCCTTTCTTACCTGTAATATGAAATAAGGAAAAAGGCAATTATTTGCTTCTGTTTCTCCAACACAGACAATGCTAACAAGTAAACAAGAAGAAAGCAAATTTGTTTTATCATTCACTTTTTCTAAACTAGTAAAATACTTTCTCTCACCAAAATCTAAAAACCAAGTTCAGTTTGGTTTGCCAACCACAAAAATCTCGTAGGCTACACTTAGCTAAAATTTCATAAAAATAAAAAAGACCATTAGTATATAATAACTTACATTTATAGAAACAGAGAAATGATTTTCCTAGTATAGTTTAATGCTTAAATACTCTCAAAGGAACACTGAAAAGTTTTTGCTTCTTGTAAGAAAAATGACAGCCTTCTTACACATCAAAAATTTATAGAGAAAACCTAATCTAGGTCTCTGAATTAAAAAAAAAGTACAGTACCAAATCGAACCTAAGAAAAGCTAAGAAATTCTGCACGTAAAATCAGCTCAATCATTATTTGGGGAATAATTCTAATTTGGCAACCTCCAAATTATACTTTCTTGATATACAGTTTGGGATTTACTGATTAACCACTTAAGTAAAATGAGTGAAACAAACTTCAACAAAGATCAACCAGACCTAAGGGCTATATCTTCAAAGATTCATTTGAAATAATTTCAACAGAGATTTTTGGTAGAGGTTTGCAGTTCAAAATACTTCCATCTATATTTTCATATTCAACTATTACTATTACCTCAACTATTACCATTAAAATAACATTAAGTTCCCAACTGAATTACTTGTCTCTTCCTGAAAGTTTTCTTTAAAAGTAGAGGTGGGGGAAAGGGGTGGAGGAGAAGGGGAAGAGAAAGGAAACCAAGAAGTTTAAAACATTATAAAGTTATACAATGTTTTCCCTCTGCATTTAAGTTCTCTATATTAACCCACAGGAAGCAAAGCAAATATTAAGTCGCTCCTTTCACTTGATAGTTAAATTTTTTTTCTAGGCTTTTACATTTTTCTAAAACAAAGTAAAAATAGTTAATTCTTCTTACTCTCATACATAAACAGATCTGTCATAATACAGTTATTTTTGTTTGTTCGAATCAAAATGAACCAAAGTTTAAACAACTGGCATTTAAAACTTGCACATGAGCAAACATTTTTCAAAGCCTACAGAACTCCCCATAGTTTTCTCAAGTCCAAACTTTGGAGTTATAAAACTTCATTAAAGCACATGTTAATAAATATAGAAAAACTTCTTTGTAAGATTTTTAAATGTACCAAGTTTTGAATAACATGTATGGGAAGGCACAGTTCAGAATTCTTTGTGGGCTATAAGTTTTTATAACAAATGGTTACATTAGAAAACATAAGAAAGTTACAAGATATTTTCAATGCAACAAAATGACATTCAACGTGCCTGTCCATTCTATCAAGTAATTAGATACTTGATCACACAAAAAAAAGTACAATCTATAGTCACACAACTAGTTATTTTAAAATGCAAAGAAATTTCTCTTACCTTGCCTGCTTCTCTTTCCAAGTCGACATATTCCCGGCTAGGTGTTTGTCGCTGCTCTCCCTGCCAGCTGGCCGGAAAAAACTGGAGAGACAGATTGGTTCCTGTGGCCACAAAAGCCTTTTAGAAAAATCAATACAAACAGGATCAGGAGCAAGACATTACATAAATTATGCAAGCAGTCATTTATTTTTACATCAGTTTATGTCTTAAGCCAGGCAGCAAAAAGAATACTTAAAGTCAAAAACACACACTCATCATTTTTCTTAAGTATTAAGTTACAAACATCTGATTCCATTTTGACGACATTTGCCATTGGCTGCTTAGATATAAAATAAGACATGGAATCAATACTTTCTTTCAGGTCAGTTTTTGCTGACGTTAGAATCTCATGTTACAAAATTTGAGCTAAAAGCTATCAACCCTACTCTTAAAAACGGTTATTTTCAAAATACAAAATTATGACACAAAAAAAATCACTCAAGATCTAAAGAATTTGATTTTTACAGAATCCTATGATTTAGAAAACACTTTCACAAACTTTTTGTTTGGCTTTAAAGCATTTGTAAATAAGACATTTCTCTACTTTTCTCCCCTGGCTTCCATAAGCTTATGCTAAAACAGTAAAATCACAGGATTAGAACTAGGAGAGATTCTAGAGATTAAGTTGTCGAACTCACTCATTTTATAGATGAGGAACTGAGGCCCAGAGAGATGAAATGATATGCCCAGGTGACACATATAGTCTAGCAAAGCCCCATCTTCAACTGAGTGGCTCTGACTCTAAATTCAATGCTTTTCCTATGTAAAATGTATTTCAAGATGGTGCTCAGATGCTAAAAATGCAAGGGATCAAGATGTAAATAAAACATTTTCATCACTTCTTAAATATTAATGCTTGAAAGCAACTGTCTTAGATGAAACAGGAACTGTCACAATCTCCCAAGGTATTTTTAAATGAAAAGTAAGAGATAATGGGTAGAGAGCAAAGGGAGACCGTAACTATCAGAATATTCAGCCAACATATACTGTAGCTGGAAGACTGCTTAAATGGCTTAGTCAGCAACATATGTTCTGAGACCCTTAAGAATTTGATTTTAGCTTTGTATGAGTAAGTTTCCTGATATTCAAAGAGGAAACAACACTATCCCTACTTCTTTCAGCAATCTGTGGAACAGCTAACGATAAAACCCCCAAACCTGAAGAACGTATTTTTGGCAAACACATTACCATCACCCAAATGAAAATTCTACTTGCTGAATGTATCAGTTGGTGGGATTAGGCCTCTATATCTCTTTCTAAGGAAAGCTCTAGAGAAATTTGGTTTCAAGTCGGTACTATGGTCTTAAATTGGACATAAAAGGCTCATAGGAGGCATTCACATTTGGAAAGGACCTTAAATCATCTAGACAATAACCATATTACAGAAGAAACAGGACCAAAAAGATCAAGTGATGCGTCGAAGGCACTACAGACAGGTGGAAGGTCAGGATTCCAACTCATATCCTCCGATTCCCAACATTTTAGTTCAGGAGTTGTTCCTCATTTGAGTAGTTTTTTTAAGGGTTTTTATAACGACAAGTCAACAAACATTTATTAAGCATTTATTATGTACCAGGCACTGTCCTAAGCAAAAAGATAGTCCCTACCCACAAGGAGCTTACATTCAAATGGTGGAAACAGCACATACTAGCTCAAGTCCTATACAGTGGTCATACAAGTATTATTCCCATATTGCAGATGAGGCAGCATGGTGTAATGGATGAAGAACTGGCCCTGAAACCAAGAACACCTGGGTTCAAGTCTTGTTGCAGACATATAATGGCTGTGTGATTTTGGCCAAGTCCCATAACCTCTTAGTATTGTAGCCCAATGGTGTCAAATCACTATAGAAGAGGAGGCCACTAAACATAGGTGAAGGTCCCTCTGGGCCATATATTGACATATTAATTTTATCTATGTATTATTGTATTTTGTTACTTACATGTTAATCTGGTTCCAGCTCCACTCCGCAGTGTTGTGTATTCTAGTAGGGTGTTTGACACCTCTGCTCTAGGCAATTCTCCAAGACCGTAAATTATGGAGAAGGGCCCTGCCTACGATGAGGAGAGGGCATTCTCCATATTAAGGAAATCACCAGCACTGGAGCTAAGGTTTGTATCCAGGACTCCACTTCAACTCTAGCAATTTTTCCAAGATACCATACTAGTTAAGATTGAAATCTGTCACATTTCTAATGAGCTGAAGCAAGTTTTCTTTTTTTTAAATTACCTAATTTTTTAAAATATGTATAATTTGGTTAAAAAAAAGTCAAGTGGAGTGAAATAATGGAAAAAGTCATAGAGTCAAAGGACCTGTGTCTGGCCACTTAATACCTGTGTAATTTTGGGCAAGGCATATCCCTTCTTTGAGTCTCAATTTCCGTCTCACTAGCACTTGACCGGAAGCAAGCCAATCTCCTCTCTGGTCTTCAGTTACCTCATCTATGGAATGGAAAGAATCTCTAAGGTCCTTCCAGCTCAAACTCTTATGAAGTCCTGAAGTGACTAAGCCCTTTAAACAGAATATGTTGATTCTTCACTCTCACTCTGTTTAGACAGTAACTAAAAGTGATTTTTATGCATGAAAGTACCAAGGTTACCACACAATTTTTAAAAATCTGGCTGGTTTATTATATTAAAGATCAAAGTTCACCATTTAAAAAATGGTTATGCCTTTTGCTTTGATATTTACATAAGGAATAAATTTTATCTTTCATGATGGCACTACAACTATAGCTCACTTAAAGGATTTCCAATAGATTTTATGGCTGCCATTATAGCAACACAATTTTAAGACAGTATTTTTTTTTAAAGTCTATATGCTACAAACACAAATTTCCTCAAGAGACACCTCTGCCAGATGTCATATTATTCAAGTCTGTCAGTTAAGACATAAACTAGATGCTGTTTAGTAATACAATCCCTTGATGGCATTTCACTGCAAAATCTCATTCTCTTCCCATATATAAGATCCCTTATCTGAACAGGTAATATATATTTTAAATGTTGTCTCAATGTTGTCATGGTTCTTCAAGATTATATCATTCCTTAACTTTTCCCCAATATTTTAGAAAAAATGCTGAAAAACTGAACCAAAAGATGTCAAGTGAAACAAAATGGACCCTGACTAGTTTTTGTTGTGCTAGGAAATCTGGTTAAGTGACTTGCCCAGGGTCACACAGCTAGTAAGTGTCAAGTGTCTGAGGCTAGACTGAACTCAGGTGCTCTTGACCCCAGAGTCAGTGCTCTATCCATTGCACCACCTACCTAGCTCCCTATACTTGGGAAACATGGACAACGGTGCACACAAAATGGACCCTAACTGTTAAGCCTGAAGCAGAAAATACTTTTAGCATTCTAAAAAATGCCAACAGGATTATTTTCATTGCAAAGAGCTTTGAAAACCTCATATAAATGTTAGGTTTTAATTACTATTATTGTATTCAAAGCAGAGACAGTATTAAGCATCCACAAATGTTAGTCTTCCAATACTACTTGCAAATACAGGTGGCAATTCTGGCTAATGGAACTTGATGAATATGGCTCCTCTACTAACTCCAATGGACACTAGCCAACAAGATTTACCACCTTACCTCTTGTTTAACTGCTAATTTCAGGAATAAATTTTCTGCCCATTATCTCACCAATCTTCCTTCTCCTAACCCTCCACATGCAGAGAAGATGGTTAAAATAGATCAGTCTTTGAAAAATTTACAAGTAGTATACTTAAATGACAAGAGAAAGAAATCAAAATAACTAAAGATTACCCCTAATATAAATCCAGTTCTATGGTAAAAAATTTAAATATCCAAATAAAGCCACATCTTATATAGAAATGCAACATAAATTTTTGCAAGCCAACTTATAAAATACATCTCAGTTTCTGGCTCTAAAACGTTGCCTGCTTCTGGTTGCATAACCAATGAAAGGTATAAATCATCAATGTTCATCCAAACAGGAATTAAGAGGCAAGATAGCTTTTCCCCGAATCATCACTGAAAAGAACCTAATAGAAATGGAATAAATTCTGCCTCACAGATTGCATTTTTATCTTCACTATTTTTGTTCTGAGGGGACCTAGAAAGAGTAGAAGAGTCTCACAATGTCACCATGCCTTATATCCTTTAATAAAATTCATCAGCAAGTATCAAAAAAATTCTCTCATTTGCTTCTATCATCCTGCTTTGAGCTGCCATTCAACAAGATAGCAAATGGAGTAGAATTTGCAGTAGTGCTGCGCAGCTATGCAATATATCAACTAATAAGTCTGCTACTAATGATCACTCATCTTTATACTGGGGGAAAAGACCCCTAAGAAACCACAGCCAAATGGTTAGAGGGCAAATGTTGGATTTTTTTTCATTGCTATTGTTTTATTAAACATTTTATTAATGCTGTCACTTCTCAATGGTGTTCTTCTCCCTCCAAAAATCCTTCCTTGTAATAAGCTCTTCATAAATCAAAAATCACAGGAGCCAATATGTACCACAGAATGGAGGATACCATTATTAAAATTAATATATGAAGCCTTTAAAAATCAGCTTATACATGTATGTTTTGGATAAGTAGCTAAAATTTTAGTTCAAAATGAACTTTAACATTATTCTTGGAATGTTTTTAAAATGTAAATTGCCATATATAATTCTTAATGGTAGTAAACATGTTGAGAATTATTTCTTTGATTAAAAAAAAACTAAACTAGCCCCCCAATATAAAATCTGCACCACTCAACAAAATCAAATATTTAACTTATTTTCTCCTTATAAACATCAAATTAAACTGCAATCTACTTTTTCTGATCTTCTGCAATTATTAGAACTGAAGAGATTTGTAATTTTTAAATCAGAAAAATTTGATTTATCCCTAGAAACAGAAATTCACAAGAAATAGAGGAGATTCATATAATATAGCTTACTAAGAAGATTAGGATCGACTTTAGGTCAACAGAACCATAAGCAGTAAAAGTTTCATATAATATGATTGATCTATAGGGCAATTCCAAGCTCCTATAGCAGAGTTATGAAGATGTCCCATATATTTACTGGATGCCATCCTTGTAATATATTATGTATATGTAACTTAGAGAATTTTAGAGCTGGAAGGAAAATTAGAGATTCTCTTGTTCACCCCTCCCAAACTTGGTTGGGGAAACTGAGGCCCAGGACAACTAGTTTGACTAAAATCACCCCAACTGTGAGACAACATCAGAATACAAGCTTCTTGACTGCTTGCAGGGCTTTCCCACTACATCGTAGTTCAGTCCTATTACTGGGCTTTTATTTTTGAAAGTGGTTTCCAGCACCTTTTATTCACACAACAATCCCATAAGAAAGGGAGGGTTGGACTCTCCATATTTTACAGATGGGAAGTAATAAATAGATCTCATTTATGTAGTATTCTGGAAAGACTATGGTTCCAGTGAGGTAAAATAAGGTTCTTTTCATGAGACTAATAAGCCAATGACAAAACAAAACTGATAGTTCCATCCATTCCCAAAATCCTGCACCTTAAGAATATTACTTTACCTTCTCTGCCATACCCAAATACCGCAACATTTCTCCCTTTTGACCTCACCTTAAATGGCAGAACTTCTTAAGTTCTTCATGAGATTAAAAGGACACGTATATAGTTTCTGTAGCATTCTCTTTCAACATTAACCTAACTTGTACAAGGTTGTCTTTTCCACATGATTCAGTGGACACAATTACATCCTCCCACACTAAATAACGTTTCAAGTATATCAGGCAAGTGTGTCTTTGTTATTTCCAAAGTTTATAGATAGCATGGTTTAGCAGAAAGAAAACTTGCTTAGGAGTCAGGAGATCTATGTGGAATCCACCCATTATTACTTGTGTGACCTTGGGTATATCATCACACCTCTCTGGACCTCAATTTTGACATCTGTAAAATGGAGTTGGACCACATGATCTCTAAATTTCCTGCCAGCTTTGATAGTTTATGATTCTACCATCAACACTACATACCCTATTAGGGCCTAGGTCTTGGGCTTCCCCCTCCCCTCTGCCTACTTAAGCCCTATTACTACTCATTAGCACCCTCAACAGGACAACTGGAATAGAAACACAAATGAGAGGCCTAAACCCCACTACAGCAGCTTGTAGTGATATCATCAGTACATCCTACTCCCGTCTTCTCCCTAAAAATAAAGATGGTTTAGCCTTGAGTCCATTTTTAACATGTCCTATTCCTATGGACTTGCCCCTCTTTGATGCTCTTTCACTTAACTCCATTTTCATGAAGCCAATTAAAAGGTTTGGGGGCACATATGAAGTGGGTGATAGAAGAGATCCAAGCTTCTGGCAGAGATAGTTTGGAGAAGACCTGTGGATTTAAATGATCAAGGCTCAACCATTAACACCAGACTGGAGCTGCCAGCAGAGTACAGTAGAGAAAGCACTGCCTTGGAGGAAACCTGAGTTGAAACCCACTTACTAGAAGGGTGACTGTGTGAAGTCACTTCCTTTTTTCTAAGGCTCAGTTTCCTCATCTTTTAAAGCGGAGAGAAATAGCCTAATCCCAATCTCACAAGGTGCTTGTGATCCACTTGAGGTTCTATATAAACATGAATTATTAATACTATACCAAGGCTCAGCAGTCTTTATCTTCTACATGTTTACAACATGAACAGACTGAGGGCATATATATACTTTCTCCTTCAGGGGATGGAAAGGACTTCATCATTAAATGGGACATTTGGATTAGAGATGAGTTTTTCAGTTCTAAATAAGGGCTTCTCTTCCAGAATCACTATTACCTTTCCATGAAGGAGCTCTCAAATCACAAAAGGTAACATCTAGCTTCTACTACCTAGCTTAGGAGCTCATGGCTGAACCTATGAATACATAATGGAATGGTCCTCCAGAAGCCGTCAAAGTATTTCCCAACATACGCATTACAAAAAGGGTCCCTTCCTCTTAAATCCACAGAACCTAACCGGAACATTACCGACTGAAAATATCAATTCTTTGTTTAGCTTGGCTCCAGTTGTTCCTAATACCCTTTCCTCACTTCAAAAAGGCAAACTTGTTTATTAGGCAGCGCCTAGGAAACACGGCCGCAAACACGGAGGCAACAGGGAAACCGTCTCCTTGTTAAAACACAAACTAGTCGGTATCTGGTTTCATATTTTCAAAATCTGAATAGGAAGTACGACGGGTTTCACAGCTTCGCACAGTTCCGGGTTGCAGAAGCGTTGGACTGCGTTTTCCACTAACAGTCCGGAGGGAAGTGAAATTCAACAGGTATATGTGTGTGTGTGTATACATATATGTATGTATTTTTTAAAGTCGTAATAAAGGAGAAATGCCCCGGACTTTAATTCTGAAAACCGAGCGCTGAGCCCTTGGTGGGGGTCCGCAGGAGTATGGCGGGAAGCCGGCGGTGGAGGAGGGGGGAGGAAGGAGGGGGTTCGGACCCGGGGACACTTACGATTTCCGAGCGCCCGTCCCTGCAGGCATTCTGGAACCTCGCCTGCCTCTCCTCGTGCGGCCGGTCCCTGAAGCCGGTGTATTTAATCTGCGGACACAAATCCCAAGTCAAACCCGAGAGGCGAGCCCGGGCGCGGGGAGACTGGGCCGGGGCGCCCCCCGGGGCCCCGCGCGGGGAGGTGGGGGAGGGGAGGGAGCCCGCCGCCGCCGCCGCCGCCCAGGAAGTGGCGGAGACACGAGTTTTGACAAGAGCCCCAAACTTTCCCCCTCCGGGCCTCTCCTCCCCGAGCCCCGCAGGAGCCGCCCGCAGCCCGGCCCGCGCACGCACCTCGCACTCGCGGCTCAACTTCCTGAAGAACTCCTCGTTCTCGAACTTGCTCTTCTGGTCCGGGACGACCCGCGGCATCTTCTCGCCCCGGGGCGGGCCCGTCGGGGCAAGGGAGAGGACGAGCCTGGCGCCCGCTCGCCGACGGGCTGCCTCTGCCCGAGGTGGAGCCCGCGATCGGGCTCCCGAGGTCGGCCCCCTGCCCCGGCCCCGGGGCTTCCCTTTGTTTCTCGCGCGCCCCGCCGGCTCCCGCGCGTGGGGATGCGGGTGGGGAAGGCTCCGTGGGGCGCCTCAGCAGCCGCCGCCGTGGCCGTTGCCCGCTCCTCGCACTGACTGAGCTCGCGCACCGCCCCCTCGGCCGCCGCCGCCGCCGCCGCGGTGACTTCCTCCCTCCCACCCCCTGCCCCTCCGCGCCCGCGCGCTTGCTCCGCCCCCTCGACTGTGGCCCCGCCCCCGCCCGGTCCTTTCCTCGGGCTCCCGCGCGAGCCCCGCCTCCTCTTGCTTCCTCTCAGACCCCGCCCACTGCTCTCTCCTCCCTCCTGCCTCCTTCAGGCTCCGCCCATCTCCCGTTCCCTCCCTCTCAGGCCCTGCCCACCGTCCCATTCTGCTCCCCTCCAGGTCTCACTTAGGTCCCGCCCACTTCCCGGGGGGCGGGGGGGAGGGGGGACAACGCACTCCTCTTCTTTCCTTCCCTCCCCGAGCGTGCTCGCTCTCTCCCGCCACCCCACCTTTCCTCCCTCCCCTGCCGATCCATATCGCCCACCTTTTCGAGACGTGATGCGCTGGCTTCCCCCAGCCCGGCCTCTCGGACTCCGACTCCACCTCCTCTCTGCCCCGCCCCGCCCCGCCCTGCCCACCTGCTCCCGAACTCCTGGCAAACAAGTCACACCATTCATAATGCTCCAGCCGCCACGCATGCGCTCCTCTGGCGGCTCCGGGCTCCAGCCGCTTGTGCCTGGTGGCGGGGATGCCCTCCAGCCCAGCCGAGTAAGGCCCCTCCTGGCCCGAGGAGCCCACGGAGCTGACGCTGCTCGCGGGCTTCAAGGGAGAGGGCAGAGGCCTCGCTCTGGGTGGGGGTCGGGAGCAGATGCCCCTCGGGTCCCTGGCTCACAGCTCTAGGGGACCCATGGGCAGTTCTGTGAGGTGCTAGAGCCCACGACTTGGACGGGGTGGGGGTGGGGGTGTGTCCGAAAGCCTGGCTTATCTTGGAGCTGGAAGGGACTTCAGAGGGCCGGAGCTGACCTCCATCCATCCATACCTGTTTACCACACCCCTGACCAGTAACTGTACAGCCCCTACTGGGACACCTCCAATGATGGGGAGCCCCATCTCATTTTGAGGTCACTTGTCCTTAATGTCTGGCAGCTAGGTGGCACAGTGGATAGATTGCTGGGCCTGGAGCCTGAAAGACCTGAATTCATATCTGGCCTTGGACACTTACTAGCTCTGCACTCTCGATAAGTCACTTTACCCTGCCTCAGTTTCCCCATCTGTAAAATGAGCTGGAGAACAAAACGGCAAACCACTCCAGCAAGGAGTGGAGAAGAGTCAGACACGACCGAACAACAACCACCACTCTTCCACTAACTTGTTATGTGACCTAGGAAAATTCACTTCCTCTCACTGGGTCAAGTGAAAGGTTTAAGTTCCATGACTCTAAGGTCCCTTCCCCTACCATAGCACATCCAATTCACTTCTTTTACAATTCAGCACCTGCTGACTGTGATGAGAAGAGATGACTACATGGATCCAGGATCTAGTCAGTGCAGGGACTTCTCCCAAGATACAGAACATGCACAATACAGCCCATCCCAGCCTCTTTCACTGTTTGAGATGACTCTTGCTGGCATCTTTCCCTAAGTCTTCCAAGCCTGGCTCAAGTTCTTTTTAACATTTCTAGAACACTAGGGTACATTCTGGCTCTCCATTCGTTATCCATCACTCTGCAAACACATAATTAACATTAAAATAACAAAAGGACTTCACTGATGCTGAGCATTCAACAAACATTTATTAAGCTCCTGTTGTATGCCTGGCACTGGTGGAAATTAAAAGTTTGCATAAAGCAGTGGTATACTGAAGAGAAAGCCAGGAGTTTGGAAGTCCTGGGTTCTAGTCTCTCAAACACATAGTGACTGTGTGACACCCTAGGGAAGTCACTTAATCTTTTTTTTTTTCAGTCAATTGGGGTTCTTAAGTTACTTGCCCCTGTCAGACTCATTTGAACTCACGTTCTCCGGTCTCCAAGGCTGGTGCTCCATTACCTTGTTGCCTCCCCCACTTTTGGAGGTGGTATTTGGGATATGGTGACTTGCCAAGGTTCACACAGTGTCTGAGGTCACATCTGAACTCAGGTCCTCCTGACTCCAGAGTTGGTCCCCTAACTTAAGCTCTTAATGTTCTGGGTGACTCTCTAAGCTTATAAATTTCAGAGTAGTCACCAACCTGCATTGGTGGAAGGAGTTTCCTTAGGACAGGAGTGGGGAACTTGTGACCTCAAGGCCACAGGTCCTCAAGTGAAGCCCCCTGACCAAAATCCAAACTTCACAGAACAAATTCCCTTAATGAAAGAGGATTTGTTCTCTAAAACTTGGACTCAATTAAAAGGCTACACTCAAGGACTTAGAGGGCCACATGTGACCTCAAGGCCCCAGGTTCCCTACCCTTGCCTTAGGAGTTCCCTGTACTTACACATCTTGGGTCTACACTCAATTCTACACTGTGTGCTGGAGGAGATTAATAGTTTATATGTTTGCCATCAAAGATGTTGCAGCCTAGTAAGGGGGATATAGCACAAGGATAGTTATAGTTAACTATATCCTATAATAAGTAAACTAGAGAGAAGGGAAACAAAATCCACTTGGAGGAAGGTACTTAACAAAGGTCGACTAGGAGAAGACTCCTTGGTGGAGATGTCACTTGGATTGAGCTTTAAAGGATAGGTAGGAATTCAGCAGAAGGGGGAAAACGTGGTCATCCCAGGCATTGGGATGCCAAAGACAGGGAGTCCTGAGATTACAGTCTGTTGTGTCAGAGATTCATTTGGCTGCAGTACAGAGTGTGATAGGATATCACGTGAGATAAGGCTGGAAAGGAGAGGTGGGTGATGTGGTGACTAGAGAATTTCAACTCCTGGCTGCGATTTTCTCTGGGAGTTGCTCACTCATCTTTTCGGTGCTCCAGGGGAGGCCACTCTGTTGCCTTCAGCTGCAGAATGTTTGCTGATCTGCTTGGCCAAAGGCTGAGCTTTCTCTCCTGGACAGGTCTGATCCAAAACCAGAAGTGCTACCTTCATTGTTAGGTTTGCACCAGTTGGCAGAGGCTGGTCTCCACACCCAAATGCATCAATACTTACTGGGAGTCAGGGGGTAAACTCTGGACTTGGAAGAGGAAACTGAAGCAGATATGAATGCAGAAGAAGAAGATGTAGAGAGGCAAGGGGGGTGTGTGGAAATGAAGGTATAAAAATGTTATGGAATTTATAATAAAGATATAGAAAGTCAAGGTACTCTATCATTTACAAATATTTACTCAAGTGCCCACTGTGACAAAGAATGAATATTCTTAGGACCACAGAATTATGGAATGTTGGAATATAAAATGTCAGGAACAAAGAATGTTAAGTGTGGAAGGAGACTTAGAATATAAAATTTTAGAGGTGGAGGGAATCTTAGAACATAGAACTTTAGAGGTGAAAGGAACTTTAGAACATAGATATGATGTCAGACAATCCAGTCTATTCAGTTTGCAATGGAGGAAACTGGCTTAAAGAGAACAAATGACTTGCTCAAGGTCACGAAGCAAATTTGTTGGTAGATTTGACAACATTTCAAGTTGGGATATCGGTAGCATCCCTACTATAGTCAGCCTCCTTTGAGGACCAAAGGGACCGAAGTGCACCTATATTTTATTCAATTCCTAGGAATTTTCTTCCTGTTAAGTATGTGGCCTGCATTGTATTAGGTCAGGGGTAGGAAACCTGTGGCCTTGGGGCTATATGTGGCCTTCTAGGTCCTTGGGCATGGCCTTTTGACTGAGTCCAAGTTTTACAGAACAAATCCTCTTTTATTAAGGGAATTTGTTCTGTGAAGTTTGGATTCAGGAAAGGGCAGCACTTGAGGACCTAGAAGGCCACATGTGGCCTCAAGGCCAAAGGTTCCCCACTCCTGTATTAGGTGCTAAAGAGGCTACATAAGATAGAAAAGATGAAGCCTCTTTCCTGTTCCCCACTCCCACCCCCAAGGGAGCTTACAGTTTCACTGGGAAGACAGTATGTGGACTTTGGAAAATACCTCACATTTCTGCAACTTTGAGGTTATAAAGGTGTTGTTTTCCTTCATTTTTGAAGAGCCCTCATGACATTACAGGGTGATGTTGACCTTCTAATGAACTAAATAGTGTAGCAGAGTTATACAAAATCATCACACTTTCTCTTCTAGAGTCATTGAAATCTAGACAAAAGTCTGAATGATTGACAATGGCCCAAGATACAGTGGATGACCTTGGCATCTTTGATGTCTGACCAAGCTCTAAATGATCCACAGCACCTGCTTTAAGCAACCTTTAAGGCCTTTGAAACAAATTGTTCTCATCTGACCATTATGCTGGGGTGTCTTCACATACTCTTGTTAGACCCCACCCCCAACTCAGTTAATTTGGTTCAACCTCAACTTGGTTTAACTTGGTTTAGCCCATCTGACAGATGGTTTTATCTAGGGAGGCCACTGTGGCTTCTTGGAGCCATAGGTGAGAGTTGTGCCAAGTGAATACTAAAGGTGGATGAGCACCTTTGAGAAGTGCTTGGCAAGCTCTCACTCCAGAGCTCTATCCATATATCTCAAATTATAGAGTACTTTCCCCACAACAAGACTGTGAGGAAGGGGATGCAGGTTTATTATTACCATTTTACACATGAGGAAACTGAGGCAAAGAGGAAAAGTTACTCCATCCTCACAAAACTAACAAGTGCACGTGCTGGGATGCAAAGTCAAGTCTCCTAACATCAGGGCCAGCATCCTTCTTCTACACTACCTGAAAAATGGTACAATGATAACGAAGTGACATTTTTCCCACCTGCTTCCGTTTCTCACTGCAGATCCAAGGTAGATATTAAGAGAGCTAGGGTAGACGGTGGGGAGGCTGGAGAATGAGAGAGGAAGTAGGAATTGGAGTAAGAGACTAAAGAGGAAGTGAGAATATGTGTAGTGGGGGAAAAGTATATTTGGGGAAACAGAACCTGAGCCAGGGGGAGGGAACATGGTCATGGGAGAAGCTGCAGAAGGATGTGGGTGTCAAGTGTGGAAGAAGGAGAGGAGAGAAGCCTGAAAGGAGAGAGAAGCAAAGCTCCTGCCCAAGCAGTCTCTGCAGGATTCCTCACCTTCCTCTCCCCGCTCTCAGAGAACAGGACCTCAGAGACTCACCAAGATATGAGGACTAGTTAATCCTAGAGCTCTAAGGCCAACCAGGGGTATTTCCTAAGTGTTATCAGGGTCTTCTGGGACTCTGTAAATCAGAGCTTGTATATACCTTTCTTCTCTTGAACCCTCTAAATTTATAGGAAGTATCCACTCAAAACTTTTTTAGTTGGAAGAGAACTTTAAGATCATCTTCTCTACAGATGAGGAAATTAGGCTCAGCCAGGGGAAGCAACTTCACTACTACTGCTACTAGCTGACATTTATGTAGTGCCTGAAAGTTTACAAAGTGCTTGATGAATATCTCATTTTATCCACACAACAACACTGGGAGGTAGAGGTGCTTTTCCGTTCCAATTTTACTGGTGAGGAAACTGAGGCAGACAGCAGTTAAGTGACTTGCCCAGAGTCACACAGTTGGTAAGGGTCTGAGAATTTTTAACTCAGGTCTTCCTGAATCTAGGTCTGGTGTTCTGCACCACCTAGCTACAGAACTAGAATTTGAACTCAGATCATAGGCCTCTTTCTTCTCATGTGACAGCCACTATCTCTACTTTTACTTCAACCTCTGATGAAGATGACGTCCATCTGCTTACCAAGGCTAACTCTTCTACCTGCAGATTCTATCCCATGGTCTCTCATCTTCTCCAAGCAGATTGATCCCACTGTCATACGCACTCTCCTTGCAATCTTCAGTCTTCCTATCTTCTGGCTCCTTTCCTGCTGCCTACAGATGTGCTCTTTGTCTCTCTTTTGTCCTTAAAAACAAAACAAAGCCCTTCACTTGATTCTATCATCCCCCTTAGCTGTCTTCCTTTATCTTTCATTCTTAGCGAAAGGCCTTGAAAAAGCTCTCTAAATGCATTGTCTCCACTTCCTTTTCTCTCACTCTTCTAAATCCTTAGCAAGAAGGAGTCATGCACACAGTTCACAATTGTGGGGGAAACTAAACGGAGGTTCTTTCTCGGCAATTAGGGTTAAATGATTTGCCCAGAGTCACACAGTTCATAAGTGTCTGAAGCTGGATTTGAACTCAGGTCTTCCTGACTGCAGGACTGGTGCTCTATCTTATCACCTAGCTGTCCCTGAGATTTTGTTCTCTTTATCAGTGCCCTCAAGAATGTTCATCAAAAAAGCTATCCTACCATACCAGAATCAGGAAATCCCCATTTTCCCCAAAGTTGGTTACATGACCATCCAATTCTTGGGTGGATTTTTGCCTATTAATTCAGAAAATGGGTAAACTCGCATGAATTCAAGGAAATCACATAAATGGAGTCCATTTTTGTCAGTTGCCAGTGTTGTACGATTTCAGTAATGACAGATTGATATGTTTTTCCAAGTGTATCGCATTCAGACTAACCAAAGTGTTTGTGGAGTAGGTGCTGGCACCTGAAATGAGTCTTGAATTAATATAGCAATACTGAAAGGGAAGGATGAAGTAGAAATGTGTGTCACCCAGGCAGATGGTTTGTGTTAAAGTTTGGAGAGAGAGAGAGAGATAAAGGCAGTTTGGAGTAAGAGTTTGATTAGGAGTTTGAAGAGATGGAGAGGGAGGGAAAAGAAGGGAGAGGGAGTCATGTTTGGAGAATAAGTAGTAGTTCAGTTTGGCTATAATGTAGAAGACATGAAGGGGATGTGACGTGAAAAAAGGCTGATAGGTATGTTGGAGCCCAATTGTCAAGGAAAAGCAAAAAACATGAATGACAAGATAAGTAAAAAATAGCTCCACAAGGAGCAAATTACCTATAAGAGCCGGTAGGACAGTTAGAAAAGTACTGTAACACCAGGCAGTGCATGTTAAGCACTAGAAAAGAGATACAAATAAAATGTTCTAGAGATGCAAATAAAATGTTCTAGAAGGGCAGAGGAGAGACCTGTTCCCAAAGGGCCAAGGAAATAGTCATTTCTTTAGGTAGGAGGTGTTTTCCACCTCTCTGTATCCTTCCACCATAGGATGCTGGACCTGGCCTGCTGTAATACTAACAGCCCACATTTCTATAGTGCTCTCAGATTTACAAAGTGCCTTCTTAGAATAGCCATGTGAGGTTAGGTGGGCCCAGGGAACAGGTGTTATGTTTGCTTTGGGGAGCCACTTCCTCCGAAGGCCTTTTGGTGAGTTTAGCAACTCCCGTATGCACCAGTTTTTAAAAGGTCAACAGAAATCTTGGGAGGGGAATGAGATCCCAGAGAAAGATTGAGTAGGGAGACTAGGAGAAGAGCAAATGGCCAAGGTTCTAGGGAGAGAGGAAGAGAAGACTTAACAAGCAGTGTGAGGGACTCAAATCCAGGGGTAGAGTCCCTGGAGATGGAGCATAGGAGCGAAAAACAATAATTATTGCTAGCATTTATATAGTGCTTTAAGGTTTGCAAAGAACTTTATAAATATCTCATCTGATCCTCAACCACAGCCCCATTGCCATTATCCCCATTTGACATTTATCCTTATTTTTACAGATGAGGAAACTGAGGTGCTCAGGGTCATATAGCTAGTCAATGTCTGAGGTAGAAGTGAAAAACTAACTAGAGGTCAGAGGGAGAGCCAGGCACCAAACCGGGGAGTGATAGAGCAAAGGAGCAGGAGCCAGAGCCTTGAGAAATTCTTGTTTGCTTGAGTGTTTGATTTATCCCTCTCTAGTATTGGAGAGACTAAACCTTAGTCTCCTTAATATCCCCTTAATAAAAGAATTTGTTCTGGGAAGTTTGGATTCAGTCAAAGGGTCACACTTGAGGACTTAAGGGCCACATGTGGCCTTGAGGTTGCAGGTTCCCCATTCCTGGAGTAAGGGGTTAATTGAAAATGAAGTTATTGTTCATGAAGTAGACACATATCAGGGGAAATGTACAGCAGTCCCTTGGGAAGGAGGATGGAAAGACCTTAATATCTGATTTTATTCCAGGTTACTGACTGTTACTCTGTTTTATTAAGCACCTTTGCTTTTAATGTGTAGGCCTTCACTTTGCTTCTTGGCCATCTCCAGACCATGGCTCCAGATTTGGTCGTGTCAGCTCTAGCCCTCATCCCTGCCTCTTCTTCCTTGGAACTTAGATTATGTCCCCCAGAGTCCCAACATTATGCTGCCCTGACTCAGGCCTTCACTTGATTTTCCAGCAGTTTCCATATCATCCTGCTGATCCAGAACTCCATTTGGAATTTTTTCCCCCCACTAGGATGTAGTTCTTTGAGGACAAGGAATATATCTTGCTAGTTTTTTCTTTGTATCACTTGTACTTAACAGAGTACCTGGCACAAAGGAAGTCCTTAATAAATGTTCTATTTTTCATCTTTTGTAATAGATAGAATACTGAATTTGGAGGCAGGAAGATTCATCTTCATGAATTCAAACCTTGCCTCAGACACTTACTAGCTGGGTGACCCTGCACAAGTCACTTCACCCTGTTTGCCTTAGTTTCCTCATCTGTCAAATGAGCTGGAGAAGGAAATGGCAAACCATTCTATTATCTCTGCCAAGAAAACCCCAAATGGGGTCACAGAGAGTTGGACATGACTGAAAAATGGCTGAACAGCAATAACATGAGCAATGAGTTGTTTAAAGAGATAAACACCCCAACAATACTAGAAACATGGGGAAATAGTTCAGAAGACTACACAAGGAATGACTGACTGGAGTCCAGGAATGGGGATTTTGCTGGGCTATAATGGGAAGGGGTCCTAAATGATATGAACTCTTTGGAGATGTTGTATCCAGAGGTACTCATTGTATCTGGTGTGTTCATCCTTCGTTGCTGAAGAAGACCATGCCATCAGAGAAATGATGACATGGCTTGCACTTGACTTTGTTCTGAGTGAGGAAGGACTATGCAGGTCACCAGCCTCACTTCTCCTCCAGAGCCATCTGAATCTAGTGACCAGACTGTATTTAGAAAGATGAGGAAGGAGCATGAGAAAAAAGAGTTACATAGAAGCTGTCCAAAACCATCAATTGACAGCTGTGAATTCTACAAAATTTCAAGTATGTAGCTCACCTCATGTCTCGGTTATGAGTAATAACCAAAGCAAGTGGAAGGCCAGATTTGGCCCTCATGCCATAGTCGATCAACCTCTGCTCTATACCAATACATTCATTGATGCAACCCCTATCCTTTAGGCTAACAATCCATTCAGAAGTGCCATGTTAGATACTTCCTACAGTGAGGCAGAGGCATTAGCTAATTATAAGTTTATTGTACATTCCTACCTCTGGAAAACTAACATGGATGGAGCCATGATGGACCCTATGGACTTGAAGCAGTATTGATTCTCAAGGAAGAGGAGAAGGGAATTTGTAACATACAGGGGGCCAGGCCACTTTCAGATGAAAATATAGCTTAAAGTTTGGGACCCAGAGAGGGTGCCATAAGACAACATCAGTTTGGTTGTACTGAACCAATTCTCCCTCCCCTATTTGTCTTTGGATGAGCTGATGGTAGGATAAACTGTGATGGAATTTTTTCAGAAGTAAGAGAAGCCAAGAAATTTGCCAAAGGGTGCCATTTAGTTGAGTCACTGGCCCGAGTTGGAACTGGTCTGGATCTAACAGGAAGCACGAGAAAGTAGCTGCTGCTATCCATAAAGTAACTACATGATGATTTAGGTTATTTCATCCAGGGAGAACTTGGTGGTGGTACACAATAGATTCTGCTGGCCTAATATAATGGCAAAAGTAAATAGAAAGTGTGAGTCCTGTGTTTGCTAAGTTCAAAAGAATATACTATTAATGTGTACTGCTTATTTGGGGAGTACAAGTTCCCACAAGCTTTTAGAGCTTATGTGGATAGGCTTTTTTTTTTTTCTGGAAAAAGATAGGCAGAATGTGACAAATATAATAAATATGATGATAGACCATTTCACATAGTTTGTGCAGGTGAAAAAAACTAGAAAATGAGAACTCACCTACAGGTACTAAGATAGTACTTTATGTACGGCATCTGTACCAGGCTTCACTGTGACCAAGGTTGAGATTCTGAGATCAAGCTATTCAAGGAAGTGTTATCTTTGGTAGGAATCTAGAATAGCCTAAGACTGTATCTCATCATCCTCAAGAAAACTTGAATTTTAAAAATCAAAACTTTTTTTAGTAAAATTTTATCTTTAATAAAATTTCTTGATTTTTAATTATATACTACTGAAGATTCTTTGATCTCTGAGATTTGAACAAAGAGGTCAATGAAGGGTATTACATATAATCCCACTAAGAGTGGCAGCACAGGCTTTATTTTCTATTTATTGGTATTTGAGTGAGAGGAAAATTTATTTGCTGATCTTTGCTTTGGGGTCTTGGAAGCTGTGGAAAGGCATAGATAAAGACATACAATTAGTACAGCTCTTGGTTGAGAGATCAGTTGAACTAGACTTACTGCCCAGCTTTGTCCTCAGCTCAGAAAAACTTGGAATAGAATGAACAGGGGTGTGACTCTTAACTTTGCTGGCAAAAACTCCAACCAGGAGATAGAGTACTGATAAGAAATCAGTATCCTAGGAAAACACAAGATAATAGAACAGTGGAAAGCTACTCCATACCAAGTAGCTGAAAGACTGGGCAATCTGCCTGTATACAAAACAGCTCTGGAGAACAGCCAGGACCCTGCAAGGACAATACATCAAAACTATAGGGAAGTTAGTCAGACTCCCTGGTGATCAGGAGAATAGGGACGGTGGAGGATATGCCAAGTGGACTCAGGAGGATCTGTTTGCTTCTTGCAAGTGAATTCTTAGAGCTAGATGGTAGCTCCTTTGGTAAAGACTCAGATTATAATTCAGATGAGGAAATTGTATGTTGGTATCCTCATGGAGTTTAGGTAAACCAGGGACTGTTCTGGCCCAAGGGATTCTCTGGTCAAATACCTAGGAGGGCTGAATCCCAAAATTACATATTTGATACTTGAACCATGGAGGCCACAAGGGAATGGAAATCATCTCTAGAGGCTGACTCTATAGTGTGGGGCCAATACTAGGCAGTCTTAGTTCAGTGGAGGAATCAGAAGTCAGATTCCTAGAGGTCACGAAGTGAGTGGGAGGTAAGGCAATGGAGGCAAGGAATATAGTTGGCTTTTTCCGAGAAGTTTCACTGTGAAAGGAAGGAGATAAAGGACTACAGCTTAATGGGATGGCAGGGTCAAATAAAGTTGTTGTTGTTTTTAAGGCCAGGGGAGATCTGGGAATGTTTATAGACTGAAGGATTTAAGTCCCCACTCCCACCTCTGGGTTGCGGGTACAGCTGCTGCTGCTTCTCTACCATTGTACAATTAGACCTGGAAAGGGTGCCTCCAGATACTGTGTCACCAACTGAGAGCCAGGTCTCAGTGAATGCCAGAAGATGGAAGGAACAAGAAAGGAAAAATTTTAAGATGAAAGCAAATTTGTTAATTATGGAGCAGGTATTCCAGAGAGCACAGTGGAAGGGGCTGACAGATTTTGAATGGGACATTGGCAGACAGGCTGGGGTTGTATTGAAGGGAGTGAGAACAAGGGAGAAAGGGGAATAGGGTTTGTACAATGATATCCAGGGATACAGAATCATTGGAAGAGTGAGAATATGCTAACCTTTGAGGAATGAGTTCTGGAAGATTACCAGTGGCTGGAGCTGTTTGTCCTTCATTCTAGAAGAAGATCAGGAAGGGAATGCCATGACTTGCAAGTGAATTATATGTGAGGCAGAGCTGTGCAAAGTCATCACCCTCACTCTCTCCTCCTGAGCCATCTGGGTCCAGTGGCAAGAGAAGACCATTGGAGGAAGGCAGGTAATTTGACTGTTTAAGCCCCTAACTTGAACATCCAACTTGGGAGGAGCTAAAGCACTTGACCCTTTAATCCCAGGGATGATGTGGTCTGTTTTGCTTGGTCATTTTCCACTCTGTGGCTGAGCCCATTCCTTCTCCTTGCTTTCTCCGTCTCTTCCTCTGAGAACTGTAACCAAGTCAACACTTCCATTTTCCTCTTAAAAATGCATGTCATTGATTGTCATATTCCACTCACCATCTTTGTACCTACCCAGGCCATGCATTCCTTCCTGGTCATCATGCCACCATATTTGTAGTCTCCAGCATTAGAATGAGCTCATTGAGGATAGGGACTGTCTTGCCTTTTGTATTAGCAGAGAGTTTAGCACATAGCAAGCACTTAGTAAATGCCTTCCATCGCTTAGACTGCTTTCCATTTTTGGTACATTTGTTCATTTTCATGGAAAAATCCAGATGAGAAAGAATGAAATAATCGAAGGATCAAGCTCTGGTGGGAAACCACTCAAGTAGAGATGTTGACTTTGGCAAAAAAGGGGCATCTCTTCCATAAAGAATGGAGGAAAGGAGGAAAGAAGTGAAGAAGGGGGAAAATGATAAGGTTTAGATTTGGAAGGGACCCTAATAACCACATAATCCAGTCCTCACATTTATAGAGGAAGATACTAGGGCACAGACAGATAAATGGACTTGTCCAAAGTCACACAGGCAGTAAATGCCAAGGGTGGGGTCTGAAGCAAAGTCTTTTTTTCCTTCTAGTTCAGTGTTCTTTCCCCTTTCCCACACTGCCTCAGATTTACCTTTAACTCATCATCTTCATAAACAGGCCAACCAGAACTGTTTGTTCAATCTGGTTTTTGCTGCTGAGGGCTAGCGGTTCTGGCGGCCCCTGATGTCTGAGGGCAGTGAAAGCCACAGGAGAAGAGGAGCCTGAGCTGTAGGGTAAGCTCCCTGCCCTCTGCTTCTTCCCTAGAGTTGGAAAGAAAGAGAGTCTTCATCATGGTGGCCTCATAGAAAGTCACCGCCCTCCTCTGCCCACTGACCTAAAGGCTGAGGAAGAATGAGGAAAAGCATTTTGTTCAGGATCCTCATGTAGGTGTGGTCACCACACCAGGGCCCTTCTCTTGCTGACTTTCTAAGTCAATATTTTCCCTTTGGCCACTGAGGAAATATTATAAATGTTGAAATGAAAACGACAACTCAAACCAAAAATAAGATTCATTTGGGGAAACTGGTGTGTGTCTAGCCCTGATATTGCATGTTACCTTAAGTCCTTGCCCTTGGTTTTATTTTTTAAGACTAAAACTAGGGCCACAATGGAGGGTGGCTATGACGTCTGCCCTGAGAATGAGGCTCCAAAAACCTTTGTGCTGCAGGGAAATGTTGCTCTACAACCTTCCCTTCCCCCCAAACCCAGCCGAAGAAAATAAATAGAGCAACTTGTTTCTCTTAAAATACATTTCTTCAATGTTAGGATCAATAAACCAGTTTACTTAAAAGGATCCAGATGATTTCATCCTTGTAATTACAAGTTTGACTGTTTCAAATCTTCCCCAGACTCCAAAGAGGCTTCTTTGTCATGCTCTGAGATTGCACTTTGTCTATGTCTGGGCCAAAGGGGAAGGAGGCGGCAGTGTGGCTGTGGTGGGGTGAACTAAGCTCTGACCTGGGAGGCAGCAGACCTGGGTTCTAGTCTTGGTTTAGCAACTTCTGTGCAATGTGCCTGTGACCCTAATCTCATCCTTTGTAAAATGGGGGAGGGCGAGAATACTAGACTAGGTAGCCTAGTGGATAGAGAGCTGGACTTGCAGTCAGAAAGAAAGCACTTAGTAGCTGTGTGACCCTGAAAAAGTCATCTAACTTTTTCTCTCAGTTTCCTCATCTATAAATAGGGATGCTAATCATGGCACCTATGGGACAACTAGGTAGGTTTGGAGTCAGAAAGGCCTAAGTTCAAATCCAGGTTGTAATTAGCTGTACAACCCTGGGGCAAGTCACTTACCCTTCATTTGCCTCAGTTTCCTCATCTGTGAAATGGAGATAATACTTATCTGCCAGGGTTTTCATGAGGAGCAAATGAGATAACAATTTCATGGAACCTGGCATACAGTAAGTACTATATAAATGTTAGCTCTTCTTCTTTGTTGTTATTGTTAGCATTATCTGTTCCACAGAGTTGTTACGCGGATCAAATGAGATAACCTTTGTAAACTGTTTTGCAAACCTAAAGAGAAAAGCAGTAGATAAATGTTAGTTTCATACTCTAAATTCCCTATCCCCCATAACATTTCTTGTCCAACGTTAGGTGACTCTGCAGAACCAGTGAGTTGTGCTATGTTTTTCCCCTGCTCCCACTAGGCAGCATCAGCTGGTACCCTTGTGGTTTTTATTGATAAAATTGTGCCTTGAGGTAGGGAGGGAAGGACCTGTCCATGCCAGCCTTCCCCTGTGTGAGAACTGCTGCTTTTGAGAAGAAAAGCGTCCCAGTCGATATCTTTGGTTGACCAGTAGCCGACTTCCCTGGAACATTTCACCCATTAATTCTGCTTCATCTTTCCACACATACCTCAGTGTAAGTCCTCCTTTCAGCAGGCCTTATTCCTTCTTTTTCAGAGCTACCCTTGTTCATGCACTTTCAGTTTTCAATCATGTCTGACTCTTTCTGACCCTGTGGACCATAGCATAGTAACACTGTTCATGGGGATTTCTTGGCAAAGGTACTGAAGTGGTTTACCAGTTCCTTCTCCAGTGGATTAAGGCAAAAAGATGTTAAGTGACTTGACCAGGGTCACATAACTAGTGTTTGTTTGAGGTTGAATTTGAACTCAGGTCCAGCACTCTAACCACTGAGCCACCTGAGCGCCTCCATTCTTGTTCTTGTTCATGCCCTCCCATAAATCTTTCCATAGGGGGTCTACTCTATGTGTCTAGAACATAGTAAGTGCTTAGTAAATGCTTGCTTTCTGTATCCCTCCTTTTTTCCCTCCCTCTTGCCCTCTCTGGATATGACTAGTACCAGAGGAGCAGGCTGTCCATCTGTTAGCTCTCTCTCTCTATACAACTGGCCCCTCAGTTGAAAAAAGCTTTAGTCTGGAAGAATTATTAATCTTTTAAGGAAATAGTGTTCTGGAATAAGTTATTTCTTCCTTTGTAACGTGAGAAGTTGGGGTGTGGTATGTTGGAGAGCCCTGGATTTGGAGTCAGTGGACCTGGATTTGAATCTCGGAAGGTTAGGTTAACTCCGTGATCTAATGTCCTGTCCTTCCTGGCCACAGCAGGAACAGACAGAGACGTAATAGACTATACAGCTTCAAGACATTAAGCAGGAAGATCAAGACTGTCTCCCTACATACCTATAAGGGAGGTGTTAAACAAGGGGTTTTTCTGTAAGGAAGCTGCTCTTGCCTCAGGAATTTTCCTTCTGGCGACTTTTACTCATTATTCTTAGTTCTGCAATCAAACTGAATTAATTCTAATCCTTATAATTAAGATATTTAATGGAACTGAAATTTGTCTAGTTCCCTTAGCCATCAATAGCTTTTACACCTGGCCTCTGAGACTACACTCATAAAAATCATAGATCCATAGAATGTCAGCACCTAAAACAAGGAGCATGAAAAGGGCCAAGGGTCCCTTAGAACCTAGAATGTCATTTCTGTCCCAAAGCCCATTGGTATGAGACTCTCTCCTTACTGGTGGAAATATACTAGAGATGACCTTAGAACACAGAATATTAGCGTTCCGAGGGACCTTAGGGAATTACCTAGTCTAATTTCCTCATTTTACAGGTTATACCAGAAGCTGTTTCCCCAAAAGGTCAGAGTCATTTCCAGACCAAACAATTTAAAAATATCTAAGCAGAAAGTGCAAGAAGATTTAAAGACAGAGATATAAAGTGGTTTCACCACAACACCTCATTAGTCTGGGTCAGGTCCAGGTCAGGTCTAAGGTAAGCCTAGATCGTGTCTAGGTCAGGTCTAGCTGAGGATGAGAGAAAGTTTTTAATGGAGCAGGTTTGGGAACATGCCGCTTCTTGCCTGAAAATGCAGGCAACCAGTTGTTCCAGATAAAGAGTTCTATCAATTTGTCTACCTTTGTCTTTGAGGGAGAGGTAGGACTGGTGAGATGGGCTTGGGCTGGTCTCATTCCCTGTTTGTTTATCAAGCAATATGAGAGAGTGTTGGGCCCAGAAAAGACAGAAACCTGATGGAACACTAATCCCAGGCCTGAACCCAAAGTCAGGCCTGGAGATTGTAATGAATGCTTGGTAAGGAAATCAGGGGAAGAATAGGACTGGGCTGTCACCAGGAGGGAGGGGAGAGAAAAACAGGTCAATGAAACTGAGTTTGGGTTGGAAACAGAAAGGAAATGAGAGGAAAGCGTTGAATTATTCATCCTCGCTTATCGATCCATTGATTTCTATGTGCAGGTCTTAGAATATTCCCCTTGTTGTAATGCTGAAAGTGGAGAGAGGTCTAAATGTTTTTGAAGATTCAAGGAGACAGGCGTGTGTTAGAGAGAGAGAAAGAGACACAGAGAGAGAGAGACAGAGAGAGAGGGAGGCAGTTTAGTTTAATGAGAATAATGATGAGTGATGAACCTGGAAGCAATCCTAGTCCTGGTTCCAAGTTAATGGCATGACCTTGAGGAAGTACTGTGTCCTCTCTGGGCTTGAGTCTTCTCCCTTGCAAAATGAAGGGATCTAATCTTGACCTCCAATGGTAAATCCCCTGATTGCCTGCCAAGACCCCCTTTGTGTGGTCTCTCTCCCCTTTGCTGTAGGCCCTATCTACTTTAGTTATATAAACCCAATGCTTTCTCCCATCACCCCTCTCTGTCAAACGTACTCTCAAAAAGAGATTTTCTTTCTGCCTGTTGTCTCTTTCAGGGAGTCCCCATTCATGGTACCTGTTCTCACAAAATCATTAGGTCAGCCAGTGATTGCTATCAGCAGAAGGCCTTTGTTACAGTTTTTAGACACAAAGGATGACATCAGGTCCAATTTCAGACATCAAAGGATTGAGGTATGGGAGAGTAGAGACCAGGAAAGAGAGGTTCAGGGAAAAGGATACCACTGGTTCTCATTTTCTAAGGGTGGTGTGGAGAAAGTTTGGTGGGGAGAGGGAAGAGATCACCAGGTTTCAAATGTTATTACCTTCAGAACAGGAAAATAAGTAGAAGGGGCAAAAAGATGGTGCCACTCCCTGGACTTAGCACATCCAGGTCATGCCAAGCTTTCCCTAGGCTGTGGGAAGCTGTTGACACCTCCAGAGCAGGTTATAAACAGGAAAGCAACTGTCACCTCCAAAACCTGGCTAACAGTTGATGCCACCTGATACAAGACTGGGAAAGGGTATAACTGTAAATGCAGTGACTCTGTGAAATAGGTACCTCAAGACCCTAGAGGAGAGCTAACAACAGGAAATGGCCCCACTTTTATAGGAAAGGACAGGGCCCCACTCAGGCACATACAGTTAATTTCCCACTTCTGATGTCATACAAGAAGGGAGATACCAGGGAATGATCTACCAGGTCTCTGCTCTACCATGAGGCATGGAAGGTTGTAGGCATAGTATATTACAGATAAGGGGACAGGGTCGTAGGCAGGAAATGATGGAGTCTAGAACAGAGGTAGCCTTCATCAAAATATCAAGGCTCAAGAAACCAGACAGGTTAGCTGAGGAGCAATTGGAAGAGGATTCTTTTGAGTGGAGAAAGCTTCTTGGGTTTTTGGAAGAGCATCACCTTGGCAGCTGCCTCCTTCATTCCTGGGCAGAACATAGAATGTTAAAGCTGGAAGTGACTCTAGAACCTAGAATGCTGGAGTAAGAAGACACCTTCAGGTGTCACCAGTTAACGTCAGAAGGATACTTAGAATACAGCATTTCAGAGATGGAAGGTACCTTTGCCACTTGAGGTTCAGCCCTTCATTTTGTTCCAGCTAGTCACAGCTAGTTATAGTGTTAGGGTGGGCATTTAGGGAGACTTTGAGGGGAAGCAGATAAATGAAGTACCTAGGAGAAACCCTCCCCCACCTTTGCAAAGGATTGTGTAAAGCTTTGATCACATAGAGTTGTTCCTCACAAAACTCTGGGGCCCCTGTCCTGTAAGACAAATTCCTTAGCTTGGCGTTTAAAGCCTCATCTGATCTAGACTTTACCCACATTTCCTTCCATTCTTTCTCCTCAGGTACCATACACTTCTGTTAAACCAAATTATTCTTCATTCTATATCCCGTCTTTTCCTTCACTTCCACTTATTTAAATCCCCACCCTCTCCCCATTCTTCAGTGACCATTTCAGGTACCACTTTTTCCCAAAGCATTTGAGATTCCCCTGCCACCCACCACCTGTCAGGCAAGGTTTTTTTTCCCAGATCTTAGCTCTTCCCTTTCCTAGGAATTAATGTTATTATATTATTATGTATTAATTATTATAATGTCAATTAATGTTTTATCCCTGCCTGATAGATTGTGGAGATCATGAAAGATTGGATTCCTTTTATAAATCTTTATGTCCCTAGTCCCTAGCTTATTATGCACTTGATATATGCCCATTACATTAAAATATGATGCCCAGACCTCAACCCAATAACCAGGTGTGGAATGGCCAGTGCAAAGCATTGCTTTCTGGCTCAGACATCATTCTGCTATGGCAGCTGGCCCTGGCCTCCGGGGAGGGGGTCTGTAGTCTTGTCAGAGATTCCCAGAGCTATTTAGACTCTCCGGCTCCTTCTGATTTATTTGCTGTAGAAAAGGTTGGATTCCAATTGAGATCTGCAGATGGATGGCTCCTATGTGGTAGGGCTGGATAGGGTCAGAGGCTGTCTGCCTGGGATTATATATGATAGCTACCCCACCAATGTAGTTTCCAAATAGCATCATTAATATATAGAATCAAACGGGCATTTGTTCTATCAGGGACCTTAAGAAAGAGTGCATCCAAACAGGAAAGTTTTTTAGACTATAGAATATGAGAACTGGGAGGGACTTACTTAGATCTCTCTTCTGTCCCTTTAAAAATCAGGAAATAGAGACCTGGAGAAAGCAACGACTTTTCCAAAGTCATATAGTAAGTGGTTGGGCCAGGACTGAACCTTGGTTATCTGTCTGTACTTAGACATTACATTTTATTGTTAGGTAATGAAGCCCTGCTGGAATATTGCCTGACGTCACCCATCTGAACGTTGTTCCTAAGTAATGAATTGCCACCTGTAACATCTTTTTGCCTAATGTGTTTCCTGGCTGGAGCTTGTCCATATTGTTAAAAATAAATGTACCATTAGAAATAAACACCCCACTCTATGCAGTATTTATTTATTTCACCTTTTTCTCAGTATTGCTTTCTTTTATGGGCATCATTGCATTTGGAGTTTACAACAATTCTGAGAGATGGTCAGGGTAAAGGTTTATTGTCCCAGTTTTACAAAAGTGGAACACTGAGATCTAAGTCTCTTTCTCTGTAAAAAAAAAAAAAATGGGAGACTTGGACTAGATGATCTCAAAGGTTCCTTGAAGCTGGGATTCCTATAATCCTATGACCCTGTGATCCTCTCCTCCTGGCTGCCACCAGCTTCTCTCTGCCAGGCAGCAGTGAGATGCTCAGGAGCTCCCCTCATTAGGCTGGAGCCATGAATCAGCCAGCGACTGGAGCTGTCAGCCTCCTGACCCACCCCAACCCATTCCCCCAGGAGGCATCCATCCCTTCCCCCCTCCAGGCTTTTTGATGAATTTTTTCTGCCACATTTGCTAATTTCCTGAAACACTTTTCTTCTACCTCAGGGCTACTTGACTCTGCAGTGAATTGTAATGGCCTTCCTGATCTGCTCCATTCATTTCCACCCTCCCAGCCTCCTTGAAGGTGGTGATGTAACCTCAGCTACAAGCCTTGCAGAGGGTGTAGTTGGCATGGCCTTCTTCCAGCCTCAGGTTAAGGCATGGGATAGTAAAGGGTTATGTTATTAAATCCCATTTTCCTGGACTGGAACTGAGCAGGGGCTATCATAGAATTTGCTTTCCCCCAGCTCCATCAGGACTCTGATGCTCTCATTTACAAAAATGGGCATAATAGTCTCTACCCTCTTTGAACTGCAGGGTCCTGGGTGCCTTTTTAATTTAACCCCTTCACACTCTGATAAGACTATTCCATGTGATCTGGCAGACTATTCCCTTTCCCCACCCCAAGTCTCCTCATTATTCAGGGATGTTGGTCTTTCTATATTCCTCTGAGTAGCTTCTCTTATGGGAATAGTATTCTCAAGTTCTTTGAACAACTTTTCCATAAATAATCATAGACTATCCCTCTTCTAAATTTCCTACAGAATTTTGTATCTCTCCATCGTCCACCTTGGTCTCTATCTTGTATCACACTTGATGCCTGTCATAGTATTTAGTGATGAGGCCTTCGAGTAGCAGGGGTCATCCAAGTAGTAACTCAAAGTCAAGACATAAGCTTTGGTCTCTGAATTCAGTGTTCTTTTTACTACACCATGGGTTGCTGTTCTTTGCTTTCAAAGAGGACTGATGATATCCAGGGTGATATCTTGCCCTTGACTTGCTCAAGAATTGGACTTAGGGGAGACAGAGTTGCATAGAGTCATCAGCCTCATTCTCTCCTCCAGGGTCCTTGAAGTCTGGGGGCTAGATAAAAGTCATGATGACTTGTGATAACCTGGGATGCAGTGAATGGCCTTGGTATCTTTGATGCCAGATCAAGCTTTGAGCTCTCCACAGTGTCTGCTTCAGTTGCCTTCATGTCTATTGGAACAAATTATTTCCATCCTCCCATTCTTCTGGGGAAAGTTGTCACATGCTTGGGGTAGACACCCTCTCCCCCCAACTCATTGATGGGTTTGAGACCCATCCATTACCCTCAACCCCAGTTTAGCCCATCTGCTGAGATATTTTTTTTTTTTATCAGATTGTGGCTGCTAATTGGAGCCAGAATTGGGAGCTGAATGCCAGGTAGACACCAAAGGTGGATGAGCATTCCTGAAAAGGACTGGGCAAGTCCTCATATCAGAGGTACTAGTGCTCCTTGAATATCCTATATCATTTATACCATTCATAGTATGCCACTATACAATTTAAAGATGAGGAAACTGAAACCCAGAGAGGTCATGACTTGGTCAGGGTCACATAGCTAGTACACATTAGAGCCAGGACTAAAATCCATGCCTCCTGATTCTTAGAATCAGGTCTTAGAATCTTTCCTCTACATTCCTGATTTCCTTAGATTAGCAGAGAGGAGGAATCCAAGAGAAAGGGGACACAGGAGAAGTCTTCTTGTATTGGTAGAGAAGAGGAATTCCTCTTTCAAGGAAGATTCTAAAACAGAAAGTCTCAAGGATGGCCAGTCTGGATGGGGCATAATTAGGGCTTTCCATGGTAGAACCCGAGGAACCTTGGAAGATTTCTCACCTTATTTTTACGATAAGGAAAATGAATCTCAGAAGTGGAAAGTGACTTGTTCAAGGTGATATAGCTAGCAGGTGGCAAAGCTAAAATTGGACGTCTAGTTTCCTGGTTTCCAATCTAGGGTTCTTTCCAATTCTCCTCCTAATTAAATGATGAGTGATTTGAGGCCAATGATGATTCTATTTGTCATCTCTCTATCTTCAGTGCCTGGCACATCACAACATCCTTAACAAATCTTGAATTAAATCCATTTGAATTGAATCTCAGGGTCAGAAGGATCTCAGAGGATGGTTAAACCAAGCAAGGGTGCTTAAAAGAGGATGATGAATTACAGAACAAGAGAGACCACACAGCAATTCAGGGATAATCTCCATTGTGTTAAGAGAATCTTGATGGGGATGCATTTGTCATCCAAAATTGTAATTTGAAATTTACCACTCAAGAAATTGCTGTGCAATTTGTAAAGGAGTTCCCTTTCCAGCTCCCTTGCCATGATCATCTGGCCTCTGTCTCCCTTCCTTCCTCACCCACATATAGATAATAGCACTTAAAGGTTTGGGAAAGATAAACCCAAACATTTCATATATATTATCTCATTGAATCTGCACAACAGTTCTGGGATATTGATGCCATTACTATCCCCATTTTACAGATGAGATAACTGAGTCTTGGAGACATCAAGTGACCTGCCCAAGGCACAGAGGTAGAAAGTCTATGAGGTCAAATTAGAATTCAGGTCTTTTTGACTCTAGACCCAGAGCTCTATCCACTGAACCACCTACCGACCCAGCGTGAGGTATCATCCTGCATTTTGTCCAGTGGGTTTGCTTTGTATATATTTTGAATTTATTTATTAGAAGTTGTTTCCCCCAATAGAATCTGAACTCTTCGAAGTCAGAGACTCTTCCTTTTTTTTTTTTGACACTAGCGTTTTATGCTTTGTAGGTGTTATACTTATTAGGTGTTTGCTGAATAAACGAATACATTGATAACTATTGCTTAATTCTTTTCTAATCAAATAGTGTTTCTTTAGGGAGGTCGGCCTCTGCTGAGTGTTTTGTGGGCTCAGAGAACATCAGAACTGAATGGAAACTTTAAAGGTATGATCTAAGAGCCTCATTTAGCAGTTGAGAAGACTGAGGTCAAGAGAGGGAGAAATGATTTCAATTCAATAAACATTTATCACATGGTCGTTATGAAGAAAGCACTGTGTTCTGATTAGGGATATAAGTGAAATGGTTTTTGCTTTAAATTCATTTGTCTCCTCCAGGAGAGAGGTTGGAGTTGAGGATACAACAGGCACTCAAAATAAGGACAGTATAATAAAATCAAGGTACCTGCCAATGGTGGAGATCAGAAAAGGTTCACAGAGACTTAAGAGTGAGTTGAGCCTTGAAGGAAGACAAGAATCCAAGGAGGAGGTTATATAGTGTGTGTGTTCATCCTTCATTGCCGAAAAAGACCATGCCATCAGAGAAATAATGACATGACTTGCACTTGACTTTGTTTTAAGTGTGGGAGGTCTGTGCAGGTCACTAGCCTCACTTCTCCTTCAGAGCCACCTAAATCCAGTGACCAGATATTCATCAGGATAACTGGAGGTGACCCAGGATGAGGCAACTGGGGTTAAGCGACTTGCCCAAGGTCACACAGCTAGTGAGTGTCAAGTGTCTGAGGTGACATTTGAACTCAGGTCCTCTTGACTCCTGCCCTGGTGCTCTATCCACTGCACCACCTAGTTGCCCCAAGGAGGAGGTAGAATTCATTCAGAGGTAAGAGATATAGAGTTAAGTTCAGGGCTACAGTTAAGTACTCTGGTTTGACTGAAATGTAGAGTTCTTAAATTATGAAATAAGACTGGAAAAGTAGGCAGGACTCAGATGGTGCAGGGCCTTAAAATTTGTGTTTTATCTTAGAGGCAATATAAAGGGGATATTAGAAGGGATATACTGAAAATTTTTGAGCAGAGAAGTGACAATAGAGAAAACTGGCACTTAAGAAATCTAATTTTGGCAGCTGTGTGGTGGAGTGGTTAGTTAAAGAGAGGAGAGACTGGAGGCAGGAAGATTCTTAAAGAAAGTTGTCACATAGGGGTTGGTCAGCACATCCAGGAAGAGGTCATTGGTGATTCAGCACTGGTGAAAGATGACTGTCAGTTTGGGAATCATCTGCATAGGAATGATACTTGGATATGTGGCAGCAGATGCAATTACCAAAGGAGACAGTATAGAAAGAGAACAGTAGAAAATCCAGAAGAACTTTTGAAGATATTCATACTAATGAATCATTGTTGATGTTCAGTCATGTGTGACTCTTTGCGACTCCATTTGGGACCCCTTTTGGAGGGGTCTGCCCTTTCATTCTCCAGCTCATTTTACAGAGGAGGAAAACTGGGTGAAGTGACTTGCCCAGGGTCACATAGTAAGCATCTGAGGCCAATGAAACAAAAAGTGGACAATAATCTAACGATGGTGCCTGAGAAGGAGCAGTCAGAATTAAGAAGGGAACCGGGAGAAGCCAGGGAAAGAGAGAGGGTTCAGGACAAGGCAAGTGGTCATCAGTGTCGAAGACTGCAGAGAGTTGCAGGAGTCTGAGAATGGATAAAAGGTTTCGGATTTGGCAGGTAGGGGATTGTCTAAAACTTTGGAGGGAGCAGGCTCAATTCCATGGGAGGGTTGGAAGTCAAATGCAAGGGTGTGAGCATGAGTGGTGAGGAAAAAGAAACAGCGAGCAAGGACATTCACCAGCTTGCCAACCCAGAATTCGGCTGTGATAATGGGAGAGATGTAGAACAATGGTTTCATAGGATGGCAGGGTTGAGTAAGGGATTTTTAAGGATGGGGGAGACCTGACCATGTTTGTAGGAAGCCAGGAACAAGCCAGAAGAGGAGAGAGTGAACATGAGAGAGGGAATGATTGAAGGAGCAATTTCCTGGAAGAGACATGAAGGGATGGGATCTGGGGCATGAGGACAGGTGTAGACTTTGGCAAGGTCACCTCTCCCTCAGAGTTGTAAGCAAAAGAGGAAAGGGCAGGCGAATCTGTACAGAGGGCTTTCAAAGTGAGGAGTAACTTCAACTCAGTTCAATAAATATTTATTTTTCCAGATTGTGAATCTTTCTTTTTCATAGCTTTTTTTTTTTGTTTTCACATTACTTATTTTTTCTCCCCTCTTCCTCCTTTACCCCAAGAGAGTCATGTCTCTAAGAAAGATTTTTTGGGGGTAAAAAAGGAGAAAACTATGAAGAAGAGAATTTTTTTTATTACTAAAAACCTGTCATGACATTGAAAAAAATCTGATGTTAAATGTCTATGCAATATTTTAAACCGAAGGACCCTGACTTCTAAAAAAGCACACAGGGTGGGGGAGGGTATCTTTTCACATCTCTTATTTGGGGTTAAATTTTTTGTTTGGGGAACATAGTTGGTTTATAAGGTTTTGTCTGGTTTGCTTGGGTATTTTTGCTCTTCTGAATAATTGCTTTTATACATAGATGGATCCTTTATTCATGTCACTACCTTCCTTGGCATCAAACCTAAAAATGAGATCTTTGGATCAAAGTGTGATTTTTCTAAGTTTTTGTGTATAATACCATTCTGTTTTTCAAAAGGGCCTGATCAATTCACAACTGAAGATGCTTTTTATATTACAATGTTTCCCAAGATTTTTAATCTTAAACCAGACTTTGACACTTTTTCCTCCCTCCTTTCTAACCCCTCTTCCCTGACTTCTTCTTCTGCTTTGCTTTCATCATACTCAAATTCCCATGACTGCCACAACTTGTTTGATCCAATAATCCTCGAGATTTATCTTTAATTAAACCAGCTCTGAGATACTTCTTTCTCTTCCATGAACTTCCAGCCTCTTGGGCCCACTTGGCACCAAGGCTCCATCTTGTCTCTCCTTCCTTCACCTCTGTTTGTCTCAGAGTGCCCAGGCAAGCCTGGAGATCTCCTTTCTCATTCTTGGCCCAGAGCCCCTTCCTGATTTAGGGATTGGGTGCCTAAGTCTGGGGTCTTCCTTTTATTTCCCAGACATCTTTTCTCTGACCCTGTCTTTTTCTACCTTTCTCTATTTTTCCCTTCCTCCATCTCTTTCTCCTCACTCTCTCCTCTTCTCCATCTTTGCTCACTTTCCCCCTAGGTGTTTTCCCTCCACCCATTTCAGAAAGCTCATTCATCTTTTCCTTCTCAATGTTGAAAATAATAGATGGAAAATACTGGTTGCGTAAATGAGATAAATACAACATGTTCCAAAAGTCTCGGGGCAGTTTCAAGCTACTAAAGTGTATCACTAACACTTTGCAAACCTTAAAGTGCAATATAAATATTGACTATTATTATGAAATTGGCAATGTACCTTTTCTTCTTTTCTATAGAGAGAGGAATACCGAGTAAGATAGTAATAACACATTTATCTAGTACTTTGAGCCTTGTGAAGCTCTGGCCATGGAACTACACTGTGAGGGCAGGAGGTAAATATTGCTTTCCTTATTTTATAGATGAAGAAATATGTTAATTTAGCTTTAATGTCTGATTGATTATCAATTAGCTAGTCCTATTCTCGGCCAACTGACATCCAAGCTGCTCTCTTCTGGATGTTCCAGACCCTTCTCAACTTGGTGCCACCTTTTCCAGCCCTATCTCATGTTACTTCCCTCCATACATTCTGTTAGAGAGACACTGAAGTTTTAATTTTTTTTCCTGGACAAAATATACCAAGAAGCCAGTTGTTGACAGATATACACAGTAAAGTCAGAAATGCTGTCTAGGTCGATGGAAAATCATGACCTTGTCTTCTAAGCTTAAATTTGGTCCTGGCTCAAATATATTTGCATGCTAAACCCAAAAGGATCTTGGGAAAGTAAGACAGTTGCCTGGAAAAGAAGACTGTGATTCTGGCACAGACACAAGGTTTGAAAACAAAGGATTTAGTCTTAGCCTGGGCATATTCTTCCTGGCTTTTGTTAATTGGGTGTGGTTGTTGTGAATTAAGAGGTATCCGTCTACCTTGATCAGAAGAGGTTTTTTAGCCACTATGTCAGCAGCCTGGAAATGAGATGTCCTGCAAGTGGACCTGAAGAGAAGAAACCCAGAGGGGTAATTTTCCAAAGTAGACTATGTGCCTAGAAGCTACCATGAGATTATCTGATACCATCCCAGTAAAATCTAGCTGATTCCTGTGATAAATAGGGGCCATTGTGATAGAGATGAGACCTGTTGAGAGTCAACAGACAACATAAATAAATGGTCCTTCAGGGCTAGAGGTTCAGGGATGGAGGTACCATCACTATGGGTCCCCACTCTTTCCATTAATGGTCTGTGTATTTATGGGACAGTGTGTCCCAGGGAATGTTTTGTTGTCACTTTTCTCATTCTGCTGTTTCTTTAAAAGTTTTTGCTTTGAAGTAATTGTGTTGTCTGGTTGAAGTCATAAGTATGGACTCTGGAGATATGGTTTTGAGTGGATTCAGATCCATGGTCTTCCTAAAACTATTGGTGTTTATTCTGGATTTCCTGTGAGTGAGCCAGGACCAAATATTCTCTCCTGAACTTCTCTCTTTTCCTTCAGTTTTGGTGTTTTTGTTATTTTCAATGCCTGGAATGCTACTGTTTACCTCTTCATCTGTTGAATTCCTACCCATCCTTTAAAGCCCAAATCCAATCAAGAAAGTCTTCCTAGCTGTACTCTTGCTGATGACCTTCACCTTGGAAGCTCATTGTACTTGGCTAATACTTTTCTAATGGAGTTATTAAATTTTATTTTATTTTTTTGGAACTGGATCTCCCTAGCTTACATAGGTAGAATGTTAATATAAGGTTAATGGTGGGTAGGAAGAAGAGTTGAAGATCTTCACTCTCCATTAACAGGGCTCAATACCTTTTGTTAATTTCTACTGAGGCACTGGGTCAAAGGTTGTGCCTTCTGGCTCTGAAAAGTGTATAAATGCTTTGAGGTGAGGTTTAACTTTGGGGCTTACTCATTGGAAGTATTGAGACTCCAGGTGGTCACTAAGGAGCCCCCTGGGCTTTGAAAATCCAGATGTTGGTGCTTCTCTCTCTGGTAACTATGTATGTATATAATGGATAGAAAGTTGGACCTGTCCATTAATCAGTGATGTATCAATTGCTTACGGTCAGACAGTTGGAAGCCCTGTCTGTTGGTCTTTATTTCTCTGCTGGTATTTTCTCTGTTGGTATATGTGTTTGATGAAAGTGATTGCTGACTGCCCCCACCCCCAAAGGTTGCTTTCCTTTTAGAAAAGTAGATCTAAGAACCTGTACAGCAGGCCCTCCTATGTATGTCGGAGTGCTTACTATTATACTAGGCTTCAAGTGAAGTGGCCACTAATGAGCCCAATCCTACTATTGATTGGCATGGGAACTTTGATCTGTCCTGAGCCAGTTCACCCCTTCTCAGGCAGTGTTTAGATTTAGTCAAAGGGCCATACTTAATTGAAATAATGTACACAATACATTGAAGCACAATACAAATGTTTACCATTACTGCTGCTGCTACCACCCCTACCACCATCACCACCACCACCACCACCACCACCACCACCACTACTACTACTACTACTACTACTACTACTACTACTACTACTACTACTACTACTATTACTACAACATGGGTCTGGAGTTTAGAGGAGAAGTTTGATCCAGCTGTATAGACTTACAAGTTATTTTAATAGAGATAATAATAAAATCTATAGGAGCTGATGACATCACTGAGAGAGTATAGAGAGAAGAGTACCCAGAATAGAGTCTTGGGAGATATCCACATTTGGTGTGTTTAGAGCAGGATGTTAATATAGCAAAGAAAACTGAGTAGGAATGGTCAGACAGTTAAGAGGAAAACTCAGAGAGAAGAATAATATGCCCCCTAAGAGAGGAAAGCATATCCAGAAGATAGGGTAGTTGGCAGATTCAAAAACTTCTAAGAGATCAAGTACAATTCCTCTTTGAACATTGCCCTTTCCAGTGTATTTTATTTCAGAATAACAGAATTTCAGAGCTAGAAGGGTCCCCAGAGATCATTTCGTCCACTATAATTGACCAGGAATTGCTTCTATTGCATCCCTAAAAAGTCACTGTTTAGTCTGTGCTTGAAGGTGTTTAGTGAGGAGGAAACCCCCACCTCCCAATATAGCTCCTTCCATTTTGTGATAACTATCATTATCATTTTTCCTTTTATTGAGCTCAAATCTTCCTTTCTCTCTCTTCTGCCCCAAGGTCCTAGTTTAGTCCTCTATGGCTTAGCAGAATAAGCTACCACTGTTCCAATAGTGGATGTCCATCTTCACCTCCCACTCAGAGGCTTCTCTTCTCTGGACTAAATATCTCCATTTCCTTCAACCAGTCTTCTTTTGTATTTCTAATCCTTTGATCATTTCTAGTCCATTTGACCATTTCTAGTCCTTTGACACTGCCATTCCAATTTGTGAATGTCATTCTTCACATCTCATAACCCTTTTACGTCATCCTCCATTATCTTTGCCTTTATTTATGTCTCTGATGAGCAGTCCAAAGGCTTGAGAAACAAAAGAATTTGAAGTGAGAGAGAGCCCACAAAGTAAAAGAATGTGGGAAATTTCTAGTTGTTTCTATGCTCTCAAGAAATATAATGTAATGAAAATGTCATTTGGATCAAACAAGAAACATAAAGCTTGTAAACATTAATATAACGAATGACAGAACAGTTATGTTAGAGGGGTACAGTACTAGAAAACTGAGGGGCCTGAAAAGACCCTTAATTATTGGCTTAAATGCTTGACAGTAGCACAGTGTCACCAATGGGAGAAGGGGACAATGGAGGTAGAAGGAGAAGGCCACCAAAGCACCTGGTGCCCAAGTCTGGTGAGTGAAGTGTGGCTCCACCAAAACTACTAACAGCTCATCTTCATCTCCAGCGATATCAAGCTATTATTTGGGCTCTATAAGTATAACATTTTTAATGTGCACCAGTGGAAAACAGAGTCTGAAGACTTTGAACCCTGTGAACTATGTTCATATCTTAGAACAAATGATAAAGAGCTCAGAAATCTACAGAAATACTTACTACAGTCCTCAGATATCACTTTACCAAGCAATAATAAAGTCTAATGTGATAACAGGTACATGATATTGGGTTTGTTGAGTATAATTAAAGTGATTTATCTTTGGATGGGCCCTATGAAATGCTTACGATAGAAGAAGAGAAGCAAAAGACCTTTGTGGGTAATGTCTGCATGAACTTAGGTAACAACATGTTGACAAAGAAGCATTTCACAAATGACCAAGTCATGCAGATTTATTTCTGGAAATGGAGGAATCAATGGTGACTATTCAGGACTAGGTCATTACCACTCAAATTTACAGAAAAGTTATTCTAAAGGAGCTTGGATTAGGTGATCAAAGCAGGTTAAACAAAGAAATGGCAAAACCTTTGAAAAACATAAGTATGGGCTGCAAAACCTACCAAACAGGTTATGACCTGGTGTCTAGAATATATATCAGAAACTAATTATCTTTCATGAACTGATAGACTATAAATTTCCCTACTACAAATATGGATCTCAAAATATCCTCAAGAACTCCATCAATAAACTATACTGAAATAGAATTATTATCTCTATCATACTCTTGCTCCTAATTGCCAGGACATAATAGTGATCCACAAAAAACTTAACGAAATATTTTAATAGATGTGATTATATCTATTACTTATAATCTCCAAATTGTATCAAACAAAAAAAACTTTCGAAAGTAGAGACTTGGCAGAAAAGATCAAAATCATGTGAAAATGGAATGAGGTCCATATCATCCCCATCATTCTGTCTGCTACTGGAATTGTACCAAAGAAGTATTCAGCGAGCCACAGATGGCCAGTTTGCCTTCCTAATACTTTCATGCAACTATAAAAAGCAACTATTTTTGTCATCAGATAGCGTAATAGTCTATAAAACATTAAATATGAAAGAACAATAATATGACAACTGCTTCTTACAGGACTGTTTATATCTGAGTTCTATTGAATAAGATAATTAAAATAACTTTTGACAATGGTGGTGATGGTGACGACGATGATGATGACAATGTTATGGAGCCAATGAAATGAGGGATAATCTAAGAATAGAGCTGAAGGGTCCTTTATGGGTCAACATAATCTCAACCAACAACTGGAGTGAAGAAGCAATGAACAGAACGAACAAATAACTAAAACTTGAATTTGATTATATAAAAATAGTGGCTTATGATCGGAGGAAATTAGGTCATTGCCACGACAGAAAAGTTGTCCTGCAGGAGCTTGACCTTTTATTTTTTCTCATGGTTGTTTTTTGTTCTGTGTTTTTGAAGAGGATCAATGACATCAATTTTATGGGGAAAACTATTGGATACTGCACGTTGCAGAAATTTAGCACCTACCAAATAGGTCGGACCTGATCGTATGGCCAGGAGCATACACTGGAAACTCTCCATCCTTCACAAAGCAACAGTCAACAAATCCCCATGCTACAAATACTAACCTCAAAATATCCTTGAGAATTGACCAAGTAAATTGTATTGGAATATGGGAATGTTATCATGGACAAGAAATATTGATTATATTGTCTGAACAAAACATTTAGCCATAAAATTTAAGAACAAAAATTTAAATAGATTTTACCACACCAAATAACCTCTGAGTTATGTGAAATGAGAAACCTTCAAAATATAGAGACCTTGTGGAAGATGTCAATATCAGGATTGATTGGTTGTTGACATCACCATGATAAAGTGAAATTTCAGTGTGTCCAACTGTGGCTGATCAGACCAATATGAGCTTAGAATGCTCTACCATAGGTTGGGCAGAGAGAGTTTGTGTGAATATTTGGGGTGAATATCCCAAATTTGTGCATCCTACATTTCCTTTGTGCTGTCTCAATTCTGCTTTGCTCAAAGAACACAACATCTTTTCTAATATGGGCATGCCATGCTGAGTGGTCCTGTGCCAATGTCTCCCATGTTGCACAGTAAAATCCAAAGTTCTTAAGAGAGACCTTGAGAACGTCCTTGTATTGCTTCTTCTGGCCACCTTGTGATCACCTGCCCCATACTAGTTAGTCTTTTTGTCAAGCGTACATTTTGCATTTGAACAACGTGACCAGCCCATCAGAGTTTCTCTCTCTGAAGCATAGTTGGAATAATTGGCAGTTCAGCTCAAGCAAGGACTTCAGTGTCTGGTACCTTATTCTGCCAGGTGATCCTCAGAATCTTCCTAAGACAGTTCAGATGGAAGCGATTCAGTTTCCTGGCATGGTGCTAGTAGACTGTCCATGTTTCACAAGCATACAACAATGAGGTCAGCACAGCAGCTCTGTAGACCTTCAGTAATACCTCTTCTTTCCCAAACTTTTCTTTGGAGCCTCCCAAGTACTGAGCTAACTCTGGCAATGGATGCATCAACCTCATTATCAACGTGTACATCCCCAGAAAGTACACTACCAAGGTAAGTGAACTTATCCACAGCATTCAAAACTTCTCCATTGTTGTAACTGATGGTTCCACGTATGGATGGTGTGGTGGTGGCTGACGGAGCACCTGTGTTTTCTTGGTGTTAATTATTAGGCCAAAATTAGTATAGCCCACAGAGAACTGATCCATACTTTGTTGCATCTCAGCTTCAGAGGCTGCATTGAGTGCACGATCATCTGCAAACAGAAAATCATGCACCAACATTTCCTTCACTTTGATTTTGGCTTGTGGTCTCTTCAAATTGAAGAACTTACCATCAGTATGGTAGTTGACCTTGATGCTATGTTCATCCTCATTGAAAGCATTTGACAACGTGGCTGAAAACATCATGCTAAAAAGCATGGGAGCAAGCACACAGCCCTGTTTCACTCCACTGGTGACTGGGAAGGCATGAGTGTTTAGGGATGACCAGTACCTTTTGTGTGATGGCTATTGAGCCCTTTTCAGGGCTCTTTCCATCTTTGATGTCCACCTATTCTACCTAACTCTTACCTGTGGCTCCAAGAAACTGCAGGATGCTCAGCGGCCACACCCTGGTAAACCATTTTGGCAGACAGGACAAACCAGATTGAGGGTAACCAAGTGGTCTCAAACCCATTGGTGAGTTGCGGGGGGGGGGGGGGCGTGTTTGCCTAAGCATGTGAAGACTTCCTCTGGGGGAATAGGAGGACGAGAACAATTTGTTCCAATGACCATGAAACCAGATGAAGCAGGCTATGTGGGGCGCTTGAAGCTTGGTTAGATGCCAAAGATGCCAACATCATCCACTGCATCCTGAGCCATCACCAGCCATCTTGACTCTGTCCTGCCACTGGACTATGATGACTCTGGAGGAGAGAGTGAGGCTGGTGACTTTGTGCAATTGTGCCTCACTTAAATCCAATTTATGTATGAATCAAAAGACATCACCCATACCATCTCACTATTATGCTTCAAAGTCCTGTGATGGCAGGCAAGTGATGAAGCAGCACGTGTGGGTACACTAGGAGCTGTAGTTACAATCCTGCACACAGGAGGCCCAGGCCATAAGGTCATTTCTCACTAGAAACAACAGTGGGACTCAGCAGCCCCCTGGCTGTCTGAGCAGCCCTTTAAGGATCACACTGCTCACCTCCTGGTGTGAGGAAGGGGGCTAGAAAAGGTGCCCTAAACACTGCCTGCTTACCCAACCCTGGCCTGATTACCTCAGCAGGTGGGGAATCCCACTATGTGGTTTAAATACAAAAAATTGTACAAAATATATGAAAACATCTGCAAAGATGATTCCACTCACCATTGGCACATGGAATATGCACCCACTAATAGACAACACAAAATCCAGTAGACCTGAAAGAAGAACTGCTCTTGTTGCAAGAGAACTCAACAACCCAACTCATCCAAATAGCAGCCCTGAGTGAAACAAGGTTGGCACATGAAGGCTAGCTTGTTGAAGTTGGAGTTGGATACACATTTTTCTGGAGTGGGCACAGTGAAGGGGAGTGCCGTGAAGCTGGTGTGGGTTTTGCAATCAAAACTAACCTAATCAGCAAACTGGTATTCCAGGACCATTTCTGTCTGGATGTCATCAAATGCAAGATGAGAATTGAAAAATAATAATGGTTGCCTTTTACTTAGTGCTTTGGCTTCATCCTCATTCCTTTATTAACACAACAATAGCCCTTATAATCTCATGATATGGCTCTTCTCCCACCAGTGCAAGTTACAACTCATATATTTCCTCTAATCTTGTGAAAGCTTTGCCCATGCATTAAGACAGACCTTGTCCATATTCATGTCTTAGGCATGTCTTTCCATAAATCCTTCAAATTGCTACCCAGTGCTCGAACAGGTTCACCTCCTTTTCCAGTCATATATACAGGCCTTGGATAATTTATTTTGTTGTAAACAGGGCCGTTTCATGGAATATCTTCAAAATGGCACTTCCGGTTCTGGATTAATGTGTGGAAGTTTTGCTGCTTGTTTCTGTTCATATGGTGTCCAACTTGGCTTCCCTTCTTTGGACTTCTTCGTCATGCCCCTAAGCCAGGTATCTTTCCTTCCCCCCATTTTCTATTTCTTTCATGTACTGTCTTTCCTCCATTGGATCACAAGCTCCTTGAGAGCAGAGGCAATCTTTCTGTTTTTGTGTTTAATCCGCAATGCTTAGTGCAGTGCATGGCATATAGTAGATACTTGCTAAGTGTTTATCGACTGACTGGTGACTCATGGTAGGACATTGCAAACCCTGAGCGATGTCTGTCTTGTTGGTGGTGGGGAGATAGGCTACCCCATCAAGTAAAATAAGAAACGGCTTCTGGCTGGCTCTTTCTGCTTTAAATCTCCCATGCAACAAGTGATGTGTTCTGTTTCTAAATTCCATGTCAGAGGAGGTAGGGGGAAGGAGCTTCCTCATGGAACATGGAATCAGTTAAGTCTTAGTTTCAGTTTGGACTTCCTCTTTAGTATTTGCAATTTTCTATCCTTGAGGTGAACACGTTGTGGACTTGGAGAAGATCTTGTAAATTAGAGGGATATGGAAGTCCTCAGTCCTATCAAATAGGAGTTGAATTAGGGCAAAAGACTTAGTCTCTGGAAACTCTTTTGAGTCCTCCCAGAAAGGATGGCCATCAAAAAAAAAAAAAAAAGATTAGCTCAAGCCTGGCTGTTCTACAAGCAGTTGTCTGTTCAGTACAGAGTCAAGATAAAATGTAAAATGAGCAGTTAGGAGTCCTGCAAATCATTTTATTTTCTGATGAGGTTTAAATAGCATATTTTTTTTTAGCAGCAACTATAAATTAAATAAGTGAATATTATTTTAAATCATTCTTTTAATTTGAACTGTGAGTCTTTTATGTTTAGCATTTTTTTGTGAGTGTGTAGAAATAAACTACCTGTCCCATAAGTTATTTATATTATATATTAAATATATTTCTATTCTTCCTTTTTGGGAGAAATCTTGAAATTGAGCCTAAATGTAAGCTGTAAGTAAATTTGTCTCCAGGTGAATGGGTAGCCCATAAAGTTAGTTTGAGTACTTCAAATGAACAAAGAACTGAGCCCAGAATTGAGAGGCAGGAGAGGAGAACTTTCTGTATCAAATTTGCTTCCATTAATTCATGGATTTTCTTAAAAATCTAACTCTATGAGTGAGGTTGTACAAGTACTGTATTTTTATCCTCATTTTACAGATGAGAAAACCGAAGCTTACCTGGCTGAATGTCAAAACCTGAATTCAAAAGCTCAAGTCTGTCCATTACAAAACCAATGTTTCTTCCACCATGCCACATGACCTCCAGTAAGAAATTTCCATGGCTTGGGAGCTCTTGAATCCACTTGTAAACCTCTGAGCCCTTGAAGAATGGCCTTAGAGAATTATTAAGTTTTATAAAACACATCCTTCGAAATAGCCCGAAATGAACAGAGATACTATCATCTCCATTTTACAAATAAGGAAACTTGAGATTCAAAGGGTGATTTGCTCACAGTTGGTAAGGGAGGGTCAGGGCCAGGAGTCAAATATAAGTCTCTTGAAGACAAGTAGTGTTTGGTACAGTAGGAGAAGGGAAAGAACACTGAGCTTGGAGGCAAAAGATCTGTCTTGAGGTTCAGAAAGGTACTCAATTGATCCATCAACCAACACGTTTATCAAGCACCTCCTCATGTGTCAGGTGCTATGTTAGGAGACTGAACAAGGGCAACTGAAGACTTCAGATACAAGTGCAAAGAAGAATAATGATAATAGTTAGCCTTCAAATAGCTCTATGAGATTTGCAAAACATTTCACCAATCTTGTCTCATTTGATGCTTGTGAGATAATGTGTTGTTCTTGTCTCCACTTTACAGATGAGGAAACTGAGACTCAGAGATTCAGGGACTTACCCAGGGTCACGCAGGGAGTGCGTGAGGCTAGATTTGAACTTAGATTTTCCTGATTCCAGATCTGGTACTCTATACTAAGCGACACCTAAATCTTTACAAAGGACTTGCATTCCAGTTGGGACATGTAAACAACAAGAACATGTAAAAGAAAAAAGCAAACAAATAAAAAAATATGGATGCATAAATGTGAAGTTAATAAATGCAAATATATGCAAAGTAGTCAGGGTTAGGGTTATTTATTAAATGTTATCTGTGGGTATGGTAGGGACTGTGCAGAGTACTGGAAATACAAAGGCCAAAGCAGTCCCTGCCTCCAAGAGCTTACATTGCAGTGGAGGAGATAAGAGATCCTGTGGTAGGTGGAGAACTGAGCCTGAGGCAGGAAAATCTAAGTTCCCTCTGTATTAGTTATGTGAATCTGGACAAGTCACTTATCTTCTGTTTGCCTCAGTCTCCTCAATTGTAAAAAGCATAAATCTAATAACAGCATCTACTCCACATGAGTTGTGAGGATCAGATGAGATGATACTTGTACAGAGCTTAGCTCAGTGCTTAGCAAATAGTAGGTGCTTGATAAATGCTTGTATGTATTTAAATATATAAGGCACACACACAGGAAAGGGAGAGTATTCTCAGAGGTACTAGTTACTGAATGGAATGGAAAAGGTCTTCTGCTGAAGGTGGGATTTTGTGGCAGTTAATTAATAATAACTGAGGGAACCATCTGAACAATATGATTTTTTAGGATGGCAGGCATAATAAACGGGTCAGTGGACTCCCCAATCAGTGCAAAGACCCTGGATACAGAATGAGACAGATTTTTATGTATTAAAAACAATTAATCAAATAAAACCAATTAATTTTAAGAAAACAATCAGCCAAGATACAAATCAGAATACAAAATTGGGCAATCTAACTTCTAATTGGAGGAAAAATTAGGGGCTTTCCAAGTTGGAAGGGGAAAAGAGTGAGTTTCAGTGGAGTTAGGAGGGGGACTAGGAGGTTTCGGTGTCTTTCTGTTCTCAGAACTGAGGAATGTTGATTAATTGCATTCACCTGCATTTATGAAACAATAGAGGGTTTATGCCCTAGTTTCCCATGGATGATTTATAGAAAAACCAACAAGATGGAGGAAAACACATGTGGCAGCACAAGATGAAATTAGTGTTTTTTGGTTCTCTTGAATCCCACACCAAACCAATTCTGTTTTGGAACCGACCTTTACTCTTTCTCAACAATTTGAACTGAGTCTTGAAGGAAGCCAGGAAAACTAAGTGGTGGATGTCTGGAGAGACAGCATTCTAGGCATGAGAGATAGCTGATGGACAAGAGATGACATGTCCGGGTCAAGCCAAGCAGCTATTGGAGGCTGGATTTGAACTCTAAGTCAAGAGTTCTTTTCACCATATTCACTTCTCAAGTAATTAAATAAGGGGTTTGCCCATTTTCTGTCAAGTGCCTCCCTGTCTAGGCTCTATGTCAGCTCTGACATAGAATCTCTTCCTTCCTCATCACATAGGTACTCAATTAGAGATAAGGGTCATAATGGAAGGAGCACCTTGATGTTTTCCAGGCATTAGAAGCTCTAGAAAGGCAATAATTTTTCTCTCTATCTACAGGCAGGCCCTCCTTTCAGCATTTTGGAGTTGGTGGGGTTCTCCTGGAGCCTGGATAGACCACCTCTACCTAAAGCTCCTTCCACTAGCAGTCACTTCTGTGGGTTCTACTGTGGAATACCTTCCTTAAAAAAGGGCAAAAAGCAGGGATAAAAGTGCTATCATACCATTCAGTCTTACTATGAATTTTTAGGGTTAACTGGTTATAGGATGTGATTCTGGATCTAAGACCTGACATCTCTACCTATTAGCTTGGGCAAGTCATTTTAAACCTCCATTTCCATGTCATAAAATGGGTCAGGAATGGTGATGAGTTAGATGATCTCTACGGTTTCTTCTTGTTCTGGCATTCTCCAATCCTCTCCACTGACAGATGAGGAAACTGAGGTCCTGAGGTAGGGGGAAGTTACTTGACCAAAATCCATAGCCAGTTAGGGGCTGATTCCCTTTGTAGGTGGGTTTGCTGCATTTCTGGCAAACTAGGGCTAATCAATTAAAGTTGAATGAGGCTAGTGACAGCAGCCCCAGGGTGGCCATCTTCCATTGACCAAGGTCTGATCTGGGAACCTGTGATCCATCTGCCATCGGCAAGGAGGTCAGCTCTGATGAATATCTACCTCCTGCTTTTATTTTTATTTAATTTTTTTTTTTTTTTTGCCAACTCCCTCTCCCTACCCTTCTCCCCAAGTGTCTCATTAAGAGCCTTGAGATTTATCAAATTGACGCTAGTGGAATGAGCAGCCTTGAGTAGCCCTGAGCAGCCAACAGTGTGGTTTGTTTCTCCTCCCTGGGTTACTAATGGAATGACAGCTCATAGTCTACATTTGGTCTAATTGGACCTTCCCGGAGCCTCCTCTCCTCTCTCCCAGGCTTGGATAATTACAGCAGCCAGAGAGAGGGGAGGGCAGAAGGCACATTCCCTAGTGCCTGCCTCTGGGAATTGAAGCATTCTTTGACTTCGGAGGGCAGAGCTCAGCCCCTGTGGGGCACACATGTACAAGTGCGCAAGCATAGAGGTGTGTGAAGGGGTGGGGAAATTGGAGTTCTGAGGTCCCAGATCTGCCTCTGACTCATTGTGTGCCCTTCAGTGGGGCTAATTATCTCTTTGAATCTTAGTTTCTTTATCTGTAAAATGGGAACAACAACGCTTGAATTACAAGCCTCTTCAGGCTTTTATAAGGGTCAAATGAGACAATGTCTGTAAAATGCTTTGAAATCTTTAATGTTTTACATAAATGCTGGCTCTTATTTTTTAGAAGATATGTGTGCTTGCTTTCTGGTTTCCTAGTGTAAAGAGGGCTGAATTTGGAATCAGGCCAGGGTTAGAATCCTAGTTCCATCCCTTACCTGCTGTGTGACCTTGGACAAATCACTTCCACCCCACTGAGAGTCACTTTCCCCATCTGTCAAATTGCACACCCTTCCTTATGAGGCTGTTGTGAGGGAGCAGAAGAAAGTGGAAAGAACACCAGGTATGGAAGGAAGGAAGGAAATGAACATTTACTAAGCACCTACTATGTTCCAAGCATTAGGCTAAGTGCTTTAGAAATAGGATCTCATTAAAGCCTCATACAAATCTTGGGAGGTAGGTGCTGTTATTACCCTCATTTTACAGTTGGAGAAGTTGAGGCAGACAGGGATTAAGTGACTTTCCCAGGATCACACAGCTAGTAGATGTCTGAGGCTGGATTTGAACTCAGGTCTTCCTAACTCCACAGCTGGCACTTGATCTAGTGCTATGAAGAGGTGAGTTATTATTGCAATGTGGCTCAGGACTGGGGCTGGAAATAAGGGCAAGAGGTATAGACTATGTGTAGGTCAGTGGATGTGTGCTTTTTTCCTCAAAGTAATAGACTCATGGAAATACAGAATATTAGAAATGGAAGGGACCTTGGAACATAGAATATTTAGAAGTTAAAATGTTAAGAACATTGCTTGTTAGAAACAGAAAGGATCTCAAGACATGGAAAGATAGGATATAGAATGTCACAGAAGCTTAGAACACAGAATGTTAGGATAAAGAGGCTAAGAACACAAAATGTTAGAACAAAGGCTTAGAACACAAGACATTAGAATAAAGAGGCTTAGAACACAGGATGTTAGAATAAAGAGACTTAGAACACAAAATGTTCGAACAAAGAGGCTTAGAACACAAGACATTAGAATAAAGAGGCTTAGAACACAGGATGTTAGAATAAAGAGACTTAGAACACAAAATGTTCGAACAAAGAGGCTTAGAACACAAGACATTAGAATAAAGAGGCTTAGAACACAAAATGTTAGAACAGGGAGGCTTAGAACACAAAATGTTAGAATAAAGAGGCTTAGAACACAAGATGTTAGAACAGGGAGGCTTAGAACACAAAATGTTAGAACAAAGGCTTAGAACACAAGACATTAGAATAAAGAGGCTTAGAACACAGGATGTTAGAATAAAGAGACTGAGAACACAAAATGTTAGAACAAAGGCTTAGAACACAAGACATTAGAATAAAGAGGCTTAGAACATAGGATGTTAGAATAAAGAGACTGAGAACACAAAATGTTAGAACAAAGGCTTAGAACACAAGACATTAGAATAAAGAGGCTCAGAACATAGGATGTTAGAATAAAGAGACTTAGAACACAAAATGTTAGAACAAAGGCTTAGAACACAAGACATTAGAATAAAGAGGCTCAGAACACAGGATGTTAGAATAAAGAGACTGAGAACACAAAATGTTAGAACAAAGACTTAGAACACAAGACATTAGAATAAAGAGGCTTAGAACACAGGATGTTAGAATAAAGAGACTTAGAACACAAAATGTTAGAACAAAGAGGCTTAGAACACAAGACATTAGAATAAAGAGACTTAGAACACAAAATGTTAGAACAGGGAGGCTTAGAACACAAGACATTAGAATAAAGAGGCTTAGAACACAAAATGTTAGAACAGGGAGGCTTAGAACACAAGAATTAGAATAAAGAGGCTTAGAACATAGGATGTTAGAATAAAGAGACTGAGAACACAAAATGTTAGAACAAAGGCTTAGAACACAAGACATTAGAATAAAGAGGCTTAGAACACAGGATGTTAGAATAAAGAGACTGAGAACACAAAATGTTAGAACAGGGAGGCTTAGAACACAAGACATTAGAATAAAGAGACTGAGAACACAAAATGTTAGAACAAAGGCTTAGAACACAAGACATTAGAATAAAGAGGCTTAGAACATAGGATGTTAGAATAAAGAGACTGAGAACACAAAATGTTAGAACATAGAACACAAGACATTAGAATAAAGAGGCTTAGAACACAGGATGTTAGAATAAAGAGACTTAGAACACAAAATGTTAGAACAAAGGCTTAGAACACAAGACATTAGAATAAAGAGGCTCAGAACACAGGATGTTAGAATAAAGAGACTGAGAACACAAAATGTTAGAACAAAGACTTAGAACACAAGACATTAGAATAAAGAGGCTTAGAACACAGGATGTTAGAATAAAGAGACTTAGAACACAAAATGTTAGAACAAAGAGGCTTAGAACACAAGACATTAGAATAAAGAGACTTAGAACACAAAATGTTAGAACAGGGAGGCTTAGAACACAAGACATTAGAATAAAGAGGCTTAGAACACAAAATGTTAGAACAGGGAGGCTTAGAACACAAGACATTAGAATAAAGAGACTTAGAACACAAAATGTTAGAACAGGGAGGCTTAGAACACAAGACATTAGAATAAAGAGGCTTAGAACACAAAATATTAGAACAGGGAGGCTTAGAACACAAGACGTTAGAATAAAGAGGCTTAGAACACAGGATGTTAGAATAAAGAGACTGAGAACACAAAATGTTAGAACAAAGAGGATTAGAACACAGAATGTTAGCATAAAGAAAGAAGGTTAAAGCTGGAGGGGATTTCAGAGACCTTTGCTCCTTTCTCTCTCATTTTACAGATGGAGAAATTAAGGTCCAGAAAAAAACAAAGTGACTTAGATACTAAACTTTAAGAAAACGTTTCTTGTCTAGTTCTTCAGAAAAATCAGACTGGAATAGCAGACAAGGAGAGGTGTAAGGACCTGAATGTGGGTCTCTGGAGGAGGCTGTCTGAAAAATAAGTGAGCAGAATGGCCAATGAGAGGATGAAAGAGAACAGGAAACATCCCCGAAGCCCCAAAGTCAGCCCTGAGGAGCCAGAGAGGATTGGGTGGACCAGCTAATTAGCAGTGACACCATCAACACGGAATTAATGAAGACGCAGATTGGAGAGGTCCTGAACCCATTCTGAAAGGCCTGTCTTGGGCGAGCAGAGCAAGGCAGAGTTTTTTTTTTTTTTTTTTTTTTTTTTTCAAACATCGAGACAAAGAGCTCAGGGTTTCTAGCTCTGAGGAGGAGGAGGGGGGTCAGAGGAGGCTGTAACCTCTGCAGGTCACCAGCCTTCTTAGGGAGATGCCAGCCCAGCCATGGAGGCAGAGCCTTGGACCTAGAGGCGGTAGGAGGGTGGGTGGGTCTGGAGCCCAATGGGCTGAGCCATTTCAGGTAAATGGATTCCCCGAAGTCTTTCTGGGTTTCAGGAAAGACAACAACTACAGTCAATTAAGCTTCTTCCATCAGACCCTGTTCTCTCTGAGGGCTGGCCCTGGGCGGGAGCTTCGGTAAAAAGCCGGCTTATTAGTATCCCTCGCCGGCCCTACAGGGGATGAAAACCACACACACGGAGAGAGTGAATTGTACCATGTGGTGAACTGGGGGCTCAGGGATGGGACTGAACCAGGGATACAGTGGGGCTTCATTTAACATGGACTTCTCAAAAGGAAACACTTTTTGCCCGGAAAGCTGAGGGGACCTGTGGCCGGAGGGGTTCCTAGGGAGCAGCTCAGTCTTTCTTTGGGGTGTGTGGGATCCAGGATCGTCTCTAGGAGCTAAATGGTTACAGGCTATCCCTAGAGAGTACAAGCCTAGAAGAGATTTTAGGGATGTGATAAGACCTCATTTTTACAGTTGCGGCAACTGAGGCCCAGAGGTGGGGAGTAACTTAACCAAGATCATATTTTATCAGTGGTGGTCTAGTTTTTACAAAGTGCTTCCTTATGATAATCTTGTGAGTCAGTATATGTATTATTTCCCCCATTTTACAAATGGAAATTGAGACTGAGTGATTTATAAGACATACCTACCAGGTCATAGAAATATTAAGTGGCAAAGCTGAGATTCAAATCTAGGTCTCCAAATCCATCCTTGTTTCTTCCATCCTACACCATTTTAGGACTATGATATCCTCATTACTAGATGTAAAATACATGCAGGCTGTATCTAGACCTGGGATGCAGAGTTCTAGAGCCGGCAAGTTTCTTGCCAGAGTGAGTGTCTGTTTAACATCAGCCTCCCAAGTGGTTTCCACCATTCTTACCCTATCTCCTAACTCAGGGCATTTTTTCTGACTGTCTTCCATGCCTGGAACTCTCTTCCTCCTCATCTTTGCCTCTTGGCTTCCCTGGCTTCCTTCAGGTTTCAGCTAAAGTCTCACCTTCTACAAGAAGACTTTTCCAGTCTTACTTAATCTTAGTACTTTCCACTGATTATCTTGAATTTGTCCTGTGTGTAGTTTCTTGGTACACAGTTGTTTGCATGTTGTCTCTCCCAGTAGACCATGAACTCCTAGTGAACAGGGACTAGTTTTGTTTGTTTTTAACTTTGTATTCCCAGGTATGGCAGCTGTGTGGTATGGTGAATAGAGTGCTGGGCCTGGAGTCAAGAGACTCATGTTCCTGAGTTCAAATCCAGCCTCAGACACTTATAACTGTGTGATCCTGGGCAAGTCACTTAACCTGTTTGTCTCAGTCTCCTCCTCTTAGAATGAGCTGGAGAAGGAAAATACAAGCCACTCAAGTGTTATTGTCAAGAAAAGCCCAAATGGGGTCAGTTCAACTGAACACAACAGGAGTTTAATAAATGCTTATTGACGACTCCTCAAAGCTCCAATTACTGATTAACTGCACTTTGAGGACAGTCATACCCTGAAACTGTAGCATTTAGAGCTGAAAGGGACTTTACTGGTTATAGGACCATCCATTTAGAACTGGAAGGGACCTTATAGGTGGCATATGGTAGCATAATGCATAGAGCTCTGAACTTGGATCCAGGATAGACCTAAATCCAAAGGTGCCTCAGACTTAGTAGGTACATGACATTGGGCAAAGCACTTAATGATGCTCAGCCTCAGTTTCCTGATCAGTAAGATGGGGATACGAATAGCACCTATCTCATAGCATTGTCTCAAGGATCAAATGAAATTGTACATATATGTATATAGTAATATGTATGTATGCACACAAATATATGGGCATATACATGTGCATATACATACATATATGTGTATTGTGTATGTGTATGTGTGTGTATATATATATATATATATATATATATATAGAGAGAGAGAGAGAGAGAGAGAGAGAGAGAGAGAGAGAGAGAGAGAGAAAGAGAGAGAGAGAGAGAGATGTGTCAAACCTTAAAGTACCATAAGAATTCTGGCTATTATTCTCTGGCTCAACCCTCTGTTTTTGAGATGAGGACATTGTGTGACAGAAAGTGGAAATGTCTTGTCAAAAGCCTCAAAATCCAACACCAAAACTAGAATTTGAACCCACATTTGTGACTCCAAATTCTCTATTCTCTCCAGAGGTGTTATACTCCTGAATAGAGAGCAGCCCTAATCAGATTAAAATGTAATTGGGAAATTTTAAACAAAATGAATAAAAATACAATGCAACATAGGGAATGCTTGTTTCTGGTTTTCTCAGTCATTATAGAGTTTGAATCTGACGTCACTGCTCTAAACCATACTTCACTGACAATTTGGATCTGGTCAGCCCTTTCTCATTTTATGCAGGTTGTTATGAGATGATGTAGGTAAAGTGTTTTGCCAACCTTAATGTGCTATGTAATGCTAACTGCTATTATCATTATTATCATCCATTATATGATCTAGTTGTCTTTATCTCAATCTTCTAGCCTACAACAGCTATTTTCATTACATTTTTAAGCACTGTGCCAGTCCATCAGACCATGGATATTCTGCCTACAAGGCATCATGGTGCAGGAGAAATAGTCGTTTTGGAGTCTGGATACCTGGTGTCAGATCATGGCTTTGCTACTTAATGTTATGTGACCTTGGGCAATCCACTCAACCTCTGTGGGCCTCAGTTTCCTCCTCTGTAAAATAAGTATGTGTACAAAAATATTTATAGCAGTAATTTTTTTTAGTGGCACAGAACTAGAAATTAAGAGGGTGCCTGTCAGTTGAGGAATGGCTGAACAAATTATGCTATGTGTGTTCAGTTCAGTTGTTTTTCAGTTGTATCTGACTCCTCATGATCCCATTTGAGTTGTCTTGGCAAAGATAGTGGAGTGGTTTGCCATTTCCTTCACCAGCTCATTTTACAGATGAGGAAACTGAAGCAAACAGTGTGCAAGTGACTTGCCCAGGGTCTCACAGCTAGTAAGTGTCCGAGGCCAGATTTGAACTTGGGAAGCTGAGTCTTCCTCATTCCAGGCTGTCTGCCTCATCTGGCACGATGGTGCCATCTAGCTGCCCTATGTGAGTGTAATGAAATGGTCTTGTGCCATAAGAAATTATGAAAGGAATGGATCTGGAGAAACCAGAGAAAATTTGTATGATTGGATGCAGAGTAAAGTGGGCAGAACCAGAAGGACAGATTACAAAGTAACAACAGCCTTGTAAAAACAAACAACGTTGAAAGACTTAAGAACTCCGATGGATAGGATGAGCAACTATGATTCCAGTCAGAGAAACAATGTTAAATATACTACCCACACCCTGATGGAGGCGAGGTGTATACAAGATTCAGAATGAAACATCTCTTTTCAGACTTGGGCGTTGTATAATTTGTTTTTCTTGATAATGCATATTCATTATAGGGCTTTGTTTTTGTTTTACTTCTTCAGAAAAATGTATGTTTATTCATCGAGAGGGAACTACAATAAGAAAATTAAACAGCAAAAAATATGAGGGGGAGGTTGAACTTCATTAATATTCCCTAAAGTGGGGGCTGTGGAATGGCCCCAATGGGTATATCATCAGCCCATTGGAAAGGTCCCATCTTTCTACTGATGTAGAATGGCAGCTCATCCTTACTTCATAGTCTTAGAGAATTGCCTAAGGCACAGAGGAATTAAGTGATTATCCAAGGAGTTAAGTGATTGATCCATGATCATATATTAGAATGTGTCAGGGTCAGGATTTTTAGGCAACAAGCATTATTTTCAACAAGTATTCATTAAGGATCTACTATGTGTCTGACTTAAAGGCTAGACCTTGACCACTACCAGGCTTAAAGTCATAGTATCCATTACCCTATACTTTCTCAAGAACTGGATAAGCATGATGTAGCATAAAGAGGAGTTGGGATATGGGGTTCAGTTATTACAGGCATTCACTAGCTGGCTGTCTTGGACAATTCACTCTTCTTCTCTGGATCTGCTTCCTTGGTTATAAAATGGGGATTGAAGACTAGAGGATTTTTAAGATCCCCTTTTTGTTCTAGCAGTCTGTATTCTAATGCTCTATTTTCTAAGGTCTCTTCCAGACTCTACATTCTGTGTTCCATGTTTTAACATTCAGTAGTCTAGGGTTGCTTTGAGTGCCAACAGTCAATTCAGTTTGATTCAGCAAATATTTAATGAAATCCTACCGTGAGAAAGGCACTCATCCCCTGTTCTCAAGGACCTTACAGTCAGCCTACTAAGGGCAGACTTGGACCAGCTTGTGAGGATCAATTGTTAAATTTTCAGTGTGACCATTTACACTTTAGAAAATGGCAAGCTACAAATTAGGGTTTGATTTACTGGTTTGTTGGTAATCTAAACTTCAGAAAGTGATGGAGAAAATGTTATACAGATTAAACTTAGAAGCATATAGTACATATATGTATACATATATATGTATATATGCATGTTTATATACATATATTTGGGGAGGGAAGATGCTTGTTAAATACCTACCAGCATATCCCTTCCTAGAGGTCATATCACATGCAACTAAGTATGATACAAGATAGGGCAAAGAAGAAATGTCTGCTCAGGGATTGGATAACTATAGTCAGTGTTCCCAGCTTTTAAAAATATGAAGACCTTGGATTGTTTGTTTTTGTAGGGGGGGAATGAATGCAATGCCCTTTTGCATTCCCCTCCCTTAAAAATTATGTTGATGTCTTTTGTCTCTTACTGACTTCAGGATGAGCTGCCACTCTATATCATTTTGTCACAATTTCCCAGTATATTTCCCCATCATCATTGGATCTTCTCTTATAACAAAGAGAAACAACTAAGCAAAACAAAACAAAACCCAACAAAATATTCACATCTGGTAATTTATACAATATAACGTACCATCTCACCTTCCTGTATTTCCTGATGCCACTCTACCATCTAGACGGTTCATTATTTTCACCATTAGAGGAAGGGTATAAACATTTATACAGAGCCTACTATGTGCCAACCACTTTGCCATTTTTTTTTTTACAAATATTATCTATTTGATCCTATGGAGACAAGATTATTCCCTCCAATTAATCTGAGTGCAAATACCTTTTAGTGTTCTGTTTATACTGTTGATGTCACTGGTTCTTCTTCACCCGGTATCAATTCGTACAAGTCATCCCATGTTTCTCTGAACTCTCATATTCTTGATTTTATAAGGCACAAGAGTTTTTCATTACACTCATATACTACCATTTGTTCAGTCATTTGGGAACCCTCACCCCCAATAATTTTTTTGGTAGATCCACAAGATGATAACTGCACTATTAGTGTTTGTTGACTAAGAAAATAGGGAAGGACAAAGGATCCTTTATATGTGTAATGCTTTTAAATGAATTCATATTTTATTAATCATAGCATTATCTAAATACATTTGAATAATAGTAATACATGCATATCCATTAGAGCTAAATACAAAAATTACAGTGCTTGGGGTGTATATTTGGGATGTGTCTTTTTGGACCCCTTATATTAACTCTTATATTTCATGATGAGAGGGGGGTTGCCTGGTCTTACCTGTCCCCCTGCCCCAATCTGTGGTCTTCCTGAGTATGACTCCACTGGTTGGGAACAGCTGTTTGATGCCCAATGAACTTATATTCTAAGAGCCCTCTAATATTAACATTTTGGGATTTTTATGAATCATATTTTTATTTTATATTTGGGCTTATTATTAAAAATAATAATAATTTATATGGCACCTCAAGGTTTGCAAAGTGCTTTAGATATTTTTCAACATTTCTCACAACAACCCTGTAAGATATCACACCAGTCCTTCAATGTAGATAGTACAAATATGATAATTCCTGTCTTAGAGACATAGAAACTGGGGCTCAGAGAGGTAAGGAAACTTGTCTAGGGTCACACAGCCAGGAAGTATCTGTGGTGGGACCAACAGAACTTTTATTTCTGCAGTGTTTCCCATAATGTCTCCTCTTTGTGGTTTCCAGGTCTCCTTCCAATGGGGTTGTGCTTCTAAGAATCTTGTAGATGCAATTGGTGTTGATTCACTGCCAAATCGACCTCCTTGTTCCTTACACATGACATACCTTTCCCACCTCCATGCCTTTGTTCACTGGTTATTCCTGTACCCCCTCCACCTCACAAATCTTTGTCTTCCTTCAAGACTCAGTTCAAGCACCACTTTTTATGTGAAGCCTTTCTTGATGCTCCCCTCTTTCCCCACCACTTCTAGTAATCTCTCTCTTAAATTGCTTTAAATTTAACTACTTTATATTTTGTCTCTTTACATTTATACTGTATGTATTTACAGTCTCCCTCATTAGAATATAAACTCAAGTGGGGCTTGTTGTATTCATTATGTTTGTATCCCCAGCATTCTGACACACACAGGAGATGCTAAATAAGTGCATGCTTGTTGGTTGATAGAAAAAATATTATAAAATGAGTTTTTATTGCTTGCTATAGAATAGATACAGGGTGTCCCAAAAGTCTAAGTGCAGCCTTAAGCTTACACTACACAGCTGCACTAAGACTTTTGGGACACCCTGTATACGTTATATACACCTTTCTACATAGATCTATTAATAAACAGGGCCTTGTTAGGATCTCCTAAGTTTCATGCTGTCTCTGCTACTTGTCCTGCCTTCCAGGGACCTGTATGTACAAGTAGTAGGTCCAAAGGAAGAAAGGTTTGTGTTGTTCAGAGAAAACCTCATGAACTAGGACTTGAAACATGGGTAAGATATGGAGAGGTTGGAGAGAGTGGGGAGGCCGTTCTAGGAAAGGAGTAATTGGAATGAACATGGTACATGTAGGGTCAGTGAGGGGCCCACTGGGTATGTAAGATTGGTGATGAGTGGGAAGGAGAGGTGAGGTTGGATTATTTTTGTTCAGTCATTTGTCAGTCATGTCCCCATTTGGGGTTTTCTTGGCAAAGATATTGGAGTGATTTGCCATGTCCTTCTCCAGATCATTTTACAGATGAGGAAACTGAGGCAAACAGGGATAGGTGACTTGCCTCGGGTCACACACAGTTAAGAAGTGTCTGAGGCCAGATCTGAACTCAGGTCTTGACTTCAGGCCAGTGTTCTATCCATTGTGCTACCATGCTGTCCATATGAGGTGGAGATTAAGTAGTCCAGTTTCCTCCTCTTACCAAGGAGGAAACTGAGGCTCAGTCATATCAAGTGATTTGTTCAAAGTCCCTCAGCTAGTAAATGTCTGGGCTGGGATTGGAGCCAGGTCTTCTTATTATACATCCAAATGCTCTTTGATTTGGAGGTTCCTAGCTCATTATAGATTTAGAGCTGGGGAGACTTCTGAGGTCATCATTTTACAGATAAAGAAATTGAGGTTCAGAGATGTTAATTGAGCCTGTGGTCCCACAGGTAGGTAGTGGCAGAGATGTTATTTGAACACAGTCTTTTTCCTTAAGACCCAATGTTCTTTCCTATGGATGACACTGCCTCCCAGGGTATATGTAAAACCCTCCCCAAATACTTGTTTGTGTTTCTTGAGGGGGAGGTGGAGGTAGAGGTGCTGTGATACCTTCTCTGTATATAGTGCCCAGGGACATGTGGCACACTGAGTTACAGTATGTGGGTTGGAGGTTTCCTGGGCATTTCAAAATTGGTAGAAGTGTGGTGGGGGAAGCAGCAGGAAGGAAGGTGATCTTAGCCTCCTAGGGATAAAAGACCCAGGTTATAGTAAAGGGGGCAGGAAGCTAAGTCTAGAGCAGGGACAGCTGCTGCTTTGGAGGGATGGTGATGACAGTCAGCATTTGAGAGATACCCTCTGCCTAAGGGAACTGTAGAGATGAACTAGCCCATCCCTCATTTTATAGAGGAAGAAACTGAGATATCTCCTCCAGAACCCCTAGTTATCAGTGTAGTGACCTCAGGGGTACCTCAGTTTCTCCAAATGTTTCTGTGCATAACTCCTCTGCTCCCCAAAGTCTGTTTGTATTGTCCTCATCCCCCAGCCTTCGGGACCAGGCCCCAAAGAATTCCCTTGGCTCTTCAGCTAGGTCAGACTTAAGCTATGGTCAGCAGCAGCACAAGATTCAAGCTTCCTCTCCATCCTGGTCTTGGTTGTGGTGCTGGTTTTGCATCCTTATCCAAAAGGCCACCTCTTTCTCCTTCAGTTTTCTTCCTACTCTCTGTTCTAAATCTAGCAGCAGGTACTTCTCTTCCTTTCCATAGGGTGGCCATTCCATTAGACCACAACTGTTGGGATCCCTGCATGTGGGAGAGAGTGACATCAGACATCAGGGAAGACCTTTCTCACCAGCCCCCTGCTCTCAACACCCTGTTTTTGCACTTACCCTGTGCGGGCAAAATTGGCCCAGTATTTCATCAAGTTTCTGCTGAGTATTTTCTCCTTTTCTGAAGCAAACCCTGAGGAAAGAGCCAAGAGAAGAATTGAGGGCACTGGGGGTCTGGTTAAGGATTGGAGGAAGGAGTATGTCCAGCCAGTGCTCTGAAACTGATGACTCAGCCAGATTCATAGAACACATATGTGAGCAAGGACATGGGGCCAGTGAGTATAATTGGAAAGTTATCTGCCAAGTCCTTTTCTACTCCCATGAAATCTGCACATAGTTTTCTCTCTCTCACCTGTCAAGTATGAAATCATGCCTCTAGTTTAAATCATTTGTCTCCAGAAAAGGTTCATATTAAAATGAAAATGTGTTACTTTCCTTTAGAGTCGTATTACAGACTCTCAGAATGGCAAGGGAGAGTTGGATCATAAATCTAGAATTGAGAGAGACCTGCAAGGTCAAGCCCACATCTCCTCATTTTACAGATGAGGAAATGGAGGCATGGAAAGATGAAGGGACTTGCCTAAGGTCACACAGTTAGTGTCTGAGGCAGGATTTTCACATAGATCTTGTTGACTGTATGTTCACTTCTCTATCCACTCTATCCACTGTATTATATTGCCCTGTATCTAATTGCCATCTGAAGCACATGAACCCAGGACTACATGCCTCACGGATGATTTTCTGGCCTCCACTTGAACAAGCCCAGAGATGGCAAACTTACTACTTTTCAATAATAATAGTTAGCATCTGAGGTTTGCAAATTGCTTTACAAATATTACTTAATCCTTTCAACAACCCAGAGTGGTAGGTGCTATTATTATTGTTTTACAGATGAGGAAACTGAGTCAGGTAGCAGCTAAATGACTTTCTCAGAGTGTCTGAGTTCATGTTTGAAATTAGGTCTTCCTGACTCCAGGCCCAGTGCTTTATCTACTGTACCACTCAGCATGAAAGGCAGCACATTTTATTTTCAGATAGCTGTAATTGTTGGGTGCAGAAATCCTTACAACTTTCACCCCTTCCTCCTCTTAACTCAAGCAGAAAAAAATAAAAACAAATTCCTTTCCCATCTGCTATGTCTTCAGATTTTTGAAGAAGTGACTCAGTCAGACTTTCAGGAGCCAAGCTGGTGGAGTAAATAGTAAATTGCTATAACTCTCCCATATTCACCTCCAAACAACCATAAAATAGTGCTCCAAATCAAATCCTAGAACAGCAGAACCAGCAAAAAGATGACATGAAACAATCCTTTAGCCCAAGAAACTGGGAGGATTGACAAGAAAGATCTGTTTTACTTGGGTAAAAGGGGAATGCATTCCAGGACAGGAAGTATCCCAGCAAACCCCACTTTAGCAAACCACTTTAGCAAATCCTGAGCCCCAGGGTGGTAGAGTAGGCAAATGCCAACCCCAGGACCCCCCACATGCCTTAGTATAGCCAAAGGGAACCAGCAGACTCCAGTTCAGAGAACCACTTTGTGCTTCAGTAAAGCCCAGGGCAAACAGGCATCTGCCAGTATGACAAGAAAGTAGGCCAGACCACTTGCTTTAGCATAGCTCTGGCAAACAGTCATCCTTCAGCAGCTGGACTTTTATGTGCTTCAGTGTAGCCCCAAGGAAAGGCAGAAAGACCTCACTGGGCCTCAGCACAGGTTGGACACCACCACTAGGACCACAGCTCAGCACAAGGTAAGCAGCCAGACCCCTATGACTTCCAGCAGCATCAGTCATCCCCCAACCTCACCCCCTCAGGACAGCACCAGACACAAGGGTGCCCCAGGGGCATCAGGGCAACATCGGCGCAACACCAGGTAAATAGTCAAAGCCTGCAGCCACTGGAACAAGAAGCCTGAGATGGTATCCTTTCCATCGGGGATACAGAGCTCAAATTTAAAAGAAAGTAACCCCTACCCTCCCCCCAATCAGAAAATAGATGAGCAAAGAACAACATAAAAAAGATTCAACCATAGAAAGTTATTATGGTGATAGGAAGACTAAGATACAAACTCAGAAGAGGATAACAATGTCAAAACACAATGGGCAAAACTCCAAAGAAAAATGGGAAGTGGTCTCAGGCCCAGAAAGAATTCATGGAAGGGCTCAAAAAGGAACTTAAAAATCATATAAGAGAAGGAGAAGAAAAATTGGGAAGAGAAATAAGAGCAATGCAAGGAAATTATGAAAAAAGAGTCAATAATTTGGAAAATTGCCTAAAAAATAGAATTGGCCAAATGGAAAAAGAGAAACAAAAATCCACTGAAGAAAACAACTCCTTGTACAATTGTCCAAATGGAAAAGAAAGTACAAAAGTTAATTGAGGAAAATAACATTTACAAGAATTGGGCAAGTGGAAGCTAATGACTCCATGAGACATCAAGAATTGATCAATCAAATTGAAAAGAATGAAAAAGTGGAAAAAAATGTAAAATACCTCATGGGAAAAACAACTGACCTGGATAATAGATCCTTGAGAGACAATATCAGAATCATTGGACTCCCTGAAAGCCATAATCAAAAGGAGGACCTGGACAGCATATTTAAAAAAATTATTAAGGAAAACTACCCTGCTGTCCTGGAACCAAGGGCATTGAAATAGGCATTGAAAGAATCCACCGATAGCCTCAAGAAAAAGATTCCAAAATAAAAACTCCAAGGAACATTATAGCAAAATTTCAGAGCTATCAGGTTAAAGAAAAATTACTGTCCAGAAAAAAAATGTCCAGAAAGAAAAAACTCAAATATCAAGGAGTCTGAATCAGGATTACACAGGACTTGGCAGCTGCAACATTAAAAGATCAGAGTCATGGAACATGATATTCTAGAAGGCAAAGGAGCTAGGACTACAACCAAGAATCACTTACCCAGCAAGATTAAGTGTAATAGATCAAGTGAGAAAATGGGCATTCAATGAAAAGAAGAATTCCAAGCTTTCATAAGGAGAAGATCAGAACTAAACCAAAAATCTGACCTCCAATATTAAGACTCAAGAAATGCATAAACAGGTAAAAAGGGAAAAGAAAACATAGGAGAACTAAACTACTTACATCCCAACATGGGAAAATGATACTTGTAATTCTTAAGAACTGTATCACTAATAGTACAACTAGAAGGAATATACATAGACAGAGGGTGGAGATATAAGATGAATTTGAGGTAATTTTGAGGTAAAAATTAAGTGATGAGAAAGGACTACAATGGGTGTAGAGAGAAGGGTGAGATAGAGTGGGGTAAATTATTTCACATGAAGAGGTGTGAAAGACCTATTAAGTGGAGGGAAAGATGGGAGGATGGATGAGGAGTATCACTTGAACCTTACACTAATTAGTATTGTTTCAAAGAGGGAATCATATACACAATCAATTGAATATAGAAATCTATCTTATCCAACAGAGAAGTAGGAGCGGGGAGATCAAATAAAGAGAGAGTAGGGACCAACAGAAGGGAAGGCAGATCAGGTGAGATGGTAGACAGAAGCAAAACACCAGTGAGGAGGGAAAGAGTGAAAGGAGAGAGAAAATAGACAGGAGGAAGAATAGTATGGAAATTGACAGGTAGTAATCATAACTGTAATGGGAGTAGGATGAGCTCTCCCATAAAACAGAAGCAGATAGCAGCATGGATCAAAAACTAGAATCCTACAATGTTTTGTTTACAAGAAACACGCTTGAAACAGAGACACACACAGAGCAAGGGGCTAGAGCAGAATCTATTATACTTTAGCTGAAGTGAAAAAAAAAGAAAACCACCAGGGGTAGTAATCTTGATCTCAGACAAAGTAAAAGCAAAAATGGACCTAACTGAAAGAAATAAGGAAACTACATCATGCTATAAAGTAGCATGGACAATGAAGCAATATCAATACTAAACATAAAGGATAAGTTAAATGAATTATATAGCAAGAAATAGACAGCAAAGCTGTCGCAATGGGGGAACCTCACTGTTCCTTCTCAGAACTTGATAAATCCAATAAAAAAATAAGAAAGAAACTAAGGAGGTAAACAGAATATTAGAATAGTTAGCTATGTCAGACTTTTGGCATGATTTAGACATAAAGGGTGACACAATAAGCAAATCAGAAGATCAAGGAATAGTCTACCTGTGAGATCTATGGAGAGGGGAAGAACTTATGACCAAAGAAGAGATAGAGAGTATTTTATAAAATGTAAAATAGATAATTTTAATGAATTTGAATTACAAAGTCTTTGTATAAACAAGACCAATGCAACCAAGATCAGAAGGAAAGCAGAAAGATGAGAAACAATCTTTACAGCAAGTTTCTCTGATAAAGGTCTCATTTCTCAAATATATAGAGAACTGAGTCAAATTTATAAGAATACAGGACATTCCCCAAGTGATAAATGGTCAAAGGATATGAACAGGTAGTTTTCAAATGAAGATATCAAAGCTATCTATAGGCATATGAGGAAGTACTCCAAATCACTTTTGATTAGAGAAATGCAAATTAAACTCTGAGGTGCCACCTCACACCTATCAGATGGCTAATCTGACAGAAAAGGAAAATGATAAATGCTGGAGAAGATGTGGGAAAATTGGGACGCTAATGCACTTTTGATGAAGTTGTGAACTGATCCAAACATTCTGGAGAGCAATTTGGAAATACTTTGGAGAACATTTTGGAACTGTGTCAATCTGTGCATACACTTTGATCTAGCAATACCCTACAAGTCTGTATCCCAAAGAGATCAAAAAAAAGGGAAAAGGACCTACAAATGCAAAAATATTTATAACAGCTCTTTTCATGGTGGCAAAATATTGGAAACTGAGGAGGATGCCCATAAAGTGGGGAACGGTTAAACAAGTTGTGGCATATGAATATAATGGAATATGATTGTGCAATAAGAAATGATGAACAGGCAGATTTTGGAAAAACCTGGAAAGATTTGTATAAATAGATGCAAAATGAAATGAGCAGAATCAGGAAAATACTGTGCACAGTATCAGCAACATTGTGCAATGATCGACTATGAATGACTCAGCTCTTTTTAGCAGCACAATGATCCAAGGCAAAAAGCAAAAGACTTACGAAGGGAAATGCTATACATATCCAGATAAAGAACTGATGAACTCTGAATGCAGATCAGAGCGTATTTTTTCACTTACTTTCTTCTATCTTGCTTTTCCCCTTTTAATTTGTTTCTTTTTCACAACTGTGACTAATATGAAGATACTTTTACATGTTTGTATATGTATAAAGTATATCAAACTGCCTACCATTTTTAGAAGAGGGGAGAGGAGGGAGGGAGCAACGTTAAAAAATTTATTTATTTTAGTTTTCAACATTCACTTTATAGATTTTGAGTTCTAAATTTTCTTTCCCTCCCTCCCTCCTCCCCAAAATGACATGCAATCTGATACAGGCTATACATGTATAATTCTATTAGACTTATTTCCACATTAGTTATGTTGTAAAGAAAAATTAGAACCAAAGGGAAAACCATGAGAAAGAAAAAAAAAGAAAATAATATGCTTTGATCTGTATTCAGACACTGTAGTTCTTTCTTTGGTTGTGAATATTATTTTCCATCATGAGTCTTTTGAAATTGTCTTAGATCCTTACACTGCTGAGAAGATTTAAATCTATCCAAGTTGGTTATCACACAATGTTGCTGTTACTGTGTACAATGTTCTCCTGGTTCTGCTGACTTCATTCAACATCAGTTCATATAAGTCTTTCCAGGTTTTCCCGAAATCTGCCTGCTCATCATTTCTTATGGAACAATAGTATTCCATTATATTCATATGTCACAACTTGTTGAGCTATCCCCCAGTTGATGAGCATGCCCTCAATTTCCAATTCTTGGCCATCACAAAAAGATTTTGTACACGTGGGTCCTTTTCTCATTTTTATGATCTCTTTGGGATACAGACTTAGAAGTGGAATTTCTGGGTCAAAGGGTATGTGCAGTTTTATAACCTTTTGGGCATAGTTTCAAATTCTTCTCTAGAATGATTGGATCAATTCACAACTCCATCAACAATAAATACATTAGTATTCCAATATTCCCACATATTCTCCATCATTAATCATTTTAGCCAATCTGATAGGTGTGATGTGATAACCTCAGAGTTGTTTTGATTTGCATCATTTGATTTAGAGCATCTTTTCATATGACTGCAGTAACTTTAATTTCTTCATCTGAAAACTGTCTGCTCATTTCTTTTGACCATTTATCAAGTGGGGAATGACTTGTATCCTTATGAATTTGACTCAGTTCTCTATATATTTTAGAAATAAGACCTTTATTAGAGACACTGGCTGTAAAAATTGTTTCTTAACTTTCTGCTTCCCTTCTAATCTTGATTGTATTGACTTTGTGCAAAACCGTTTAAATTTAATATAATCGAAATTATCCATTTTGCATTTCATAATATTCTCTATCTTTTTTTGGTCAAAAATTCTTACATTCTCCATGGATCTGACAGGTAAACTTGCTCTTTTAATTTGTTTATAGTATTACCCTTTATGTTTAAATTGGGAACCCATTTGATTTTATCTTGGTATATGGTATAAGATGTTGGGAGGGAGAAAAAATTGGAACTCAAAATCTTGTAAAAATTAATGCTAAATTTTTTCCAGATATGTAACTGGGGGAAAATAGAATGCTATTTTTTTTTAAACAAGTGGCTGTGCTCTTCCCTAAATCTTCTGTTCTCTAGACAGTTTCTTGAATTGATTCTTGTATAGTACATTGTCCACACCTTTCCTTGAGTAGTAGGACTTTATCATTCTTCCTCTCCCTGCCCCCAGCTCTTTGTGCCTTAAGGCTGAGACCATCTCCCATTTAATATAAACATTAAAATATTTATCTTTGTTGTTGAGGCTTTTTTTCAATCATGTCCAACTGTCTGTGACCCCATTTGGAGTTTTCTTGGTAGAGATACTGAAGTGCTTTGCCATTCCTTTTCCAATTCATTTTGCAGATGAGGAAACAGATAAATAGGGTTAAATGGCTTGTCCAAGGTCACACAGCTAGTTAGTACCTGAGGCCAGATTTGGACTTATGAGGATGAGTCTCCCTGACTTCAAGCCTGGTGCTCTATCCATTGTGCCACTCAGCTGCCCTCATATATCCTATCTATCTATATCTTATTTGTACCTGATTATTTGCATGTTGTCTCTCCCATTAAAATATGAACTCCTTGAGTGCAGGGACCAGGTTTTTTTCCCTTTGTACCCTCATGCTTATCACAGTGCCTAGCACTCAATAAACATTTGTTGACTGGCTGATTTTCACCATCTTGGTTGCCTCCAGATTGTCCATATTCATCCTATAATGTGACATTCCGTACTGGAGATAAGGATCTGACCAGGCTAGATTACAGTGAAATTATTACTTCTCTTCCTCTGCTGATCCAAGATCACATTGGTTTTACATCGCATTGACTCATTTTAGCACCCTCTGCCATGTTATCACGGAACAATTCATCAGACTGACTGTTCTCATGATGAATGGGGGCTAAAGACTTAGATAACCTGCCCCTGAGGGCTTTGAAGCAGGAGGAATAAAGGACACATCTGGGGCATAGGTGAGTCTGAGTAATCAGGCTAGCAATGCGGTACCTTGAGTAACTGAGAGTGCAGTTATAGGGCATTATGTCTTTGCTGGCAGGGAAGGTTAGAGGATAAAAGAAAAACCTTGCCTTGGGAAAAAAGCACTGGACTTGTTGGAAAACTGGAATTCAAGAGTAGCTCTACCACTTAGTAACTTTGTGGCCTTGGGTCAATCATTTCACCTATGATTGTGGGATTTAGAGCTGGTTGGATGACTTTAGAGATTATCTAGTCCACCTCATTTTACACATTAAGGAAGTTGACACCCAGAATGGGGTAAGTCCACATAATTAGTTAGCGACAGAGCTGGTTTTCCTCATGCCTATGAGTATGCTCTCTTACCTCCGCTTCCTGGCTTCCCTGGCTTCTTTCATCTCCCAATTCTGATTCTATCTTCTGTAGGAAACCTTTCTTGATCCCCCTTAGTGCTAGTGTCTTCCCTCTGAGATCATGCCCAATTTAGCCTATATCTCTATCTTATTCATATATAGTTGTTCTCACATTTTTTCCGCCATTAGATTATGAGCTGCAAGAGAGTTAACTCTGTCTTTTGCCTTTCTTTGTACCCCAAGCACTTAGCAAGCACAATGCCTGGCCTATAATAGGCATTTAATAGATACTTGACTGACTACTCAGTTTCTCTCTCTGGTCCTCAGCTGCCTTATCTGTCAAATGAGAGGACTATATTAAACAATTTCTAAGGCCCTTCCAAGAATAGTCTGTGTTCTAAGGTTCTCTCTAGCTCAGTTCTCAGTTCTATTCTCAGTTCTAAAGCCCCTCCCTGCTCTGACATTCTATACTCTGTGGTCCCTTAAGGGCTAATATTCTGTGATTCAACATTTCTACTTTGGTTGGAGGATAGGCGGGAGAGTAAATTGTACCATGTGCCTCCTTCCTTCCTTAGGATTGGCTGGTAGGGCTACTTTCTTCCGTCAACTAGGCTACCTCTCTGAGCCACTCCCCAGCTGACAAGTTGTAGGGATGTTTTTGAGAGCAATAGCTCTAGATTCATTGTCTTCTCTCTTGGGGACTTCATTTAATTGCAGGTATCTTCACTTACCTAGGCCTTCACTGACATAGAGTCAAGGTACAGAAGGTATACTCCTCAAAGCAAGTTGGGGCTGAGCTCCCAGACCTTGGGCATGGGATGCTCAATCTTCCTCTTATTTCCATGACACCTTCTACCCAAACAAACCCCTCTTCCTTCCAGTCAAATGGTCAAAGGGCTTTCTTTCTTGAGGGACTGGGCAGGAAGGATATCTCACCTTTGGTGAATGGAGTCCCAAGAATGAAGTTGATCTCGTCACCATGGTCAGCCATGTCACTTCGGGTTTTGATGATGATCCCCGAGGGAGCATGATGCTGGAACTCATAAAAGTAGACTGGAAGGCCAGCATCTGCCAGGACACAAGACCAAGCAAAAGTCTCTTACATCTGGTGACACTTTTAAAGTTTACAGTATATTTACCCAAAATGACCCTGTGAGCAAGTACTAATCCTTCCAGTAATTCAAGTTCTAAACCTCAGAGTCATCCTCAAGGCTCATCCGCCTCACTGCCCACAATTCAGTCAGTTGCAAAGCATTGTTGATTATGCCTGCACCTCATCTGATGTCCTTTTCTCTCTCTGCTCTCAGGTGGCTGCCAGCCTGCTTCAGGATCCCATCCCCATTCTCCACATTGATGTTAAATTCCTATTCCTAAGGCCCAACTTCAGCTGTGTCTTTCTGCCCCACAAATATCAGAGGCTTCCTAGTGCTTTTAAGATAGCTCTCCTGTGTGGCATTTAAATCCTTATAATCTGGCTCAAATCTATTTTTCAGTTGGCTTCACATGGTCTATGTTCTGCATGAACTGGCCCAACTTTCTGTTCCTCATGCTAGGAAGAGTCTGAGGCTGGATTCAAATACAACACTTCCTGACTCCACCATCAGCACCCTAACCACTGAACCACCTAACTGCCCTTAGGGTCCTTAGCTCCTTCAAAGTTTTGCTACCCTCCACAAGAGGGTGATCACCCTAGTTGGTGGGTGCCCATAAATTACTTTGTATATGTTTTGTGGGCAGGGAGTGCATATAGCATCATGCCTGGAGTCAGGAAGATCTGAGTTTAAATCCAGCCTCAGATACTTTCTTGCTGTGTGACCCCTGGGCAAATCACCTGTTGGCCTCAGTTTTCTAATCTGTAAAATGATGTGGAGAAGGAAATGGCAAACCACTCCAGTGTCTTTGCCGAGAAAACCCCAAATGGGATCATGAAGAGGCAGACCCAATTGAAAAATGACTGACCGACAATGTATTTTGTATTTACTTATCTGTATCCATGTTATTTCCTCCTAGTGGAAAGTAAACTCCATAAAGACAGATCCTGTTTGGGTTTTTTGTCTTTTAACACCTCACAGAGTTCCTTGCACATAGTAGGTGCTTAATAAGTGCATATTGCGTGACGAAAGGAATGTAAGAGTTACAAATTTTATCATCTCAGTCTTAGAGGAGGTCAAGACATTGTTAAGGTTAAGAGATGAAGCTGCTTGATTTGCTAGGGCTGTATAGAGAGGAAATGTTAAGAATTACAGTTTGAACAGCTCTCTTCAGACTCCAAAATCTAACTTTCTCTCCACTGTACTACAATGCCTTCCTCAAGGAAGGGCCTGGTGGCATAGGCAGCCACTCCATTCTAGGTTCTATAGTTATACCTGTTGACCTCTTCCACCTGTGATACCCAACAATCTTTCAAGGCCCAATTCAGTCTCCCTTCTATGACTGACCATTTTAGCTCACAGTGTTTTCTACTTATGTCTCTAATAACGCTTAACAAACAACTCATATATAACTTATCATATATTTACACTGGATAGGACCTCAAAACACAGAATGTCAGAACATGCAAGACACTGTTGGAATTGGGAAACATCTTTGATCATAGGATATTCTAGTTGGGAGGGACTTGGGAATAAAGTTAGACCACAGGATGTTAGTGCTCAGTCCTTAGAATGTTACAAGGTAGAATGTTAGAATTGAGAGGAAACCAAGTATAGAATGTTAGATCTGAAATGTAAAACATTAGTATGTAGAATGTTGGGAGAGACCTGAGAATATAGCCTATTAGCACATAAATTATGAAATGTAGAAGGAACCTAAGGACCCAGAATGTTAGAACTGGAGGCAACCCCCACCCCCCTCGGATAATCTGGTCCATTTCCCTCAGTTTCTACATCTTGAAATGTTGCCTTTTGCAATAGTCATTTGAATATATGTTTTTTTCTCCCTAGATCCTTCTCTGGGAATAGGGTCCCTTTCTACTAATTTATATGTCCCCCCCTGCCTCTGACAAGTGTCAAGCCCTAGGTATAGTATTCAGTAAAAGTATCTGGTGACCAAAGTGAACTACTTGGGATCCCGCTTGGGCCAGGCCATGGTTATGAAGGTGGGAGATCACCTCTGTGATAACGTGCTGTCTGAATAGCTGATGCCACAAAAGTTGCATCTCCAGCCAGCTCCAGGATAATGTTTCGCCGCAGGAACAGTTGACCCAACTTTCCTTTTTGGAACATAGTGTCTCCTGCATACTCTTTCATCACCAGAGGAATTTGGTCCTTGGTGATGTTCTGGAAGGACAAATGAGGGTGAGGAAGTTAAGGCAGCGTAGGACTACCCTCCATTCTATCCCTCCTGCAAACCACGATTCATTGTCAGAATAATCTACCTTCTGTATAGGTGGTTATATCAGCCCTTTGTTCGGACCTCTTCACTGACTCCCAACTGCCAACTGAATAAATTTCAACCTGGCATTCAGGGTCCTTCATAATGTGGCACTGCCCCACCTTTCCAATATCGTCTTATAGCATTCCATTGTATATTATGGTGCAGTTGTGCAATATTGCTCTCTGTCCCCTCAATGTGCCCTGAATATCCCCCACCTCTATGCTTTAAAAATGATGTTTCCCATGCTTAGAATGCCTTCCTTTTACCCACTGAACTCCTGGCTAGCTTTTAAGCCCAACTGAAGGACTACTTCCTCCAGGAAGCTTTTCTTGATCTTTCTGGTCGAGAATAACATTTCCATCACTTGGCTCCCTTTGGGTTACTTCTGCCTATTACTGTTATCTGTTTCATGACAGATAAGAGGAAAACCTAGAAAAAGGCTCTAACACATTGGCTAAATTCTCTGTGAAAGACTTAGTGAAGGCCATGGACAGGAATCATACAGTGTGAGTAAGCAGAAAGGAGCTGAGATCTGCCTGGAGGAGGGATTAACCACATCTATGAAATCATGGTTCCTCCAAGCATTGAAGTCTGTAACTATCTGATGGGCACAGAACTCTACAAGGCAGGGATTATTTTATCTAAATTTGTTATCTTTTCTAGCACTCAGTACAGGACTCTGTGCAGAACAGAACACTAGTATCACAGATTTAGAGCTGGAAATAGCTGACCTTGGAGGTCGTTCACTCCTGCTCTGTCATTTGACAGATGAGAGAACAGACTGATGGTCCTAGAGGCTCAATGACCAAGATCACATAGACAGAAACAAGAGCTAAGGTCCAAACTGAGGTCTTCTTGACTCCAAATCGTACAGTTTGTCCATTAGCTAGGTTCTGATTGTTATAAGTAAAGAATTTAAATTTGCACTGCATATTTACATTGGGCTGGAACCAATGACTACATTTTACACCGTTATAACTCTGAAAGATAAGGATTCAAATACATGTAACCACTTCACAAACTAACATCTAGCTATATACCATGCAGCATCTCCCAGGGTTATGGAATTTAGTCATAATGTCCAGAGGAATAGCTTTAAAGGAAAAGGGAACAAACATTAATTAAGCATCTATTAGTGCCAGGCATTGTGCTAAACTGCTTTACAAATATCTCATTTAATCCTTAAAGGGGAAAAATGAATAAGGAAGGGGCTGTCCCATTAATTTGGTGCTGAAGTTATCTCTGCCCTCCTCTTCCTGTTCCCTTGCTACTTCCTTATGCCAATGACTGCCTAAGTTTGAATCCTTCTTAACTGTAGCAACACTCAGCTTAAGGGACTTGACAGGAGCCTATGGAAGGTTGGGAAGCCCCGAAGAAGGCTTATAGCCTGAGATCTAGAGAGGGGAAGTGCTTTGTCCAAAGTCCCTCCGTTCTCTGGCTCCAGGGTTGCCTTCACTCTACCAAACAGAAACAGATCAGGCTCTGCCAAGTGAGGCCCCAATAAATGGAAGGCCTCTAGACTCAGACACTCAGTGCTCCAGAAGGAAAGTGACTTGACCCAAGTTTCCAGTTGGCTTTATGTTTGCCAGGTTGTAGAAGCCTATCTCATGGCCCCTTGATGCCCCCTGCCTTTGTCTTATCTCTCTGCCCCATAACATGGCATCTTACCAGTAGCACGCTGAACTCCCATAACAGATCAATCATTTTGGATCTACTTATTATTTGAGGGCTCAGTGGAACTTTCATGATCTGTGGATGAAATGAAATCTCTAAGGTGACCACAGATTTGGCACAAGAACATATGCATGCAATGAGAATAAAGTCAAGTAGGCTTAGGAGGGAGCCTTTGGGAGACTGTGCTGGACTCCAGTTTTTTGGGTTTATTACAGAGTTGGAAGAGGTTTTATAGTGATAGTATAAGATCATGTAGTTTCAATCCCTCATTTTATAGAAATGGAAAAGGGCCAGTGATTTATCAAAGGTTGCAGAAGTAGTAAGGTATACAGTCAATGTCCATCCCACTCCCAACACACACATGTGCATGCACGGGTAAGCACCTGTGTGTGTACGCACACACCTTGGCCTATAAGCAAGGGTGCTCTGGTAAATGTTTAACAACTGACTCTCCAGAAAAAGGTACATAACATACACTTTTAAATTTAATTTGCATTATTAACATTTTCTTCATCACATTCATAAATTTAGACAATCAACGAAACCATAAATTAAGCTTTAATTTGGATCATTTGCCAATTGCAGAGGTTTTGCCAATTGCTTACACTGAAATTTTAACAATGGATTTTGGGACTGGCGCCAGCCCATCCCTGCCTATATGCATTCCAAAGACAAAGGCCAAGTGCATCTGCTGTCTTGCAAAAGCTCACATTTCAACACTTTTCCCCACTACAACTCTGGGAGGAAAGTAGGGCTATGATCATTGCTCCCATTTTATAGATGACTTGTCCATGGTCACATGTGACTGAGACAGGACTCAAGCCTGCAACTCTTTCTACTCTGACATGATTTTCTTTCTTGGAACAGCCTTCTGCCACTTTTACAGAAGCATTTGCGGAATCAACATGAAGGAAATGGGTTTGGCTCTATTGTCTGGAAGCACCCATGAGGTGGGCCCAGGGAAGAGGTTTTCTGTAGACCATGTGATTTAAAAGCCCCTGTCCTCGCTGCTTGTTTGTGTCTGGAATACTTCCCTTAAAAGACAAAGCCTTATATTTCACAGAGAGGAAGGACATTAGGAACAGAGTTTCCCTTGGAAGGAAGAACCCTGACTCAATCAACCTAAAATATAAATGAAGGGGCATGGGAAGAATTCTAGACTAGGGTCCACCTTTTGGCTCTTTTAATCATTAGTTGTGTGACCTTGGATAAACCACTTCCTTTCTCTGGGTCTCTAGTTTTCTCAGTTGTAAAATGGAAATAATAATGCATTATGATAATGCTGTTGCATAGACCCAAACAAACAATGTAAAGAGTTTCACAAATTCTACTCTGTTATGGAAGAGGAAGATAGCATTAGTCTAGTTCTTCAGTCCTGAGAATGGAAGCATAGGTATCCCTTTTATTTTAGAGGGGGAAGATAGTATAGAGTGGGAGAAGGGCACAGAAAGGGGAATTGGGGCTGATATCACAATGTGGTCAGTAGCTGACCAGGTTGATAGATCTGATAGATCATGAAAGCACACTCTAGCTACTCCCTTTCCCCTCTGGAACTCCTGGTTCAGATCACAGAAGCTCAGGATATTGGCTTAGAACTTGGAACAAAGGAGCTTAGAACCAAAATGTCAGACATAGGGGACCTTAGAACCCAGAACGTCAGAGAATCAAGGGACCTTAGAACCCAGAAAGTCAGAAGAGACTAGAATAGAGAATTTGAGAACCAGAAGGGAGCTTTAGAGATCACCCAGTCTAACCCTCTCAGATGACATATGAAGGAACTGAGGCTCAGAGATGGGGAGTAACTTAACCAAAGCCACACAGTTAGTAAGTAGCAGTTTAGAAACTTCAATTCAGACCTCCTGATGGTCCAATCTGCTTTCCACTGGAGCCTTCAGCACCTTAGCACCTGGCTAGCTTCTGGTGCTGGTCCATATCTCTGTTTTCTTAATAACCCTCATTTATTATGAGAAGTCAGCTAGGCTCAGTTGTGGGTGCTGAGGAGCCCAGGAGTCCCCCTCTCTTTCTCCCTCCCCCTCTTACCATTTTCTTCTCCATTCCCCTCCCCCTCTGTTGTCTCTTACGAAAGGGAGAAGCCAGTTGAATTCTAGCCTGTTCACACCCAGGAGAAAAGGGATCTGTTGAAAGTTCCCTTGAGCCAGAAGCACTTCAGGGCTGTCAGTGAAAACGAGTCCATCCACCACAGCAGGTACAAACCAGATGATCTACAAGACAACTCAAATTTAGTCCTTGGCTACAGCAGAGATGAAGTCCTGTCCCAGTTTCTCCAAATCATCCTGGTCAAAGGGAGCAGCGCTGGCCAAGGCTTTGTGGTCTGCAGGCCACTAGCGCCCTCTGGTGGGAACAAACTTCCATGCCAGCAGATGGACAGTGAAAGGTCCCCTGGAATCTTCCCTGTCCCCACCCCAACATCTCCTCTAGCCCTTCTGCCTGAAACGGTCAATGTTAGATAGGGAGATCTAGAGCCTGAAAATGTCTTAGCTAGTCTGCCTTCCTCTCATTTTATAGAGGAAGAGACACAAGCCCAGAGAGGGCATGTGACCTGCCCAAAGTCACACAGGGCATGAGGAGCATGAGTGGACTGGCCTGGAGGTAGGGGGAGAAGTCCTTGAAGTACGTGCAGGTATCCCTGTCTGGTTTCAATCCAAGCAGCCAGGTGGAAGCTTAGGGGTGCACCAGTATATACTCACAAGTGTGTGTGTGTGTGTTATACATATGTGTATACACAAATATAGAGAGATAAGTGTCTATGTATACTCAAACATATACAGACAAATGTATATGTACACGAATGTGCATGAATAAATATACATATAGATATATACACATGTATAAACAGTGTATTTATACACAACCTGATTTAGATCTACATCTACATGTATATACATATATGTGCACAGGCATATCTAACTGAGACACTGGAATTGTGAGATGACCAAAAGTTACGGTGCCACTAGAAAAACTGAGGATTCAGGGATTGTGGAGCCAGGGCATAGAAAGTAGGGGACAGTACCCCCTAAGTGGTTCTTTTCCTTGTGGCTTTAAGGCAAGACTACTTAGATCTGCTCCTGAGAGGTCAAGGAGGGACAGCAGCCCAGTGTTCCCCTGTGAGCACACTGCTACCTTGCTCTTTCTTCCCTCATCTTGGGTAAGTGAATCTTCTGCAAGGGAAGATTTTAGGTGACCTTGTGGATTGCGGACAATCGGAGGTCCCATCAGAGGTTCCATCACTGGTTGAATGGAGGTAGTAGCAGTGGCCACTATAGAGGGACCGGCAGTGAAGGTCACTCACTGTGTATGCCTGACCACTGATTCATCACATCATCCAACTTTGTAGCCAGTTAGAAGGTTTTTCATCATCACACGGTAACAACTCTTCAGGAATGCAAGGCCAGAAACAAGTTTACTGCAGGCTTGTACATCATCACTTTGACTGAGACCAGGTAGGGAATATCCGTGCATGTTTCAAGGACTAGATCTTTGTAGGTCAATCTACCCTTGTTACACACACATACACTTTCACACACACATACACTTGTGTGTGGTATATATATGTGTATACATAAATATAGAGAGATAAGTGCATAATGTGTAATACAAATGTATGTGTGCATGAATAAATATACAGATAGGTATACATGTGTATGTGTACATGCACATAGATACACAATTTGTCTATACACAACTATGTACACCTGCAGATTTAGATCTATCTCTATATGTGTATATGTGCATATGTATGCACATGTATATATAAACTAATTGTGTATGCATTGATACATATATACACACACAATGATATACATGTGTATATATGTAGGTATGTGCACATACCTACATATATATGCGTGTATATGTACACCCACAAGTGTGTGTATATGTGTATATGGAGAGAGATATAGACTTACAGATATGTGTGTGTTTATATGTACACATATGTAAAGACAGCCAGGTGGCATGGTGGAGAGAGTGCCAGGCCTGGAGCCAGAAGACCTCAGTTCAAATCTGGCCTTAGGTACTTACTATCTGTGTGACCCTGAGCAAGTCACTTCCCCCTGTTAACCTTAATTTCCTCATCTGTAAAATGACCCAGAGAAGAAAATGGCAAACTATTCTAGTATCTTTGCCAAGAAATTCCCAATGGGGTTGCAAAGCTCGGGACACCACTGAAAATAAGTGAGCAACAACACACACACACGTACATTATATACACGTAAACATGTATGTGTATGTATGTGTGTATCTATCTCACCAGACATATAAACATACTCTAGTCAAGTCAACATCCTTTTAATGATAAAAGCTGAGCCACACCAACACCCTCCCCCAGGCCTACCTAGGAAACTCGGCAAAGGGGTAACCAACCACCACTGAGTCAGATAAAGACCGCTTGGGCAAGTCCATAAGGTTTAGAAATCACAGCCAACGTACCTCTAGAGGGTTCTTGTTGGGGTGCATTTGGAAGAATTTCTGTGAGTGAAGAGAAGGCATGAGAAGGGTTATAAACAGGTTTGGGGACTAGACTGAGGCAAGAAGCAGGATAGTTTGTTTATCCTATGTGGGTGATCTCAGGGCCTAGGAGGGTGAGTCCTGTCCATGTATAGCCTAGCCTAGTTGAAAAGAGGGGGAGAGCATCCTTTCTCATCTCTAGCCTTCACTACACACTTTTATGGCACAGGTTTGGGTTTGGTTCATTAACTCTGGATGAATTATGGGCAATATGAGTATTGGGGAAGGGTGGCTTGTGGAAGCTGGGGATGGTCAGTTTCTGAGGGAAAAGAGAGACAGACAGACAGACAGAGACAGAGAGACACAGAGAGAAAGAGAGAGAGAGAAGGGAGAAAGAGACAGAGTGAGAGAAGACAGAGACACATGTAGAGGGATAGATATGTAAAGTAAGATAGGACACATGCACACATACACACAAACTAGGGGGCAGAGAGATAGAAAGGGTCATCTACAGCGGTGACTAGACATGAAAAGAAAAATGGCGAAAGGGATGTCAAGTAGAGGTAGACAGAGACTGAGGGACGGACTCATAACTTTCATGGGATTTAGAGCAGAAAGGGACTTAAAAGATATCTAGTCCATTCCTCTCATTTTACAAATAATGATGCTGAGTGGGTCAGGGATGGAAAGAGAATTGCTGTAGGCTACATAGCATCCATATAGGCAGAACTGGAACTCAAACCAGGGTCCTCTAGCTACATATTCAGGTGACAGTGCTACCTCTGGAAGCAAGGTGGAAGGCTCTGGGGGCGAGGGATAATTCTGTTCCTTCTCACAATGAGAGGACCTGAACTCCAGGATGCCAGGGGATTTTGAGGAAGGCACAGTTCCCAGAGACCCAAGATGAATTTGAGCCAACACAGAGTCACAGAAGGCTGGTGTGGAATAGAGTTGAACAGATCTGGTCACATCCCAACTGTGCTTGCTACTTGGGTCACCTTGATCAAGCCATTTAACCTCTAGCCTTCAGGGTCTTTAGCTATAAAATGAGGGGTTTGATGTAGGTGATCTCTAATGTGCCTTCCTCAAGAGCAGGGCCTGTCTTGTACCCCCATGCATAGTGCCTGGAACATATTAAGTGCCTAATAAACAAATGCTCTAAATCTATGGGAACCATGAATCTATTGTTATCAGGAAACTCTTGGTGAGTTGGCAAATCTGGTGGAAGGGAGCAAGGCTAAGGTTAAACCTTTGTGAGTCTAATGACCAAGGCTGGGACATCAGTTCAAAATCAGCCCTTGCTTAACTAGAGACATTTTTTTTCTTTCTTTTCTGGGATCACTTACCATTTCATTAGACACCTTCAAGAGCTCTTTCTCAGTCTTTGACCTAAGGCACTGCACCAGGGCCTGGGTACTGTTAGTAGCACAATTGGCTGCTTTAGCAATTTTCTGTAGGTAGGTAGAACAAGAAGTTAGCAACATTTCCCTTTGATTTCACTCACCTCCCCCTAGATCTCTAATGGCTACTTCTGGGATAACTGCTTGGGCTATAAACTCAGTTTCTCAAAGACCCCAGGGACAGCTGTCTTCCTGGAGAATAGGTGTTCCTGAATCTATGGAACAGTCTCCTCTTCATCTCCGTCTACATCCCATTTCTTTGGGATGGACAACCTCAAATTTTGCTGGTGGCAAGATTGAATCGCTGACTGCCTCTAATCTCCACCCCCTATCCTGTACAGGAAGCCAAGATCTCTTCTGTGAGGCCAAGGTCTTGCTCTCTAATGAAAGGAGAGAATACTATGCAGTGGGGAGACCTGGTTTAGAATCTTGGCCTTGGTATGCCTAGATTGCTTTTGGGTAGGGATCATCTCTATGTAAACTTTGTGTCTCCCTAACTTCCCACCATATGGCTAAATATTTGCTGTATTTGTATAACAAACTAGTTATTAAGCTACATCCTGTTTCATCTGTAAAGTAGGAAGAGGAGTACTGATAATACCTGCCTCACCAGATTGTAGTGAACACTTAACATGTGAGTTATTCATATTACTAATGAAGATATCTAAGTGGAAATGTCTCTAGTAGTCCAAAGTAGGTGTGGGTTTGGCTGTCTAGGGAGTTTTTAGGAGTTAATCATCAGAGGGCTGGAAGGAGTTCCCAATACATTGGATTCAGACCAGTCTAGGGGAAGAAAAATGTTCTAGAAGCACCATTCAGTATATCTAAAATAGAACTAATCATCTTCCTTATTAAACTTGTCACTCCATATTCCCCTACTGGCATGAATTCCCCCACCTCCATGGATGGCACCATCCTCCTCATGATTATCCAGATTCCAAACTTCCTTGACCCAGTTAAAATCCCAACCCATCCCATTGCCTCCATGTATCACTTCCTCCATGAACCCTTCCCTGAGTTTGCCACTGGAAAATGTTTTCTTCTTCCTTCATATTTTCCTAGGGTACTTTGCCTGGATCTCACTTTTGTCTGCTGCCATTCTATTTTGTATTAATTATTTGTGTACATGTTGTATTTTATTTTTTATATTTTAATTAAGCTTTTTTGAGGGTAGCGATTGTCATTTTTCATCTCTGTTGCCCCAGTGTTGAGCACAGGACTTCATTCATAGTGAGAACTTTGACTAGGGTGGGCTAAAACCCTGGTTGCCCCACCTTAGTTAAGGATGGGACAAATTTAGAAGATAATTAATAGCAACATCCACGACTGTTCTTCCTTCTTCCAAATGTGATTCCCTTCACCCAGTCCCATTCTTAATGATGTTGGTCTTATTCTAGGTTGCATTTCCCCAAACACTGATTAGTCCTTTAGCAATGAAGAAAATGTCTTAGGATCAACTTCCTTTTTCTCCACACCTATCCTGTGACCACATCATGGGGAGAAAAGTGCCACTTCCTTCCCCACAACTTTGTACCAAATTAAAAAAATCCTAGTTATGCCTATGAACATGTTTGGCACATAAACAAATATTTACCACACATTTTTGGGACATGACCAATATGGAAATTTATTCTGCTTGACCATGAATATTTATTACAATGGTCTTTTATTGCGTGGTTGGGGATTGGAGGAAGAAAAATTAAATAATCAAAAAATTCATTAAAAATGTTTGTTGAATTGAATTAAAGAAGTATATCTCGACAGAGAAATCTCAGTTCTCCATCCAATTCTTCTTCCACACTGTCTGTTGGGGCCAACAATGGTGCTCTCCTTTAGGGGAAGGGATAGTCCTTCTTAGTCGCTCTGGGGATTGAGGGTACTGACCTTGGCAATCTTCAGTGGCTCATAAGAGATGAAGATCTTTATGAGGGCCGTTCCACTCTGAGAGATTGCCCGGTGGAAAAGGCCCTTGGATAAAGGAGACAGAATCTACAAAGAACAGGAGGAAGAAGAACACAGGTGAAGAGAAGAGGTATGCATTGTGATGGGGGGAAGGGGGGATATTGTAGAAAGATTGTTCAATTTGGAGTCAGAGTACTTGGGTTCTACTCTGTTAGTATCAATATGACCCTCTGGTAACAATTTCCATGGACTCTCATTTATAAAATTAGGGAGTTGGGCTCTATGGTCCCTTCCAGGGGACCTATGTAGGATTGGGGCCTGCTCCCTGCTGAGTGGGGTATCTCCTACTGTGGAAGAGGGGAGAAAGAGAAAGAAATCCCCTTCCTCCCTCAGGAAAGGAATGATTCCTTCCCCAATATTGGGTTTTCTTTTTGACTCCCAAAGCTTGCACTCTTCAGAATTCTCTCCTACCTTTACTGTTTTCTACAGCAGCTTTCTTTTTAAAAGGGCCCATAGAGGTGAGACCAATCCTTTGATCTGCCAATAGCTATCCACCCTAATTCCTTCTACTTGACTGAAAAACTTTATAACTTAAAAAGGATTAAAAGAGTGCACATCCATCTTTGAGATTTGCTGAAGACCATAATACTTTGTTGTCTCTATTACTTTCCCCTTACCTTCTATAATTTCATCAGCTGGGCTGTGGGGAAGTCACTTGGCCAGGGGATCTGGCAAGGGAAGGGACAAGGGAACTTGCCCCGATTATAGATCATAAACTTACTTTTAAAGGGACTGCAGAATTCTAGTCCAACTATTTCATTTTATAAATTCAGGAAAATGAGACCCAAGGAGTTGAGGTGACTTGCCCACAGTCACAAAGAGAGCAGACATTAGAGTCAAGACAAGAAGTTGGGTCCTCTAAGTCATGAATCACTTCCTACTATTTCACTCTGGGCCCAGGAGCTAGAAGTAACGAGGGAACGTCCTTATCCCCATTTTTCGGTCTACTTCCCATTACCCCACTCACCAGCCCTGAAATACATATGGCTCCTGAGGACTGGCCAAACAGGGTCACAGAGGAGGGGTTCCCGCCAAAAACTCCGATATTCTCTTGCACCCAATGCAGAGCAGCTAGCTGGTCCAGCAGTGCCCAGTTCCCTTGGGCATGGGTGTCTCCAGTGCTGAGAGTCAAAATCCACTCAGAGTCTGGAGACCAGCCTCTGCCTGTAGTACAACTTTACCACCAACCTTCAGCTCTGTTGGCCCCCATGGCTCCACCCCTTTTTGATCCCATCCTCACATGACCAGGTACCACATTTCCCCCCCCCCCCACTTAGTCCCAGGCTGCCCCAAGCTATCCCTTTTTAGCCCCCTCTTAGGATTCCTCCCAACCCTTACCTGAGGAAGCCCAGGATTCCAAGTCGATTCTGGATGGTAACTACCACCACATCCTCATGGGCAGATAGCACAGAGCCATCGTAGGTAGAGGCTGATCCCACCATAAAGGCACCACCAGGAAACCAGACCATCACCTACAGAGAGCCAAGCAGGCAGTTGCCCCTACCTACACAGCTGTTCTGCCACACTGACCATCTGGACTGCCTCATTTACTATCATATGACCTTTCTGGCTGCCCATCATAGGTTAAAACAAAGGATTTTTGAAAAAGTGACTTTCTAGCTTTCTTTTGTGTATTGTCTTCTCCTATTTGACTGCTAGTTCCTTGAGGGCAGGGACTCTCCTTATTTATATTTCCAGTGCTTAGCCTTGATAGAACACAGTAGACCCATAGTAACCTGCCCGTGCCTTTTCATTTTATGGGATTCTGGTTCATATCCTTCCAGAAATCATTCATTGAGAATATAATCAATTGGCTGCAGGCTTTCCTAAGGTTCTTTTCATCTTTGGCAGAGTCTCGTCCCTTGCTTTTGCTTATGTGACTGGTGCATGTACTTTTCATACATGCTCTTGAAAATGTTTCTTTTATCATTTCTCATGCCCACATCATCAGAGGTAATCAATGGTAGTCTCTTTTTACCTACTGGGCAATCTTTCCATTATGTTTTGGGTATCACTTGAAATCAGTTTTGCTTCTTTGGAGATGGTGGTGTTCTATGATTGGAAGTTATAACATTCCTGAGGAGTTTTGGTGTTAAAAACACCTGGGTCCCATGCTGGGTCCCTGCTCACTGCCCATCTGTAGTACCTACTTAGTTGACCATAAACTCCTTAAAGGCAGAGTCTGTTCATTTTTCTTTATAGTTATACCTTTTAGCACAATGTCTTCATAGCCGGTTTTTAGTAAGGGTCAGTTAGTTTAATGAACTGAGTATATGGACTGACGGACTAACTCAGTGGATTACCTGGTCAGTTACATCCCATGTAGAATCTAGGCAATGTGGCTTTTGGACTTCATAATCTGTAGTGGAATATATCACATCTGATATAGGCCAGTTAGCCCTTAGTCAAAGTGAGTGCATTCAGTTCAACTCAAAAAGCATTTATTTCAAGACTTGAGGAGAGTGTCTGACCTTGACTCCCAAGCAGGAAGAGTAGACTAGAGAGGTGGGCAAGCAAAAAGGAAGAAGAGACTTGAGAGCAGAGATAAGAGTGAGCCACAGCTTAGGGAGAAACTATGAGAGAGACTCTAAGAGGATCTGAAATGATCTGGTGTTGTGATCCAGAAAAAACTAGAAGGATCTGTGGCTCCACAGTAGTGAGAGCCTGCTGGAGGGATGGGACTGACCTAGGGACCTCTTCTATTGTCTAACAAAACTGCTATTCTCCCTTCTGATTAGCTGGGGGTGGCAACTTCTATGCTTTTTTATCAGTCGTCTTTCATATAGATTGTAGGAACCTGCTCTAAAAACCTATTGCCTTGCAGAAATGCTAAATTCTGTGTGTATTTTATTTGAAACTTACAAATAGGGAGAAAAGTGAAAGAACATTCCTTATTCTAGGGAGATGAAAGATTTGGCCAGCAGGAGATGATCCTGAGACATAGGGTTGTTAGGACAAAGTAGGCGAATAGTTGACAAGGCTAATACATGAATTCAGGATTTTGATGCTCCTGGAAATAAATCTTGAATCAGGGGAATGGGGACTAATTGTGGGAAAGCTCGCTTTCATTTTTCTCTTTTGAACAAAGAGCTGCTAGCTTTGCCACCTACTGGGCTACTTCATCATTTCTAATAACAACAGACATTTCCTGAATGACTACCATGCACTGCACAAATTTGCTGGGCATATTTTGCAGATGAGGAAACTGAGTCTTAGAGAGGTTGAGTGACTTCTTATCCAAGGTCACTTTCCCTCTTGATTGGATGAAAGTTTCCAACATTCTATGTTCCAAGACCTCCTAGAGGTCTGAAATACTCTGTTCTAAGGTCCCTTCCAACTGAAACATTCTATGATCTGTGACTGATGTATTCATGCAGTTAAATCTTATGGAGTATTTCCCCCTAGCATCCCTTCCATCTCAAAAGAAAAGCTAGCTAGGCAGCTAGGTGATATAATGGATAGAATATGGGATGTGGAATCAGGAAGAGCTGAGTTCAAGTCCTGTCTCACTTACTAGCTGTGTGCTGGGCAAGTTACTTACCTGTAAAATCAGAATAAAAATAGCACCTACTTCAAAGGGTTGTTAAGTGACTTGTCCAAGGTCACACAACTAGGAAGTATCTGAGGTAGGATTTAAATTCAGGTCTTCCTGACTCCAAGTCTAGGATGCTTTCTGCAACATCAAGTTGTTGCTTGCCTTGAAGGAGATGACTGAGCTGAAAGAGCTGGGGAAGGTTGGAAGGGGTGAAAAGCGACTCACCGGTAGCTGGCCTTCCGTCTGGGCATGGGCTGGTGTGTATATGTTCAGATACAGGCAATCCTCTTGGAAATGGAGCCTTGTAGAGTGTTTTTGGTTTGTAAAGTACATATGTGTGATTTGGCCCCAGGAAGGTTGGAGGCACCTGAGTAGTAGAAAGTCAACTCAAGTATTTGGTGACCAAAGAATCACTCTGTCTAGACAGTGCTCCACTTTGGAAAATCCCCATGCAAAGCAAAAATCACTACCCCCACCTCAAATTCAACCTATTCTCAAGGCTCAACTCCTCCAAGGGAACCTCTGATCACCCCAGTACCCAGTTATTATTTCTCGGCCAATTATAGATAGAGCCAATTCAGAAAGAGTATTGATAATTCAATTGCTAGCTGATCTGGGGAGGACCCAGACAGGGGCACTAAAGGCTTCCTTTCTTGTCAAATTTCTTTAAAAAGTTCACACCCCAGTGGATTACTAACAACGCTGCCTGGAGGTGGGAAATGCACCAGGTGATCTCCCCTAGTTTCTTCTCACTCTTAAACACCCCCAAAGCTAAAAATGAGAATCTCACGCAGGAGGGTAGGTAGTTGCATCTCTTATGCCATCCCAAGGCTCAGGAGGCTCTGGGGGAGCAAATCTCAGGTTGCCCACAGGGGGCTTGGCAAAAGGGACTCCCAGGTAAATGTTGACCATTGTTCCTCCCACATGGGTCTGCTTTCCATGGAGCACTCCATACTTTGTGACTGTCACAGGTTGGTCTGAGTTACCTGAGGGAGGAAAAGAGGAGTTTAGAGGGAGAGGTAGTGTACTATATGAATGGATCACTGCATTTGGAGTTGGAAGACCTAGGTTCAAATCCTGCCTCATCCAACCACTACCTGCTGGGTCATGGGCAAGTTTCTCTCTCTGAGTTTTAGTTTCCCCAGCTGTAAAATAATACTACTTCATAGGTTTCTAAAACACTTTGGAAACCTTAAAGTGCTCTAGAAAGCTGGAATATTATTATTACCTTTGTGATTTTGGGCAAGTGATTTTGGGCAAGTAATTTGCCCTCACCCTCTGGATCCTCTGAGCCCATGGACAGCACCCTTTCTGCCTACCACAGTGTGGAGTCCCTTCCAGCTCAACCTCCTACCAGTTCACAGTGGCTTAAAAATAACTAATACACATGTGGGTGTTTTAAAGTCTGCCAAGAACTTTACATTATCCCTTATAACAGCCCAATGAAGTAAATAAAAGCAAAGGCAATATTATCCCTATTTTTCCAAGGAAATTTGATTAGAGAGGAAGAGTAAACAGCAAGGCCCAGCAGTCCCCAACTCCCAGCGCCCTCTTCCAAACTGCTCTGTAATATCACTGCCCAACACCTCCCCTCCCCAAAGTGGCTGGAGCAATGGTGGCTGTCAGTGTTCCAATCCACTGTCCCTCTAGTGGCTTCCAAACTCTCATCATCTGTTGCTCTCCTTCTTCTGGAGTTATTTCATTCCTGGCTACTTAGGAGTGAATGGCCCTCAACACCTATTCCCTTCAGCCCTCCCCCTCCCATGACCCTTTGTAACTCTGCCTATCCCTTCTATTGGACCATCTGGAATAACTTTTTTAAAATGAAAATATCTCTCTTCATGACGGACCTCTACTTCCCATAATCCTTCCATCTATTTGCACTCACAAAGACCTGGCTTCCCATAGATGACTCTATATCCATGACCACCTTTTGTAGCACTGGCTGTATATACATTCTTTCAAAATACCTTTCTCCTCTGTCCGTTCACACTAGCCCTGGCTGGGAAATCAGAGTACTCCTCATTCTCTATTGCAACATCCAAACTCTTCCTTATTATGGGGCAACCTTTCCTCCTCCAAACCCTACAAGTGGATTCCTGGCACCATCTGCCTCCTTTTCTCTTATTCATGAATTGCCAATGGAGTGGGAGGAAGCCACACAAGTGAGCCAATGGGACACACTACAAGTTTCTGTTATCTAATTTCAACGGGTTGCTTTCTGAGCAAGGCAATTCTTTCACTTCTGCACAATTGATTCCTTGTGGCACTCCCCATAGAAGTTATTCCAAACTTCAGGCCTCTCATAGCTCTCCTGCCTTTCACCCTCCTCACTGAGGACTTAGTCTCTTCCTTTATTGAAAAATGAAGGCTCTTCCTTGTGAGCTCCCTCCTCTCCTCTTTTCTTCATGTCAAACTCCCTGACCTCTTCCTCTACTCTCTTCTTTCCTCCAGTTTTTAGCAAAGAGCTGGCCCTTCTAGTTTAACAATTATCCCTAGGGAGGAAAACATACCCACAGCACACTTTTAAGTTTCATCTACCATCTTAACATTTTGTCCATCTCTTTCTTAAGTCTAGACAATCCACAAAACAACAAACCAAGCCCTGATTGTTAGCATTTACCAATTTCTGAGGTATTAAGTGTTCACATCGAACATTTAACAATGGGCTCTCACATTCCCCCTCCCTTCTTCTTGCTAAGTCCCTGTTTTTTGTCCTTGATCCCATTCTCTTCCATCTTCTTTGACTGATTGTCCCCTCAATCACATTTCCCAGGCTTTAGTTTCTATCAATGGTTCCTTCTCTACTGCCTTCGAATATATTCATCTCCCCCATCCTTAAAAAACCTTCACTAAATCCTGCCATCTCTCTTCTATTTCTTAGCTAGACCCTCCCCACCTCCAAAAAAATATGCCTAACTTATTACCTCCATTTCCTTTCCTCTTAACCAGCCTCCTTAATTCTTCGTAATCTGACTTCCAACCTCATCACTCACTTGAAACTGCTCCCTTCAAAGTTATCCATAATCTCGACCATATTTAATATACTTTGTTGTTTCAGGCCCCATCCTTCTCCCTCTCTCTGCTGTATCTGTCATTGTTAGCCACCCCTTTCCTTCTGGATGTTTTTTCTGTGTTTTTATGAAACTGCTCACTGGTTCAGTGGATAGAGTGCCAAACTTGGAAACAGGAAGACCTGAGATCAAATTGGACCTTGGATGCTTACTGGCTGCATGACCCTGGGCAAATCACTGAGACTTTCTCAGCTTCAGTTTCCTCATCTGTAAAATGGGAATAATGATTGTATTTGCCTCCCAGGGTTGCTGTGATAATAAAAATTAAGCCATATTTCATAAAGCACTTTGCAAGCCTTAAAGCGCTATTATTACACTCTCTCCTGGTTCCTTTATCACTTGTCTGACCATTCTTGGCTTGTCATCCATATCATATCCCCTAACTGCAGGGGTTCTTTCCAGTGCAGTCAGATTCAAGTAGAAACCAATCCTTGTGGCGGGACATTAAGTAGATAACTATTATCTGTGTTGGAAATGCATTTTTGTTTTTGCCGTTAAACACTTCCCAAATTCCCTTTTAATGCTATTCAATGCTGTGGAGTCTTGCTGGCCACACACCCCAGGGGACTGAGAATCCAGCAACTCTGTATTCTCTGTCTTGGTAACTTCAGCTGTTCTCATGGGTAAAATTATCATCTCTAAGCAGATGACTCACAGATCCATATACCCCAGCTCCAGTCTCTCCCTGAGCTTCAGTCCTGAATCACCAACAATATACTGTTCATTTCAAATTAAATGTTCTGGAGACAACTCAGACTCAACATGTCCCAAACAGAGCTCATTTTCCTCTGTCCATTCCCATTCCCATGTAATTCTCCTCCACCCAAATTCCCAATTTCCCATCCTTCTAGGTTCCCAGGCTTGCAACCCGGATGGAATCCTTGACTACTCACTCTTCCTTATTCCACATATTTAATTAGTTATTAAATCTTGCTATTTCTACTACTACAACATCTGTCACAACTGATCCCTTCTTTTCTGCTCACATAGGTGCTGCCTTAGTTGATGTGCTGGTTGATTTTCTGAACTTCTCTTGGGGTTTATTTTCACCTGATTTTACATAAGTTGAGGGGACCACATTCCAAGGATGAAGAAGAAAGTTCTGGACTTGGATGTGGACATGTGGGTTCTAATTTCTTCTATACTGCCTACTACCAGAGCATGACTTCAAGTAAGTGTCTCCCTCTATGCCTCAGTTTCTTTATCCATTAAATGAGGTTCCAGACCACCAAATAGGTGGTTCCAAACTCTAAAATCTTATGTTCCTATGATTTGTGTTCAAATCCTGGCTTTCTATGTGACCGTGAGTAAGGAATTCCATCTCTCTGCATCAGCCTTCATTCGTAATATGGCAGTAATTATGTTTATATTACCTTCCTCATAGGGTTGTCATAAGGAAAATGATTTAGAAATCTTAAACTTTAAGATATGATTTAATTTAAAACATTATAGAAATGAGAGGACCTTATGAATGGGAGAACTTTTAGGAAGTAGAGAGAATGGGCCAAACTCCAGAGATGGGAGCTGCCATCAGGATCAGGCCCTGCTACTGGGAGCCAGGACAATCTGTGCTTGTATATCTAAACTCCCCTTCTAGCTAAACAACTCAAAACATTCTGTGTTTTATAGTAGTGTCAAGTGTCAAACTCAAAAAAAGAGGCCATGAAACTGTACAGAAGGATCTTGGTGGACTGCATATTAGTTTAGTTATAAAATCTAATGTTATCTATATCTTATTGTATTTTAATTTAATTCCCATTTTGGGCCTCATCAGGCCCATGGGTTATATGTTTGACACCTCTGCCCTGTCATCTATTATTCATATTTTATAGATTTCATTCTCTTTCCTTGGTTTTGTCCTCTCCCCTACCTGATAGAGGGAGGGATGGAAGAGTCTTACCCAAAGCTGGGAGGCAGATGGCCAGGCTTATCCACACCAACGGCAACATTCTCCTAGTGATTGAAACAGGATTTGACCAAGAGTTTCCAGTTGATGTTAGTAGATCAGTGAAGGAGATGACAGAGTCTGTACAGGTGAACTCTGGCAGAGGAACTGGCTTTTATCTGCCTTCTATTATTACTTGTGCTGGGAAGATCTGAGTTAACTGGAAAACTCCACCCATAAGAATTTGAGGCTCCTCCTCCAGTAGAGAAAGAAGATGTCAACATCTGGTAGAGATAACAATAGCCCTTTGAAAAGAGGCTGCGGACGAAACTGGAAAGTCCTTTGATCGTAACTGAGAAAACCCTGCTTAATGGAGTATTTTTTTTTTTTTACCTGAAAGTCTTCTCTCATTCTATTTCCCACAAATTCCAATAACAGCAATTGTGGGGCTTTAAGGTCTACATACATTATCTCACTTGATCCTCACCGAAACTCCATGAAACAATTACCAAGGGCATTATTCTACTTTACAGAAGAGAAAATTGAGACTCAGATGGCTTGAGTGATCTGTCCATGGTCACACTGCTGATGTCAGAGGAAGAATCTGAACCCAGGTTTCTCTAGACTCCAGATGTGTTTGTTTTCTCTTTTCACTGTGTTGCCTCCAACTGGATTCTTAAGGCTGGAAGGGACCTTGAAAGACCTTCTAGGCTGGGAAGCCAACCATCCAAAACAGAAGCAGAATTTCTCCTGTTTTTAGCTAAAGACTTTCAAAGAAGGAAGGCTGAAACACCTCTTCTTGGTTTTCAATTTGGTCTCTTGGTAAATCCTTCCTTCTAGTTAACTTAAGTTTTTCATGCTTTGATGAAAGTCCATTTTACTCTTGTCCTCAATAATTATAGCTCATATTTATACAATTTAATTTATATATGTATCTCATGTTATTTAATTCTTATAATAACCCTATCATATAGGTGATAATAAGAATGATAGCTAGCATTGAAATGATACTTAATATTTCCAAAAAGGTCTACCAAATTATATAAATTATATACATATATATGTATATATATATATAAAACACAAATGTGCCATTTTATTCTCACAACAACCCTGAGAGGTAGATATTATTATTATCGCCATTTTACAGATAAGAAAATTGAGGCTGAGGTATGTTAAGTGGGTCATTAAGTAGTCATACAACTAGGTATCTGAGGCAGGATTTGAACTCAGGTCTTCCTAATTCCAGGTCTAGCTGCTTCAAGATAGATAGGTGCTATTATCATTTCCATGTCATAGATGAGGAAACAGGTTTTTGAGAGATTAAGTCACTTGTCAAGGATTATGGAGCTAGTAAGTGTCTGAGGCAGGATTCAACCCTAGTTTTCTTGACTCCAAGTTCCGTGTTTCATCTCATCAGTCAATACACATTTATTAAACCTATGCAATACACTCTATCATATGGCCTCAGCAGAAATAGAAAACAGAAGTAGCTGTCCTCTTCTCTTTATGATAACACTTGGAATAGGAAGAACTCAACCTCCTCTTCTCCAACACAAGCACCTTATAGTCAGGATTAGAAGATCTTTCAAATACAGTTGGGAGCTATCTATCATTTGTCTCCAGCCACAGTCATGTCTCCTCCACTCTGGTAGCTCAGTTCTAAGTCTATGACAACACAAGTTAAATATACAAGGGCCTTGAGACTTACATAGGCCCAGACAGGCTGAATAACTAGCCTTCCCCAAGGCGGTGAATAGCAGGGCCACCTTTACAACCAAAGTCTTCTAATACCCAATTCCAGGTCCTCTTGTACACAGGGAAATGGACCTCAGTTTTCACTGGTATAAGAAATACCTTCTACTTCTGCAGATGGCAGAGTCAGAGACTTAGAGCTGGAAGGGACCTTAGGGATCTTCAGATGTAATCCCTTCTACTTCTAGAGGAGAAAAAGGAAGAACAGAGAGGTTAAGGGTCTTGTTTAGAGTTGCATAGCTTGTAAGCATCTGAATCCCTATTTGAAGCCAGGTCTTGTAGGCTACAAGTCTGGCCCTCTGTCTTTCAGGCATTTCAGCACCTGTCCTACAATTTAGTCTTAGTAAGTTGCCTGGGGAAATGGGAAGTTAATCCATTTGACTAGGGTCACTGAGCCAGCAAATATCAGAGGCAGATGTGAACCCAGGTCTTCCTGCCACTTCATTCACTACCTTTCTCTTTTTGTTATTTCACAGAAAAGCAGAAAGAGCAGTGCATTTGTTTTTGGTTTTGGAAGGGAAAAAAGATGAAGTCTGGTGAGATATACCTCCAGGTGTGTCTAGACAGATGTTTTTAGACAGATGGGTGTGATGGCCTCTGTTAACACAAAAGGCCTCATCAGGACCAGGACCAGTTGAAATTGAAAGGACTAGGACTTCTAAAAGCATACTTTCTAGTGTCCAGGCCAATCAACCAAAGTAGGGCTAAGCTGGCTAAAAATGGAAGCCAAGGGAATCATTTAAATATAAAAAACAAACATGTAGGGGTAGCTAGGTGACAGTGGATTTAGCACTGGCTGTGGAGTCAGGGGGCCTGGGTTCAAATCTAGTCTTAGTCATTTATTAGCTGTGTGGCCCTGGGCAAGTCATCTAACCACATTGACTCCCCCAAACCCAACAACAATAACAAAAGCAAGCTATGAAGGAAGTCCTGGGTCCAGGGAGAAAAAAGAATGGGTTTTTGAAGGTCAAGGTTGGAAATCTCCCTGGTCTACTGTTGAGTCAGAGGAAGATTTCTAGCCTCTTCCAGCTTTCTTTCCAAGTCCACTCCCACTCCAAGCTGAGCTCTCAGCCTCCTAAACTCACACAATTCCAGAGAAGGCGTTAGAGGAGGCTAATTGTGAAGGGTGTAGTTAGAGTAGAGAGAGCCCTGGGCTTCAGGTTGGAGGTGGCAGACACACTGCAATTACATACATGTGTAATCCTTGCTACTAGGGGAGGCCTAGGCTGGTGGATTGCTGGAGTTCAGAAGTTCTGGGATGCAGTAGGGTTAAAGCTGAGCAAATGGGATATTTCACAGGGAATGCAGGGTTGTTAGATCACCTAAGGCAAGGCCACCAGGCCAGGAAAACAGAGCATGTCTCTTTCTCTCTTTGATTCTCTCCCTCCCTCTTCTCCTCCCTCTTCCCTTCTGCTCTTCTCTTCTCTCTCTGTCTTTCTCTCCCTCTTTCTTCCTCCCTTCTTCCCTCTACAGCTCTCTCTTTTCTCCTCTTTCTCCCTCACTTCTTTCCCTTCTCTCTCCTCTCTCTGTCTCTTTCTCTGATTCCCTCCTTCCATTCTTCTCCTTTTCTCTGTTCCCTTCTCCTCTCCTATCTCTTCCTCCCTGTTTCTCCCTGTCTTTCCCCCACTCTCTTCATCTCTCTCCTCCCCCTTTCTCTCCCTTCATATACACACATATATGCATGTATATGCTAACTATAATTTGGAAGCTTAGGTTTGAGTCTCATTTCAACTCTGTGACTTAACCTTTCCAGGTCTCAGTTTCCTCATCTGTAAAATGAAGGGGTTATACTAAGTGATAACTAAGTTCCCTTGATACACTAAGTCTCAAGAGTCTACAGTCCCAAAAGGATCTGTTTAGAAAAGAATACGATGTTCTTTTACTTGAGTCCCCCCTCTGAAGCCCCATCATTGGCACAGAGATGATATTGAGTTCTTGAAAATGATATCCACAGATCATGAGTTTTGGGAAGTCCTGCCTCCCAGAGGCAGAGACATGGAGTATGGGTAGTAACTGACCATATGTCTATTGGGAGACAGATATATGGTTAGGATTCAACCTAGCTAAGTGGAGAGCCCCACCACCAGCTGTACCACAGCATGGTATAATTTGAGACCACAGAAACTCTGAAAGACCATCAACTAAGTTGGGGATGCGTTGTGGTCTGCATGATTATTAAGAATACCCTTACCAAGAAAGTATGGTATAATAAGAATCCTGGACTTGGATTTGAGTCCTGGCTCTTAGAGTTAGATAGAGCCTGGTTCTAATCTCTGCTTAGCTAGTAACTAGACGTATGGCCATTGGGCAAGTCATTTTTACTATCTGAGCCACAGTTTCTTCCTCTGTCACATGAGACAGGATAGGGACCAGAAGTTTTCAGCCCTAAGGTTCTATGATTTTGTATTTGTGAAGAAAACATCTTACCTTACATTATCAAGTTAACCCCAAAGCCTGGCATCCAAAACCTAGTCATACTGACGTCAATTCAAGATATTGACAAAGAGTGACTCTCTGCCTTGCTCTATTGTCTTCTCACCTGTCTATGCCCTATCATGCTGGGTTGGAGAAATCATCTCCCACAGGTTTAACTTTGTAGTCTGGAAGCTTCCTTCTCAGCTATTCACATCAGCTAACCTATGCACAGAGCTGGAACTCACTAACCAGATAACAAATGCAGGAGCCAGTTATTACCAAACCTGATTGGGAAACTAGAAGTCCTGGTCTCCTGACTCCCACCTCACACATGGCCCAATTCCTAGATTCTAGAGAAGGGTAGAGCAGAAGGTGTCTGGTGATTATGGTTTCTTGGCTATAACATTCAGTGCTGTTGTCATTTACGATATGCTGTCACCTACAGTTTTAGTCAGGGCACCAAGCTTTTGGGACAGAACCAAGAACTGAAGGCTAATTTTCTTAAGGATAGTCCTAAACTTGTCAAGGGCAGCTAGGTAGTACAGTGGATAACACACTGGGCCTTGAGTCAGGAAGACTCATCTTCCTTAGTTCAAATCTAGCCTCAGTTACTTAGTAGTAGCTCTGCAACCCTGGAAAAGTCACTTAATCCTGTTTGCCTCAATTTCCTCTTCTGTAAAATGAACTGAAGAAAGAAACGGCAAATTTTGCCAGGAAAACTCGAAACAGGGCTACAAAGAATCAAAATGAACTGAAACCAATCAAGTGGAGATAGTCTGGCCCACCAAGGAAACACTTCATAAAGGGGGCCCCTTAGTTCTTTGTTGGCAAAGCAAATAACACCTGTCCTTTAGGGGCTGCTTGGTCATTCTTCCTTTCTATGCAATTAGTCTAAGGAGGTTGCTGGCACATACTAGCACCATGAATTTGAATCTGATCTTCTCTCTAAAACCTCTCTCCTCCACTGTGAGATCCTGAAGCATGTCAAGAATGAATTTCTAGAAACATGAGTAGCTGCCCTTTCAGGCTGAAGTGCAGATTGCTAGGTGGATATTTAAGTTGGCTCCTAGGGCAATTAGGGATTTCATTCAAATGGAGATTCTGTGAAAATATGTGCTTTGGAATGCCTAAAAGGGCTTGATAAATGGGCACCAAAACACCTGTGTCTTTTCTGTCATGTCTTTGGACCTTTCAGGAATCAAAGTCACTGGCACCTATTTTGATATTTTAAGCTTCAAACTCCTGGGAATGTATGAGTTATAGCTTCATTTTGTCTTTGTCAAAGTGCTTTTGTGATTTCTTTTGTGTAAAGGAGATAAATAGCTCTATACCTAACCAGTAGAGTACATTGAGCATCTTCTTGCCCCCTTTTGGTGAGATTCCCACCTATAACCCAAACCTAAGCTGTAAGTGATTTTTCCTCAGAGCTCAAGGGTAGGGTATAAAAAGTCAATGAGTATAGGCTAAGCCAGTATAGTAAAAATGGCAGTGCTATGCAAACTAACTTATTCAGCACCATAGAAATGATACTACCAAAGGATTACTTTACAAAACTACAAAAATTAATGACAAAAATTTATCTGGAGGAACAAAAGTCAAGAATTTTTAATGGAATTTAAAAAAAAGTGGGAAAGAAGGGGGCCCAGAGGCACCAGCTCTCAAATTATACTATAAAACAGTAATTATCAAAACAATTTGGGACTGAATAGAAAATAGAGATGATGATTAGTGAACAGATTAAATACATAACATAGAAGCAAAGGATTACAGTAGTCTAGTGTTTCCTAAACGCAAAGGGACAATGATTGTGGCAAGAACTCACTATTCAACAAAAAATGATGAGAAAACTAGAAAGTAGACCAGCAAAAACTAGTATAGAACAATATCTCACACCAAGACAAGCTTGAAACGGGTATGAGGATATAAAGGTTAATTGTCGTTAACAAATTAGAGGATCCAGAAAGAAATTACCTATTAGATTTACAGATAGGGGAAGAGTTTATTGCCAAATAAAAGAGAGGACCACGGGGGTGATAAAATGGACAATTTTGATTACATAAAATTAAAAAGTATTTGCACAATTTAAACCAGTGCAACCAAAATTAGAAGAAACATAGGAAACTTTGTGGCAAGTTTTTTCTTTTTTTCTTTTTTGACTAGGTGTCATTTCTAAGCTATATAGGAAACTGACTCAAATGAGAATAAGAACCATCCCTAATTAATAAATGATCAAAGGATATGAACAGGTAGTTTTCCAAAGAAGCTATCAATAGCCATTTGAAAAATGTTCTAAATTACTAATAATTAGAGAAATATAAAATAAAACAACTCTGAAGTTCTACCTTACCTACTATCATACTGGTAAAGTTGACAAAAAGGGGATATGACAAAGAGAAAGGGTTGTGGGAAAATAGATACATAAACGCACAGTTGATGGAGCTGTAAACTGTTTAATTATTCTTGATTTGGAACAATGTCCAAAAAGATATGAATCTGCATAGATATTCTTTGACCCAGTGATATTGCTACTAGGTCTATACCCCAAAGGGATTAAAGAAAGAGGATATGTATAAAATATGTGCAAAAATGCTTACAATAGCTCTTTTTATAGTGGCCAAGATTTGGAAACTGAATGATTTGGAGAATGACTGAACAAGTTATGATATATAATATGACATATATAATATATGTATTAATAATATGATATATAATATAATGATATATAAAGTTGAAGGAATACTATTGTGCTATAAGAAATTATGAAGGGGATAGTTTCAGAGAAATCTTGGAAGACTTGTATGAACTGATGCAGAAAGAGATGAGAAGAATCAGAAGAGCAATTTGTATAGTAATGATAGTATTGTAAAGACAAACAACTTTGAAAGACTTAGGAGCTCAGATCAACTTAATGACCAATCACAACTCAAGAGGATGATGAAACACGCTACCTACCTAGGCGACAAACTCAGAGTGCAAATTGAGACATATATACATACATACATGTAGAGAATAGGTAGATAGATTGACACTGCCAGTGCAGGAATTTGTTTGCTTGCCCATGCATATTTGTAGTATGGATTTTGTTTTCCTCACTATCTCAATGGGACACAGTTAGGAAGAACATAATTCAGACCTGATAATAAAACAAATTTGAATTATAAAAAGAGAGCCAGTGAGTGTGAGGAAGAGTCTGACTTCTTTTTTTAGAGGATAGGCTCCCACAGGACTGAACTTGGTTCATATATGTTGGTCCAGAGTTAGAAGGTCCTTTAGAAGGAAACAATGAGAGTCCAACTACTTTGGGACCAGAAGCAGAATCTGCCTTGTTACAGATAGATTGAATGGCTATCTCCCTGTACAAGGTTATTTTGAAGATCAATTGGAATAATCTATAGTAAAGTGTTTGGTAAACACCAGTCCTGGAGTCAGGGAAACTCATCTTTTGGAATTCAAATCTATCCTCAGACACTAGTTGTGTGACCCTGGGCAAGTCACTTAACTTTGCTTCAGTTTCTTCATCTGTAAAATGAGCTGGAGAAGGAAATACTAAACCTCTCCAGTATCTCTGCCAAGGAAACCTTAAATGTGGTCATGAAGAGTCAGACATCACTGAACAAAAACCACTGTATTTACCTGAGGAAGTCATTTCATCTCATTCATCTTAGTTTTTCATTAGTAAAACAAGGGTATTGGACTCTATGAATTGATGAACTCTAAAGAGATCTAAGATCTCTATAAACAACTGCTTGCCTTATCTCCTGCTGAGGAATACTGTGGTCAAAAGTCTGGAAAGCATTTTATGACAAACACTATGGAAATGTGAGGCATTGTAGCTAGCATTTACAAAGTCTAAGGTTCGTGAAGCTCTTTATACGTATATATTAGCTCACATGATCTTCATAACAACCGTAGAAGGTAGCTTCTATTATTATTCCATTTTACAAATGAGAAAACCAAGACTGGGACAGGTTAAATGACTTGCCTGCGGTTACGCAGGATTCAAACTCACATCTCCCTGATTCTAAATCTTGTATTCTATTTTGTTGTACAACATACCTGGGAATAAATGGGCTTTAGTTACCATCCTTCTAAGCTGCTGGCATTCAAAGTGCTCCTGAGGGAGTGGATTTTTTAATTGGATTGTAACAGTTCAGTTCTAATATACGTGAATATCACCCTGTGCTTTCTTCCTCGGCCTTTACTTTTTAGTAGTCAAATCCAAGAGACATAAGAAGGGAAACTCTGTTGGTACAGTTTGTAAGTCTTCTTTCCTCCTCTCTACTTCCCCCTTCAGGAAAGTAACTTAAAACTCCATCCCAAAGTCACTAATCTATGCATATCCTTTGACCCAGTGATACTACTATAATCATAGAGACTAAAGAGGTTAAAGTCAGGGGGAAAATGTGCACAAAAAATATTTATTGCAACTCTTTTTTTTTTTTGTGGTGGCAAAGAACTAGAAACTAAGGAGATGCTCATTTATTTGAGAATGGCTGAGCAAATTATGATAAACGAATGTTTGTTGTTCAGTTGCGTCCAACTCTTTGTGATCCCATCTGGGGCCCCATCTGGGCAAAGATAATGGGTTGCCATTTCCATCTCCAGTGGATTAAGGAAAACAGATGTAAAGTGACTTGCCTAGAGTCACACAACTGGTGAATATCTAAGGTTGGATTTGAACTCAGGTCTTCCTGATTCCATCCCTAGCACTCTATCCACTGAGCCACCTAGGTGCTCTATATATGAATGCAGTGGAATATTATTGCACCAAAAGGGATGATGAAAGTGATGAAATTGGAAAAAGTTAGGTAGACATATGAACTGACACAGAATGAAATGAGAAGAACCAGAGCAACTTATACAATGACTATAATAATATTAAGGAAAACAATGTTGAAAGAACTCTGATCAACATATATGATCAATGCGTTCTGATCATGACTAAAGAACACTGACCATAAGTCAAATTTCCCAACTTTAGTCAGAGAGGTGATGCCCTGGAAGTGCAGAAGAAGACACACTATTAGCGGATGTGACCAATGCATGGATTTATTTCCCTTGATTATTCAATTTTATTGTATTTTTAGGTCTGAATTCTCTCCCTCCCACTTCCTCCTCTTCTCATTGAGAAAGCACTGAAAAACAAAATCCGTTACAGATATGTACTGTATTTATTTGTTAAAAGGGAGGATTTTTATTTGGGAAAAGGGTAATATTTTATTTTATTTTTTTATTTTATTTTTTTTAATGTTTTACAATCATTTCCTTAAAGTTAAGATTTTATCCCCCCAACCCTTCCCCCAATACCCCTCTCCCTCCCCATGACAGCATACAATTCTGTTTAGGTTCTACATATACTTTCCTATTGAGCACATTTTCACTATATTCATGCTATGTAGCTGAACTAAAATAAATGGAAGAAATCATATAATAAATCAACACATACCCACACACAAACATGATCTGCTACATTCTGCAAATGACTTCCACATTTCTTTCTCTGAGTATGGAAGGCATTTTGCCTTAGAAGACCGACATTAGGATTTTTTTTTTTCTCAGTAAGTTCTTGTGTTATTACAAAGTTCCAAGTCTACCAGAAAAAATTCTCGCACACTGTGGTCATTGCTGTGCACAAAGTTCTCTTGGTTCTGCTCCTTTCGCTCAGCATCAGATCATATAAGTCCTTCTAGGCCTCCCTGAAGTCCTCTTATTCATCATTTCTTATGGCACAATAGTACTCCATTACATTCATATACCATAATTTATTCAGCCATTCCCCAATTGATGGGCATCCCCTTGACTTCCAGTTTTTGGCTACCACAAAGAGTGCTGCTATAAATATTTTTGTACACGTGGGACCCTTTCCCGTTTTTATAATCTCTTGGGGATACAATCCTAGTAGCGATATTTCTGGGTCAAAGGGTATGCACATTTTTGTAGCCCTTTGGGCATAGTTCCAAACCATTCTCCAGAAGGGTTGGATGATCTCACAGCTCCACCAACAATGAATTAGTGTTCCAACTCTCCCACATCCTCTCCAGCATTTATCATTTTCTTGTTCTGTCATGTTTGCCAATCTTACAGGTGTGATGTGGTACCTCAGAGTTGTTTTGATTTGCATCTCTCTAATCAATAGTGATTTAGAGCACTTTTTCATATGATTATAGATATCTTTGATTTCTTCCCCTGAAAATTGCTTGTTCATATCCTTTGACCATTTATCAATTGGGGAATGACTTGGATGGTTATATATTTGAGTCAGTTCTCTATATATTCTAGAAATGAGGCCTTTATCCCTGAGCTTAGCTGTAAAAATTTTTTCCCAGTTTACTACATCCCTCCGAATTTTGGTTGCATTGGATTTGGTTGTGCAAAAACTTTTCAGTTTAAAGTAATCAAAATTATCCATCTTGCATTTCATAATGCTTTCTATCGTTTCTTTAGAAAAAATTCTTCCCCTCTCCATAAATCTGATAAATACACTATACCTTGCTTCTCCAGTTTATTCATGGTATCAATCTTTATACCTAAATCATGTACCCATTTGGACTTTATTCTTGTGTACGGTGTCAGGCATGGGTCTATGCCTAATTTCCGCCACACAGTTAACCAGTTTTCCCAGCAATTTTTGTCGAACAGTGAGTTCTTATCCCAGAAGCTGGGATCTTTGGGTTTATCAAACAGGAGGTTGCTATATTCCTTGCCTACTGTGTCTTGAGTGCCAAGCATATTCCATTTGTCTACCCCTCTGTTTCTTAGCCAATACCAAGTGGTTTTGATAATTGCTGCTTTATAATACAATTTGAGGTCTGGTAGCGCTAGGCCACCTTCCCAAGCATTTCTTTTCATTAGTCCCTTTGATATTCTGGACCTTTTGTTTTTCCAAATGAATTTTGATATTATTTTATCCAGCTCTAGAAAATAATTATCTGATAGTTTAATTGGTATGGCACTAAATAAGTAGATTAATTTAGGTAGAATTGTCATTTTTATTATATTAGCTCGGCCTACCCATGAACAACTGATGTTTTTCCACTTACTTAAATCTGACTTTATTTGTGCAAAAAGTGTCTTGTAATTGTGTTCATATAATCCCTGGGTTTGTTTTGGCAGGTAAACTCCTAAGTATTTTATAGTGTCTACTCTAGCTTTAAATGGGATTTCTCTTTCTATCTCTTGCTGTTGGACTTTGTTGCTAATATATAGGAATGCAGAAGATTTATGTGGGGAAAAGGGTAATATTTTAAAAGAAGCATATGATAGTGATAAAAAAAGGGGCATCAGTGAAACATTTAAAAATACACAGAAGTGAGCAAAAAAGGTTAGAAGGGGATAAAGAACAGCAGGACAGGGTTGATACTCTCTGTTAAATTTAATATATACTCTACCAAACAGCTGCATGTAAAAGTGATTCATGGTTTCATAGACATACCTTGCTCCCTAACTCTCTGTGGTTGTGCTGGCTGGTGCCTCCTTCCCCTCGACCTTCAGAATCCTTCTTTTCAAGATGCAACACAAGTGTAGCCTCTTACGTAAAACCTTTCTGAATTCTTCCACCTGTTCATATTTTTCTTCCATAATTATCTTTCTTATTCTGTATGTATGGTATTTGGCACATAGTAAGTGATCAAAAAATGTTTTTCATTCATTCACTCATATAAACTTCTATATACACATATTGTCTCCCCCAAAGAAAGTAAGCTTCTTGAGGGTAAGGATTGTCTTTTGCCTTTTTTCTTATCCCACTGTTAAGTGTTTTTGCTGTTCAGTCATTTTTCTCAGTCTTGCCCAACTCTTTATGACCCCATTTGGGGTTTTCTTGGCAAAGATACTGGAGCGGTTTGCCATTTCCTTCTCCAGTTCATTTTACAGATGAAGAAACTGAGGCAAACAGGGTGATGCAATTTGCCCAGGGCCACACAGTAATTTTCTGAGGCTGGATTTGAACTTAGGTCTTCCTGACTCCAGGCCTAGCTCTCTATCTACTGTGCTACCCTAGTGCCCTAGTGCTTAGCATGGTGTCTGGCAAATAATGGGCATTTAATAGATAGTTGTTGATCATTTGGCAAACTGAGAGCTTCACTCTGTAACTCCTGTGCTTATAATTCCCATTGCTGTTCAGTCATTCTGTCATATCCAACTTTTCATGACCCTATGGACCATAGCAAGCCAGGCCTTGTCAAAGATACTGGAATGGTTTGCCATTTCCTTCTCCAGTGAATCACCTTTTATCAGAACTCCTCACTATAATCTATCCATCTTGGGTAACACAGTATGGCATAACTCATAGTTTCATTGAGCTACTCAAGTCCTTCTTCCAAGACAAGGCAGTGATATAGAAGGTACTGGGGAGGGCTTGACACATATGAGGTGCTTAATAAATGTTTATTGATTGAATGAATGAATGCCTTAGGGTGGTTCCAGTACTGGCCAGGTGCAGTGGATGTGTGTCTATGGGGAAATACTTAGGATTGGGTGAGAGGTGGTGATTATTGCAGATTGAAGCTGGGTTGTTGGCCCACTTGCAGACAGAGAAGGATCACTGAAAATGTCTTTGGGCATGGCTTCAGTCAGCTCACTACCAGGAGGGAAACGATAGAGTATATTTCAAGGAAGCTGAGGACTATCATATGCAAATAATTGAACAGTTTGTATTAGATGTTCTATAGGATCCCTTCTGTCTCTGGCAATCTATAATTCCATATCACAGCCTCTTTGTGGGTCAATTTCCTCATATGTAAAATAAAAATAACATTACTTATTCTGCTGCCTCATGGAGTGGTTGTGAAGAAAGTGCTTTGTAAATCTTAAGGTGCAATAGAAATTCAAGCCAGTGTTATTAAGTGATATATGTGTATAAACCATAAGGCGTAACTATTTTCCAAAGGAATGTAGAATACAACTGTAACACTTGCATCACAAAGTTTATTGTTCCTACTTAGATGATCTGTAAGCTTCAAGGTCTGACAAATGCTTGGGGTGGCAACTAGTTTCCCTTTAAAGTACACCCAGTTCACAAGGCTTAAAATAATTAACAGCTTTGTTTGCAAGTTAACAGAAATAACCAAGATTCTCAGCTGACTCCATTAAAGTAGTAGTACTTTGCAGTGTGTGTCAGCCTCTACCTTAGACATCTATTGAGTCTTGATTTACATTTCTCTGTGTAAATTTATGGGTAGGGCTGTTCAGGGTTTGATTGCCTACACTGGTGTTCCCTTCCATGGTTTGTCTGTCTTCCTGGTATCCTAAAGCTCTCACATTCAACTGCTGAGAGCAGGAGATGACACTAATAGCTTGCCATTGCTGCCCTCCACAGCTCTCCTGGCTTACCCTTTTAACCTTGTCACCAGAGGAGTTGAGGGTACTCCCTATTTTGAACCCAGGCATCAATCAGGTTTGAAGTAGACTCAAGCCTGGGTAAACTTTCCTCTAATTAGAGGGACTAGGCTTCCTTTTCCCATACTTTTGGGCTCATTAGGCCCCCATCCTGGCCTTTGGGATGATTTACTTATAGCTAAGGTTATAGCTTACAAATCTAGGGGTTTCTCAAAAAGGAGGAGGTAGATGGTGCAGTGGACGGAGCCCTAGACCTGGAGTCAGGAAGACCTGAGTTCAAATCCAGCCTCAGACATTTACTAGCTGTGTGACCTTGGTCACTTTACCCTGTTTGCCTAAGGAACAGGCAAGTATATTTGCCAAGAAAACCCCAAAAAGGGGTCACAAAGAGTTGGAGATGACTGAAAAATGATGACATAACAATTAAAAGGGGGAAGTAAAAAGATATTCAATTTAAAACATGAATCCAGTGTAAGACTGGTAATTTATTCCGACACCCAAAAGAAATCTCAAACATAAATGATAATCTGCATTAACAGAACAGTTTAAAGATAAGATTTAATAACTTAACTTTTAAGTACTGTTACAATCTTCTGGGAGGCTGATACCCAGAATCCAGAACATAAAGCAGTTTGTGGGATCATTGATGATGAATTTACATTTCAACGGCTCACATCTACACTCCAAATCTAAACCTCCTTAGAATGTCAGGCTCAGCTGCTTCTGAGAGTTGCAATCAAACTCTTCAGTATTTGTCACAACCAACTATTTCCTTAGCTATTCCAGCCAACCATTCTTCCCATTGGACCTATATATTCCACATATATCAAACTTATGAGGTTGCCTTCAAGCCTAGACACATTCACCTTTATAACTATATTCAATCACCTACTCAGGGAAGCACAGAATGGAAAAGGCAGCTCGGGTGCAAGCTCATCTAATTGAGGCCATGCTTAAATGTGGGGAACAGGGGAAGGGTGGAGGAATGAGCACGATCTCTCTTGGGCAGAGTCTAAATCCATAGTGTGCTACTTGCTGCCCAGGAGGGTCACAGCCAAAGGAGTCAAGCACTTTCTTCCCTTCTCCTTCTCTCTCTCTCTCTCTCTCTCTCTCTCTCTCTCTCTCTCTCTCTCTCTCTCTCTCCCTTCTTCCTCCTTTCTCTCTCTATCTCCCCCTCCCTCCCACCTCTCTCTTCTTTTCCTTCTTCTTTTTCTTCTTTTCTTCCTCTTCCTCATCCTCCCCTCCTTCTCTTCTCCTTCTCTCCTCCTTTTTTTCTCTTCTTCTCTCCTTTTTCTTTTTCCCTTCTTCTTCCTCTCATCTTTTGCTCTCCCCTGTCCTCCATTTGATAACACACCCAGAAACCTGACCTTTTGACACCATCATAGAATGTGTATGTCAGACAGACAGACACAAAGAGACAGAGAGAGAGACAGAAACAGAGAGAGACAGAGAGAGAGAGAGAGACAGACAGACAGACACACACAGAGGAGGAGAGAGAAAGAGGACAACACAGAATGTGGGTGTGGGGAGAGGACCAAGGGAAGATTCCAGGTTTGCCATGTCATGCTAACAACCAATTTGACATTTTGACAGCTCTTGCAGTGTTGGGCCACCACATGGCTGAAAGCAACTGGGAAGTTTTTCGTTCCCAAAGGGTTCAAGCACTGAGTCACCATTTCCTTGCTTGGAGCCCCTGGAAGTTTCCAAGGGCTGTCTGGGCGCATGCCCTGTGCAATGGCCCCTAAATGCCAAGGCAGCCTCTTCTACATCCCTTGTTTTTACAATTCTGCTATTCCCTCAGCATCCAGCAGATGGCACTTGTTGCTTTCCAAGGGTAATAGAATCCAACTCATAGAATCTCATTTAGAAAGGAATTCAGAGGTCCATCTAGTTAAATACTACATGAATAGAAAGTAGTCATCCAGCCTTCTCTTGGAGACTTCATTTTTTAAAAATAAAATTTTATTTTTCCATCACTTTCCATCACTTACATTGTCCACTGTATTCCTCTTACTACCCAAACAGAAAGTCATACCTTGTAATTATAAATAAATATATAAAAAAAGATGAAACAAAAAAGTTCATCAAATAAACATATTGAAAAAGCCTGAAGTTATATACAGTGTTCCACACCCTTGGTTCCCTACCTCTGCGAAGAAGTGGGGAGATACTTCTCATATCTCACCTTGGTCATTATAATTTTGTAGCATCCAGTTTTGACTATTTTCCTTTTGTTACTTGTTCTATCATTGTTATGGCTACTGCATATATAATTTTCCTTGGTTGTTACTTGGTTTTGATGCTGTGCTCTTTTATCATTCTTGCTATCTTGAGGAGATGCCACTTCTCTAAGTCACAAGAATCTCCTCTCCCCTCCTCCTGTTTAAGTAAATTTTATTGATGCATTTCCTCTTAAAAAAATACTAGAACAATTTTCCAATATAAATCCTTCCTTGGAACAAATAAAAACAGTTAAGCAAAATTGACCACAAAAAGGCCCACATCTGACAGCTTGTGCAGCATTCTATACCTGTAGTCCCATACTTCTCTACCAAGAGGAGAGATGTACGTTTCATTATTTGTTTACTGGAATAAAGATTGGTTATGGTAATTAATCTGCTGGATTGTCTTTGAGTATTGTTTCCATTTCCATTACAGTAGTTGTTGCATATAGTATTCTTCTGGTTCTCATTTTTTCTCTCTGTATTACTTTATGCAAATATTACTGTATTTCACTGAGTTCCTCACACTCATCTTTTTCTACAAGGCAATATTATTTCTTTGCATTCATATATTTCTGTTTATTCAGCCATTCCCCAATGATGGATGCCTACTTTGTGTCCAGTTTTTTGAGACTACAAAAGGTACTGCTATGACTATTTTTACAATATGTAGAAACTTCATACTGTCATTGATATTCTTAATGTATTGATTCAATAGTAGAATCTCTGAGTCAAAGGGTATAAACAATTCATTTTTTCATGCATAATCAAAATTATTTTTCAGAATGGTAGGGCCAATTCATGGCTCTCCCAATAGTGTTTTTATCTACCCGCAGCCTTTCCAGGACAATTTCCATCTTTTGTCCACTGTGCTCCCCAGACTTCTCCACACCAGTCACCATACTGTCTAGTCCAGAATCATGCTCTGAAATATTTAACCTTTTCATGCTTTGAACTCTTGACTTTCCCTCCCTACTGTCCCTCCCTTGCACTGAAGTCCTGATTTGTGGTTGCTTCAGTCTCCACTACAACTGGGCCCAGGTTTGAGCCAGGTTTCACTTCACTTCTTGGATTTCACATGTAAGCTGCATGTATGTGTTGTCTGTCCCTATGGGATTGTAAACTCCTTCAGAGTACGCTGTCTTCCCTTTTGTGTTTGAAACCCCAGCGTGAAGAATGTTGCTTGACACGTTAAGTACTTAATAAATGCCTTTTCATCATTCATTCATTTATTGTCAATTCGATTGGCTTGAATTGAAATCTCATAATTGTTTCAATGTGCATTTCTCTTATTGGTTATTTTGGACATGTTTTCATATGTTTGTTGGTAGTTCACATTCCTTCTTGTGTAAGCTGTTCATACCCTTGGACCATTTGCCATAATCTTGGAGGCGTCAACTTTTGCCTAGTTTGGGAAATGATTACTTTCCCCGTCGTACCTTTCCCTTGATGCCCCTGAGTCCTACTCAGCGGCTCCCTTGGCTGTCTCCAGTTAAGCTACATTGCTTTGCTGAGAATGTGCCAATAAAAGAGATTATAGGTCTGGAGGGGACCTTAGAGGTTACGGGAGGCCAGAACGCTGGACCTAGAGGCGGGGAGACCTGAATTCAAGTCTCATCTCAGACATTTTCTGGTTGTGCGATCCTCGGCAAGTCACTTACTTTCCGTCTGTCTCAGTTTCCTCATCTGTACGATGTAGATAGTAATGGCACTGACCTCCCAGAGTTGGGAGGAACAGATGCCTGAGCACGGTGCCTGGTCCATGGTAGGTGTTTGTCGTTGAGTTATTTTCAGTCACGTCTGACTCTTTGTGACTCCGTTTGAGTTTTTCTTGACAAAGATACTGGAGTGCTTTGCCATTTCCGTCTCCAGATAGTAGATGCTTATAAATGCTTATTTCCTTCCTTACTAGTCCAAGCTCCTCTTCCGACAAATGAAGAAACTGAGGATCATAGAGATTAAGTGGGGTTTACACAGCTGGTAACAGAATTGGAGTTTAAATCCAGGTGCTTTGTCTGCAAAACAGTCCATTTTTCACTGGGATTCTGCCATCATCAGACTGGTTCTATGAAAGTCTTTGAAGCACCAGCAAAAGACCCCAGAACCAAGACTAATAGCATATAGGGCTTATGCTCCAACTATGAAGTAAGTATTCATATATGAATATTTAATATATTAAAAGTAGAATATGTCACACAACATATTCATGTAATGAACAAATATAATACTACTAATATGATTACAGAGATATAATATTGGTTGTTTGTTGTCCTTCATTCTTGAAGGGGACCAAAATGACATCACCACAATAAAGTGAAGTTTCAGTTTGCGTGACTGTGGCTGATCAGACCAGTATGAGTTTCGAATGCTCTACTACAGTTTGGACTGAGATAGTCCGTGTGAATATTTGGGGTGGATACTTCAAATTTGCTCATCCTACCTTTACTTTGTGCTATCTCAATTCTGCTTTGCTCATAGAGCACAGCACCCTTTCTGATGTGGGCACTGTGCCAGTGTCTCCCATGTTGTACAGTCAGATACAATGCTCTTGAGAGAGACCTTGAGAATGTTCTTGTATCGCTTATCCTGACCACCATGTGATCGCCTGTCCCATGTGAGTTCTCCACAATATAGTCTTTTTAGCAAGTATATATTTTGCATTTGAACAACATGGCCGACCCATGTTGCACTCGCTGAAGCGTAGTCTGAATGCTTGGTAGTTCAGCTCAAGCAAGGACTTCAGTGTTTGGTACCTTATCCTGCCAGGTGATCCTCAGAATCTTCCTAAGACAGTTCAAATGGAAGTGCTTCAGTTTCCTGGCATGGCGCTGGTAGACTGTCCATGCTTCACAAGCATACAACAATGAGGTCAGCACATGGCTCTGTAGACCTTCAATTTGGTAGTCAGTCTAATACCTCTTCTCTCCCAAACTTTTCTTCAGAGCCTCCCAAACACTGAGCTAGCTCTGGAAATGTGTGCATCAACCTCATTGTCAATGTGTACATTCCTGGAAAGTACACTACCAACATAGGCGAACTCATCCACAGCATTCAAAACTTCTCCATTTGTTGTAACTGATGGTTTCATGTATGGATGATGTGGTGGTGGCTGATGGAGACCTGTGTTTTCTTGGTGTTAATTATTAGACCAAAATTAGCACAGGCAGCAGAGAATTGATCCATACTTGGTTGCACCTCAGCTTCAGAGGCTGCATTGAGTGCACAGTCATCTGTAAACAGAAAATCATGCACCAACACTCCCTCCACTTTGGTGTTGGCTTACAATATATTCATATATTAACAGTAGAAGATAATCATATATTAAATATTTATAAAATATAAATATAAAATATAGCATACATCCATATGTTAGAAACAGAATCCCACTGAGCAAATGAAGGGAATATTTTGTTCATCTTCCTCAATTATCTGATAGACCTGAACAAAGCTCCCCCCAGCAAACCAAACCAAATCAAACCAAAACATTGATTGTCCTTCAGGCTGTCAAATATCTTGAGCTTGAGGCATGACTGATCTATCTTAATCCGTATTAGTTTTCTTATTCAAAGTCTGATAATTCACATACATTTGGATTCTTTTTTCTGGTTTTCTTCTGTATCATAGCTATAGGCAAGGCATTCAAACTATGAGACTCCATGATAATCTTGCTGCCTAGTAGCTTTTCAGGTGATTCCTGAGGTCATTCATTTCAGAACAATTTTTAAAAACCGGAAATGTTTTATTGATATTTTGCTAATGCCTTTTGCCTTTATACTATAGTCATTTCGAATCCCAATCCCTTTCTTTTTAAATCTTCTTTTATGAAAAAGAAAATAATTAAGCAAAAACATCTGATAAAAAGACTGCATCCAGCAAAATATACATTACTCTATCCTAGTAGCCTCCCTCATTTTTCTGCCCTGGGTGGGGGAAGTATATTTCATTCTCTTTTCACTGAGATATTCCTTGATTTTTCTTTTAAAAATGTTTTCTTGATATTTTCTTTCTTATATCACCATAGTTCTCATTTATCTCTCCCTGTCTCCTTCCCTGAGACCCAAACCATATGACAATATTTTTTCAAAAAGGAAAAAGAAATTGGCACAACTAATTAATACATTGAATAAGTTTTAAAACATGTATAATGTTTAGTAACACATACATCTTTCATCTCTAAAAAGGTGTAGGTTGGAGGTGTTTCCTCATATCTCTTCATTTAAGTCCAACTTGATTACGATAATTTTGTTACATTTCCTTGTGTTTTTTTTTGGTGTGTTTCTTTTATTTACATTATTGTGGTATATACTGTTTTCTTACTTCATTTTGAATCAGTTCATAGAGATTTTTATACTCCACTCATCACAGGCATTATTTCTTACAGCACAATAGTATTTCATTATATTCATGTAACACAATTAGTTTAGCCATTCCCCAACTGAGGGGCATTACTTTGTTTCCAATTCTTAGACCATCACAGAAAGTGTAGTTATGAATATTTTGGAGAACATGGGGACTTTTCCGTGGCTTTCTTGGGGTATAAACCTACTAATGGAATCATTTTTAAAGGGTATGGACATTGTCATTTTATTTGCAGAACTCCAAAATGCTTTCTAAAATGGCTGTAGTACTTTACAGTTGCACCAACAATGTATTAGTTCATCTATCTTTCCACAACACTCCTAACATTGACTGTTGTTATTTTTTGGTCATTTTTGGCATTTTGCAGGATGTCAGGTAAAATTTCAGGGTTCTTTTGATTTGCATTTCTCTTATTATTAGTGATTCAGAGCATTTTTCATATGGTTGTGAATGCCTTGCAGTTCTTTTGGGAACTGTTTTTTCATTATTCCCTGATTATTCAATTTCTTTTCATTATCTTTCCATTGACATTTTCTGGTCAATGTGAAGATATTTCTACATTTTGTGGCTCTCCCTCTACATCAGTTCAAATAGATCCTCCCATGATTCTCTGAATCCTTCAGATTCCTTAAGAAAGGGCCATTTTCACTTAGGGAATGACTAAACAAGTTGTGAAGGTGATGGAATAATTTTGTACTGTCAGAAATGAGGAAGGGGATACTTTCAGAAAAATCTGAGAAAACTTGTATGAATTGATGCATAATGAAGTAAACATAATCAGAAGATCAATTTATACAATAGTAGCCATATCATAAAGATAAACAATTTTGAAAGACTCAGAAACTAAGATCAACACAATGACCAAGTGCAATTTCAAAGGACTCATGATGAAACATGCTTTCCACCTCCAAGTAGAGAGCTGATGAACCTAGCACCAAATGAAGAATATTTCTCTCTCTCTCTCTCTGTCTCTCTCTCTCTCTCTCTCTTTCTCTCTCTCTCTCCCTTCTTCTTCCCTCCCTCCTTCCTTCCTTCCTTCCTTCCTTCCTTCCTTCCTTCCTTCCTTCCTTCCTTCCTTCCTTCCTTCCTTCCTTCCTTCCTTCCTTCCTTCCTTCCTTCTTCCTTTCTTTCTCTCTTTCATTTTTATTTGACATGACTATTATGGGAATTTTCTTTGCTTGACTATACACATTTTAATGAAGTTTGCTTTTTAATGCCTTCTCAATAAATGGGGTAGAAGGAAGTGAGGGAGAGAGAGGTCAGAACTTAAAATAAAATAAAATTGGATTTAAAAACACAAAGAAAGGTACAAGATCCTTCTCTCAAGGAGTTCACAGTTTAATGGGGGAGAAGATATGCAAACAACTATGTACAGATGGGTCATATATAGGATAAATTGGAAATAGAGGGAAACAGAAGGAAGGCATTAGAATTAAAATTGAAGGATTGGGAAAGGCTTCCTTTGGAAGGTGAGATTTCATCTGGGACTTGAAGAAAATCAGAAAGCAGGGACAAGAGTCTATGCCACTTAGCAAAGCGGACACAAAGTCTTATGAAGGATACAGTTTAAAGAGAATATTGGGTCCATGCAAGTACACTACTTCCTACATTTATATAGTTGTATCCTTGGAATAGAATGTAAGCTCTTTGATAACAAGAATGACTTTGTTTTTGTCTTTGCATCTCCAATGCCCAACACGTGCCATGCACAGAGATGACCCTTAAAAAGTGGAGAAATGAATTGAATGAAATGGGACACTGTCTTTGTCCTCATGGAGCTCATGGTCTAGTGAAGTGATCAGATGGAAATACAGATAATTATGACATAAAATATTAATACAAATGGATATATTATATTACTATAAGTGAAACAAAATATTAATATAAATAATAAACACTACAAATTTGTAACAATAAACTGCTGTAAGTTCTTCAGAGAGAAGAAAGTAGCTACAAGTGAGGGTGGTGAAATCAGGAAGACTTACAGGAGGTGGCATGAGTTAAGAGAGAAAAATTCAATAGATGACTAAAGGGAAGGAGGACATTTCAAGCATTAGGAACAGCATATGAAAAAGTGAGAGGGCACAGAGCAGTCTAGTTTATATGAAGCACAGATTTTGCAAGGAGGGTTAACATCAGATAAAGCTGGAGAAATAAGTTGGTACCAGATTGGGGAGGCGCTTAAATGCCAGGCAAATGATCTAATGAGGATTTTAGAGCAGAGGAACGAAAGCACCAGATTCGTGCCTAACAAAGATTAGTCTGGCTGTTGCATAAAACATACAAGAAGGAGGAAATGGAGGTGGGAACATGATTTCAGAAGCTATGGCAATAGTCCAGGCAGCTGATAGAGATTATGCGTATTAGGGTGATTTGAATGAGGAGGAGGAGAGTGTGTTTACAAGAAGTGTGGAGACAGAATCAACAGGACTTGACGTAGACAACTTTTTCATGAAATTTAACATGAAAGGGAGGAGAAAGATGAGATAATGGATAGATGGGTCAAAAGCAGTGGTATACTGGTAAATGTTTAACAACTAGCTCTCCAAAATGCATGAGGTTTTTAATTTTTATTTTGGTTTCACTTAATAGTATTTAATTTTTTCTAATTACGTGTAAATATAGTTTTCAACATTGATTTTTGTAAGATTTTGAGTTCCAAATTTTTCTCCCTCCCTCCTTCCACTCCCTCCTCCCCAAGACGGCAAGCAATCTGATATAGATTATAAATGTGCAATCATGTTAAACATATTTCCACATTAGTTATGTTGTGAAAGAAGAACCAGAACAAAAGGGAAAAAACATGAGAAACAAAAAAAGTGAAAATAGTATGCTTCAATTTGCTTTTAGACTCCATAGTTCTTTCTCTGGATGTGGATAGCATTTCCTGTTATGAGTCTTTTGGAATAGTCTTGAATCATTGCATTGCTGAGAAGAGCTAATTTTTATCATAATTGGTCATCACACAATGTTGCTGTTATTGTATGCAATGTTCTCCTGGCTCTGCTCACTTCAGTTAGCATCAGTTCACATAAATCTTTCCAGGTTTTTCTGAAATCTGCCTGTTCACCATTTCTTTTTTTTTTAATTTTTAAATTAATTTTATTTATTTTCAGTGTTCTTCAATCACTATCATATAACTTAGATTTTTCCTCCTTCCTCCCCAAGACAGCATACAATTTTATATAGGTTCCACACATACATTTCTATTAAATACATTTTCACTATAGTCATGCTGTGTAGAAGAATGAAAATGAATGGGAGAAATCATAAAACAAACTACAACGTAATACAAAAGAAAATGATCTGCTACATTCTGTGATTGAATGCCATAGTTCTTTCTCTGGATGTGGAAGGCATTTTGCCTTAAGGGACCATTGAGAATTTTTTTGAGTCCTTGCATTGCAATGAAGTACTAAGTTTACCAGAAAAAATCCTTGCACACTGTGGTTGTTGCTGTGTACAAAATTCTCCTGGTTCTGTTCCTTTTGCTCGGTATCAATTCATATAAGTCTTTCCAGGCTTCTTTAAAGTCTTTCTGTTCATCATTTCTTATAGCACAATAGTATTCCATTACATTCATATACCACAATTTATTTGGCCATCCCTCAATTGATGGGCATCGCCTAGATTCCCAGTTTTTGGCCACCACATAGAGTGCTGCTATAAATATTCTTGTACATGTGGGACCCTTTTCCATTTTTATGATCTCTTGGGGATATCACCATTTCTTATAGAATAGTATTCCACAACTTGTTCAGCCATTCTCCTGTTGACGGAGTGCAGGAGTTTTAAGTTTAATTTGCATTAGCATTTTCTCCATCTCATTCTTAAGACCAGACAACCAACAAAAGAAGAAATTAAGCCCTGATTTGTAATGTTTACTGACTTCCAAGGTATTAACACTTACATTGAAAATTCAACCATTGACTTTTGGGATCTGGCTCCAGCATACCCCTAGCTAGAAGAATCCAGGCAAGACTCCTTAGGATCGAGAAGACCTGATCATGTTTGTAGACATGATGGGAAGGAGCTATTAGAGAGGGAATGAATGAAGATACATATACTAACCAGCATACCATCAAGGATTGGGCTGGTTGCCTTGGGAGGTAGCCTGTATTGCTAAAGCCCTAGAAATTGTATTTCTTTCCAGCTTGGAAAGATACAAAACTATCATGGGATTGGAACTGAAGGGTGAAGTTTTCCGTTACACTGACAATTTGAAAAAAAAAAAAAAACCAACCTCAAGGAGAGACTAGTGACAGGAATAGCTGGTAGCATATGGACAACATTTTCCAAATTTACTGATTCTAAACCCTATGGAGGTTGGAGCCTTTTTCCTTCCTTTCTGTCTTGTTAAAAGAATTCATCAAAGAGTAATTGAATTATGGCTATTCAGTAGAAACAACTGGAACAATAGTGAATTTATAGCACCCTGTTTCTCCTTTGTTTTAATTTCTGTATACAGTGGATGACATGTTTCTCTGTTGTTTTAAATTTTGTTGTTCAGTTCCTAGCCAAATCTTTGTGACCTCATTTTGGGTTTTCTTGGCAAAGATACTGGAGTGTTTTGCCCTTTCATTGTTCAGCTCATTTTACAAATAGGAAAACTGAGACAAACACAGTTAAATGACTTGCCCAGGATCATACAGCTAGTATCTAAAGTCAGATTTGAACTTATGAAGATGAGTCTTCTCCTGATCCAGGCCTGGCACTCAGATGCCCTGTTTTAAATTCAACACACCGGTTATTTATTTATTTATTTATTTATTTAAGTCTTTAATATAAATTTATTTATTTAACTTTTTACATTCATTTTCACAAAATTTTAAGTTCCAAATTTTCTCCCCATTTGTCCCTTCCCTCCACCCCAATACACTGAGCATTCTAATTTCCCCTATCACCAATCTGCCCTCTCTTCTATCATCCCTGCCTTCCCTTGTCCCCATCTTCTCTTTTGCCCTGTAGGGCCAGATAACTTTCTATTCCCCATTACTTGTATTTCTTATTTCCTAGTACCAAGAAAAATATTCGACAGTTGTTCCTAAAACTTTGAGTTCCAACTTCTCCCTTTCCCTCCCTCCCCACCCATTCCCTTTGGGAAGGCAGGCAATTCAATATAGGCCATATCTGTGTAACTTTGCAAATGACTTCAATAATAGTCATGTTGTGTAAGACTAACTATATTTCCCTCCATCCTATCCTGCCCCCCATTGTTTCTATTCTCTCTTTTGATCTTGTCCCTCCCTGAGTGTTGACTTCAAATTGCTCCCTCCTCCCATTGCCCTCCCTTCCATCATCGCCCCCACCCTGTTTATCTCCTTCTCCCCCAGTTTCCTATATTGTAAGATAGGTTTTCATACCAAAATGAGTATGCATTTTACTCCTTCCTTTAGTCGAATGTGATGAGGGTAAACTTCATATTTTTCTCTCAGTTCTCCTATTTTTCCCTCCACTAAAAAGTCTCCTGCTTGCCTCCTCTATGAGAGACAATTTACCCCATTCCATTTCACCCTCTCTCCTCCAAATACATTTCTCTCTCACCGTTTACCTTAATTTTTTTAAGATATGATTCCATCCTATTCAATTCACTCTGTGCTCTCTGTCTCTGTATGTGCATGCATGTGTGTATGTGTGTGCGTGTGCACTCATGTACATGTGTCTGTGCATGTGTGTGCATGTATGTGTGTGTGTGTGGTCCCACCAACTATCCAGATACTGAAACGTTTTAAGAGTTACAAATATTGTCTTTCCATGTAGGAATGTAAACAGTTCACCTTTGGTAAGTCCCTTATGACTTCTCTTTGCTGTTTACTATTTCATGCTTCTTCTCATTCTTGTGTTTGAAAGTCAAATTTTCTTTTCAGCTCTGGTCTTTTCATCAAGAATGCTTGAAAGTCCTCTGTTTCATTGAAAGACCATATTTTCCCCTGAAGTATTATACTCAGTTTTGCTGGGTAAGTGATTCTTGGTTTTAGTCCTAGTTCCTTTGACTTCTGGAATATCCTATTCCATGCCCTTCAATCCCTTAATGTAGAAGCTGCTAGATCTTGTGTTATCCTGATTGTATTTCCACAATACTGGAATTGTTTCTTTCTAGCTGCTTGCAAGATTTTCTCCTTGACCTGGGAATTCTGGAATTTGGCCACAATGTTCCTAGGAGTTTCTCTTTTTGGATCTCTTTCAGGCGGTGATCGATGGATTCCTTCAATACTTATTTTGCCCTCTGGTTCTAGAATATCAGGGCAGTTTTCCTTGATAATTTCATGAAAGATGATGTCTAGACTCTTTTTTTGATCATGGCTTTCAGGCAGTCCCATAATTTTTAAATTATCTCTCCTGGATCTATTTTCCAGGTCAGTTGTTTTTCCAACGAGATATTTCACATACTCTTCCATTTTTTCATTCTTTTGGTTTTGTTCTGTGATTTCTTGGTTTCTCAGAAAGTCATTAGCCTCCATCTGTTCTATTCTAATTTTGAGAGAACTATTTACTTCAGTGAGCTTTTGAACCTCTTTTTCCATTTGGCTAATTCTGCTTTTGAAAGCATTCTTCTCCTCATTGGCTTTTTGAACCTCCTTTGCCAATTGAGTGAGCTTATTTTTCAAGGTGTTATTTTCTTCAGCATTTTTTTTGGGTTTCCTTTAGTAAAGTATTGGCCCGTTTTTCATGCTTTTCTTGCATGCCTCTCATTTCTCTTCCCAGTTTTTCCTCCACCTGTCTAACTTGATTTTCAAAATCCTTTTTGAGCTCTTCCATGGCCTTAGCCCATTCTATTTTGGATGTTTGGGATACAGAGGCCTTGACTTTTATGTCTTTACCTGATGGTAAGCATTGTTTTTTCTCATCAGAAAGGAAAGGAGGAAACATCTGTTCACCAAGGAAGTAACCTGCTATGGTCTTATTTTTTTTCCCTTTTCTGGGCATTTTCCCAACCAGTTACTTGACTTCTGAGATTCTTCTCCACGCGCCCCCCCCCCACCTTCAGATTTGCCCAGCTAGTGCTTGGGATCTGAGATTCAAATGCTGCTCCACAGCCTCAGGGCTTTTAGCGGTGGGCGTGGCTGCTATTCAGGGTAAGATTAAATTCAAGTTCTCAGGTGGGGGCAGGGACACCTCCCAGGGCTCAATTCCCTCAGGGGGTTTATGTGGAGAACTTCAGTAATGGATCTGAACTCCTGCCTGCTTTGAGAACCCCTGTCCGCAGCTTTCCCAGCTGCTGCCTCCCGAGGGGACTGAGTTATGGAGACACCCCGCTCCTCTCTTGGCCAGCCCAGAAGTCTCTCTCACTGACCTGTAGCGCTTGTGGGTTGAGGGACCTTCGCGGCCACCAGAGATTCCGTCCCTGAAGCCTGCTCGGATTTGCTCCTCTTGGTGCCACACGGCCAGAGCAGGGCTGGGCTCTGCTCCAAGTCTGGTGCGCAATAGACCTTTGATGTCAGTTTTTCAGGGCTCTCTGGAACAGAAATCTCCTCCCCTCCATTGTTGTGTGGCTTCCACTGTTCCAGAATTTGTTGGGAGTTCCTCTTTACAGGTAATTTATGGGCTGTGGGTTCGGAGCTAGCATATGTGAATATTTCTACTCTACCATCTTGGCTCCTCCTCTCGAGGTTATTTATATTTTTAGAAAATGTTTACTAGGTAAAGCTAAGGTAATAATAATTTCACTGGTATTTGATTTTTTTTTTTGACCATAGAGAGTATAATGAGGAAGAGGAGAAAGAACGTATAGAAATCTGTGGAAAACTGATTAAACTAAGTTCTTCTGCCAGGGAGGCCATCTTCTCAGCTTGACAATCAACAAGTGCCTTGAGTCTCAGAGCATTTTTTTGAACACCACTTACAATATGTATTTTTATGCTATCTAGTGAATCCCATATACACTCTGAGTATCTACATTCCAACTCTTACTTTCACAGATGGGTCTGCTCTCTGAACAAGATTAGCTACGTCTCTCCCTCAGGGTTCTAATGGTAACCCTCAAGGTATGGGAATGTCTTTTTTTCTAATTTGATTGTCTTGAGCCTGCATTCTAGTTCTTTCACTGGTAATTAGCATCCCAGTTTCAATTAACCAATGGACTTCAGTTGGCTTTTATAAAGGGTTGTTGACAGTAAAGATATAGCTGAAGAAGAGAAGTTACAAAGCATTTCCCCACAAGACCTTGGGGTACACTATCTTTTATACCATCACAGTTCCTGGGGAGAGTGGGCTCAAACTGAAAGCACCTTCTACATAACATTTGCTTCTCCTAATTCTCTTCTGAATTTGGCATCACTGGTAGATGAATTGTTGCTTCCTCTTGACTGCCTTCAGTAGATGGTGGTTTAATACAGAGGTTCCAAAACTCATTTGACCTACTACCTCCTTTTCAAAAAAAAAATTACTCAGTGATCTCTCTGGAAATCTACTTTCTGTGACCCTGTATGTTTTCTTTTTTGAAATTTCTATCATTTTAAAAAAAAGAAATTTTAAAAAAATGACACACAAACTGAAAACAAATTAATAACAAAAAAGAAAAAATGATGCATCTTAAATTTAAAAATTTATTGTAAATTTATAATTTTCTCCTGCATTAAAATTCTGATGATGCAATATTGCATTATGCAACCATATAGTATCATATTGTAAACAAGTCTTTACATGCACACATTCCTGCACATGCATGCTGGGCTTCTTGATAATGCCCAACACACTATCTTGGCAGTACTTGCTTGTTAAGATCTGTCAGTGGACTTGACCATTGACTGGTTCTAACTTGCCTTTTTTGTGTTTAGTCGGCAAATAATGTAATCACTATGACTTTAACTCTGTTACACAAAAGATGAAGCATGTACAAACATTTTTCAAAATTTTCTTCTCTTTTCTTTCTTTATGCTTCTACTGCCCCTTTATTTTTATTCAATGCCCCCCAATTGCACCTGAAGTTACTACCATCTCCTATTATTTCAACACTCCTCCCTCCAACCCCAGGAATGGTATCACCTACTTTGGGAACCTATGGTTTTAAAGGACACTCAAGCCTTGCCATTTGGCTACCTGAAACTCCTAGGGTGGATTCCACCTCCTGAACTTCAAGTGGCTCAGTGTCCAGACCTTGAAAGCACATAAGGTGAGAGTCATCTCTAATTCTTCTTCACCTGAAAACAGAAGAGATGAAACAGTCAGAAGCAACACTAGGACCATGTGTTTATGGGAACCACAAGTTATAAGCCTGGGTGAGGAGATAAAGGATGGAGATCTCTCTCCACTCAAAGAGTTACAGCATTCCTTGACTCCACACTCCAATAAAGCTAGGCAGGAAATAGAAAGAGACAGAGATATGTTTTGGATGTGTTTTAATCCCTTTTGAATGCATCCCAGTTCTGTCATGGTATATGTTTTACAATCCATATCTTTACCTTATGGTTACCAAACAGGAGCTACCTCATAGATTACAGAGTATCTATGCATGCTCCAAATCAGAGAGAGGGTCCTTTTCATTAGGGGCTCCAAGGCCTCTTCCACATGGCCTGGCAGGAGGCAGGACATGGTGAACAGGCTGAGGATGGGGCCCCCGTTGCCTAGGCCCCATTGCACCAGCTTGGCAGAAGAAAGAATCCACATAGACCTGGGACCTTTGCCTTAGGCTAGAAGTTCTCAAAGGGTGCTTCTCACACACTGCAAGGCCTTTTTAGAGGAGGTCTGGATGGCCACAATCATTTTCATAATTATGCTTAGCTATTATTTGCCTATTAAATATTCCTCCATTTTCCAACTGCATATCTGTGTAAGGTCAGATTTTCTTCACATACTTCAACTAAAATAACAAACTAAAACTCTTGTGAGTTAATCTCATTATTTCCAAATAGATAAGTCACTTTTCATTGAGTTTTTCTCCACCTCCCTTGAGGTAAGGGGGTTGGAAAACTCAGGAGAAGGCTGCCCTAGTGAGTGGAGATAGGCATGGTCAGGGAAAAGCAATTGTACCCACTTTGCCTGAAGGGAGTAGGTTGAGAGATGCTCTTTATCTGAACTTCCATCCTCCATGACATGAACTAGGCATTGAAGAAAACAGAGGTGATAATTACTGGAGCTAGGATAGGAAACCATGGGACCAAGAGTGTAGGTAATGGAAATTTCTCATTTTCTATGACTACAAGAATAGGGGAGAGAATGAATGGTCATATTGAAAAGATTTGAGGAATGGAGGAAGGAATTGAGAATGTTCATATCAGAAGGCTTTCCTCTTCTTCATGGAGTAAGAAGCTAGATTATTTGCTCTAAGTGTGGGGTTTCAGATGGCTTTGGGAAAATTTGGAGAGAAGAGATTTGGATCAAATGAAAGGTAAATGAGTTAGGGAGTTAAAGTCAGAGTAGGAGAATTGTCAAGAGCCCAGAAGAGTTTATATACCATAAATGTAAATTTTTTGAGCCTGGATAAATCACTTAATTTCTCAGTTATCATGATCCTCATTTTGCAGATGAAGAAACTGAGGCATAGAGCAGTGGAATGACATACCCAGGATTACATATGTAGTAAGCTGAAGAGCTGGGATTTCAATCCAGTTTCTTTTACTCTAAATACAATGTTCTTTTCTTTGCATGTCCCTTGATTTTTCTATTTTTGGTGTGTGTGTGTAATCTCAATACCATCCATTCCTTAGGAAGGATGGGCAAAGTCTTGCTGGTAATAAAAGAGACAAAATGAAAAACCATTCCTGCCTTCAAGGAGGGGATTCTCCTGGGGATTTTCTCCTGGGGATTTTCTCCTGCCAAAACTATGGGCACTAAGATGGAGAGGGATGTCTGAAAGATCCACTGTGTGATGCTACCCTGGGGAAGACAAAGAAAATAGTGGTGGTGGTGGTGATTCTAAATTATATACACAGCATCTCTGTTACCCTCAAAGAAGTTCCATTGTCCATAGATATACTGTCTGCAAATGTCATCCCTCTGACCCAAAGCTTAATTCCCTATTTTTCTCAAGGTCGATTTGCAATATTTTACTGCCTTCTAGTGGACAAATCAGATCCTGACCACAAAGTTGGCCATTGAGTTTGATCTGAGTGTTGGTTCCCAAGCTTTGCAGTCCAAGGAGCTTTTGGGCTGTCAGGAGGTATTGCAATGGGTGCAATCCATATGCACTCAAAAAAGTTATTGTCATTTTAGCTCCAACATATTATTCATTGTGAATAACTGGCTTTGTGTTTGTGGTTTTATGTGATTATTATTTCATTTGTGCCCAAATGGAAAAGTCCTTTTTTTCTTCTGGACTTACTTTTGGTCCCTCCTGGGATGTTTACTCTCTGAGTTTCTGTGAGTTGTTTATTCCCAGATTTTGTGAGGGGTCAAATTTGCTTTCTCACCGATCACACATAAATACACTCCAATGCTTTATTGAACTCACAGAAACTTTTAGGTTGTTCTGTGTTTTCTTTTTCAACAAATGCTAATAATTCAATTCTCTCTAATAAGTGCTCTGAGAAAATTTTTGTTCATAAAATGGATACTTGAAAAGGTTATGAATCCTTGATCTAGGATCAGAGGCTGTAGGGCTGAGGGAGATCTTGTCTCTAGTTCAATCTCTTCACATTCCAGAGGAGGAAACTGAGGAGATGGTTTCTGCCTTTGGTTTACCCAAGATCACACAAGTGTCAGAGGTGGACTAGAACGCAGGTCTTTGGTTCTAAATATCAGGCTCTTTCCACCCCAGTTTCCCTGTTAAGAAACCACATTATAAGCATGAAAAGAAGCACGTCTTTGGAGGCATCTGGGTGATGTCATGGATATGGTGCTGGGCCTGGAGTTAGGAAGATGGGAGTTAAAGTCCAGCCTCAGGCACTTGCTTCCTGTGTGATCCTGGGCAAATGACTTGGCCTCTATCTGCCTCAGCTGCTCAACTTTAAAATGGGCACCAAAGCAGTACCTACTTCGCAGGGCTGTTGTGAGGCTCAAATGAGATAATATTTGTAAAGTGGGGTAATGTGAAGGGAATTTGAAGATCTTCCCTGCCCCTTAATAGGCCCATGTGATGTGCTCTCAGCTTTGACTCAGCCCACAAACTGAATCACATGAAGCCCATGGTGGGAAGAGCTTGCCAAATGGGTGGAGCAGGAAGGATGGAACAGGAAGAGAGAGTGAGGTGCAGCTGAGAGAATGTGAGACAGAGCTGAGGGAGAGAGCTAGTGTGAGTGAGAGAGGGAGTGGTTTTATCTAAGGGAGCTTATTTGTGGGGGCCTGAAAGAGGGAAGGCTTGGGGATGGCTGTGCTCCTTGCATTGATAATGTGTGTAGGTATCTTTGTTACTATGATGTATTTGGCTTTGTGGCGTTTGAATAAGTGTCTCATTTTCATCTTTTAGGAAGAAATTTACCCTGAAAATATGTATGCATATCCATAGCGGCTGCTGTAGGTATCACGTTGGTGTTACACGTGCTTAGCACAGTACCTGGCACACAGTAGGTGTTTTATATAAGTGTTTATTCTCTCTATATATCTGGGACCTTAAGGCTGGGGAAATCCAATAGAAATGAGGCAGTGGGTCTAAAGAAGAATATAGTGCTGAGTACATTAAAGTCAGAGGATTTAGGTTCAAATCCTGGTACTACATTTTAAATTGCTGCCTTGGGTGACCTTGTAGTAGTCATTTCCCCTATAGAATCCTCATTTTTTCCTCTGAAAAGTGAGGAGAACAAAACTGAATGATTTTCAAAAGACCTCTCCAGCTCTAAGTCCCATTTATTTATGACCTTTTGAAGAGGTATATATGTCCAGGTTCTACCTTCTCAGTCTCTGGGAGCATTAACCCAAAGTGACATGTTCCTATGGTAAAGGGTCAAGAACCTAACACAAAAGGGTGCTGGGCAGGGAGTAGTGTTCTTGCTAGGCCAGCATCTGGGGATGGCTCACTGTAGGGGATAAACTGAGAAACCATGAGTTGATTGATATGGAGGACAAAGGTTGGTTAGACCAGAACTTGGCTTTGTTGATGTAGTTGTTGAGTTGTGTCTTACTCTTTGTGACCCTATTGGAGTCTTCCTGGTAAAGATGCTGGAGTGGTTTGCCATTTCATTCTTCATCTCATCTTACAGATGAGGGAACTGAGGCAAATAGGGCTAAGTGACTTGCCTAGAGTCACACAGCTAGTAAGTGTCTGAGGTCAGATTTGAACTCAGGAAAATGAGTCTTCCTGACTCCAAGCCTACGCTCTATCCACTGGGCTACCTAGATGCCCTGGAACTTGACTCCTCCTCCCAAAAAAGGAGTAGCTACTTCTCCCAGACCATGCATCTGCCCTCCCACTGGGAGAGCTCAGGCAAAACATTTCATTTGGTCATTGCTCTGTCTGCCTCTTCCTCTTCACTATGGAGGCTGCTTGTGGCCCCATTTCAAATGTGATCTGGTTACAGCAAGCAATGAGCTCACCCTTTTAGTGAACTTGAGATCCATATGGATTCCTTTCCCTGTCATTTTAAGTAGTTTACTAATTCAAGTTATTAATAAAAATCATCCCCATTAGATACTCATACTCAAGTTGCTCATCATCTCCCCAATTAAAGAAATCTTCATCATTTGGTCATAGATGTCTATCTCCACCATGTTTCAATTCTATATATTCAAGCAAGCCCCTATTAACCCCTTAATTACACTCTTTGTACACAATTAAAGGCATAAGCAATTAAGAAGTATGTAACTTATTATTATATAATATATTATTATATTACATATAATATATTATATATAATATATTATTATATATAATATAATTAAATAATATAATAATATATTATAAATAATTAAGAAAATGTAACAAGTAATCAAAATAATTAATATGATCTTATCTTTATTTTGAGAAAGCTGGCTATAAAATGCTATTAAAAACAGCAAGAAAATAGCTTTAAAAGGAACAAAGCATTTATGATTTAGCTTCTGTCCTTTCAAATGGAAAGGGAGAGAGGAGAAAGAGAAAGAAAAAATCCCCAAACCTTTCCATAGCTCTCTTCATTTCCTAAAAGGCCAATCACACCCATCAAGTTCCAGCAAATAAAGACACATCCTAGGTAGGAAGGGGAACAGTACTAAGAGCCTTGGAAAAGATTGCCAGATTTAGAGTTGGAAAACTTGTGTTCAAATGCTACCTCAGACATGAACCAGTTTCATGATTTAGGGCAAGGACTTAACCTTTCTGGTCCTCTAATCAGTCAGCTATTAAACATTTATTTTTGTTGTTTCAGTTGATTCTGACTCTTTCTGATCCCATTTAGGGTTTTCTTGATAAAAGTACTGGAGAAGTTTACCATTTCCTTCTGGAACTCATTTTACAAATGAGGAAAATGAAGAAACAGGGTGAAGTGAATTGCCCAGGGTCACATAGCTAGGAAGTGTCTGAGGCAAGATTTGAACTCAAGAAGATGAGTCTTCCTGATTTCAAACTTGGCACTCTATGCACTATGGTGTCACCTAGATGCCCTTACATTTATTTTCTCTCTCTCTCTTTTTTAATCAATCAATTAATTAATTATTTTTTAGTTTTCAACAATCATTTCTATAGGTTCCAAATTTTTCCTCCTCCCTCCCCAAGATGGCATACAATCTTTATGGGTTCTACACATATATTTCTATTAAACATATTTTCACATTAGTCATAGAGGAATTATAACAAGTGGGAGAAACCATGAGAAAGAAAAAAAACAACAAAACAAAACAAAAAAAAGAAATAATCTGCTTCACTTTGCATTCTGACTCCATGTTTCTTTCTCTGGATGTGGATAGCATTTTCCATCATGAGTCCTTTGGACTTATTTTAGGTCCTTGCATTGCTGAGAAGTTGCCCTTATATTTATTAAGCATCCACTAGGTAGGTACCAGGTACTATCCAACATGCAGGGGATATAAAAAAAGGCAAGAGAGTCCTTTCCTTCAAGGAACTCATGATCTAATGGAGAAAACAACAAGCAAACAAATATATACAAACAATCTCTAGCAAGATAAATCATCAATGAAGGGAAGACAAGAGAGGAATTGGGAAAGATTTCTTGTAGAATGTAGGATTTTAGCTGGCACTTGAAGGAGGCCTGGAGACAGAGATGAGGAGGGAGAGCATTCCAATCTTTTCCCCCAAATCTTCATCTGTAAAATGAAGGGGATGCACTCTAATATTTCTTCCAGATTGAAATTTTAAGGTCCTATGATGTGGAAATTTTAGCATCTGGGGCTCAACCTGTAATTTTGTATGTGCCTATTTATTTACTTGTTTGTCCTATTAGACCGTGAGATTCCTGAGGAAGCTGTTTTTCATTTTTTTTTTTGCATTCCCAGGACTTAGCACAATGCCTAGCACATAGTAGTCACTGATAATAATTTAATATAAATTTCGGACTTTAATAAGGACCAGAGCTTGAGTTAAGAAGAGCCTGGACCTAACAGTCTCTTTGTTCTCTGAAGTAAACTCTTCCTATGTCAACAAAGCCAGATGGAGCTGACTTAGCCTTCCTCATGAGACCCTTAACCCAAGACACTATTTTGAATAATGGAACTCTTTCCATATCTTAAGAGTTTGTGGACATATATCATGTTATGACATGTTAATGGTTAACACAGATATCCTGAGTCTTAATTTCAATCGAAACTTTGTCGACTCTGTTATCTTCTCGTATTTACAACTTATGCAATTAAGAAATTCCTTTCTCATGGTCTAGTTAATCACTCATGGAGACCATAAATCTGAAGGACATAGACCACCTTGGATTGTCCTAAATAGATTTAAGTCTGGACATTCTTGTATTAGTCAGTCAGAATTTCATTCTGGCTCCATGATCATGTAATTGATAGCTTAAAGGGAATAAATTGTATGCATTTAGCTTGTTGCCTTTTTCTTAACCAAACTTTCAGGTTGACATCACTTAATAAATGCTTGTAGATTGATCGATGCTCCTCCTTGGGTGCAGCACTCCACGCACTAATGAGGGTCAAAATATGTACAGTTTTATTGACAGGTTTATAGGATCATAGATGGGAAGAGACTTTGGAGATCATCTAATTCAAACACCTTACTTTACATATGCAAAAAGGCCCGAGGAGGTTAAAAGACCTGCCCAAACTCACTTGAGTAGGAAGGAATAGAATCAAAATTTAGACCGCAGTCCCATGAGTCCAAGTTCTATGCTCCAAGTTTGTTGTTCTTTCTACTGTTAATAGAAACATACAGAACTCCCATATGAGTCCATAGAAAATATTGCTACTGTGCTGAGCATTACTCTTGATTTTAATGGACTGGTAAGGGGAAGAGGGAGCTTTTTCCATTTTTCATTAGGAACTGGTGGGGAGACACAGAGAGAGAGAGAGATGGCAGAGAAAGAGGGAGGGAGGGAGGGAGGGAGGGAGAGAGAGAGAGAGAGAGAGAGAGAGAGAGAGAGAGAGAGAGAGATGGCAGAGAAAGAAATAGAGGGGGGCTAGGGAGGAGAGAGGTGAGGAGGACAGAAAGAGAGAGGGGGAGGAAGAGAAAGAAGAAAGAAAGGGGAGAATGAAAATGCCTTTCAAGGGAAACAATTCTGATAGGGAGAGATAAATAGTGATAAGTATCATTGCTCAGTTAAAGAACTAATTTGCTTATAGAACATAGACTTTGAGCTCACTACCCAACATGCTCTTGCACTAACAGATCAGGTCTCCAGAGCTGGTCTGGCTACATCTCCTCCTTAGGGTTGGGATGTCTTTCCAATAACTCAAGTCCCCATCCAGTGTGTTCTCCCATTCTCGATGAACAATGAAGTTAATCTCTCGTTGGTATCAATTAACCAGTAAATATCAACTACCCTTTATGAAGGAATAAATATTTTAAAGGAACAAAGTACAGACATCACTGCCCATCAAGCAGGGCGTACATTCTCCCCTCTACTCATCTACTCAGTCTGTGGAGAGAATGGGTTCAAACTCGAAGTGGTGACTTCTAAACATTCCCCCCACCAAGTTTACTTCAGCAGGTGACATAACTAATGAAAGAATTGCTCCTTTGCTTGCAGGAAATGGTGTCTCAATTTCCAGGTCAATCCATTGCTGATTTGGGTCAAGCTGGTTGCTTCTCAGCCTTAGCTCCTTGCCGCTGTGGCTATCAGCGCACTCTGCTGTGGATTCAAGTTTCTGGACCTCTCGTGGTTCTTCTGACATTTTGAAGCCTACAAGATAGTAACTTGGTCTGTTTTTATCGTTGAAACTCAGTCACCTGAGATTAGAAAAGAATAAACATACCAGACATAGAAACAAGAGCACCATTCATCCATAAATGTCTATATGGTGGCCTTGTTGGGAAGATAAAAACAACCACAGTCCTGTTTGCTACTGCTGCTACCACATCTCTGGAGTTGCTAGGGGAAAGAGAAAGATTTCATTTGTTTGAATCTTATGTGTGCATTATCATTTCCATTTCAGTAGTCAATTTAAAAAGATGTTCATTCTGCAAATTAAAACAACTGAGGCACCACCTCACACCTATCAGACTAATAATATGACCAAAAAGAAAATTGATAAATGTTGGAGAAGCTGTGGGAAAATTGAGACACTAATGCACTGTTGGTGGAGTTGTGAACTGATTCAATCATTCTGGAGAATAAGTTGGAACTATGCCCAAAGGGCAACCAAACCGTGCATATCCTTTGATCTAGCAATACTACTAGTAGGTCTGTATCCTAAAGAGATCATAAAAAAGAGAAAAGGACCCACAAGTGCAAAATGATTTATAGTAACCCTTTTCATGGTGGCAAAATATTGGAAACTGAGGGGATGTCATTCAATTGGGGAATGGCTGAACAAGTAATGTAATGTATTGTACAATAAGAAATGATGAGCAGGCAGATTTTGGAAAAACCTGGAAAGACTTGTATGCAAGTATCAAAATGAAATGAGCAGAATGAAGAATACATTGTACACTGTATCAGCAACATTATGTGATATTTCTTTGATAATAGCTAAGAATGACTTAGCTCTTCTCAGCAACACAATGATCCAAGACAAGTGCAAGGAACTCATGCTAAAAAATGCCATCCATATCTGAATAAAGAACTAATGGACTCTAAGCACACATTGAAGCATACTTTTTGCACTTCTTTTTGTGTTTCTTCCCCTTTTGATTTGTTTCTTCTTTTACAACTATGACTAATATGGAAACATGTTTTACATAATGGCACATATATAACCTACATCAAACTACCTACCATTCTAGGAAGATGGGAGGGAGGAAGAAAAATTTGGAACTCAAAAACCTTGTAAAAATGAATGTAAAAATTGTCTTGACATATAATTGGGAAAAAATTAAACAATATCCTCAAAAAAAGTTTTTCATTCACACAGTGGATAAGACACAGTTAGGGGACACCTTGTCATATTCCGAATGGGAAAAGGGCACCTCCATCATGCATTTCTGGAAGCAGATTTACTAAACCTCTATGTAGGTTGATACCAGGCAGGGTATACTGACCATACCCTAGGGACTGGGCCTTTACTGGTCACTTTCCCAATCACATTCCTATTTTTCCTTTTAATTTTATTCTCTGTATAATTATAAACCACATGTAAGTCACCTTCCCATGCACAAAAATTCTAGGATGCATAGCAACTGATATTTGGGGAAAACACTGAAGGCTATATGTGTGTATATAGATCAAAATTTGTATTCCTTTGGGCAGAGCACACAAATAAGGGAATGATTCCCTATGTGAACAGAGGGAAAGAGAAAGAAAAGAAACAAAAGAGACATGTTGCCCAGCTGGCCAGTTCCAGTTTGGTCCCCAGTGAGGTTCTTTGTATTCTTTCTACTCACAGAACTTGTTGGTTGTCCTTCATTCTCAAAAAGGCCCATGACACCAGGGAAGTGATGCCATGACATACCTGTGAATTGGATTTAAGTGAGGCAGGGCTGCACAAATGGTCCTCTTTGAGAACAAACAACAGGAAACACTTACTCCGAGCTAGGCAGAACTTTGGGATACAAAGAAATAGAAAAGCAGTCCCTGCTCTCGAGGATCTTACAATCTATAGGGGAAGAAAACATGCAAAGAACCATAGGCATACCTCACAGATATTACAGGTTTGATTCCAGACCAAAACAAGTCACACAAACTTTTTGGTTTTCCGGTGCATATAAAAGTTATGCTTACATTATAGTGTGATCTATTAAATGTGCAATAGTATTATGTCTAAAAAATTGTATGTACCTTAATTAAAAATACTTTAGGGCTAAGAAATTCTAGCCATCTTCTAAGCCTTCAGCAAACTGCAATCTTCTTGATGGTGGAGGGTTTTGGCTCTGTGCTGATGGCTGCTGAATGATCAGAGTGTCAGTTACTGAAGGCTGGACTGGCTGTGGCAATTTCTTAAAATATGACAAGAGTGAAGTTTACAACATTGATGAACTCTTCCTTTCATTGGAACACTTAGAGGACATTGTAGGGATATAAACTGGCCTGTTTTCAATATTGTTGGGTCTCAGGGAATAGGGAGGCCCAAGGAGAGGGAGAGAAAAGAGGAATGCCTGGTGGGTGAAGCAGTCAGAACATACATTTTTATTGATTAAGATGTCCATCTTACATGGAGCTGGTTAGTGGTGCCCCAAAGCAATTATAATTGTGACATCAAAGATCATTGATCACAGATCACTGTGACAGATATACTAATAATGAAAAAGTTTGAAATGTGAGAATTACCAAAATGTGACACAGAGACATGATGTGAGCAGATACTTTTGGAAAAATGGTGCAGAGAGACTTGCTTAATTCAAGGTCACCATGTACAAATCATATACAGGATGAATTAGAGACAGTCAATAGAGGAAAGGCATTGGCAGGTGTTAAAGGGGTTCAAGAAAGGTTTCTGGTGGAAGGCAGGATTTTCAAATAGGATCTCAAGGAAGTCAGAAGATGGAGAAAATTCAAGGCATGGAGGACAGCTGGTGAAAATGCCTGGAGTTGGGAGATGAAGCACTTCATTCATGGTTCAACGAGGAGTTCTGGGGAACTGGATGTTGTAATTAACCTCCTTGTTTTGAAGCATAAAAACTATTTTTAACTTGTTGGCTTGGGCTATGTGTACATTTGGAGGGTTCTGGTCAGGCGGGGGATGTAGACTGAATGAACATAATAGATTCACCCAGTGATCAATTTTGGGGACAGATACTAAAGTATTTGGGAGAACAGTGAGCCATCCTACTATAATACCATCACCCATAATGTGATAATATATCCCATAATACAGTCCAACATAATAAATGGGAAAGGTGAACAAAGAATATAGAACAGAAGTTCTCAAACTTATTTAGCCTACAATCCCCTAAAATTTACTCAGCACCCCCCTGGAAATCTACTTTCTCTAACTCTTTAATAGTTTTTTTGAAATGTGTAACATTTCAAAAATTTTTTTTCAAATGAGGCATTTTAAATTTAATAACATTGTAAATTTGTGATTTTTTCCCTGATTGAATATTTGATGATGCAATATTGCATCATGCAGCTGTACAGTATCATATAGTAAACAAGTCATTACATGCACATATTCCTGCTGATGCATACTAGACTTCCTGACAATGCACAACATGTTCGCTTGCCAACACTTGCTTGTTAAGACCTGTCAGTGGACTTGATAACTGATTGGTTATAACTTGCATATTGTGCATTTATTTTGAAAATTATGTTATCACTACAACTTTAACTCTTACACAACAGATGAAACATGTACGAACTGTTTTTCAAAATTTTCTTTTCTTCCCTTCTTTCCTTATGCTTCCACCACCCCTTTATTTTTATTCAACACTCCCCCAATTACTCTTGAGGCTACTGCCATGCCCTCCCCACCACCGATCAGTCCAGTGACTTTCAGGGTATTGCCCACTTTGGGAATCGCTGTATAGAGAGTATTATATTTGAATCTGTGGTCACCTTCAATGCATGAACACAACTTTATAAACTCAAGCTTAAAAGTGAGAAAGGGACAAAGAAAGAGAGGGATCAGCTGGCCTGACCTCCTCTCACCCTACCCCAGTCTCTCGACTTGTGACATATGAGCTCTGTCTGCTACAAGGGAGCCACTTAAACTTCATTACGCTTCAAGAACCAGGATCCCTTATACAATAAAGTTTCTGGGATCATGTGCCAAGTGTCCAAATCAATGAAGGAAGGAGTGGAAACTGGAGGCAAAATAATGACTGCCATAATCTAATATTTCATTTCATCCCCTAGATCAGGACTCAGAATATCAAGGAATCAAAATGCTTCTTTGGATCGGAAAGCCCAAAATATATTCTGTCATTCATGGGTTGAGATTGTTTCCCTAGGCATGTACAGAGAACCAGGAAAGCAAGTAGTGGAAACTCAATCTCAGTGCACCATCTGGTGGCCAGATCATATATTGCACTCTGCTCATTTGGACCCTTTTTCATTGACTTTTTGCCAGTGACAATACTTAGCTGCCCAGACAGTAGCCCAGGTATTTATGACATGTATTGATTTGATTATGGTTGGTTGATTATGTATTTTCTGTGGACAAGATACTGAGTCAAACACTTAGAATGTAAACATAAATTAAACACAATCCTTATCCATGAAGAGTTTACATTTTATTCCAGGCACTCTACCATAGGCTATCATTCAATAGTCTAAAATCTTTTTCAGTTCTGAAATTCAATATTTTAAGGTTCCTTCATTCTATAACATTTGATGATTTTGTGATTCATTTGACCCAAAGTGCTGGTTTCTCAGAGACTGGACTACACTGAGACTGGGATAATGTTAGCAAGTGGTGAGGGCTGTGTAGGGGGAGGAGGTCCATCTAGGGTTAACACCCCCCCCAAGTGAGAAGACTCTTCTGCTAAATGTCTCATTATAATCATTGTCAATCAAAAAGTATGTATTAAGTGCCCATGTATACATGATATTTAACCGAGTATTTTATGTTTTAATTAGGTACTTATAATCCTTGCCCACTGGGAATTTATTGTCTAAGTTCAACATGAGTAACTGTGAATGCTAGAATTTTTTGAAAAATAGTATTTTATTTTTTTCCAATTGTATATAAAGACAACCTTTAACATTCTCTCTTTTTAAGTTTTGAGTTCCAAATTTTCTCCCATCTTGACTCACCTCCCTCCTCTCTAAGAAAGCAAGCAATTTGATATAGGTTATGTATGGGCAATTATGTAAGATATAATTCCATATTAGTCATGTTGTGAAAGAAGAAATGGGCAAGAAAAGAACCACAAAAAATTAAGAAAATGAAAATAGTCTGTTTTGAACTGAATTCAGACTCCATCAATTCTTTCTCTGGATGTGGATTGCATTTTCCAAGAGTCTTTAGGAATTGACTTGGATCATTGCACAGTGCTAAAATTTTGATGAAACTGGAAAGAAATACACAACTATTTAAACAACTAAGAAAATTCAGGCATCTCCAAATGTCTCCAAACATTAGAGGCAGTCTAGTAAAGAAAGCAAAGTTAGATTTATATTTGGAGTCAGATGAGCTGGGTCACTTTAGACAGATCTCTTTCTGTGCCTATTTCCTCATCAGCAAAATGAGGGGATAGACTTTGTGTAAGTAGAAATCCCCTACACAGCATATTAAGCTACTAGTCATGCAATCTTTGCTTGAAGACCTCTGGGCGGGGGGACATTCTAATTCCCAGAAGCATCCTTTTCTCCTTCTGAATAAATAACTCTATTTCAGACATTTTTCTTTACATTAAACCTAAATCCCCTTTTCTGCACAGTTGACTTGTTATTCCTAGTTCCTTAATCAGGGGCTAGAAGTCATATTCATCTTCCCATGCCAACTCTTCAATAAGGCAATAATTATCAAAGATAATTTTCATCTCTCCCAAAAAGTTTTCACTTTACCACAGGAAAAGAATCAGCTTTCACATCCCATCCCTGTTGCTTCCTACTTGTGTGATCTTGCACCAACCAGTCTTTCACTCCTTTTGGATCTCAGTTTCCCCATCTAAAAAATGAGAGTTTTGGACTAGATGACTTCTAACATTCCTTCTCTCTCTCTATTTATATTCCATAACTTTTAAAATATTTTCTTTCCCCAATTATATGTAAAAATATTTTTAACATCCTTTTTAAAGTAAGAAAATGTGTATTTAATCAATTACTTTAGCATGCAAACAATTTATAAATATTCAATGGTAGCAGTATTCAAGTTATAATTTAAAAAGAAATTGACTTCACAGTTCTGAAATTCCCACTCAGCTACATTCATCATTTTCTTAAGGCTGTCGTTGAAGTACCACAAACACTTTAGCTGTTGTCCTTTGTCTTTGAAGGGGATGAAAATGACATCACCATGATAAAGTGAAATTTCAGCGTGTCCAACTGTGACTGATCAGACAAATATGAGCTTGGAATGCCCTACCACAGGTTGGGCGCAGATAGTCTGTGTGAATATTTGGGGTGGATATCCCAAATTTGCACATTCTGCATTTACTTTGTGTTGTCTCAATTCTGCTTTGTTCAAAGAGCACAGCACCCTTTCTGATGTGGGCACACCATGCTGAGCAGTCCTGTGCCAGTGTCTTTGACTGTGCAACAGTCAAATCCAAAGTTCTTGAAAGAGACCTTGAGAATGTCCTGAAGGGAGTGCTGGTGCATGATTTTCTGTTTGCAGATGACTGTGCATTCAATGCAGCCTCTGAAGCTGAGATGCAACCAAGTATGGATCAATTCTCTGCTGCCTGTGCTAATTTTGGCCTAATAATTAACACCAAGAAAACACAGGTGCTCCATCAGCCACCACCACACCATCCATACATGAAACCATCAGTTACAACAAATGGAGAAGTTTTGAATGCTGTGGATAAGTTCACTTACCTTCGTAGTGTACTTCCAGGGATGTACACATTGATAAATGAGGTTGATGCACACATTGCCAGAGCTAGCTCAGTGTTTGGGAGGCTCTGAAGAAAAGTTTGGGAGAGAAGAGTTATTAAACTGACAACCATATTGAAGGTCTGCAGAGCCATTGTGCTGACCTCATTGTTATGTGCTTGTGAAACATGAACAGTATACTAGTGCCATGCCAAGAAACTGAATCGCTTCCATTTGAACTGTCTTAGGAAGATTCTGAGGATCACCTGGCAGGATAAGGTACCAGACACTGAAGTCCTTGCTTGAGCTGAACTGCCAAGTATTCATACTATGCCTGAGAGAGGGCAACTCTGATGGGTTGGCCACATTGTTAGAATACAAAATGCAGGCTTGCCAAAAAGACTTTTATGGAGAACTTGCCTGGGGCAGATGGTCACATGGTGGTCAGAAGAAGTGATAACACAAGCAATACTGTCATTGTGAATGACTAACTTCATGAGATATAGGGCTACATCTATGATGATGGATGGAACTTTGGCCAAATTTCTCTTCACATGGAGGATTTTAAGGTGCCTCAGCTCTTGTATAGTAGAGACTCCAGTCCTATCATCTTATGGTTCTCAAGAGTTTAAATTGCCTTGTTCTTAAGCAAGTCCACCCAGGTCAGGATCTCAGCCACTTCAGTGAATTTGATGTGAAGGCATCTCAAACTGATCTCGGAGGAAGCTAAAAGCCATCTTTTCAACCTAGGTGGGACAATGGCAGAGATGGAGCTCTTGCAAGTCAGTCATCCGGGAAATCTTGGCTGGGGTCTTAGCTTCTGGGATGAGCCCCTGCTTGAACACGTCAAGGTCCATGAGGTCAAACGCTGCATTGGAGATTCCTGGGAGCAAAAAAAAGGTGCAATTTTTGCTTGTCTTGGGCATCGCAAGACATGGGCTGCTGGAGTTTTTCAAATGTTCACTCGTTGTTTAAGCTGATTTTCCTAAGTTTATTTTCATTGACTTGGGACGAGAAACACTAACACACTTGGAATAGAGTTGGTCATACTAGTTGACCATGTATAGAAGAAATGTAAAGTCATTCTTGACACTTGGAATATCACTGAAACTACTCTCTTCCCTCACCTTTTTAAAGGAATACTCCTTCAAAGGTATCAGAAACAACCAGAAGAGGGCATAGAGACAGATAAAACGATTGACACAAATAAGAGAGATGTAACTGATGAGCAGCTTTTTCAACATAGAAACCATGTTGTGGTTACATTCAAACTCCTCATAGCCAGTCAGGTGATCTACTTAGGGTGTACAGGTATGCTCAAAGTTGATGGCATTGACAATAACATAATTCTTTTTCTTTTCTTTTTAGTTTTGAGTTCTAAATTAAATCCTTTCCTCCCTTTCCAACTCCTCCCTGAGACAGTAAGCAATCTGATATAGGTTATAAATATATAATCAAGCAAAACATATTTCCACATTAGCAGTTTTGTGGAAGAAAACAAACAAAAAAAGAAGAAAGGATAAGAAAGAAGGAAAGAAAGTGAAAAAGAGTATGCTTTTGTCTATATTCAGATACCACCAGTTCTTTCTCTGGAAGTGGATAACATTTTTTACCATTAGTCATTTGGGATTGTCTTGGATTGTTATATTGCTGAGAATAGATAAGTCATTCATAGTTAATCATCATATAACATTGCTGTTTTTGTGTTCAGTGTTCTCCTGGTTCTGTTCGCTTCACTTCATATTGGTTCATGTAAGTCTTTCCAGTTTTTTCTGAAATCATCCTGCTCATCATTTCTTATAGCACAATAATGTTCCATTACAACCATATACCACTACTTGTTCAGCCATTCCCCCATTGATGGGTATTCTTTGAACATCCAATTCTTAGCCATCACAAAAAGTCATTTTTATATAATTTTTTAATAAATAGGTCCTTTCCCCTTTCTATTGATATCTTTGGGATACAGATCTAGTAGTTATATTTCTGAATCAAAGGGTACACACAGTTTTATAGCTCTTTGGGCATAGTTTCAAATTGCTCTTCAGAATGGCTGGATCAGTTCACAACTCCATGAGTAATTGTCCCAATTTTTCTACATCTTCCCTAACATTTATCATTTTCCTTTTCTGTCATATTAGCCAAAGTGATTGGTGTGAGGTGGTACCTCAGAGTTGTTGTAATTTGCATTTCTTTAATCAGTAGTGATTTAGAGCATTTTTTCATGTGACTATAGATAGCTTTGATTTCTTTGTCTGAAATTTGCCTGTTCATATCCTTTGACCATTCCTCAATTGGGAAATGAGTTCTATTCTTATAAATTAGATTCAGTTCTCTATATATTTGAGAAATGAGGCTTTTTCATCAGAGATAATTGTAAATTTCTCCACCCCTAGTTTTCTGCTTTCCTTCTAATTTTGGTTGCCTTGTTTTTGTTTGTATGACAATATAATAAAATAGTTTAATATAATAAACAGTATCAGTCTTCCACTTTGTAATGCTCTCTATTTTTTTTGGTCCTAAATTCTCCCTTTCTCCATAGATCTGACAGGTAAACAATTGCTTGTTTTCCTAATTTGCTTATGGCATCACCCTTTATGTTTAAATCATGTGCCCATTTTGGACTTATCTTGGCATATGGTGTGAGATGTTGGTATAGATCTAATTAGGTATAGATCTAATTGGATATAGACCTAATTTCTGCCCTCCTCTTTTCCAGGTTTCCCAGCAGCTGTTTTGATCAAATACTGAGTTTTTGTCCCAAAAGCTTAGATCTTTGGGTTTATCCGACACAAAATTACTATGATCATTTACTATAGTATATTGTGTACCTAATCTATTTTTACTGATCTACCACTCTACTTTTTAGCTAGTACCAAATTCTTTTGATGGTTACTATTTTTTAATACAGTTTGATATCTAATATGGCTAGACTAATTTTCATCCTATTTTTTGCATTAATTCCCTTGATATTCTTAAGTTTTGTTCTTATATATGAATTTTATTAATACTTTTCTAGCTCTATGAAATAATTTTTGGCAGTTTGGTATGACACTGGATAAGTAGGTTAATTTAGGGACAGTTGTCCTTTTTATTATGTTCCCCTACCCATGAGCAATTAATATTATTCCAACTGTTTAGATCTGACTTAATTTATGTGAAATGTACTTCGCAATTGTATTCATATAGTTCCTGGACTTGTTTTAGCAGGCAGTATTTTATATTGTTTACAAGTATTTTATATTGTTTACAGTTATCTTAAATAGAATTTTTCTTTCTATCTCTTGCTGCTGGACTTGGTTGGTAATATGAAGAAATGCTAATGATTTATGTAGGTTTGTTTTATATCCTGCAATTTTGCTAAAATTGTTGATTATTTCAATTTATTTCTTAATTGTTTCTCCAGGACTCTCAAAGTATATCATCAGTGTAGTTGTTGTATGTCCTTTGTTGTAGAATAGGACCATGACATCAGGAAAGTGATGCTATGACTTGCAAGTGAATTGAATTCAAGTGAGAGAGGGTTGTGCAAAGTCACTAGCCTGAATAACAGGTTTTTTTAAAAAAACATTTATATATATTTTATTTATTTTTCAGTTTTCAATATTCATTTCCACAAGAATTTGAATTCCAATTTTTTTCTCCTTCTCTCTCCATCACACCCCAGGATGGTGTGCATCTCATCCATCCATCCCTCCCTCTTTTCTCCCCAAATCTGTCCTCCTTTCTATCACCCCCACTCTTCTATACCCCTCCCCTCTATTTTCATGTAGGGCAAAATAGGTTTCTATATCCCATTGCCCATACATCTTATTTTCCAGTTGCATGCAAAAACAATTTTTAAAATTCATTTTTAAAGCTTTGAGCTCCATATTCTCTCCTTTCCTCCCTCACTGAGAAAGCAATCAATTTGATATAGGTCATACATATATAACCATGCAAAACACTTTCACAACAGTTATGTTGCGAAAGACTAATCACATTTTCCTCTGTCCTGTCCTGCCCTCTATTTACCCCACAATAGTGTTTGCTTCAGATTATCCCTTTCCCCAATTTGCTGTCTGTTCTATTATTTTCCATCTCCTATCCCCTTCTCCCCTGCTTTCCTGCAGGGTAAAGTAGATTTCCATACCCAATTGTGCCTGTGTTATTACCTCCTTAAGTCAAATCCCATGAGGCTCAGTTATTCCCTTTCATCTCCCCCCATTCCCCTCCATTGTAAAAGCTCCTTCTTATTTCTTTTATGTAATATGATTTGCTACATTCTATCTCTCTCTTTCTCTTACTCCTACTACATCCCACTCAACAGTAAGTTATATTTTTTAGGCATTCTCCCTTCATATTTAGCTCACCCTATGCTCTTTATGTTTATACACATACACACCTATATACATATCTACCCATATACATACACACATATAATATACACATACATACATACATACCCATATACACCTATATATATATGTGTGTGTGTGTGTGTGTGTGTGTGTGTGTGTGTGTGTATGTTCCAACTACCCTAATACTGATAAAGATCTCATGAGTTACAAATATCATTTTTCCATGTAGGAGTGTAAATAGTTCAACTTTAATGAGTTGCTTATGGCTTCCCTTTCCTGTTTATCTTTTCATGTTTGTCTTGATTTTTGTATTTTTTTTTTCTATTCAGCTCTGGTCTTTTCAACAAGAATGCTTGGAAGTCCTCTATTTAATGGAATTCCATTTTTTCCTCTGAAGTATTATACTCAGTTTTTCTGGGTAGATGATTCTTGGTTTTAATCTTACCTCCTTTGACCTCTGGAATATCATATTATAAGCCATTCAATCCCTTAGTGTAGAAGCTGCCAAATCCTGTTTTATCCTGATTGTATTTCCATAATACTTGCATTGTTGCTTTCTGGCTGCTTGTAATATTTTCTCTTTGACCCAGTAACTCTGGAATTTGGCTACAATATTCCTACAAGTTTTCCTTTTGGGACCTCTTTCAGGAATTGATTGATGAATTCTTTCCATTTCTATTTTACCCTCTGGTTCTAGAATATCAAGGCAGTTTTCCCTGATAATTTCTTGGAAGATGATGATGTCTAGGCTCTTTTTTTGATCATGGTTTTCAGGTAGATTAAATTATCTTTCCTGGATCTCTTTTCCAGGTCAGTTGTTTTTCCAATGAGATATTTCATATTGTTTTCTATTTTTACATTCTTTGATTTTGTTTCATAATTTCTTGATTTCTCATGAATTCATTAGCTTCAATCTGCTCCATTCTAATTTTTAAAGAACTATTTTCTTCAGTGAGCTTTTGGACCTCCTTTTCATTTAGTCAATTCTCCTTTTTAAGGCATTCTTTTCCTTATTGGCTTTTGGACTTCTTTTGCCATTTAAGTTAATCTATTTTTAAAGGTGCTATTTTCTTCAGCATTTTTGGGGGTCTCCTTTAGCAAGCTGTTGACTCACTTTTCATAATTTTCTTGCATCACTCTCATTTCTTTTCCTAATTTTCCCCCCATCTCTCTTACTTGATTTTCAAAATCTTTTTAAAGCTCTTCCATACCTGAGACCATTTCATATTTCTTTGGAAGCTCTCGACACAGGAGTTTTAATCTTGCTGTCTTCCTCTGTTTGTATACTTTGATCTTCCTCATCTGAAAGGATGGAAGAAAATACCTTTTCACCAAGAAAGTAACCTTCTACAATCTTATTCCTTTCCCCCTTTTGGGCACTTTCATAGCCAATTACTTGACTTTTGAGCCCTTGGTCAAGTGGAGGGTATACTACCTCAGGCTTCAGAGGTATTGTGCAGCTGTTGTCTGAGATATCTCTAGGGACCTGTAAGTTCTAAGTTCGTTCAAAATGGCATAGTCAAGGGAGAGGTATTTACTCCTCTCCTGGCCTATGCTGTGGTCTCTGAGCAACCACAAGAACTCTTTTCATTTGTAAAATGGAAATAATGATGCAGATAAGTAGCTCCAAGGGTTATTGTGCTGATTAAATAAACAATGCCAATACAGTATGTTGTAAACAGAAAATGGGAGTAGGATTCCCTCTCCACAGTGGCCACCAGCTCCACCCCATCAGAGCTCCTCCTCATACTAGAACCACCACTTAGAAGTAAGACCCAGATCAGCAGCAAGATTTCCCCACCTGTAGGCCAAGAGCTTCAGAAGCAGCAGCAGCTGCCTCAATAGCTGCCATTGCTGTGGGGCTGATGGCACAGAATCACCCCTCACCTAGGTGAAAGAGCTTTGCCACTGACCTTTGAAGGTGCCTTTAGCATTTGTGGGTTGAGACATCTGGAAACCAGAGCAGTTGTCTGTGATTCAGAGCCCTGAAGCCTGCTCCAGTCCTGTCTGGGCCATCATGACCCATGCTGCGCTGTGCTCCACTCCAAGTCTCATGCAATAGACCCTTCTTGTCAGCCTTCCAGGTTGCCTTGGGCTGGAAATCTGTTTTACTCTGTCACTTTGTGGCTTGTGCTGATGTAGAATTTGTTTAGAGTCATTTTTTTACAGGTATTTTAAGGGCTTTGGGGGGAGAGTTTGAGCAGGTCCAGGCTTCTATTCTGCCATCTTGGCTCCACCCCTTCCTGAGTAATAGTTTTGTTTTCTCATTGAGTACTGTCATTTCTTCAATTACTTTTTCTTCTCTTAATGCTATAATGAGCATTTCTAGTGAAATATTGAAAAATAATGGAAATTCTTGCCAGCTTATCCCAATTACAGATTGTGCTTGCTGATGGTTTTAGATAGATACTACTAATCATTTTAAGAAAAGCTCCATTTAGTCCTGTGCTCTCTATTGTGTTTTAATAGGAATGGGTATTTTGTCAAAGGTTTTTTCTGCATCTATTGAGATAACCATATGATTTCTGTTAGTATTTTATTGGTATGGTCAATTATATTGATAGTTTTTCTAATGTTGAGCCAGTCCTACATTCCTGGTATAAACCCCACATGGTCATAGTGTATATTGTATATTGCTATAATTTCCTTGTTAGTATTTTATGTAAAACTTTTGTATCAATATTTGCTAGAGGAATTGGTTAACATATATTTTTCTCTGTTTTAGCTCTTCTGCTTTAGATCTTTAACTCCTCTTCATGTGAGATAATTTACCTCATTTTACCTCCCCCTTCCCTCTTCTCCTAGTGTAATTTTCCTTCTCACTCATTTTTTAAAATATTATCCCATCAAAATCAACTTATACTCACTCTGTCTATGCATACTCCCTATAATGTCCTAGTAGTGATAAAGTTCTCAAGAGTTACAAATATCATCTTCCTACATAGGATAGTAAATAGTTAAATTGTATTGACTACCTTAGGCTTTCTCTTTCTTGTTTACCTTTTCATACTTCTCTTGAGTCTTGTGTTTGAAAATTAAAATTTCTTCTCAGTTCTTGTCTTTTCATCAGGAATGCTTGAAAACCCTCTATTTCATTGACTGACCATTTTCCCCCTGAAGGATTATGCTGAGTTTCATTGGATAAGTGAACTGGGTAGTTTTAGGTTGTAATCCCAGCACTTGCCTTCCAGAATATCATATTCCAAGTCCTCTGATCTTTAATGTAGAAACTGCTAAATCCCATGTAATCTTGACTGTGGCTTCATGATATTTATTCTATAACTCTAAAGGTCCCTTCCAACTCTAACTCTAAAATCCCTTCCAGCCCTAAATCTAGGCTTTTTCTTTTTATTATTTTCAAGTTACAAGCATTTTAAAAATTAGTTTTATTAATTTGATCCTTTTCCCATTAAGCAAATTTTGAAAACCAAAGAAACTCACCAAATATCTAAATCCTGGTTTGATCTTATTACCTGGGTTGGAGTTATGACACCACTGTGAGATCTTTGGCAAGTCACTTCAACTGCCTCAGGTCCTTCACTTGTAATATGGAAATAATGATGCAGATACTATTTAGTTCCTAGGGTGGTTGTACTCATTAAATAGACAATGCCAGTAAAGTACTTTGTAGACAAGAAACACTATACAACCACTCAACAGACACTTAGTAAGTTCTCACTCCATTCAGTACTTTATGATGGGTGCTAAGAGGCTTTTATAAAGACAAGACATGTCCCTTCAAGGTGCTTAAGACAGAGTAGTCAGGTATTTATTAACATTGTCACCATTATTACTATTGTACTTTGGTTATAAATTTTTATTTAGTTATTTGGTTGGTTTGTTGTGATAAACACACACACAAGTTTATTAAGATCTTAAAATGATCTCTTTAAATGCTTTGGTATTGATGTGGTGAGTTAGTTCAGTGTTGGGGAAATCACAACTCTGTGTGTACTTTCTTTGCTTCATGATATGGCATGACTTTTTCATGAACGACTTTTTCCCAAAACTTCATTTTGTCCCTTTTGAATTTCCTTCCGACCTTTGGAGTCAAACTGAGCTCTAAGTAGGACTCTGATTGGTCATGGAGGGGCCAGTTGGGCAGCCCTTCTCCATTGGGGTCCCTGGAAATTAGGGGAAAGAGAATGAGTGGGCTGGAGAACAGAGAAGAATGTGCATGTCTTCCACAACGACACAGGATATATTTCCCTGATGGCTTACTCTCTGGTCTGTTCCAGTTCCACCTTGACCCCCTGAGAATGACTCTCTTGAGTCTAGACTAGGACTAGATTGCAAGGATTACCATCCATCCCTCCCTCTTTCTACTTCATCTCTATGTGTTGTTTTGCCCATTAGAACATAAACTTCTCAAGAGTAGTAAACTTCTTGCTTTCTTGTTTCCGTATCCCCAGTGCTTAGTATGGTTCCTGGCACATAGGAACTATTTAATAAAAGTTTGATTTAATCTGATCTAAGACAAGACCCCATGTAAAATAATGATGCCTTATATTATTTGGAAGCATATGCATGTTATAAAATATATGTAATGAAAGCATGTTTTATATGTGTGTTCTAATCATCTGTTGGAAGATACTTGACCCTTTGATGAAGAAGGACTCCTGGCCCCCAACTACATTTTTTTTCTGAGCATAATGTGTTAAAACAATGTTATGGAGATGCATGGTAACACAATATCTCTCTGGAGAAATGAGTTGGACCATTGTAATGTGCAGGACTATTACTAATGGGGTAGTAACCGAGCTCTGGAAGTTGTAACCCTGGAAGAGGGTGGGAAGATCTAGGACTAGTGCTTATGCTTGATGGGAAGGGTTAGTAGTAAAGGAGTTTCCACTTCTGTAACTTTGGAAAGGTCTTTTCTTTATTTGTAAAAACAAGGTGGAAGGACAAGATAAGATAATCTCTGATGATGGCAGAAGTTCTTAACTTGGGGTCTATGAACTTGGTTTTGTTTTTATATTGAAATAATCATATTTTATTATTATTGTTAATAGTGATAACTAATATTTCTATAGTATCTACTATGTAACAAGCACTGTGTTAAGCTTTTAGCAAATATTATCTCATTTGATCCTCACAAAAAACCTGGGAGGTAGGTGTTAGTATTATCCCCATTTTACATTTGAAGAAACTGAGGTAAACAGAGCTTAAGGGACTTGCTCAGGGTTCCACAGCTAGAAAGTGTCTAAGGCCAGATTTGAACTCAAGTCTTCCTGATTTCAGGCCCAGCTTTATCCACTGAACCGCCTAGCTACCTAATACAATTGGTTTCCTTTTAAATCCAATGAATTTTATTTTATGCATTTAAAAACAGAATATAAGTAGGGGGCCACAGATTTTACCAGACTGCCAAAAGGGATCACACATAAAAAGGTAAGATTCCCTGGTTACTGTGCATCAGGAAGCATCCTTGGGGCTGGTATTGGTTGACTTGACTGTTGAAAGACTGGTCTGGGAGCAGGGATGGAGGGACTGTGCAAAGACAGCCAGTGGTTGTGGGGAGAGTGATTCTGGTGTGTTGGGAGGAGGTTCCAGCATGGAGTGGTTTTAGTGGTTATATGTAGGACAATGAGACAGTGTATGAAGCCTGGAAGTCTTGTGGGATTGTGGAAACTGGAACCTGAGGTGAGGAGGCAGGGGTCCAGGGATAGATAGGGGTGTGATAGATAGGGGGTCCCTTCCACCCCCTCCTCCATAGCAGTGTATATTATGATGAAGTGTGTCAGATCTGATGCTGCCTCACCTGTTTGAATCAGACTTGTGAGCTCAGCTTATTTCCTCTCACGGGGGAATTTTTTGTGAAGAGTGTGCAAACAGGGTGCTTTAAGGTCAAGGGGATTCTGGCACTGCGGCGGTTCAGCCAAGGATTGCTAGGCTTAATCATTAAACTTCTCATGGTCACTTGAAGCTATGGGGGTAAGAAGAAAGCAGAGTGAGGGGGATGCACAATAAACAGGGTCAATGTTCCCTCCAGGAATTAAGCAGAACAGCAAGGTTGGTTTGTACCAAATTAAGAACAAGGGAATGCCAATGCTAGCATGATTGGATTATGTGGGAAGTGACTAGGATAGGAGCGAAATGTCTGGAAATGTCAATTTGTTCCACTTGCATTATAGCTGGAGGAAGTGTAATTAATTATATGTTGAGCAACCTGTATTCTAAGAACTATTCTAAAAGGGGCATGTAGGTAGTGTGGTAGACTCCAGCAGGCCTGGAGCCAGGTGTTCAAATCTTGCTTCAGACACTTAACTAGCTAGTTGACCCTGGACAAGTCATTTAACCTCTGTCTGTCTGAGTTTCCTCAGTTGTAAAATGAGGATCACAATAGTACCTACCTCCCAGGGTTGTTGTGACAGTCAAATGAGGTCATATTTATAAAGTGCTTAGCAGAGACCCTGAAATATGAAAGGTACTTAATAAATGTTTCTTTTCTTCCATCTCCTTTCTCTATTCCTCCTCATTCATGTATGGGTTGGAAGAGCCATACTTAAGTCTGTCTTTTGAGTAAGAATTGATCACAGAATTACAGAATTTCAGAGTTGAAAGTATAACCTCAGTGGTCATCTGGTTTTATACTTGAAAAAAGTGCTATAATATACTTGACCTGTGGTCCTCCATTTGCTGCCTGATTTCCCCTAGGGGGGAGCTTATTATCACTACTTCCTATCTAACACCACATATGATAATAGCTAGCATTTGTAAAGCACTTTGGAGGCAGCTCTGCGCTCAGTGCTCAGGCTCTAGATTACTAGGCCTGGAGTCAGGAAGACCTGAGTTCAAATTCAACCTCAGACACTTCCTAGCTGTGTGACCCTGGGCAAGTCACTTAAGACAAAAATGGATCCACTGGAGAAGGAAATGACAAACCACTCCAGTATCTTTGCCAAAAAAACCCCATGACTAAACTTGACTAAATCAACTGAACAGCAATAGCAAAGTAAAATACTTTAAAACTTACCAAGTAATTGGTATATGTTATCTCCTTTGATACTTGTAGCAATTCTGTAAGGGAGGTGTTATTATCTCCTTTTTATAGATAAGGAAATTGAGGTTGACAAAGGTTAACTATCTGACACCATTATCTTTGTTAGTGCTATTTTGTATCTTGATTATAGCCAGGTCATGATGTTGATATGATAGCTTTTTTTTTTTTTTAAATGTGTGTGTGTGTGTGGGGGTGGGCAGAGCAAACATTTAACATGCAGCATCTTGGATAGCATCTGTGCTATCTTCACAAAGCTCTCTGTAGGAGAAAATCTTCTCCTTTCTGTGAAGGGAATCCTTGTATATACTGTGCACAGTGAATAAAAAAGTGAAAAGTGAAAAATAAAAATCTTGCCCAGACTCACATAGCAATTAAATGTTTGAGGGAAAATCTAAACTCCTATCTTCCTGACTCTAAAGCTAGCACTTTATCCTCTAGTTTCATCTATATAGGAAGTTCTCATTGTTAGGAGATCTATAAAATGTCCATTTTGTGATTATCTGTGAAGTTATTTTGCAATTGGAATAGAGAACAAGTATTTATTAAGTACCTACTATGTACATGGAACTCTCACAAATGCTTTGCAGATATTTCATTTCTTTCTCACAATGACTCTGAAAGGTAATTACTCTTATTTATTGTTCTTGTTTTACAGTTGAGGAAAATGAGGAAAACAGTGATTAAATGACATGCTCAGGGTCATGTAGGTAGTAATTGTCTGAGATTGTATTTATACTCAGGTACAATTCCTGACTCCAGATCTAGCAGTCTATCTTCTAAGTCATCTAGCTGCCTTTATATTCTTTCCTTTAATGAGTGAGCTGTTTTGAAAGCCCACATGTTCCCTAAACCAAGAAGGTCAGATAATGAGTAACTGGAAAAGTAAGGTAGCCAGTGCTGTCAACAACCATGACATAGGCATCAGTCTCTCTCTTCCTCTGAAGGTGCTTGTAGTAATTCTATCAAAAGAGAACTGGGGAAAGTTCTTGGGCTGATCTTTCTACATTTGCCTTTGAACTTTGGAGCCAATTGTTGTAGAAAGGAGAGCAAGACAGTTAGAGGAGATCAATTTGTAGCAAAGCAGTATAGATCTGGGATGTCTGGCTATTCAGATAGATTTCTTTGGTTATCTGTATATGGGTTGTCTTGTGCTATACATGTCCCTGGGAAAAATCTTATGCTTTTTACAAGATTGTAGGTTAGTCTTATAAGTTGCCAGAGGTCTTAAGGCATAGCATATATCAAAGGGCAAAGTGGTAAAGATACAGTGTCATAAGGTAAGAGATAACCTTGTCAGTACCTTCTGAACCCTTCTCAGTTCTTTGAGATATACTTGTGGGTTGTAGAACCTTGCAGTTAGAGGTCCTAGGACTCTAACACTTGAGGGTACTAAAGGAACAGGACTGCAATGGGAAAAAAAACAGGAGCCACAAGAATCCTTTTTAGGACACTAGGTAGCAAAAGTAAGGATTTAAATTTCTCCCATAACTGAGACTGAAAGTTCAAACTCTTGTAGGCTTTAGAGATGGAGTCCTCTTCTCCACTACTTAGAATAAAGATCCTCTCTGAGGTTACAGTGACACTGGACTGGTACTTTGGAGCAGGGACAAGGGAAGAATGTGTCTCTGAGATGATTCTGTCCTATTCTGTGGCCCCAAGGTCATGGATCCAAATATCCTAAGACCTTCCCAGGGCCCAGTCTAGAATCAAACAGTCCTTCCTTTTATAGGGTGAGTGTCTCCATCTTACTTACCCCTTCCGAATGAAGTTGGCCCAGTATCTCATTATCATTCTGCTTAGTTGTTTTTCCTCCTCAGTGGAGTCTGGAAAAGCTGGAAGAACAGTAATTTCTTATGTAGTCAAATCCAACTGGCATCATGAAGAGCTTGATGTAACAAAAACTATCAGAACTTCATGTTCAGGTCACAAAACACATCTCAGAAATACCTGAGTCTGACCAAAAGATTTGTTGTTCATTGTAATCATTGTACTTAAGAGGATACTCCTAATAATTTTTTTCACGAAAACTCTGATACCCAGACATGTAGGGTAGAAAATAATATTAGAATCATAAAATTACCTAACAGAGTTCATGGACAGCTACCCTACAGGCTTTTGGCTAACCATGTATACTAGTGTTGAAATCATACAGTGATCCTGTGTTTTATATTCATTTTACTCTGTAAGTGATTTCTTCTGTAGCCCTACATCACAAACTTCAGCCTCTTTTCTATCTCCATGTGAAGAAGCTCACGAATTCAAAAGTTCAATCTTTCTCTTTGAAGAGTCTGATGCCAAAAGTTTTCCTCTTGATCACTTTTAATTAAAGAAAACTGAAGTTTAGAAGTTCACATAAACCATTCCAATTATATGGCGATTGCTATCAGCATCACTTACAAACCACTTTGTGCCAAGCAAAGCTTGTTATCCCACATAACTTTAGTTTCTGAGAAACTCCATGGCATTTGTGTGTTAATCTTTAGGAACAAACTAGCTGACCTTGTCCCATCTTAGCCAACCCCCTTCTCCCTTGCCAATAAAAGGTGGTCTTGTCCTATTCCCAGGCACTCATGAGTCTGCTACTCCTAATTTACTATCACTGACCTAGGGATACAGCCGGGTCTCATAAAATCACAAAGCAATCCCTCAAAACAGAGAGGGGTGGTGCTGATCCCACATGTGCATGTATGCTTACTTTCCTTAATGTAACCAATTATGGTCCCTCGCTCACATGATGTTGCCGTTGTTATGACCAATGGTATGGTCTCTTCACCCAATCTGTGTTATTCTTTGTTCAATGCTTATAAAAAAGGAGTTGCCTCTCCGAATCTTTGTCCTTTGGTTAATGGAGGTAATCATCAGTCTTCTTTATTGATTGGTTATGCCCCTGCTAACATACCTTTGTTTACCTTTTTGTTAAATTTAACTCATGACACTTGGTCAGCATTTAGGTGCTTTTAGAATGAGGAAGTCATTCTCTTATTGGCCACTGAGCAGGAAGAGTCAATGACTCAGTGAACTTTTCAAAAAGTATTGATTCTTGCCATCTCTCTTCCTCTGGCCTGCCAGGCGCATCATGGAACTCTAGGACTTCCCATGAAAGTGGCACTCCTACCATGCTAGAAATATTGTCACTATTCCCACATGGCAACTAGAACAGGAATTCATCTAGGTGATCTTGAAGTTGGACTTTGGGAAGTTTCTTCGGTTTTCTTCTTCTTTGCCTGATGACAGGTTACCAAGTAATGATCCTGAGGTGGACATTTCTAGGGTGGGAGGTCACCTTGCAACTGTGAAAGGTCTGGAGATACTAGACCCTTAATTGGCAGAAAAAGTGTTCCTACATTTCATGCAGAGGTTGTCCATCAAAGAAGAGCACTACTGACAAGAGGTATAACCCCAAGGCCTGGCTTGAGTTGTCAGAAGACCTGAACCTAGAAGGGATTGTTTGGACAGGGCAGAGTTGAGGTGAAATGTAATAATGTCTATTCAGCCGTCCTATAAATTGCATTATGCCTCTATGCTTTAAGTATAAACCTTTCAGGAGAGTATAAGAATATATACACATGATATATAACATATCATGTATATATATATTTTACCTGTTTTAACTCATTCTCTAAATGTATTATTTGTGAAAATCCTTCCTATTAAACTTTTATTTTGTATGCAGGAAATAAATAGCTGCCCCACACATGATTTACATTGTGTATGGAGTACCAGTCTTCTCTTCTTTTTGGAGAGACCCTAGATATGAGCCAAATCTAAGCTTTAAGTAAATCTTCCTTAGGGAGTAGTAGAATGAGTCAGAGTATAAGAAAAACAAAACATAACCTTTCTTCTAGGTGGTCAGGATTCCCTTACAACTAAACCCACTCATCATGTTCATGAGTGAAGACATAGTAGATGTAATCTGGAATAGTAGATGAAGAGAAGGCAGTGCCCCAGACCATTGGATTTAGAAACAGTTCACAATTATTAGATCTAAACGTAAGATCTCTTAGACTAATGGAAGACCCATGATCTCTAAACCTCTTCAACTCACAAGGTGACTTCCAAACACAGAACTGCTGTCTCAGGATAGGCAAAGATCAGGAAAAGAAGCACACTAAAGAAGAGGCTCAGGTTCAGCCTTGCCTAGCTGAGTTTCATTTCTTATGACCGCATGGGAGAAATTGCCATGATGCCAGGGTAGAGAAGGACCACTTCTTCTCCACTCCTCAGAAGACGTCTGAGAGTTACATGATGCCACTTGAAGGGTTGAAAGAAGAGAAAGACAAGGTAGAAGCATTCCTTTTAAAAGGAACCAGCTATTTGAAACTTAGGACAAACACCAAGTGACATAGCCCTTAGAAGTATCTGCATTAAAGAGACCTCACCATTTTTGAAAAGATAACTCTCTTCATATTGTGGTTCTTCTGTCTACAGGGTGCCATCATTCTGCCTCTTCTCTAGATCTCCTTCTCTCCCTACCACCCATATCTGGAATCTCCCTTGCTGGAAAACTTCCAGATGCCTTATTAATTGATGCCTACCTGCACGTGGAGATAGAACCAATCAGGAGACCTCAACTCTCTCTATAAAACACTTAGTTTTCTTCCACATTTCTGATCGACTCTTTTATATGTGACTAATCCAGGGTACATGTGCTGAACTGAGTAGGAGCAATGGGAGCCTAGTATGAATTGAGTGTCAGGTCTGGAAGCAATCTTCAAATGATTACCTATCACTTTCTGTATCCTTGTTGAGTTCTAAAGATCATCTCACTCAAGGTTTGCACTTTTCCTTGGTGTACCCTGCCCCCTCTGGAGATGATCCTTCTTGGGATCTTGCCATCCTGATGTTTCCTGTCCTCTTCTCTCCTCACATCCATTCGTGATCCCCCAAGAAACTAAAGTTAATAGCTTTTCTTTGTGTGAAGCAACCTAATGCTCTTTTTTGAGACTGGGTCTCCCAATCTTGTTCATATTGGAAGTACAATGGTCATTCATGTACTCAATCCCACTACTCATCCACATGGGAGGTTTGACTTACTCCTTTATATCTTGGGTTTGTTTATGCCTCCTTAAGCCACCTAGTGGCTTCCCTAACTAGGAGAGTTCATCATGTTGGACTTACTGTGGACACCCAATTGGCTTAACCCAATGCAGGTCAAAACTCTCAAACTCAGGCAATCCACCAACCTCAGCCTTTCTGGAAGCAGGGATTACAGGCATGTGCCACTACACTTGGCAACTGCTTTTTAGTATTATTGCTTCTCTGTGGAGATCTCTAAGTCCCCAAGAGGAGCTGCATTGAAGTGGGACTCCAATATCTTTGGGATACTCTGGCTAATATTGCATGTTTGTTGACCAAATGGATTTCACAATAATTAAAGTCTTTTTCCATTTCTTTCTCCTGGTTATTCATTTGTATATGAATGTTTTAATTATAAAATCCAAGTGTTAATTATCAGTTTAATCTGCCCTGAGATTGTGCATTCTTCAATACACACACACATACACATCTTAATTTCCCACAAAAGATACTAAATTCTTTAAAGACAAAAACTGTATCTTTGTATTTCTCACAATTCTAGACACACAGTAAATATTCAATAAAGATAGATTGATATATTTTCCTTACCCAACATGGAGCGCTCATCTGTCATGAATGGGCCTCCAAAAACAAATGGGAGATCAGCTGAATGGTCAGCTTTTACAAAAGCAGGTTTGATCTTATTGAAAGTACTTGGTCGATGCTGGAATTCATAAAAGTAGACTGGAGCACCAGAATCTAATGGAAAAGAGCCAAGGAGAAGCCTAGAGTTACGAATTGGAGAAGTCATGTTGGACAGGACAAGTTCATTTTGCTTCAATGTTGTGTGTTGTTTCTGCCCTCTGTTGTATATCCTTCATTGTGAAGAGGGCCAATGACATCATGGCTGATGCCTTGACTTACACCTGGATTGGATTTAGATGAAGCAAAGCTGTGCATAGTTGTCAACCTCACTCTCTCCTCTAGTGACATTGAAGTCCAGAGGCAGGGAAAAAGTTCCAATGATAGGTGATGGCCTGTGATGTAGTGGATGACCTTGGCATCTTCCATGTTTGACCAAACTGTGAGCACTTCACAGTGTCTGCTTTCACTCTCTTCATAGCCACTGGAATGAATTGTTCTCATCTTCTCATTCTGCCAGGGGAAATCCTCACCTGCTTAGGGTAGATATCCCCCTAACTCACCAACAGGTTTGAGACCTCTTGATTACCCTTAACCTGCTTTAGCCTCTCTGCCTAGCTGGTTTTACCTAGGACGTCATTGTGCTTCTTGGAGCCACAGGTGAGAGTTGAGTGCTAGGCGGACACCAAAGGTGGAGGGCCAGTCCTGAAAAGGCTCATCAAATGTTCTTACCAGAGATGCTGGTTCTCCCTGAACACTCATTGTTAAAGTACTCCTAAACCACCTTTGAGGATATGAAGTGAAAAACCTATCTCTTCAACAAGAACAAAGAGCCAGCTTTTTCTGATATCCATGTTGAAGAGAAATTCTTATGCTCTCAGAAGGAAGGAAACAAAAATTTATCAAGCTTCTACTATTTGCTGATCACTAGGCTAAATGTTTTACAAATATCTCATTTGATCCTTAAAACAACCCTGGGAAGTAGGTGTTGTTATTCCCATTTTGTGGTTGAATAAACTGAGGCAGGCAGAGGGTAAGTGACTCACTCAGGGTCACACAGCTAGTAAGTTTCTGAAGTCAGATTTGAACTTAGGTCTTCCTGACTCCAGACCCAGAGCTCTACCCATTGTGCCACCTAGATGCCTCTAAAAAGAATTTGTTTTTACTATAATCTACAATAATTAATAACAAATATAATAATGTCATCAAAGATGCATGATTTCATAGGTTTAGATATTTCCTCTTCCCATCTGTGACCTAGTAAGCTCATCTCCTGGTTGCCAACCTTCATTTGGTAAGTGATTTTGCACTTAGCATTGGTCTCTGAACAGCAGCCAGACTATCATTGGACCTGAATTCAAAGCCTTCTTAGCTTGGAGACCTGTCTGGGCATGGGGTGCACTGCTGCAGTCACAGCATAGGGTCCTTTCCACAGCCAGATAAGACATTAGAGAGAGGCTTTAGGGGAATATGATGATAATTACAATTTAAAAAATAGTACAAATAAGTATATAGTGACTTATAGTTTACAAAGTGTTCTCCTATGAATCTTGTGAAGTAGGGAGGGCAAATATTATTATCATCATTTTTATAGATGAGGATACTGAGGCTGACAGCAATCAAGTATTTCTTTTAAGGTCATATGATCATTAAGTGGAAGGATAAGAACTTGACAAGGTCTCCTGATTTCAAGAGTCAGGGACCTGTTTCTCTTCCTTCCTTCCTTCCTTCCTTCCTTCCTTCCTTCCTTCCTTCCTTCCTTCCTTCCTTCCTTCCTTCCTTCCTTCCTTCCTTCCTTCCTTCCTTCCTTCTTTCCTCTTAGAGGATTTTAGAAGTCACAGTCCAACTCTTTCACTTTACAGATGAGGAAACTGTAGCCCACAAAATTTAAGTAATTGTCCCAAGGTCACACAGACAGTGAATGGCAAAAAGAAGATTTGAACCAGACTCCTCCGACTTGAACTCAATCTATGCTATAGTGGAAGTGGGGACACAGATACAAAGAATGAACATAATCCCTACTGAAAAGGGGGTCACATTCTAAAGGAGGAGACAGAAAGAATATAGCTAAGTACATGTGGGGAAAAAACCAGAATAGAAATAAATACAAAGGAGTTCACTTTAAGGTGCTTTGAGGAGGGTATGATTGATGGGATCAGGAAGGCTTCATGTAGGAGGTTGTGTCTAAGCAGTATCTTGAAGGAAGAGAGGATTCTATGAGATGGAGGTGAGAGGGAACGCATTCCAGGCATGGGGGCACAAATCAGTGCAAAGGCCTAAAGGTGGGAAATGACATATCATGTGTGAGGAATAGAAATAAACAGAAATAGGTCTAGAGATAGTATTTTGAGTGGATTGCAGAATAATCTCCAATGAAGAAGGAGAGATACATTGAAGTAAGATTGTGAAGGGCTTTTGTAGCTTAACAGAAGAATTTGTACTTGACCCTAGAGGCAATAAGGAATCATCAGAGTTGATGATGTAGGGAAGGGACATGGTCAGATCTATGTTGAAGAAAAATCATATTGGCAGGAATGTGGAGAATAAATGGAAGGGGTGAGAAACTTGAGGCAGGAAGAAGAATTAGGAGGCTATTGCAGGTGAAAGAAGCCTGAATTTGGGTGATGACTCTGTGTGTAGAGGTTTTGGGTGAGAGATATTATAAAGGCAGAAACAGCACTACGTGGGGTGAAGGAGAATGAAGTCAAAGGTAACCTTAAGATTTCAGATTGAGGAGACTGGAATAATGTCATTGTCTTTGATAGAAATAAAATCAATCGCTTCATCGTTACTTAGACCTTCATGAGCTTGATCCATGATTCCAAAGAAGTCACTGTTCTCCTTGGGCCTCAGTTTGAGAATAAAGATGCCTCCCACCCTCATCTGATTATTTTGACTCTTGGATCCCTGGAGTCTTGTTAGGGGCAGCTTGAAGTCATAAGTCTAAAGCAAGTAAAATTCAGGTAAATAGCTCACCTCTGTGCTTCTTTGATAGCTTTAGAACTGGAAAAATGAGGATAAAGTCGGCAATTAAATCCAGAGTTGCATCCCGAATGGCTAGTGGGTCTGTCTGGTTACCTGTGTATTCATCTAGGGTGAGATGGATCAACTCAGAAGGGATGCCCTGGGATAAACAGAGGAGACTCCATGAGAATCAATGGCGGAGCCAGAAGCGTATCCTTTAGCCTAAGCTTGGGGCAATGGCAAGAATGCTGGGCTTGGAACAAAAGAGACAGTCTAGCTGTTTGAGGCAGTTATGGGGCTCTGTGGATAGAGTGCTGAACTTGGAGTCAAGAAGATCTGAATTAAAATCCAACCTTTAAAACTTACTAGTTGTGTGGCCCTGGTCAAGACATTTGACCTCTGTCTGCCTCAATTTCTTCATCTATAAAATGGTAATAATAGTAGCACATGCCTCCTAATGTTGTATGAAATGAGGTAAAATTTATAAAGCATTTTGCAAATCTTAAAGCACTATACAAATGCTAGGCAACTAGGTGGTACAGTGGATAGAATGCCAGGCCTGGAATCAGGAAGACCTGAGTTCAAATCCAGCCTCAGACACTTACTAGCTGTATGATCCTGGACAAGTCATTTATGTAAAATGGACTGGAGAAGGAAATGACAAACCATTCCAGTATCTTTGCCAAAAAAACCCAAAAGGGGATCATGGAGAGGTGGACACAGCTGAAATGACTAAGCAAAAGCAAATATTGTTATTATGCTTGGGTTATAGCACTAACTTGGTGTAGTGGGGAGGTAGAATGCTAGACTTGGAGTCAAGAATCCTTTAGTTCAGATCCTGAGACATATTATCTGTGTGACTGAGCAGATTCTTTGCCTCTCTAACCCTTTGTTTTATTATGGTACCTTGGGCAAATTACTTCACTTGGTCTCAGGTTCCTTTAGTTCTCAAAGAAGGGGGTTGTGCTAGGTGATCTTTTAAGCTCTAAGCCGTCTCTATCGCTTATGTTCAAAGGCTCCTTTCAGCTCTTGTATTCTGTTTAGTTTTGCTTTTATCTGAACCTGTGATTTCACTGGTGTAGATACTTTCCAGTGGGGAAACTCCCTCTCTTGATGCGAACCAGTAACTTCTGAGATTTATAGTTTGAGAGAGTTGTCTGGGGGTGCTGAGAAATTACGTGACTTGCCTCGGGCGACTTCGTGTCCGAGACAGGACAGGAGCCCAGTCTGCCCTTGTTCTAATGTTCCTCAGGGACTTCAATATGATTTGTTTCAACATTCTAACGTTCTAAAATGTCTTCCAATTCTGACATCCTGTGTTCTAATGACCCATTCTAGCTCTCATACTCTTTGTTACAGTATTCTAATACTTTAAGATTTCTTTCCACTCTGATATTCTATATTCTAAGGTCCCTCATCCTTGTAGTGTTTCAAGGGTTAAATAATGTAAATATTATTACCCCCATTTTATAGATGATAAAATAGAAGCTATAATAGGTTTCAGTAAGTTGACCAAGGGTCATATGGGTAGCTGGTGGCAGACAGAGGATTTGAACCAAGGTTGTCTGGTCCAGTCCTCTTTCCAAAACACCCCAGTCTCACCCAAGAGGTAGTCTGTGAGCTTTGATCACCTGCCTGCCAAAGACATTTTTTTCTAGTGGTTCTCTGGTCTTCTGGATGCTTCTATCTCTGGGCCCTATGATGCTACCCAATAGGAATAAATAAGCCAGGTTATAGGGGATGGACCCATGAGGGTGAATCAGACTGAGGAAGCAGAAGAAAAGACTCAGGTGTTTTCTCACCAGGAGAGCGTTCAGGTTCTTCAACATGGTGAGTGCCAAATCTTTTTTCATTCCATCTTCTAGATTTTGGGATATCCATGCCTAGCGGGGAAAAGTAAATCCCTGGTCAAAAGATTATAGTTTCTCAGCCTTTCCTCTAAGCAGCCCCAATCAATAGAAAAACATGGAAAAATCTGGATAAAATAATGAAGAGTAAAATGAGGAGAACCAAGAAAACACTGTATACAGTAACAGCAACATTGTTTCAAGAACAACTTTGAATGACTAAGTCATATTGAATATTATAGATCGTTAAATCTACTACAAAAGATCTATGAAGGAAGATGTTATCTACCTTCAGAGAAAGAAAAGATAAACAGAGGTATGGAGAATATGGTTTTACATATATATATATATTTATGTCTAATAGTAGCCTTCTCTAAGGCAGGGTGGGGAAGGAGTGAGGGAGGGAGAAAAAAAGTGCACAACAGAGAACAAAAGAAAACTTAGAAGGAAGCACAGAAAAACAGGAAAACTTTGAAAAGAGTATGTAGTATTTATTACATAGTTTTTAAAAAATAGTAAACAGGGTGAAAGGAAATTCTTGGTTTTATATTGAATCCTCCTTTTATGTTGTGCCGCATACATGCCTTTTTTTGTCTTTAAGTTAAAAATGAATACAAACACTTTTAATGGAGAAACACATGTAAGGGAGGGAAAAAGAAGCTCCAACTAAGATTGATCAGCTGGGACCCATACCTGACATCTACCCTCATCCACAAGAGCACATTCATCATTCTCAGCGACAAGTTGGGCACATCACTTTCCTGATACTACTTCCCTAAAGGGCTTAGGAGGAACGACCTGAGACATTCCCTCCTTTGAACCATCATAGACTTTAGAGCTAGAAGGGGACTTAGAGGAAATTTAGTCTAATGGTTCCCAACTTGTAGGTAACAAACCTCTAAATACTAAAGAATTATTGAGAACCTATGAATTTATGTAGTAACATTTTCTCTCAAAGTTGTAAATCAGCATTACCCATGATGGTGTTAAATAACTCAGCATAAGAAACAAACAAACAAACAAACAAATGAATGAATGAGTGAATAAATGTTTTTTGGCCTTAATTTTCCCACCCCTAAAATGGGTGTTGGATTAGATAGCTTTAGAGCTATGATTCAAAACAATTGCACCTTGCACAGTCTGAAAAATTATCCTTGCACAATATATGTATGGTTTTTTCCAAATAATAATAACTGTAATAATGATATTTAACATTTATGCAAGTGCCTACTATGTGCAAGGGACTGTACTAAGAGCTTACAATGATCTCATGTAGGGAAATGCTACTGTGATTAATAAAATTAATTTAAAAGTGTTACTGAAAGAAAGCTATATTTGGAAGTTGCAAGTATATAAAAACAAATGATCTCAATGAATTATTTAAGGTTCAAGAGTAGCACTCAGAATAATTGTTTATGTCATATGTTCAGGGGTCCTCATAGTTCCCTTGATTAAGTAATGAGTCACTCCTTTTATTCAAGGGGAAAGTAAAGCCTGGGGAAGAGACTTTTCTTGGAGTCACACCACTAATGGGAGGTGGAGGGAGAATTCATACTCAGGGGTCTAACATCATATTCCATATTTTTTACAGTCTATTTTGACTATACTATCTGGATGAATCTAGAAAATATTTAGGAAGGTTAAATAATGGATAAATAGAATAAAAAATAATAAAATATGATTGTGAAGATCCAATCAAATCAGTTAACACAAATAAAGCTTTTTGCAAATCTGATATGATAGCAGTACATAAATGTTTGCTGCTACTGATTAAGTCATGCTTAAAGGTTCCATTGACAATGAGAGAATATAAATAATGAAGTATCTTCATAGCTGATGGCATAACAACTAAACTTGTAAAAGTTTATTGAGCCATGAGAAAAATACCAAAAACCTTGACTCAACTGTATGGAGAGAAATGAACCATTCTGGAGTACAATTTGGAACTATGCCCAAAGGACTATAAAATTGTGCATGCCCTTTTATCCAGCAATAGGTCTAATAGGTCTAAGTCTGAAGAGATTTTTTTTTAAAAGGAAATGGACCTATATGCATAAAGTATTTATAGTAGTTCTTTTTGTGGTGGCAAAGAATTGGAAATTGAGGGGATCCCCATCAACTGGGGAAGGCTGAACACGTTGTGGTATATGGTTATGATGGGATATGATTGTGCTATAAAAATGATAAACAGGATGGCTTCAGAAAAACCTGAAAAAACTTACATAAAGTGATACAAAGTGAAGTAATCAGAACCAGGGGAACATTTTACTCAGTAGCAACAATGTTGTATAATGATCAGCTGTGGATGACTTAGCTATTTGGTCAGTACAAAGATCCAAAACAATTCTGAAGGACCTTTGATGAAAAATGTTATCAACTGGATCTGAGTGCAGATCAAAGCGTATTTGTTTTTTACTTTATTTTTCTTGTTTTTTCTGTTTTCTTTTACAAAAGGACTAATATGAAAATGTGTTTTGTGTGGGTGCACATGTATAACATATATTAAATTCTTTGCCTTCTCAATGTTGAGGGAGAGGAAGGGAGGGAGAGAGAGAATTTGGAACTCAAAAAAAATATAAAGATTAAAAATTGTTTTTCATGTAATCAGGAAAAAATAAAATATTTTAAAAAATATTCCCCAGATTTCTAAACTATTTGGCTACAGTTTTTCTTTGAGTAGTTTTCTGGCTGGCTCCACTTTCCCTTTAGGAATCTTTCAAGGTAGCAAAATCTATACACAACACTAAACATAAACACAAGACAAACACATACCTGCTAGTTTTAATTTTTTCATTCTACAATGATGAAAAGAGCTGGAATAGGGCCAAAAATGAATTCCAAGCCGAATCTTTTGTAGATTTGTGTCAGATGTGACATAATTCAATTGCCTCCTGTTTGGTTATTTCCATGACTATTGAGAGCATCCCCTGGTTCCAAGCTACCAAAAATCTATCTGGAGGATAGATTCCCCCCCACTCCTGGAGGAAAATTTAGGCATGATCTAATTTAAATCCTTAACCTAACTTTCCACATGCCTAGGGGAAAACAACCCAAAATTTAACCTTGATCCTTACATTAGTTTGGAAGAAATAAGGATCGAGATCAGGAGCCCAACCCCCAGAGTAGTCTTTCATGACAAATTCCTTCTGTGAAAAATTAATCAGAGAATTTTACAGAGTTTTCTTGAAAGACTGGTGGGTTTGGAATCTTGACTTGACCTGGCATGGCTTGCCAAAAACTGTAGTGGGTTAAAGATGAAATTACTGAGAAAATAGATTTGAACTTCCAAGCATATTGATTTATTGAGCAATGCATGCCAACTGCATAACAAATTGGGAACAGATCCACCTCCTTGAGTACAAGGGGAGGTAGACTTTTTATGCATTAAAAACTAATTAATTACTTAATCAAATAAGATCAGTTCATTAAAATAAAACAACTAACCCTGGTAAAAAATTAGGTAATCTGATTTCTAATTAAAGGAGAGCTTAAGGACTTTCCAAGTTGGAAATGGGAGAAAGAACAAGTGCAATTTCCTGAAATCAGAAAAAGAGGTAATCCAGTCCCTCTAAGTGTCTGTAAACAATCAAAGGAAAATGGAAATAATAACTGACCAACCAGTTCTGAACCATTTTTCAGATAAGACATGAGTTGCTTGAGATGTATAATTGTGAAAAAAAACTCCTTTCATCAGTCTTTGGCTCTTTCTGGGTTTCTGGTCAGCATAACTTATTAGGGCCTTAGTTATGGGTCTCTAAACAACAGGTAGAGGGGGTCCAGATAATGCACTAAAGTTTTCTCACAATTCCCACAACTGAATAAAGTTTTCTTGCAAGACAGAAGTTGAACTAAATCCATAACTGAGTAGAAGGGGAACTGAGCCAGCTCCAGAATTGAGTCACAAACTAGAGTCAATATGGCTCACTCAGTTTTTTCACTATATATTCATGGACAAATCATTTCCCTGCCTCACTATTTGCTCACATGTAAAATGAGGAATATGATGTAAGGGGAGGGTTTGAGTAGACTAAATTTCCACTACTATCAAGTTCAGATTCTGTAATTCTAGGTTAACCTAGAATCTAGGCCAAACCTAGTGGTAAGTGGGAAACAGTGGTATGCTGGTAAATATTTAATAACCAACTCTCCAAAAGCAGGACGTATTTTTAATCACTTTTTGGTATCACTTTCTCAATTTTAAACAATCAACAAAATAATATATCAAGTCTCTGGGTTTGTAATACTTGGTGATTTCTGAGGCATAAATGCTCACACTGAAAATGGAGTAATTGGCTTTGTCTCAAGCCTGGCTCTCTTAAGCCGGCTTCAGCCCAATCTTGGCCAGCAAGGAAGAGATTTGTGAATTTTGAGAATGAGTCTCCATTTACTTCTTGGCAGATCCAGGCCCTGGTTGAACTTGCCCATTTGAGGGGTTAAATTATTTGCATGCTATCACTGAAAAAGCATAGTTTTAGGAAGCATAAGATTTGGTTCAGATTTAGGCTCTTTTATTTATTAGCTGTATAACTGGGGCAGATCACAACCTCTCTGGCCCTCAGTTATATAGGTCAAATAAAGGAGTTAGACTACATAACTCCTCAGGTCCCTTCCAACTCTAGGTCCTAGAAGCTTAGAATTTTGGAACACAGGGAACCACTGATAGCACAGAACAACCTTTCATTCCTTTCCTAATGTTTCAACAATGCCCATAAATCTATGTAAACTTGAAAACATTATGTAAACGTTGACTGTTGTTATTGCTATTTCTATCAAAAAAGAAACAAAAATTTCTGAAAATGGAGACCTCAAGACTGCTCTCAGCAACTTTCTAAGACTTTTAAGTTTTGGTGGTGGTTTTTCTTTGTTATCAAAGAATTCCAAAATGATGCCACTATGTTGGAGTCAAGATACAGTTTGTCGGACTGTGGCTGATCAGATGAATACAAACTCAGACAGCTCTACCTGAGGCCGGGCACAAATAGTCCAGACTGACATTTGGAGTGTCTAAATGTGTATATCTTATTTCTTTGGAACTATTGCAGTTCCTGCTTTGTTATACACAGTGATGTCTTTGATGCAGGTATGCCATGCTGGGCAGTCCTCTGCCAGTATCTCCCATGTCTCACAACCTATTTCAAAGTTCTTCAGAGAAACTTTGAGAGCATCGCTATCACTTCTTCTGACCACCATGTGAGTACCTACCTTCCATGAATTCTTTATAGAGTAATCTTTCAGGCAAACATGCATTTGGCATTCCAACAAGTGGTCAGCCCATTGAGGGTATACTTTCTGCAACACAGTTTGAATGCTTGACAGTTTAACTTGATAAAGGACCTCATTGTCCTGTACCTTATCTTGCCAGGTGATCTTCAGAATCTTCCCAAGACAATTCAAATGAAAGTGATTCAATTTCCTAGCATGGAACTGGTGTGTTGTGTAGGTTTTACAGGAATACAACAATGAAGTCAGCACAACAGCTCTGTAGACATTCAGTTTGGTAGGCAACTTAATACTGCTTCTCTCCCACACTTTCCTTCAGAGCCTTCTAAACACCGAGCTAGCTCTGTGTGCATCAACCTCATCATCTATGTGTACACGCCAAGGCAAGTGAACTTATCCACAGCATTCATTTGCTATAACCAATGGTTCCATGTATAGATAGTGTAGGGTTGGCTGCTGGAGAAGGTGTGTTTTCTTGGTGTTAACTGATATGCCACAATTAGTACAAGCAGCAGAGAATGGATCCATACTTTCTTGCATCTCAGCTTCAGAGCTTGCATTGAGTGCACAATCATTTGCAAACCAAAAGTCATTCACTAACTCTACATCCACTTTAGTCTTGGCTTGTATACTTTTCAAGTAAAATAATTAACTACCAGTGTAGTAGCAGACCTTGAAGCTGTTTTAGTCCTTGTTGAAGGTTTCCAACAGCATGGCTAAAAATATCATGATAAAAAGCATGGGAACAAGTCCACAGCCCCATTTCATTCCATCGGTGACTGGGAAAACATGAAAGCATTATCCGTTATCCAGAACCTGGGCAAGCATGCCATCATGACATTGACAAACAATGCTGATGATTTTCTCTGAGCAACCAAATTTTGACATAATTTTCTACAAGCCTTCACAACCAATAATATCAAAGTCTTTGATCGTATTGATGAATGTTGTATACTATTCTCTGTTCTGCTCTTGGCACTTCTCCCAGAGTTGTTGATCACCAAATATCATATTGGCTGTTCCTTTGTCCTTTCTGAAAACACACTGACTCTCAGGTAGATGACCATCTTCCAGGTGAAGGATTAGCCTATTAAGAAGGACTCTGGCAAGAATCTTGCCAGTAATGGCTAAGAGAGAGAACCCCTATGATTGCCGGAGGACAATCTTTACCTTTGTAGAGAGAGACAATGGAGGCATCCTTGAAATCCTGGGGGATAACCTCCTTTTCCCATAGAATCTGAAAAATTTCAACTTTAAAGTGGATGCCAATATGCATTGGTAGAGAAAGTTTCCCTATCTGAGAATTCCTGATACCAATGAAATCATGGATCTAGTCTTCATCTGCACCCCCCTTGCCAAGGCACTGAAATAATCTTACCGAAGGTATCAAGTACCCAAACTCATGATTGGTGACTCCAAACAAATAGGGAATTTTTGGAATCTCATTCTCTAAGAGGAGCTTTTCTGGGAGCTTTGGTAAGAAAACACCATCCACAGTGGCTTGGATGAATGGAAGCTACAAGAGAAGAAGAAAACACTTTTTTTGTGGGTTATCCTTTCATTTTGGATTTACCTACATAAGACCAAGAATAAGGAAATTAGAGTTTTTGTCTCACTTCTATCTTTAAATTTCTGTCTGACCCTGGAAAAGTCATTTTCTTTCTTTTGGCCCAAGTTTTCTCATCTATAAAATATTAGGTTTGACTAGGTCCTTCCCAGCCCTGATGTTATATGTTCAAGAGCCTCTTCCATCTTTATCATTCTATGATTTGTGTCCAAATATTTGGACAAATTTCATGTTTTTGCTTCTAGGATGCCTTCCTTCTTTGCTATTCTATGATCTGAGCTTTGTCTGAGATTCTCTTTGATGACTGGAAATAGCATCCTGATCTCAAGCATATTTCTATCTGGTATATCCATCTGTTTCATCTTGCTCAAAGAGCTGAAGGGAGCTATTTTGAGAAGAGCCTGCCATTATTCCAGAGCCCAATTTCTTATGTCTGGTAAACAGAGGACCACATGTCCTAAGGAAGTTTCCCTAGCTTTCTTTAGACTGCACTTTTCTATGTCTCCTCCAGGATAGCAATTCTATGTTCCCTACCTCTATGTTACTTTTTCCATATTTTTTTCTCAATCCCTAGCATCTGTTTACTCTCCTGCTTCAAGTTCAAAAGTTGGGAGGGAAAGGGAGATTCTACTTAACCCAGTATCTATGCTAGAATTTGCCCCTGATTTAGAAATTCATCATTAAATATTGGAGAAGGGCATCGAATGAGTGTTCAGTTGACTTGGCGCTCTGAACTCATGTCTTTTTTTGGGCAAGCCCAGAGTTTGCCAGGGCAGAGAATTCAGGCTCAGAAGGCTGTAATTCTGTCTACTTGAACTCTATTGAACATCTTCCCTTTGTGGGGTTAATTTGTTCCAGAGCCATCTCTTATGACTAGTCTGGAGCCCAGTGATCTTTGCGGACCAAAATCCTGGATGGAATCAGAGAAAAATCTCTCCCTGATTTTTAGAGACAATGGGAAGGAAAGGAGAGAGGTCTTGATCTTTTGGGCAGGAGAATATGCATCTCTGAATTCAATCTAGTGCAGTCCATCAGTTATTCCAGAACTACCTATTTCCAGAAGAAGCAAACTCACAGATGAGAATTTCCTCTTGAATATCATGTTTTCTTTATTCCGTAAGCACTGGATCGAAACAGCTGAGCTGGAACCTTCACAGCCATAGTACTGAGCAATGTCCTGGTGGTTTCAAAGTAACAGACTTTTGTAAGTATCAAAAGAAAGGACAGAGGAGATTTCTGTTTTCCAACAAAAAGATTCAGGAGGTAGGGCAAGTTCTCCCACCCCACCCTCCCCCTCACCTGAAAGACTAGATCAAATTTTCTTCAGGTCATTGGCTCAGACTTTCTAAAGACACAGTCAAGCAGAACCAGGAGAACACTGTACACAGTAATAGCAACTTTTGTACAATCATCAACTGTGATATACTTAGCTCTTCTCAACAGTACAGTGATCGAAGACAATTCCAGTGGACACATGATGGAAAATGCTGACATCCAGAAAAAGAACTATGGAAGTGGAATGCAGTTCTGAGCATATTATTTTTACTTTTTCTGTTTTTTCTTTCTCATGACTTTCTCCTTTTGTTCTGTTTCTTCTCTCACAACATTACTAAAGTGAAAATATCTTTACCATGATTGTATATGTATAATCTATATCAGATTGCTTGCTATCTTAAGGAAGTGGGAGGGAAGAGAGAGAGAGTGAAAAATTTGGAGCTCAAAATCTTACAAAGATGAATGCTGAAAATTATCTTTATGTGAATTGGAAAAAATAAAATACTATTAACTTTTTTTAAAAAAAATAAGAGAAAAGATCATTACTCAATCAAACAAGTCTTTGAAATTTTGGGGCCAATTTTTTTTTTTAAGAAATGTTAATTGTTGGCTCAAGTTTTCTAAGGGTTATAGGATCACGGGTTTAGGCTAAGAGATAATAGAGGTCTTCTGGCCCTTTACATTTCCTTATTTTTTAAAGTTAAATTTTATTTTATTTTCAGCTGACAATCACCTATTTTCTTGCTCTCTTTTTCTCTGCCCTTAATACTGAGGGGAGGAGGAAAATCCAGCTCTTGTAACAAAGGTGCATAGTTAAGCAAAATAAATTGTTGGCATTGACCATGTCCAAAAATGCGTATCTCTCACTCTGCATCTTGAGTCTATCATTCGCTATCAGGAACCTTGACAATTTATACAAGAGTTAAGATATTACCTTCATGATGTTATAGATCCTCTTTGAGGACTAAAACAGCAACAAAGAAGCATTAAACTCCCCCCGTGTCTTCCCCCACCCCGCCCCGCCTTGTAAGTATGAAGCAAGGGACCTCAGAGAGATTATGCAATTTGCCCAAAGTAGCTCACATAGCTAGTGGTAGGACCAGAATTCCCATTCAGGTCCTCTAATGTCAAATCCAGCATCTTTTCTCCAAAGGCAATCAACGATTAATTCAGCTCAAGGGCAGGCATGGCTGAAGACTTTGTATCATTGAAGGATGTGAGAGTCTAACCTGATCTGACTTGGAGTTGTCTGCTTTGACCTGAGTTAAAACTACAGTCATAGACCCCTCCCTAATCTAGAGCTGGAACTTCGGGCAAGGCTCTAGGCCACTCTGGCCCTAATCAAATGTAGAAGCACAGCCTGAACCAGAGATGGCAGGTTCTTTTTCTTTTCTTTTTAAATTTAATTTATTTATTTTTACTTTATTTATTTGACATTCACTTCCATAAATTTTAAATTTTCTCCCCCTCCCTTCCCTGTCCCTCTCCAAGACAACATGCAATCTGATAATAGACTTTACACATAAATTGCTATTAAGTGCATTTTCACATTAGTCATGCTGCATAAAAGAATTACAATGAATGGGAGAAAACATGAGAAAGAAAAAAAAAACAAAAAAGAGAATAGTTTCTTCATTCTGCATTCAAACTCCTTAGTTCTCTCTCTGGATGTGGATTTCATTTTCAGTCATGAGTCCTTTGGAATTATTGCACTGCTGAGAAGGGCAAAGTCTATCAAAGTCAGTCATTGCACACTGTGGCTGTTACTGTGTACAATGTAGAGATGGCAGGTTCTTGACCTAGCCAGGAGCTAAGGAAGGCACATCTCCTATGCAAAGCATCTTCTGAGTGCAACTCAGTCCTTGCCATCTTGGGATGATGGTGATGATGATGGTAATGACAACTACCATTTACAAAGTGATTTAAGGTTTGCAAAGTGCTTACTTATGTTATCTCATTTTATCCTCACAACAACCCTGTGAGATACAGACTATTATTATGCCTATTTTATAGATGAAGAAACTGAGGCTAAGAGAAGTTATATGGCTTGCCCAGGGCAACACATCTACTAAGTGTAGGAGGTTGGATTCAAACTAAGGTCTTCCTTACTCCAAGTCTAATACACTATCTACTTTGTCACCCTATGTCACTTAATAAATGCTTATTGACTCTTTCAATATGGACCCAATACTGACTCAATCTAGAGACATCTGTAGAAGTCAGGCTACAGAATCAGTGTCATCTGTGAGGTCAGTCATAACCCTAAGGAGCTGGTCCCCAGAACACAGTCATCCAGCCTGAAATTAGTGATGCCTCTACCCTCAACTCCCCCGTATTCAGAAAGAGAACAGGTCATGTTGATGCTGATGATAGGCTAATGATAGCATTACTGATGCTATGCTCTTTCTAGGTGTTGTAGTGGATAAAGAATGGGAACTGGGGTCAGGAAGATCTGAGTTCAAATCCAGCCTTAGACAGTTAACTAGCTGTGTGACTCTTGGCAAGTCATTTAATCTATGTTTGTCTCAGTTTCCTTACCTGTAAAATAGGGACAATAATAGTGCATATTTCCCAATGTTCATATGAGGATCAAATGAAATAATATTTGGAAAGAATCTGGCACATTGTGAGCTCTCTATTTTTTCTTTTTTCTTCTTTGTAGGACCATGGAGAGTGGTGGTGGTAGTGGGGACCCTGTTCAACTTGTCCTTTCCCTAACTGATGATTTTCAAACTCTTTCCTCTTCCTCCCATCCCTAATTGTGCCAACTATGTGATGTTGAACTCTGAAATTCCAATCTCTGATTATAAATTGACTCCTATCTTGCCTGCCTGGGCAGCTAGGTAGTATAGTAGATAAAGCACCAAATCTGGAGTCAGGGAGACCTGAATTGAAATCTGACCTCAGATGCTTACTAGCTGTGTGACCCTGGGCAAGTCATTTCATCTTATTTGCCTCAGTTTCCCCATCTATAAAATGATTTGGAGAAGGAAATGGCAAACCACTTCAGTATCTTTGCCAAGAAAACCCCCAAAAGGGGAGTCTCTCAAAACTGTAGAATTAGATCTAACCTTTGAACTTAAGGAGATCTCTTTAAATGAATTTGAGTCTCTTAAATAATAAGAAGCCAAGAACCTACATGAAAAATGGGTTGAGGGTGATCTGTGATGAAACCTGCTGTAGTAGCAACCCCACTCTGCGAGATGGCTCTGTGGAACAGACCTTTGGTCATAGGAGACAGAACCTGCAAGACAAGAGAAAGAGAATATCTAAGAGACATATACTCCTCAGGAAGGGTTCCTCTTTAAGGGGATTCACATTCAAAGAAAGATTGATCAGGCTGATCATGTGAATTAGAATCAAATAACATTAGACCAGGATGGGAACTTGGAATTCCTAGTCCAACTTCCTCATTTTATAGTCAATTAGTGGTGATGCCATGATTTGAATTCAGGTCTCCTGATTTCCAATCCAATGCTCTTCCCCACTATATCATCCTATGTTTGCCCCAATAGGGAATCATCTGAAAACTCACAAGTGCAGAGACACAAAGTCCTCCTACAGACTGTCCAGAGATGGTCACACAGTTGGGGTCTCCTCCAAAGTGAGCAATGTTGCCCTGGACCCATCGTAAAGCAGCCACCAGGTCTAAGAATCCCCAATTACCAGGTGCAAACTCATCCCCAGTGCTAAAATCCAGAGAGACAGCCTTCAGGTTCTTCTTGCTAGGAAGACTTATCTTTATTAATGTGTTAGATGATAGCATTGGGCGTGCATGTCAAATTGCAAATGTCAGGCATCTTGGAAGCATAGCTAACACATTAGGGGATTAAATCTGGCTTTAAACAGATGTAGAAAGGCTAGAATGGTAGTCTGCATCTAATAAGATAACATCGAATAGAGATAAATGTAAATTCTATACCTGGGTTTAAAAAGTCAATTGTACAAGTACAGCATTGAGGAGGCATGGCTAGATAACAGTTCATGTGCAAAATATCTAGGGATTTTAGTGGACTGTTTCTCACAAAAAACACTCCCCTCCTGATTCCATACATTTTCATTGATTGTTGCACATGCCTGGAATTCTCTCCCTCCTCATCTCTGCCTCTAGACTTCCTTCAAAATCTCAGCTGAAGTTTCACCTTCTGCAAGAAGTTTTCCCCAATCCTCCTTCATCTCAGTGCCTTCCCTTGAGACTATCCCCTTTGCCCATCTACTCCTCCTATATGTTGTTTGCACATAGTTGTTTGCAGATTGTCTCCCCCAATAGGTTGTGAACTTCTATGTAGGGAGTTGGAACCAGCTTTCTTTGCCTTTCTTTGCATCCTCAGTACTTAGCACAATGTTTGGTATGGAGTTCACTCCATAAATGTTGGTTATCTTGAGCTGATGACTGCAATATGAATCAACATGTGAAGGAACAGTCAAGAAAATCTAGTGTGATCTTAGGTGGACTTACTGTCCAGAAATTCAGTCCCATTGTACTCCATCTATATTCAGACCACATTTGGTGTCTTGTACCTAGTTCTGGGTGCCATGTTTTAGAAAGGATATTGACACACTGGAATATTCCAAAAGAAGGTGACTAGGAAGGTGAGAAGACTAGAGACCATGCCATATGGGGGTGTTCAATCTGGTGAAATAAAGATTTGAGGAGACATGAAAGTCATCTACAAGTGTTAGGAAGACTGCCATGTGGAAGAGGGTTAGATTAATTCTTTTTGGCAGAGCTGGAAACCCTAGGAAGATGATACAGAGGGGCAGATTTCAATTCAACATGAGGAGTTACTAGTACTAAAAGAATTTGCTAATGTTCAAAAGTAGAAAAGGTTATTTGGGAAGGTAGCTCATTCTACATCTTCAAAGAGACACTGGGTGGTTATTGCTGGAGTTGTGGAAAGAATTTCTATTCAGACAGGAGATGGATTAAATGAACAATTTGGATATTGTGATTCTGTCAGAGTGCCACCTGGGTCTCCGCAGGACTCACAGAATTGTAGGATGTTAGAGCTACAAGGGACTTCATGAGACAATTTAGTCCAAATCCCTTCACTTTACACATGAGGAAATTGATACTCAGATTGAGGCAGGGCCTTGGCCAAGGTTCCCAAACCATCTTTGTCACTCCCTTACCTCAAGAATCCCTGGAGTCCCAGTCTGTATTGTACTATTACCACCACGATATCTTCATAGGCTGATAAAGGTGATCCATCAATTGAGGAAGCTGCTCCGATCACTAGTGACCCCCCATGGATCCAGACCATCACCTAAGAAAAACATTGATAGTAGCAACAACTTGGAAACAATCTCTGGGGAAAATCCATGGTAACTGGAGGGTATATTTTTTCTAAGGAAGTATCCCTTCTGGTTATCTGGGCCGAGAGACACCTGAAACAAGTATGCCCCGTCCCTGGTTGGCTTTGTCTTGATTGGTATGGTGGGCCTTAGGAGAAGGGCAATACCCAAGCATTTGTTCTTGTGGTCTGTCCATCCTAAAATATTTGTAGGAATATAAAGTCACTCTAGGGGAAAATGAGGAAGAACTTTTGCCAGGGTATAGGATTCTCCAAGTGAAGAAATGTTACATCATGGGAAAAACGCTCCTTAGGAATGGGCAGTCCAAAGGGGCTTGAAGTCCAAGAAGAGTCTTGCCTTTGGGGATATGCCTTGACTTCAGTGCAGGGAAATTCTAGACCTCTCTGACTCCTAGCAGCCTTGGAGACAGGGATAAGAGATTAGTTCCAGTCAGCCAACTAGCATCTGAGTACTTACTAAGTGTCAGGCATTGTGCTAAGCCTGGCAGGATACAAAGAAAGACAAATATATGGTCCTTGCCCTCAAGAAACTCACATTCTAGTGGGGGACACAGTATGCAACAAAAAGAAATTGCACATAGAAAATATATAAAGTCTAAGAGATAGGTAACCTCATAGAGAAAGCAATTTGTGTATTTGGGGATGTGGAGGAAGAGCTGGGAAAGGCCTCTTGCAGAAAGTGGTATTTGAGCTAAGTGTTATAGACATCAGGGAAGACAAAAGGCTGAGATTAAGAGGAAGAGCATACCCAGTATGAGGCACAGCCTGTGGAAAAGTATGGAGTTGAGAGACAGTGATGTCTTTGAGGAATATCAAAAGGTCATTTCTCTCTCTCTCTCTATCTCTCTCTCTGTCTCTCTCTTTCTTGACAGAAAAAAATAAGCATTTATTAAGGACCGATGATGTACTAAGCACTCTACAAATATCATCTCATTTGATCCTTACATCCTGGGAGGTAGATACTATTTTTTGTTTTTGTTTGTGAATTTTATTTTATTTTTTAAATGGTATTTTATCTTTTCCCAATTATGTCAAGTCAATTTTTAGCATTCATTTTTACAAGATTATGAGTTCCAAACTTTTCTCCCTTCCTCCCCTTCCCTCTTCCAAAAATGGTAGACAATTTGATATCACACATGCCAGTGTCTCTTGAGTGTAGACTCTGGAAGAGATTAAAGTGAACGTAAGAAAGCTGGCGAGTAGTAAGGAGACAGGTTGTAAAGGGCTTTATCAGCCAAATCAAGGATTTTATATTTGATCCTGGAGATAGGTAATAGGGAGACACTCAAATTTATTGAGTGGAAGTGTGACACTGTCAGACTAGTGTTTCAGGTGGATGGATAAGAGTGAGGAGAATTTTGAGGCCAGGAGACCAAAGGGAAGATGATGCCAACAGTCTGGGAGTAATGAGATGAGGGGCTGTGTTACCACCAAGGTGTTGACAGTATCAGATGAGGGGATGGGAGATAGTATAAGAAAGATACAAAAGTATAAGAAAGACACAAAGTTACGTAAAGTTTGACAACAGATTAGTACAAGTAAGGAGTCAAGGATGACATCAAGGTTATGAGCCTGGGTAAATGAAAGGATGGTGATGCAGTAAGAGGAAAATTGGAAAGGGAGTGGGAGGAGGGCAATAAGCATTTATTAAACACCTACTATGTGCCAGGCACTATGCTAAGTGCTTTGCAGATATTATCTCATTTGATCTCACAACGTTATTGGTGACTTAGATGCTGTAATTATCCTCATTTCAGAGACAAGGAAAGAAAAGCAGCAGAAGATAAAATGATTTGCCCAGTAAGTATCTGAGGCTGCATTTGAATTCTGTTCTTCCAGATTTCAGGCTCAGTGCTTTATCCAGTCCAGCATTAGGGATTTCAAAGCAAAAGGAGCAATTACTTACAGGTAATTTATCCTTTTTGTGTCTGGAGGTTGGGGTATAGATGTTGAGATAGAGACAGTCTTCAGATATTGGGAAAAGTTGTTGCTTCCCATCTAAAGTGTTTTTCATAAGGTCTGTTCTTTCCAATTCCTGCAAACACCTTCATGAGCAAAAAGAACATCGCAACAATCCAGGTTAAGGCATGAATAGATTTTATAGAGATTTTTTTGGAAACTAGTGGGAACTAGGTATTTGGAACAAGAAGTCTAGAAACATCTCTTCAGATAACAGGATCATTGGATTGAGAGTCAGAGAGACCTTAGGTAGAAGTGGGGAACCTGTATCCTTGGGGCCACATGTGGCCCTCTAGGTCCTCAGGTGCAGCCCTTTGGCTGAATCCAATCCAAATACTATTTAATCTGAACTGGATTCAGTCAAAGTCTTGAGGACCTAGAGGGCCACATGTGGCCTCGAGGACTCAGGTTTCCCACCTCTATCTTAGAAGCCATTTGTCCTATCCAGTCCCCCCGCCCCTTTTCAATAAAAGAGGAAACATGTGTAGGAGGGTTAGGTCATTTGCCGAAGATCACACTGGTAGTCACTAATATAACATTTTGAGAGTGTTCGTCACACAATTGTGCTCCCTCATGGGACCCATTTCTGTTGAATTCATTTTATTCCTTCTCCATATGTTCTTCCTGCCTGGTTCTTGCATCTTTTAAGTTAGTCTCTGTTAAAATATCTAATGTGAGTGACCTGCATTGCTGTAATACTTTATGGCTTGTAGAGTCATAAAAAGGCTCATAATTGACAAACATTAACGTCTTTCTGCTTTCAAGGGCTGCCTCCAGCATAGAAAGGAGGCTGGCCTCTTTTCTCACAGTTATCGTACACCTAACTGCTGCCTCAGCCTCCTCACAATCCACCCATCCTGACTTTGTTGTGTTCACCCTCACATTGGGGGAAATGTGGTGGCATCTTTTACACCCTCCCAAGGCTCAGCAGGCTGCGGGGGAGAGAATCTTCTAGCTCCCACGGGAGGCTTGGCAAACGGGACTCCCAGGAAAACATCCACGCGATGGTCAGTTCCCTTCACAGTGACCTGCTTCCCACGGACTCGACCAAACTGTGTCACCACTTCAGGCCCGGCAGCCTCTTGCCCTGTATGTAAGACAAAAAGATTCTTTCAGATTTTCTTTGGCTAGAAATTCAATTTCCATAAAAACGAGGAAGTGACTCCTGCCTTTGTGGTGTGAGATTTTTCTCTCAGAATATTTTTTCTATTAATATCTTTATTTTTTAAATTATGGAACAAAACAAGCATTTCCATAACAATATAATAAAAAGATGATTACACAAGAAACTGCAAACCTCCTATTCATGACTCGCTATTCCTTGTAAATATACCACGAAATTATCATGTAAATTTCTTTTTTTTCCTTTTTTCTTCTCTCTCCCCTACCCCTCAGAGATGGCCTCTATTAGAGACAAATACATACATGTATAAATATACATATATATGCACACACATACACATATGTAAAATTGTTCTATATATACTTCTAGTTATCAGGTCTTTTTCTGGAACATTCTTCATATGATCTTTGTAGCTTAATTTGGGCATTTATAAAAGTCAAATTAATTTATTTTCTCAGTCATTCTTAAAGCAATATTGCTGTTAGTGCATACAATCTCTCTCTGTTCTGCTCATTTCATTCATCATTATTTCATGCAAGTCTTTTCACATTTTTCTAAAATTATTGAGCTCATCATTTCTTATAGCACAGTAATATTTCATCGCAATTATATACCACAACTTGTTCAGCCATTCCTCAATTGATAGGCATCCCTGCAATTTCTAGTTCTTTGATACAGCAAAGAGAGCTGCTATAAATATTTTAGTATATACAGGTACTTCTCCATTTTCCTTAATCATCTTTGGAAAGAGACCAAGTAGTAGTATTGCTGGATCAAAGAGTATAGGCAGTTTAATAACTCTTGGGAGATAATTCCAGATTGCACCAAAATGGTTGGATCAATGCACAAGTTTGCTAACGATGAATGTGTCCCTGTTTTTCCATGTCTCCTCTAACATTTGTTACCTTCCCTTTCTATCATTTTAGCCAATATAGTAGGCTAAAAATAACACCTCAAGATTGCTATAATTTGTATTTAGAGCATTTTTCATATGACTACAAATTATTTTGATTTCCTCATTGGAAAACTTTCTGTTCATATCCTTTGACTATCAATTGGAGAATGACTCATATTCTTATAGATTTGACAAAGATTTTTGTATATTTTACATATGAGACCTTTATCTGATTAACTGTCTATAAATTTTTTTCCCCAATTTTTGGATTTCTCTCTTATTTTGGTTACAGTTGTTTTATTTATACAAACTTTTAAAATTTAATGTAATTGAAATCATTCATTTTACATCTAACTTTACTATCTCTTGTTTATTCATGAATTTGACTGTCCATACGTTTGAGAAGTATATGTTTCATGTTCTTCTAATTTTCTTGTAAAATCTCTCTTTATATGTAGGTCATGTATCGATTTTGATGTTATCTTGATAAATGGTGTAAGATATTTGTCTGTATTAAGTGCACTTCATACTGCTTTCCAGTGTTCCCAACAATTTTTTTTTTTTACCAAATAATGAATTTTCATCCCCAAATCTTGTTTTTGCACTCATCAAATACAGGTTATTATATTCATTTGCTGCTGTGAATTGTGCGTCTACTTCTTTGATCTACTATTTTATTTCTTAGCCAGTACCAGATAATTTTAATAATTACTGCCTTATAATATGGTTTAAGAACTGGTACTGTTAAATTGCCTTCCTTTACATTTTTTTCATTATATCCTTTGATAGTCTTGATTTTTTGTTTTTTCAAATAAATTTTATCTTTTTTTATAATTCGGTAAAGAAAAGCTGGTAATTTAATTGGGTTGGCATTGAAAACATAAATTAGTATGGGTAAAATGGTCATTTTTATTATATTGGCTCTCCCTACCCATGAACGATCAGGAATTCTGCAATTATTCAAATATGATTTTACTTGTATGAAAATTTTTTTGATAATTTTCTTTTTATAGTCCTGGATTGATTTTGTAGGTATATTCCCAGGTATGTCATACTTTCTAGAGTTATTTTAAATGAGGAATTTTTTTTTCACTCTCTCTTCTTCCAGAATTTTGCTTGTGATATGTAGGAATGCTGATGATTTACTTTATATGACGCTACTTTGCTAAAATTGCTAATTGTTTCAACTAACTTTTTAGTTGAATCTCTGGGATTTTCTAATAATCGTATGTTCTGCAAAAGACACAGTTTAATTACTTCATTCCCTTTTCTGATTCCTTTTATTTCCTTCTGTTCTCTTGTTGCTATTGCTAAGATTTCCAATAAAATATTGAATAATATTGGTGACAGTTGGCTTCCTTGTTTCACAACTGATCTCATTGGGAAAGCTTCTATTTTTCCCCATTACAAAAAATGCTTGATGATTATTTTAAATAAATACCTTTTTTTTTTATCAATTTAAGGAAATATCTATTTATACCAATATTTCCAAGATTTTTTTTAATAAAAATGAGTGTGGAACTTTATCAAAAACCTTTTCTGCGTCTATTGATGTAATCTATGCCTTTTTAAACTTTTACTATTGAAGTAATCAATTATGTTAATAATTTTTAATGTTAAGCCATCTCTGCATTCCTGGGGTAAATCTCATTTGATCATAGTGTATAATCTTTGTAATATATTATAGTAATCTTTTGGCTCATACTTTATTCAGGATTTTTGCATCCACATTCATAAATGAAATTAGTCTATAATTTTTGTTTTCTGCTTTTACTCTTCCCGGTTTAGGTATTAGTATTATATTTGTTTCATAAAAAGAATTTGGTGGAATCCCCTTTTTATCTATTATTCCAAATACTTTATTTAATATTAGAATTAGTGAATCTTCAAGTGTTTGAAAGAATTCACTTGTAAATTCACCTTGTTCTGGTGCTTTTCTCTTAGGAAGTTCACTTGTGATCTGTTTACATATTCTATTTCGTCATCAACTAGTCTAGGTAATTCATATTTTTGTAAATATTCCTCCAGCAAACTTAAATTATTAAATTTATTGGTATGTAATTGGGCAATATAACTCACTATAATTGCTTTAATTTCATCTTCATTAATGGTATATTCATCCTTTGCATTTTTGGTACTAGTGAATTGATTTTCTTCTCTCCTTTTCAAATCAAATTAGCCAATTATTTATCTATTTTATTTTGTTTCATACAACCAACTTAAAGTATTATTTATTAATTCAATGATTGTTTTTTACTTTCAATTTTATTAATCTCACTTTTAATTTTTGGAATTTCCATTCTAGCTTTTAATTGGGAATTTTTAATTTGTTCTTTAGATTTTTAAAAATTGCATACTTAAATTCATTAGTCTGCTTTCTCTATTTTATTGATATAAGCATTTAGAGATACAAATTTTCCTCTAATTGCTGCTTTTGCTGCATTTGATGTTGTCTCATTACTATCATTCTCTTTCATGAAATTATTAATTGTTTCTATGATTTGTTCTTTAACCTACTCATTCTTTAAAATTAGGTTGTTTAATCTCCAATTAATTTTTAACTTATGTTTCCTTGATCCCTTAGTAAATATAATTTTTATTGCACCATGATCTGAAGAAGATACTTTTAATATTTCTGCTTTTTTGCTTTTAACTAAAAAGGTCTTATGTACTAATATATGGTCAATATTTGTAAAGATACCATTAACTGATGAGAAAAAGGTATGCTCCTTCCTATTCCATTCAGGATATCTATATTATCTAATTTATATAAAATTTTATTCACTTCCTTAACTCCTTTCTTATTTTTTGACTAGATTTATCTAGTTCTGAGAGGGGAAAATTCAAGTCCCTTACTATTATAGTGCTCCTATCTAACTCCACCTGCAATTCATTTAACTTTTCTTTTAAAAATTTAGATGTTATAGTATTTGGTGCATATGCATTCAATATTGACATTACTTCATTGTCTATAGTACTTTTTATCAAAATGAAATTTTTTCCTCTTTTAATTAAATATATCTTAGCCATAACTTAGTCTGAGATCATAACTGCTTTTTTTGTATCAGATGAAGCTATAGACATTATAAAAATTACTTCTATGTACTTTTAGGGCTCAGTCTGCTTCATATCCAAAGACTGGACAGAGTTAAAAATAGATTTGGATTCAGAAAATCCTTTAATTAATAATCTAGATGGTTGCCATTATTAAGACAGGATATGTTGCGTTTTAGTTCTGGAGTCCAGGGTTTCTCTTTCTCTGGGCCTCACTTTCCTTATGTGGAAAATGAGTGGATTGGACTGGATGAACTATAAAATCTTTTCAGTCTTTAAGAACTATGTGCAGTTAGTCACCACAGTTCTCTACTAGCATCCCAATAGAGCTCTTAGGTAAGGTTCTGCCCAATGAAGAGAGCATTACACAAAAAGGAAGTTGTGATTGTGGACCCTATAGATGGGAAAACCCTTCTCTGGTCCCCTTACTTTCCTGTCTTTATAGATCTGAAGATCATCTCCTTCACATATCCTCAACAAGTAGGGGATGTCCAATTGATGAAATGGAATTTCCCCATGCATGATGGAGCCTTTCCTGTCTGATATTCAAAGGTATTCATGTTGCCTATGGAACTATGACCCCCTCTCACAAAAAGAGTGAACTATTGGATTTGAGGAAATTTCTAAAGCTCCCATATTACATATGAATGTAATTGAAAGGCATATGCCTCTCCACTCTTTACCAAAATAACTCCTTTAATATAAAGAAGCACGTAAGTTTCATAGTTAAAGCCACACCCAGTGGTTATACCCTGTAGGCATAAGTTTCATAAAGATAAGTTTATGTGGCCCCAAAGTACATCTGAACTGACACTGTGTGTGTACCCCTGATAAAGTCCAAGCACTCCCCTTACACACAGACACACCTTTTCAAAAATAGTGTAAAAATGCATGTTTTTTTCCGCTCATTAGCCAGTCTCAGCCAGAGCAGCCAGAGCTTGGTCACTAAGGATGATACGCTAGTAGGATGGTGGATCCTACCTGATTGCAGAAAGGGACCCACTGTCTGGTAACCTGAGCTGATCCTGTACCTCTGTAAGCATGAAAGGCTCCTGGCTAACACCTCCCTTCAGTCTTGCCCAACACCCTCCCTGACCCTGGGCATTTACACCTGTCTTTATAATAAATATCATGTATTGTGCATCCCTCTTGACTGAAACTGAGTTATTCATGGCACCAACACTTCATGTCAAGTTTTGACATACTGTTCCTCCTGACTTTAGCTTGATTGAGATTCCTATAAGAGAGGTCTCACTCTCAACCTCAGATTTCTATCATTATCATCTTAAGGCTATAGGGAAATGCTACCTCTTATGAAAAGCCTGGAGATTTTCCTTCTGTGTTCTGTCTTCCACTAAGAAGAGGAAGCCTGGTTTTCCCAACTGTCCCCTACTGGTTTTCCTCCTTGGCAACACAGGAAGAACTTATTAGGGACAAGTTTCAGACTACTTTTCCAAGATAGGCACTGACCCCAAAGAGACTCACCCTTAGCTGGGAGAATTAGGAGCCAGGTAATGCAGGTTAGAGACCAAAGCAGAGACTTCTGTCTTCCTGGCATGGTTTTTCTCTGGATCTTGTTGGGAATTTCTGGTTGGGTTGAAATGTTTCTGATTCTTGGTAATGGGAAAAAATCCCAGGATTTCAGACTTGTAGAAAGATTGTCTACTGAGAAAGAAGAACATGGAGATGTAAACTTTAAACATACTTTAAATAGTCCTGTGTCCAGTTTGCTATGACTTTCCAAAACACACAAACCCACCACAGAAATTTTTTGCTGTCTCATACCCATTGGATTGGTAAAGTTGACCAGAAAGAAAAACAGAGATAGTAGAGGTGCCGGAGGAAAAGGTACATTAATGTACTCCTGGTGGAGCCATAAACTGGTCTAGCTATTCTGAAAAGCAATTTATACAACACCCAAAAATCTACTAATCCGTATATACCCTTTGACCCAGTGATACAGCTACTAAGTCTATATGCCAAAGAGATCAAAGAAAGAGGAAAAGAACCCATTGGTATGAAGACACTTACAGCAGCTCTTTCTTTAGTGGCCAACAACTGAAAACTGAAGGTTTACTTATCAATTGGGGAAGAGGTGGCTGAATAAGTTAGGGTTAAATGAATGTGACAGAATACTATCGTGTTACAAAAAATGATGAAGGGGATAGATATTTTTTTGAGAAACCTGCGAAACTCATACAAACTGATGCAAATGGAAGTAAGCAGAACTGAGAAAGGAAGTTATACAAGAACATTGATTAACACAATGACCAACCACAATTCTAGAGGACTCATGATGAAACATGAAATATCCACCTCCAGGTAGGGAAGTAATGGCCTCAGAGTACGTATTGAAGTATATTGTTTTTTAGGCATGAGTGATTCAGGCATTGTTTTTGCTTATCTATTACATATTTGTAATGAGTTTTATTTTTTTTGCTTTCTCAATCAGTGGTGGAGGGGAGGTGGGAGAGAGAATTTAAAAAATGAAAATAAAATAAAGTTGAATTAAAAAAAAGACAGATCAAATTCCACCTTCTGCTGGAGGTTTTTCCCCAATCACACCACCCCTAACCCCACCTCATCCTAGTTAGCTCCTTCCTTCTGAAATCACTTCCAATTTACCTTATCTATATCTTGTATGTACATAATTGTTTACATACTTCTCCCCATCTTAGAATGTGAGCTCCTTGAGAACAGAGACTGTGTTTGCCTTTTTTTGCAAAATGTTTTTGGCAAAATGTTTGCAACATATTAAGTGCCTAATTAAAGAAAGTCCCAGGTTCTGTTTGATTCTGTCTTTAGGAATAGCTATGAAACATAAAAAGAATAAATAGCTCTTTCAAATACTCCCTTGAGTGGTATTTTTGACCACCAACCCAGGCTATGGGGGTTTCACTTTGTAAATTTAATGAAATATGGAAAAAAATTCCACTTTTAGAACCTCCCTTCTGCCTCAGCCTTGGCTTACCAGACAGTACAGTTACACTCAGCCAAATACTGCAGATCAAATTCTTTAAATGAATGCAACTTACTCCAAAATTCCTACTATTGCACAGTAAAAGATCAGTGTAAAGGAAACAAAAAACTTTAAGAGAAAATTTTCCATCTGAGAAGATGGAGAGAAGAGTATATACACTCAGTTGCCTGAGTCTTCAAGCAAAGTCAAAAATTCACTGCTTTTCCACCCATGACTGGTGCCTTGTTTGCCTGTTGTGGAAGCCAATGTCCTGAAACAATCTTTGTTCTTGCCTCTTGCTTGTCTTTCTCTGTCCCCCAACTTTGTACAGCATTACAATTCATATTCTTTTGTCCCAATCCCTCCCCCATTCCCTTTGGGTCCTGGAAGCTTGAAACAGGGGTGATATTTGGTTAGCCTTCAAAAAAGATAATACATTCACAAAGAACTGAGGGCTGCCTGTACATATGGACCACCTCTGTGATGCTTTCTTTAGGGGGTTACCACACTACTCTTTATAGCAGGAAAAGACAATTAGCTAGTTCATGAATGAGATTTCTTTTTATACATTTCCAATTAGAAATTTTCCAAAGGTTTATATGCTACTTGGGCTGGCAGGTGCTATGTCTAGTTCAGAAGTCTTTCCAAATTGAAAGAAAAATGAGGTGTTTGGTCAATTACGAAATTGTTATGAATAAACAACTATGATAAAATAAATATATCCTAAACAGAAATATAATAAAGCAGGTATATATTTAATGAAATATTTAGCTGAGGAATATGATCCTGTTTTATTTGTTGAAAACCATGAAAGACTTTTTGTGATTCTAACAATCGGTTAGGTAAAGAAGAGTAAAAAGGAGGTAAATTAAATTGACTAGTTGCTCTTCTCAGTTCCAAAAAAATCAACATTGGGCAGAGTGCACACTCTAAGCCTGGAATTTGCCCTAAGTGTCAGAGACTTCTAATATTGATTTTCCTGAGGACTGCTATCAGTTTGGCACTATGAAATTTTTCTTAGTGCCAAACGAATTTCACCACTACTTTTCTCTTAAGGTCCTTTCTTATTTATTTATGAAGTCTTTCTTGATTTTTAATTTAAGTGCCATCTCTCTACTGATTCTCTCGAATTTATCCTGTATATAGCTTGTTTGTTCTAGTATGTAGTTGTTTTCATGTAGTCTCCTGCATTAGACTGTGAAGTCCTAGAGAACAGGGACTTCTCTTTCTTTTTTCTTTTTTGCCTTTGTTTGTATCCCCAGAGTTTAGCAGTGCCTGGCACATAGTATGTCCTTATTGACTGTCTGATGGACTACTTACTAGTGGCATCACAGATCATAGAACAAAATATTGGAACATAGAATAAGGGAATTGTAAAAGACCACAGAACAGAATATTAAACATGAATGTTAGAACTGGAAGAGTCCTTAGAACAGAAATTCACAGTATAGTATGTTAGATATGGAAGGTACCTTAGAAACCATCAGAGTCAATATTTCATTTTCTGATTTGGGAAACAGAGGTTTGACATAATGAAAAAGCTTTCCCAGAGACATACAGCAAGTAGGTTGAAGAGCCAAGTTTCTTGGTCTCAAGTTCAGCCTTCTTTCCACTATATCAGGTAGACTATTTTTTGTATGGTTGTTGTCTCTGATGAGGTTAATTTTGGTTAAAAAGTTCCACCACTGGTCCTATCAGAATATTGATGGGGGCAGAACCAGAGGAAGGGAATTATCCCAGCAGGTGTTTACCAAATAAAGCCTTCAGGGGTACCCTGTATTTCTTTGTCCAAAGCAATCAACAACTCCATCTTCCTTCCTCTCCATCCCACTACTGAGTCTCACTCTGTACTCTGATTATAATCTGCCCTTTTATATAATCATAGCTCACATTTCTATAGTGCTTTAAGGTTTACAAAGCAGCCTTTTCATAGCAGCCCTGGGAGGTAGGACTCACAAGATCACAGTCTTGGAACAGGAAAGAACCCCATCTAGCCTTACTCCTTCATTTTACAGAGGAGAAAATTGAAACCAAAGAGAAGCAGCAAGTTGCCCAAGGTCACTCTGGTGGTCAGAACTTGAATTCCAAATCTATTACTTTTTCCGCTATGCCATATTGCCCTGCCCATTTTAGATATGGAAACTGAGAATTTCCCAAATGAAATTGTCTTCCCATGATTGTACAGTGAATTAGAGGCCTCCTCAGAAAAGTGATAATAACCTTGAAATAGACGAGAATGTTGAACTTGGAAAGAGGAAGCCAGGGGATAACCCACAGCTTAAGAAAGGGAAATGATTGTGTGGTCTCTAAGCTCAACATTTTATGGAGGTCGATAGCTTCTTACTCAAATTGTTCAGTGATGGATATGCCACCCACTGAGGACAAAAAGGGTTAGGATGAGACAGTGAACTACCTTTTGAGGTGGCTTTTGAACTTGACTACCTTTCATCTTTAAAATGGTATTAGATTTCTTTTGTTTTTATGTCACCTACCTTTCTCAATATCATTTTTATAGTTAACCTTTCCCTAGGATTATAAGACTAGGTCTTGTTTTTTCTAGGGGACAAGCTTCTATAGCTCTCATCCTTGCTTTACTAAAGATGTTGGTAGGTTTAGGAAGTAGAGGCTTACCTCACACCTAGCACCCCATCTGAGTATGTGCAAAATAGCCTCTATTTCATAGGAACAGAAGGAACATGAGGACCATAGAATCACTGAGTAAGGACTTCAGAAATCACGTAAAGCAGTCTATACCTGGGCAAGAATCTTTGCTATTGCATCTCAGAGAAGAAGTCATCTTATTTCTGCTGAAATACTGTCAGAACTGCTCTGTTACAGGGCAACAAGAATTACGGTCATAATTGACCCAGAACTGAAAGGGAACTCAGAGACCACTTAGTTCAACCCCCTTGTTTTAAAGATGAGGAAATCCATTCTCATAAGGTTAAGTGATTTGCCCAAGCTAACAGGTAATAAACTTTAGATGCAGGATTTGAATCCAAGACTGACTCCAAAACCAGCACTCTTTCCACTGAAACATTCTGGTGTCCAGGGTCTTTCCTATAATGAGTTGATGTTTACATCTCTCTAACTCCTACCAATTGGTTGTAGTTCCACCTTCTAGGTTAAGCAGAACAAAATATTAGGATTGCATTATTTATTCCACATGACAGTCCTTCAGATACTTAAATACTGTAATCAAGTCTCCCCTAAATCTTCTCCTGTCCAGACTGAATACCCCCAATTCTTTTGATTAGTTTCTGAGTGTTCTTAAAGACAGCTAGATGGTTCAGTGGATAGGGTCCTGCACCAGGAGTCAAGAAAACATGAGTTCAAATCTGACTTCAGATACTTACTAGCTATTTGACCCTGAGTAAGTCACTTCACTCCGGTCTCAAGTTTCTTCCTCTGTAAAATGGGGGTAATAATAGCACAACAACCTCTCAGGGTTGCTGTGAGAATCAAATGAGATAATATTTGTAAAGTGCTTAGTATAATACCAGCCGTACTAACTGCTTCCTCCTCTCCTTTCTTTTAGTTGGTTTTGAATCTTCTCCAGTCTTCTAGCAACAAGGAACTGGTTTTGTATATTTGTCAGAATCCGGTGTTGTTTGTATAACATTGTCCCCAGATCTGCACATAATAACAGTAAAGATGAAGTCTGCCTCTGGCAGAGGACAATGAAAAATTTACCTGTTGATTTTGGGGCAAAATATCTCTATTGATGCAGCCTAAAATCACAGGAAAGTCTTTGGCAGCCAAGCTTCACTGATCACCCATTACGACCTTGCAAAGACCAAAGCACTCCAAGGCCTTTTCATAGGACCCCTTGTCTAAGTTACATCTCCAAATGGGAGCAAAATGTTTTGGTTCTATGCCACCCATTTCTTTTTTTTTCTCTTTGGGAAAAAATAGAATGAAATAAAAACGACGTACACAAAGACAGATAAATAACTACTTTTGAATCATCCCTTAGACTTCTAAGAAAATCTCCCAAATCAAACTTTGAAATTGGCGCTACCAGACCCAGATATCTTTTTACTTCTCATGGTATCTCCATGTTGCTCCTCTTAGGTGTAGAGTACCTGTTAACGTATTTTGCTCTATTAGGCTGGATTTACTCCTCTTTGCCATTCAACTCAAAGCTGCAGCTGAACACTCTGGACCTGCTTGATCCTGGATGTGGTAATTCTTAATAAGTAGGTTGCTTTACTTCTCTGCCTTTAAGACAAGAGATAGAGAGAGAACTCCACCCTTCCTTCCCTCAACTGGATTCCAGAAGAGGTGCAAGGGAAAGGGCAAAAAGATTTTCTCTTTCAAGATCTGGCCTCATCTGACTTTTTTTCTCAACTGCCAGAATTCCTCCTTGCTCAATGGAGCAAATCTGCTTTTCAAAGGCCACCAGGGATATGGTTGATCTTTCAGTCAGCCAAATAACAAACATATAATTCTATCAGTTTTGATGGAGGACTTAACAATAAAAATTACCTGTTTGACAAAGAACTCCCTATTTGACAAGAACTACTTAGAAAACTAGAAAGAAGTCTGGCAGAAGTCAGTTTTTGACAAACATCTTATATCATATTCTACAATAAATTCAAACTGGATATGTGGACTGAATGTTAAAGATCATACCATAAGAAATTAGAAGAGGAATAGGTCATATACTTTTCACAACTAGGGATGGAAGCAAAAAAAGGGATTAAAAAGATAAAATAGATAAATTTGATCACACAAAATTGAAAAGTTTTTGCATGAACAAAATTAATGCCATTTGGACAGGTAGTGTCAATTAGGGAAAAATTTATATATCAAATATTTCTGATAAGAAGCTAATATCTAAGATATATAGATAAATATATATTTCTATTTATCCATCTATCCACCCATCTCTCTGTCTGTCTGTCTCTTTCTCTCTCTCATCTCCAAAAGCTGTTCCCCAATAGATAAGTGGTCAAAATATATGAATAAACAATCTCATCCCCTGACAACTGAAAACACTTAATAACCATTCACTAATGGAAAAAAGAAATGAACTTTGAAGTTTCACCTTACACCAAAAAACTGGCAAATATATAAAGAAGTAGGAATTGGCAATACAGGACAGGTTGTAGAAAGAAGGGCACATTAGTACATTGTTGATGCAGTTATGAATTAGTACAGCCCCATTCTATAAGCCTTTTTGGAATTTTGCAAATACATGCCCTTTGACTAAGACATTCCAGAGCTAGGTATATACTCCAAAGAAGTCAACGACAGAAAGAAAAGTCATATATACACCAAAAAGTTCCTAGCAGCATTATTTTGCGGCAACAAAGAATTAGAAACAAAGTAGATGCCTACTGGTTGGGAACTGGCCAAATTGTGGGAATGAAAATAATGACTGTTTCTGGTGAAACAATGAATAAAATAAATATATAGAATAACTGACAGGCTTTCATGAACTGATGAAAACGGAAGTCAGTAGAGTTAGGCAAACAGCACACACAGTGAATACAACAATGCAAATGACAGAAACATCATGAAGTGCTATGGTCTGAGAGGAAGGGAATAGATGTAGAAAAAAGAAGTCAGCGTTACCAAAGTAGCCTGACTCTTCTTTTCTAGGTCTGCCTTAGGGTCAAAAGAATGCTCTCCTCCAGATTCATTAAAATGCTAATTAATGGTATTTTCTTTTGGGGTTTTTTTTCCTGCAGTACAAACTCCATTGGAAAAATGTCGAGAACTAGTTCTAGCCAAACAATAGCTCCTAGATCTTGAAATTGTGTAGTCCTAAATAAGCACATGATTTAGAATTTTAAAATTGGGTCCAAATACTCTTTCAATCATTTAATAGCTTAATAGTTTTTAATGGTTTTATGTACCATCATCTTCTAAAAATTCTACTATGTTATGGAAATGCTTGTTTTATTTCATAAATTTAAAATGAAAGAAATAATTTTTTAAAAAAATAACTTAAGAAAATAATGATAATAATAGGAATAGGTAGCATGTATAAAATGCTTTGGTGTTTGCAACAAGCTTGGCTATCATTCTACCTCTCTGGGCCTCAGTTTCCTCATCTGTAAAATAAGAGAGATTAGATTGCTTCTAGCTCTGAATCTTATTGTAATGGGGGAACTTGCCAAGGAGGGTCCCGCTTATACAGCATGCGCGGTATGCTCAGTCTGTTGCCGATTCATGTGGAAGCTTGGTAAACTTGCTTCCTTGACTCTTAGTCATCACAGTAAAGACTCTTAGCTGACTGATGAACTAGAACTTGTATGCGTCCCAAAAACTTGAATAGATGAACTTCCTCATTCCTAGTGGTGAGTGAGACAAAAACTTCTATAAGCAGTGGAGTACACCCTCATATGTTAGTGAATGCACGATGTCTTTGGGTTTTTTTTTTTTGTCTCCATTGTGTCTATATTTTCTTGATCCTCACTGACCGAATATCGGAGAAGTTCCAGGCTATGGTCTTGTGAGCTTTGAAAGGTCAGAAGAGCATCATCTATCAGGGCTGCAAGCAACAGTAACTGAGTCTAATGCATAGTCAACCCTGAAGAGTGATGTGCTTCACTTTGGCCAACAGAAATTCAACCCAGCAGCAGAAACAATATGTCTTGCAAGCAAGGGAGCAACTTGTACGTTGGCTATGTCCCACCAAAAAGTGATCTTGGTTGGGGGAAATGTTTTGTAATGATTTTAAGGGGCCAGTGCGATAGAGGACAGTTTAATCCCAATTTATATATTTCAGTCTTTTCTATATCTTTTCAGGAAGTATTGCTTTGTAAAAGCTAATTGATGGGAACTAGTTAATTGATATCAAGATAATATTAGCTAGCTATCAACAAGGGAGAAGCACACTAAATGAGCGCTCATGAACAATAACATTAGAAAACCATGTACAACTCCTCAGAATTACCCCTAGGATCCTGAGGGGAGCAGTAGCTATCTGATATCTGCGAATCTGATCTGCCGATGAGAATGGGGTTTGGCAGAGTGAACTACTGTCTGTGATATGCTATTATTTTATGAATCTTATGAGGTAAGGAATTATTTTCACCATTTTATAAATGAAAAAAACTGATACCCAGAGAGGGGATGTGACCTAGCATAAAGTAGAGCAAGTTAGCAGCCTGGTTTGAAGTTCACGCCTCCTAATGGCTAAACCAGAGCTCCTTTCCATCCAACCACATATGCTTTGCGTAGTCATTTTTGTTTTTTGTTTGTTCAACCAATTTTTACCCTAAAACTTGCTACTTTCCATTTAACATTTATTTTCATTACTATTGATTGGAAGATCATGAATTACTGAAAACTTTTTTTTGAATCATAAACAATAGATGTCAAAAAAGACAAATAAATAATGATTTCTAATAAAGGGTAAAAAACCTTTATAGGAACTATAAACATTATATAGCAAGCATTTAACAATAAACATTATAGAACAAGCATTTAACAATGTGAAAAATAAGTTAATAAACAAGCAAATAAGAAAAGACTTTTCGTTGTGTCCATTACAGGTTGATCTGCAGTCTCTGCTTTGCTCTCCCTCTTTCCCTCCCTTCCTTTCTCCCTTTCTCTCTTCCTTTGTTCCTACCTCCTTCCTTTCTACTTCCATCCTTCTCTCATTCCCTCTCTTCCTCCTTCCTTCCTTCCTTCCTTCCTTCCTTCCTTCCTTCCTTCCTTCCTTCCTTCCTTCCTTCCTTCTTTCCTTCCTTTTCTTCCGTCCTTTTCTGATTCTTTTTTCTTTATCTCTCTCCTTTTTCTCTTCCTTCCTCCCTTCCATTCTTTGTTCCTCCCCTTCCTCCATCCCCTTGTCTCCTTTCCTTCTTTCTTTCCTTTCCCCTCTTGACTATTTTCCAACTACCAGTACTACTCTGGAGTAAGGTCTTCAGACGGTAGATGTCTCTCCTAAATTCTGTAGAACCCTTTGAGTCTGCATTATTAGAGCTGTTGCACAGGAGGCCCCCTGAGCATTGATATGCTTCCCACTAAAGGTCAACCAGTGGATAGAATTAGCTCAAAAACTAGTAATTATCACAACGGAAAAGTAAAAATAGTAGCTATAAAAAAGTTCCCCATAAACCTATGGTATATTCGCATAACAGCATACTGTAATAATAATTATTACAATTATGAGAATTATAATGATTTTAAGATGTGCAAAGTACTTTACATAGGTAATTTCATTTGATGCTTATGAAAATTATCTATACTGTTATTTCAGTTTTACGGATGGGGAAACTGAGTCTCAAAGAGCTTAAGTGACTTGCCCAGGGTCACACAACTAAATGTATAAGGCAGAATTTGAACATAGGTTTTCCTGACTCTTAGTACAATTCTCTATCCACTACATTATCTATGTGCCTAACACAAACCATGGACTCAGACTCAGAGGACAGTAGTAGTGAAGCACAGATAGGGAGCACATTGGTCTGAGGCAATTTCAATACTGTACTGCCAGGACCCAAGATTCTTCTTCTCTGCATGGAGTCCTCATGATCCTCCCCTTGGATGTAGCACTTTTTATAATTATGGCTAGGGCCCAAGGGTCTGCTCTTTTCTGCATCTTGACTCTTGATTGCCAAGTCTAGGTCCCTCTTGCTTTGGAAATTGCATTTTTCGTATTATGAATTTGATCAAATTTAGTGAAGTTGAACATTTCTACATAAAAAGAGCAAAAAAGAGGATTATACATGAAACTGTGAATCTCTGTTATATATAGCTTTTTTAAAAAGTACATAACAAATTTAGTATTGCTTCCAAAGTTATCCTGTTTGCCTGTCTAACTCCAAGCTTCCTTCTATTCTCTTCTCAGTTCTTCTGTGTATGCTTATAAATGTCTTTTCTTCTTTTTTTCTCTCTCTGTCTCTCTCTCTCTGTATCTCTCTGTCTCTCTCTCCCCGACCACAGTGATTACCCTCTAGAGCCTGACTCTCCACCCCAGAAAACTCTTCCCTTGTAACAAATCAACTTAGTCAAGGAAAACGAATTAAAACAGTGGCCATGCCCTACTTTACCTTTGTAAGGAAATAGGTGACATGCTTTGTTAGTCCTCTAAAAACGTTATTGGGCATCACACTGATTGGGGTTCTTAAGTCTTTCAAAATGGTTTATTTTTACAATGTTGTGGTTATTATATAAACTGTTCTCCTGGTTCTGCTCATTCCCCTCTGCATTAATTCATAAAATTTTCCTCAAGTGTCTCTAAATCCTTCCCTTTTACTAGTACATATGGTACAATATTATTCCATTGCATTTACATATCATAATTTTTCAATCATTCCCTAACAAAGGTGGGGAACCTGCAACCTCAAGGCCATATGTGGTCTTCTAGGTCCTCAAGGGTGGCCCTTTGATTGAGTTCAAGTTTTGCAGAATAAATCCTTTTATTTTATTTTTTAATATAAATTTATTTAATTTTTTACATTCATTGTCACAAAATTTTGCGTTCCAAATTTTCTCCCCATTTGTCCCCTCTCCCCACCCCAATACACCGAGCATTCTAATTTTCCCTATCACCAATCTTCCCTCTCTTCTATCATCCCTCCCTTCTCTTGCCCCCATCTTCTCTTTTGTCCTGTAGGGCCAGATGACTTTCTATTCCCCATTAACTGTACTTCTTATTTCCTAGTAGCAACAACAATACTCAACAGTTGTTCCTAAAACTTTGAGTTCCAAATTCTTCCCATCCCTCCCTCCCCACCCATTCCCTTTAGGAAGGCAGGCAATTCAATATAGGCCATATCTGTGGAATTTTGCAAATGACTTCGATAATAGTCATGTTGTGTAAGACTAACTGTATTTCCCTCCATCCTATGCTGTCCCCCATTGTTTCTATTCTGTCTTTTGATCCTGTCCCTCCCCGAATGTTGACTTCAAATTGCTCCCTCCTCCCATTGCCCTCCCTTCCATCATCCCCCCCACCCTGCTTATCTCCTTCTCCCCCACTTTCCTATATTGTAAGATAGGTTTTCATACCAAAATGAGTGTGCATTTTATTCCTTCCTTTAGTCGAATGTGATGAGGGTAAACTTCATGTTTTTTTTCTCAGCTCTCCTCTTTTTCCCTCCACTAAAAAGTCTCCTGCTTGCCTCTTGAATGAGATATAATTTACCCCATTCCATTTCACCCTGTCTCCTCCCACTACATTTCTCTCTCACCATTTACCTTAATTTCTTTTAAGATATGGTCCCATCCTATTCAATTCACTCTATGCTCTCTGTTTCTGTATGTGCGTGCATGTGTGTATGTGTGTGCACATGCACACATGTATATGTGTGTGTGAGTGTGTGCATGTGTGTGTATGTGTGTGTGTGTGGTCCCACCAACTATCCAGATACTGAAATGTTTTAAGAGTTACAAATATTGTCTTTCCATGTAGGAATGTAAACAGTTCACTTTTGGTAAGTCCCTTATGACTTCTCTTTGCTGTTTACTTTTTCATGCTTCTTCTCATTCTTGTGTTTGAAAGACAAAATTTCTTTTCAGCTCTGGTCTTTTCATCAAGAATGCTTGAAAGTCCTCTGTTTCATTGAAAGACCATAGTTTCCCCTGAAGTATTATACTCAATTTTGCTGGGTAGGTGATTCTGGGTTTGAGTCCTAGTTCCTTTGACTTCTGGAATATCCTATTCCACACCCTTCAATCCCTTAATGTAGAAGCTGCTAGATCTTGTGTTATCCTGATTATATTTCCACAATACTGGAATTGTTTCTTTCTAGCTGCTTGCAATATTTTCTCCTTGACCTGGAAATTCTGGAATTTGGCCACAATGTGCCTAGGAGTTTCTCTTTTTGGATCTCTTTCAGGCAGTGATAGATGGATTCCTTCAATACTTACTTTGCCCTCTGGTTCTAGAATCTCAGGGCAGTTTTCCTTGATAATTTCATGAAAGATGATGTCTAGACTCTTTTTTTGATCATGGCTTTCAGGTAGTCCCATAATTTTTAAATTGTCTCTCCTGGATCTATTTTCCAGGTCAGTTGTTTTTCCAACGAGATATTTCACATTCTCTTCCATTTTTTCATTCTTTTGGTTTTGTTTGGTGATTTCTTGGTTTCTCATAAAGTCATTAGACTCCATCTGTTCCATTCTAATTTTGAGAGAACTATTAAATTCAGTGAGCTTTTGAACGTCTTTTTCCATTTGGCTAATTCTGCTTTTGAAAGCATTCTTCTCCTCATTGGCTTTTTGAACCTCTTTTGCCAATTGAGTGAGCCTATTCTTCAAGGTGTTATTTTCTTCAGCATTTTTTTGGGTCTCCTTTACCAAGGTATTGACCCATTTTTCATGCTTCTCTTGCATCTCTCTCATTTCTCTTCCCAGTTTTTCCTCCACCTGTCTAACTTGATTTTCAAAATCCTTTTTGAGCTCTTCCATGGCCTGAGCCCGCCGGACATCCACCTTGGATGTCTGGGATACAGAGGCCGCAACCTCCACATCTTTCCCTGATGGTAAGAATTGTTCCTCATCATCAGAAATGAAAGGTGGGAACATCTGTTCCCCAAGAAAGTAGCTTTCTATATCTTATTTTTCTTCCCTTTTCTGGGCATTTTCCCAGCCAGTTACTTGACTTCTGAGATTCCTCTCCACCCCTGCCTGCATCTGCCCAGCTAGTGTTTGGGGTCTGAGATTCAAATGCTGCTCCCCAGCCTCAGGACTTTCAGCAGCGAGAGGGGCTGCTATTCAATGTGAGCTTAAGTTCTGGTGCTCAGGTGGGGGCAGGGCCGCCTCCCAGGCTCAGTTCCCTCAGGGGTTTATGCAGAGATCTTCGTTAATGGCCCTGAGCTTCTGCCTGCTTGGGGAGTCCCGGGCCGCCACCACTCCCTTTGCCGCTGCCTCTGCCACTGCCTCCCGAAGGGGCCTGAGTCATGGAGACAGCCCGCTCCCCTCTCGGCCAGCCCAGAAGTCTCTCTCACTGACCTGTAGTGCCTGTGGGCGGAGGGACCTTCACGGCCACCGGAGGTTCCATCCCTGAAGCCTGCCTGGATCTACTCCTCTGGGGCCACGCGGCCAGGGAAGCGCAGGGGTGGGCTCTGCATCTGGAGTGTGATGGACCCCTGGGGATGGCTTTCCAGGGCTCTCTGGAACGGAAATCTCTTCCACTGTGTTTTTGTGCTGCTTGCAGTGCTCCAGAATTTGTGGGGAGTTCTTTTTACAGAAAATTTATGGGCTGTGGGTTCGGAGCTAGCATACTTGTGAATCTTTCTATTCCACCATCTTGGCTCCTCCCCTCCAACAAATCCTTTTATTAAGAGGATTTGTTCTGTGAAGTTTGGAGCTAGTCAAAGGGCCACCCTTGAGGACCTAGAAGACCACATATGGCCTTGAGGCTGCAGGTTCCCCAGTTCCACACCTTGGTGATGGTATCCTGTTGTTTTCAGTTCTTTACTATTACAAGAAGTATTGCTATGAATATTTTTGTACCTATGGGTCCTTTTCCTCTTTGAGGCATCTGTCGAGCATTGATATAGTGGGTCCAAAAGAATACAGAGTTGAATGACTTTTGGTAATTGTACAGTTACACATGTGAAGAGGTCTCCTTGAATATGCAGAGGAAAAAAATGACTGACTACTGAAATAGTTCATCAGACCTTCCCACAAGACAGAAATCACTGCTAGGCTCAATTGTACCAAGGAGAAAACCAAATGTACTCTTTTACCCCTGCTCTGGAAAATTGTGGAATATAAATCAATATGATTCTTTTTCAAATCACTTTAGAGCTCCTAGGTAGAAGAATTCCAGTAATTCACAATACAGAATCTATTTTCTCTTACTTATTCTGTCTCTCTGTCTCTGACTGTCTCTCTGTCTCTCATTGCCTCCATCTGTCTCCCTCTCTTGTCCCTCCCTTCCTCCTTCCCACCCTCCTTTCATCTCTTCCTCTCTCTAGCTCCCTCTTTCCCCCTCTCTTTACCTCCTTTCCTCCCTTTCTCTATTTCCCTCCCTCTCTTGCTGTTTTTCTCTCTCTCTGCTCACTCTCTGTTTCTGTCTCTCTCAGCAGTTACCACTCCTCATTTTCATTCATCCTGAGCAAATCAGAACTGACTATGAATAGACTGTGCATAAACCACGTTTTCCTCTGTTGTCAGCTTTAATTGCCAATTCAACAGAAATGTAAAGAAGCTTTAGATAAGCCACACACATTGGATTGGATATCTCCTCTCCCAAGCTGGAAGAGAAGGAAAGAAGGGCAGGCCAATTATTGTTCAGTATCATCAGTTATCCTGATCAGAAAGTTCAGCAATAACTGGTCTGCCTAGACCATTCACTCATATTGGTGTCAGTTCGAACCCCTGCTTGGGGTGGGCAGAGGTGGCACTGGGGATGGCTAGGAGCTGGTGACATGCCAGCTGCCCCTTTTGTTTACCAACTTCATTCTCTCTCAAAATTCAAGTACAGGATGTCTCAATTTACCTTCATGACTACATACATCTTAGCTCTCATGATACTTCTTCAAGGGAGGGAGATAGTAAACTGGTTCTTTATGATGTAATTCCTTCTAGTCCATTGATAAAGTCAAACTAAGATTTCTCTCCCATCTAACAGGCTTCTCAGCTTTTCTAAATCTTTTGGTAGAGGGAGTTGCTCTATATTGGATATCAGACCATTATTAAAGAAGTTTTCTTCAAATATTTTTTCCTGATTATTTTATTCCCTTCTAATTTTAACTATATTGATATTATTTATGCAAAAATTTTCAATTTCACCTAATAAAAAGTATCTAATCTCTTGTAACCCTCTCTAACCCTTATTTAGTCAAGAGCTATTCACATATTCATCATTATGAAAAGTATCTCCTTTCTTATTCCTCTAATTTGTGACATAACCCTTTATACAGTGCATGAATCATGGATCTATTTGAATCTCAGCGTAGATTATAGTGTGAGATATTGATCTAAATCTAATTTTTACCAAATTATTTTCTACTTTTTTTCCTAGTAGTCTTTGTAAAATAAGTTCTTGCCTCAGTAGTTGAACTCCTTGAATTTATTGAACATTATGCTCATACTTTCATTTCCTTCTGGATCTTGTGTACCTAATCTGTTCCCAATCAACTTGCCTGTTTTTAAGCATTGCCAAATAGTTTTTGATAATTACAGCTTCATAAGTAGTAATATAAGTTAATATTAAATATGGTAAACAACAAAGTCTGAGATTTGGTACTGCACAGCCCCTTTCCTTCCCACTTTTTGTCATTATTCCCCTTGAGATTTCTGACCTTATTGCTAAAGTTGCATTGAAAGTTATAATAAAGTTATTGCATTGCTAGAGTTTTCAAAATTCATCTAGAGCTTCCTTTATAAAAATTCTTGTAATTGTTAAGTGTTAAATGAACATGCAGGACTGAGTGAGCCTGGAGTCAGGAAGATCTGAGTTCAAATGTGACTTCAGACAATTACTGGGTGTGCTGGCCCTTAATGAAAGGATTTGTTCTGTAAAACTTGGACTCAGTCAAAAGGCTGCACCTGAGGATCTAGAAGGCCACACATGACTTCAAGGTCGCAGGTTTCCCACCTCTGTTTATTAGCATTCAGTACAAAGAGTTTTTTCTTCTGCTCTGTGAAGACTTCTATCCAGCCCACCTGAAGGGCTTGGATTTCTCTCTCTCTCTCTCTCTCTCTCTCTCTCTCTCTCTCTCTCTCTCTCTCTCTCTCTCTCTCTCTCTCTTTCTCTCTCTCTCTCTCACGCATGCACACACACATATACACACACACAGAGAGTCAACCCAGTCCAGGTAGATCATCACTGCTATCAGTATGGTGCTGCCTTCAGAAAACAAAGCCTCTCTGGGTGAAAGATGAGGGAGAGGGTGGAGGTGAGGATGGGGTGGGGTATGGGGAAAATGTCCTCTTTTTTCACCTCTGAAGAAGGTGGTTAGGAAGCATTTTGACCTGTTCCCCAAATAACCTAACATCTCTGGTTACATGTAATTCCTGATGCCACAGGTCTTTATATTCTAACCACAGTTCCTGAGCAGCATTAAGCAGGCTAATTTTACTCAACAAAGACAAAATAGATTTTGAGAGACTAAAATAAGTGCAAAGGACTATATTGACAAAAAGTGGAAGAAGAACAGATAAACAAGAAACCAAAAAACTTACAGAAATTATAAATATAACCAACGGCTGGTTATTTGAAGAGATTAACAAAATTGGCAAACTTTTAATTAATATGATTACAAAGGAGGTCAAAAATTAAATCAACAAAACAGCAAATACTTTCCCCTTCCTGCTGCGTCCAGAGAGGAAAGACCCTGGAAGCCATAAAGTGAACCAGGAGCAAGAAGGTAGTAGGAGACTTTTCCTTCCCTTCCCCCTCCCACCCTGCCCCTACCGTGCTCTTTACAGATCCCCATGGTGTGTTTTGCTTTGTCCTCAGTTTCAGGTGCTCAAGGTGATTCCTACCTTCTCCAGGAGTTGGAGCCACAGAGACATTGGAGCCAAGATTCCAGACAGGAGGTTGCTGCCAGTCTGTTATGGACACCCTGAAAAGCTAAGAGACTTAGGGATCAAGTCCAAGGGAGGGGTTTTGTACTTGGAACTTGGACTATGCTCCCATAGGAGAGATCCAAGCTAAATAATTTTATGGCTTTATAATAATTTTATTGCTTTGTATTGTACGTCATTTCTATTGACAGAATTTTGCAAATTTCATTTGTTGCATGCTTGACTGAGACTTTCTTTGTGTAAGTATTGATATTCTGATATAATCTATATTACCTAGTCCTGACCAAGTCCTGATAGATCTTTTCACATGAGAAATTTGGCAGCTTTAGATTAATGCTAACTAGTAGAAACATATTGACACTTGACATTCAAATTAAACACAGTCACTAATAGTGCTGTACATTCTGTACCCTGGGCTGCTGGTATGCTTGGTAAATATTTAACAACTGGCTTCCCCCCAAAAAAGTACCCATGATGTACTTTTAAGTGTAATAGGAATGTTAACATTTTTTAAAATTACTTTCTGAAGTCTAATAAATCAACAGAATGATAAATCAAGCCCTGGTTTGTAGTTGTTTCTTAGGTATAAATTCTTACACTGAAAAGTTAACTCCCAGACACAGGTTTGAGTTGATTGCAGCATAGTCATATCCTGGGTCTTCTTTCCCTTTACATTCTCTCTCGGTGATCTTTCATGAGTTTAATGATTATTTCTATGCAAATCATTCCTATATCTAAGTATCCAGCCTTTGTCTCTCTTTCTTAAGTTCAAGTCTTGCATTATCATGTGCCTGTTGTCCATCGTGGGCTTTCACCATATGGCTAATGTATAATGTCCCAGGTTTCCCTCTATCTCTGGGAGATGTGAAAAGCCTGGACATGAAGAAGAGTTTCATACAAGTCAGGGCCTTGTCAAATCTGAGGAGCCAAAGAGAACATTCAACAAAGGTGCTTGAGACAATTTGCATTAATGGTTCCCAAGTCAAGCCTGACTATCTGAATGCAGCTACAGTAGTTATTGGAATGGCTGCATAATATCTGGTTGAGGATAATTTTAGGCAGGGGTTCTTACCCTGGGATCTATGAACTTAAAAATATTTTGATAACTGCTTTTCTATATAATTGGCTTTCTTTGTAATATTGCATATTTTATTTTGTGCATTTTGCAACATGATTCTGAGAAGAGATCCATAGACTTCACCAGACTGCCAGAGGGCTCCACCACACAAAAAGGGTAATGCTTGCATAAGCAGGTTCAATGCCAAGAGTAAGGGTGAATGTGTAATGAATTAGTCTCATAACTCCCCCCTCTGCAATCTGCCCTTCTGATTTGATCTTAATATCCACAGTTAATCTTGGGCCAACATATCTTACTGAAAGAACACAGGGTAGCATAGGTGTTCATGGTGGTTCTGAGGAGGAATGCACCTAATCCCCCACTGGGCATATCTCTCTAAACTAACTCCAGTTCTTTGTCTTTTACTTTGGAAAGGTATACATCAGGTTTGGTGGTGAAAGTAGCAAGTTCAGAGCATCACTTTATCAAGTAGAGTATTAAGTTAAGAAAAGTCAGGACTTTAGGGGGACTTCCCTTTAAGAATGCTCAAGGATGAGCTGGAGCTAGCTGGAACAGTTTTGAAAGTCCACTGTAGGTGTAAGGAGAAAAGACATGCTTTGAAACAGTTTGCTGTACGGATTGCAAAAAGAATTCCAAGTAAGTAAATTTCAAGGAAGTAAAAGAATTGCCTCACAGTGGTGAAGGAGCAGTAGAAAATTGCTCAAACAAATTTGTAGTGGATCTAGTTAGCACTCCTGTATAAATTCTTCCAGTTCTATTTGGAGGCATGTGAATAACAGCAGAAAAGGCAGATGGGGAGAATGATCCAGGGCTAGAGTTTAGTGAGTCATGGACCATTAAAGTAGAGGGAAGCAAGGAATTCAAGAGCAGGGAACAGTATTATGTTGGACTGGTCAACTATAGGGTCAAGACTGGAAAAAGAAAAGTGAAGTCAGAGACTTTGTAGCATGATGAAGCATGAAGAGATTGCAAGTTGTGACATATACCTTTTCTGTTCTATTAGTCAGTTTAATAAGTATGGGACAGTACCTCAGAATTGTTTTAATTTTTATTTCTCCAACCAATAGTGAGTTAGAATATTTTTTTCATATGGACATAGATACTTTTGATTACTTCATCTGAAAGCTAATTATACCTTTTAATCATTTATCAATTGGGGAATGGTTGTTATTTTTATAAATTTGACGCAGTTCTTTATATGTTTGAGAAATGAGGTCTTTATCAGAGAAACTTGTTTCGAGATTTTTTTACAGTTACTCTTGATAATTGGATTTCCCTCCATCCTATTCCCCCATGTTTATTCTATTCTCTCTCTCCTTTCTCCCTGTCCCTCCTCAAGTGTTTTGTTTCTGACTACCCCCTCCCTCAATCTTCCTCTTATACCCCCCCCCCATTTCTCTTATCTCTTTCCCCTTCTACTTTCCTGTAGGGTAAGACAGACTTCTATACCCAATTGCATGTGTATGCTATTCTCTCTTTGAGCCAATTCTGATGAGAGTAAGGTCCACTCACTCCTCACTTCCCCCATTCCCCTTCACTGCAAAAGCTTTTTCTTGCCTCTTTTATGTAAGTTGATTTACCCCATTTTATCTCTCCCTTTCTCTTTCTTCCAGTACATTCCTCTCTCACCCCTTAATTTTATTTTTAAATAGCATCCCTTCACATTCAACTCATACTTGTGCCCTCTGTCTAGGTCTTATGAATTAAAAATATTGTCTTCCCATGTAGGAATGTAGACAGTTTAAACTTATTAATTCCTTAATCATTTCATTTCCTGTTTACCTTTTTATGGTTTTCTTGAGTCATATTTGAAAGTCAGATTTTCTATTCAGCGCTGGTTTTTTCAAATGCTTGAAAGTCCTCTATCTAACTGAATATCCATTTCCTCTTGAAGGATTATACTCATTTGGCTGGATAGGTGATTTTTTTTTATTGTAATTCTAGCTCTTTTGCCCTCTGAAACATCATATCCCAAGCTCCTTTAATATAGAAACTGCTAAATCTTGTGTTATCCTGACTGTGGCTTCATGATGCTTGAATTATTTCTTTCTTGCAGTTTGCAATATTTTCTCCTTTACCTGAGAACTCTGGAATTTGGTATTTCTGGTAGTTTTCATTTTGGGATCTCTTTCAGGAGGTGATTGGTGGATTCTTTCAATTTCTATTTTACCCTCTGGTTCTAGACTATTAGGGCAGCTTTCCTTGGCAATTTCTTGAAAGGTGATGTCTAGGCTCCTTTTTTCTTGATTGTGGCTTTCAGGTAGTCCATTAATTTTAAAATTATCTCTCCTGGATATGTTTTCTAGGTCAGCTGTTTTTCCAGTGAGATAGTTCACATTGTCATCTATTTTTTTCATTTTTTTGATTTTGTTTTATTGGTTCTTGATTTCTCATAAAGTCATTAGCTTCCATTTACTCCATTCTAATTTTTAAGGAAGTATTTTCTTCAGTGAGCCTTCAGACATCCTTTTCCATTTGGCCATTTCTGCTTTTTAAGGCATTTTTCTTTTCTTTGTCTTTTTGGACTTCTTTTACTATTTGGCCTAGTCTCTTTCTTAAAATGTTATTTTCTTTGGTATTTTTTTGTGTCTCCTTCACCAAGCTGTTGACTTGTTTTTCATTATTTTCTTGCATCACTCTCATTTCTCTTCCTAGTTTTTCCTCTACCTCTCTTACCTGATTTTCCAAATCTTTTTTGAACTCTTCCACTGTCTGAGATCAATTCATATTTTTCTTTGAGGCTTTGGATGTAGGAGATTTGACCTTGCTATCTTCATCTGAGTGTATGTTTTGATCTTCCTTGTCACTGCAGTAACTGTTAATAGTCATGAGTTTTTCTGTAGTTGGCTCATTTTCCCAGTTTATTGATTGACTTTTAAGTCTTTGTTAAAGTAGGGCTTTGCTTCCAGGCTAGGGAGTACACTGTCCCAAGCTTCAGGGGTTTTGTACAGCTGTTTTCAGAGATACATCTAGGGACCTGTAAGTTTTCAGTTCTTTCAAGGTGGAATGATTTAAGGACAGGTATTTCCTATTTTCCTGGCCTGTGCTCTCATCTCTGAGAGACCAGGTCTGCCCTGGAACTTTGAGGAAGTTTAGCCCCCTCCCCTCCACTGCTGCCTCCAGCTCTGCTATGCTAGTGCTCCTCCTCATTCTGGGACTCCTACCCAGGAGCAGGACACAAGTGTGGGCAAAGCACTGCCTCAGTGGTAGCAAAAATATCCCTATAATCTCCTTATGACCAGTTGTTTGACCCCCCCCATCCCTCTTATTATCTGTGGGCTGAGAGATTTGAAAGTGGTTGCTGCTGCTCCTGCTTCAGTGGCTCCCAAGGCCTGCTCCTGGTTTGCTGGGGTTGGGGTTATGCTGATTCAGACAGTGATAGACTGCACTCCTCTCTCAATCTTTCCCGCTGACCTTCCAAGTTGTCTTGAGCTAGAAATTTGACTTTGTCTTTTTGTGGGTTCTGCTGCTCTAGAATTTGTTTAGAATATTTTTTAAAGGGTATTTGGAGGGGTTGTGGGGGAAAGTTCAGGCAAGTCCCTGCCTTTATCCCAACATCTTGGCTCTGCCCCCACAAGTCATGACAAAGAGGAAAAAAACATAGGGAAAGATGGAATGATACAAGGTCATGGCTGGACAAAGAGATTACTAAATTATTAATGATGAAGTATGTGATTGCATGATCTAGGGTATGACTCTCCCTGTGAGTAGTTGAAATGGGAGGCAGAAATAGTTCATGGAATTTGAAGAGATTGAGGAGCTGGGAAACTAGCATATCTGGGAAACTAGAACATTAACTAACATGCATGTTAGTGCTCCCTAATCCAAGGCCAAGATTTAGAGTGGAGAGGAAGACTCCTTGAGGAAAGTAGGTAAATGAACCAGAGGAAGGTAGATAATTGCCACTGCGATCTTGGTTGGGAGATATATTTGGAGAGACTAAACACTCGAAGAAGAAAGGCTATTGAATAATGGTAGCAGAAAGAACTTATAGAGAAAATATTAATAATGCATATAAAACATAACAGTGTTTTATGAATACATTTCTTTTGGAGGAAGACTTGGTTGTTAGAGCATTTTCAAACATGCCCCTGAATATGTCCCAACAATGGTTCCCAATTAAACCATGCTTCTCTTTCGTTGTGCAGATAACTTCACCTTGGGCAGCAGAGACAGGTTTGCCAACTCAGCTGTGACATTTTCTCTTTGTGAGGTAGGTTGTGAACTTTTCAGAATAAATACTTTTAGTAAGATTAAAGTTAGCAATAAACTAGAAGACACATTTAGGATTGGGGAAAGCAATAGTCAGAAGCAAAACACTCTTGAGGAGGAACAGGGTGAGAGGAGAGTGAAAATAGAATAAACAGAGGGGGAAACAGGATGGAGGGAAATATAGTTAGCAAACAAAGCTCCATATACCATGCCATAGAACCTCTTCATCCGGGACGTTCACTTCATCCCTGGATGACTCACATTAGAAATACCCTTCACACCCTGGTTTCTCTGGTTTTACCCACAATCTCCAATTTAAGGAGGAAGCCCAGCCAAAGATGTCTCTCATTCATGTTGCTGACTTCATTCGAAGGCTGGGCACCTTCCCTTCCTTCTCCCTTTCTTCCTCCTCCCTGGTTTTCCATTTCCTTTTTGTCTTCCCCCATTAGAATAGAACTCCCTTGAGCATAAGGACTGTCTTTTCCTATTTTTTCTTTTTATATTTGTGTTCTCAGTACTTAGCACAGAATGTGATACATAGAAACCCTTAATAAATGCTTGTTGACTGATTTTTGTGTTCCAAATTGAACTGTAAGTACTATTTCCCTTCCTACCTCTTGACTTCTGAAACTTGCAGTTCCTTGGGTCCATGGTACTACACATTGGAATGAAAAGAACAGGCCATGGGAAGGAAATCAAGGGAATTGAGCTTATGAGCCATCAGGAAAGATAATAATAGCAATACTTATACAGTACTTATATTCTCCTTGGCAATTTAGGCATCTCACTTTGCTCTCATTGCTTTCACACAGTCTATGTCACAGCCAAATTCATTTAAAAATGGTCTACAGGATTTCTGGTTAAGATGACAATAGGAAAGGATTCTAATTCCAGTGGAGATCTGATAATGATCAAGAAATCCTGAGAGAAACAATAGAAAGCTCTTTCATCCAACCATGTGTCACATAAAAAGACAGGCAGAAGCCTATGAGTACTATGAAGGTCCCAGCAGGGAATTCAGTATTAGCTCAGAAAAACAAAGCATCAGTCTGCCAGTGCTCTGAGGAGAGACTCTCCAGAGGCACTTATAGCCACCAGTGCTCTGATTGAGGGTGCTCTTGAGGGCAGAAAGCCTGAAGAGATTTGATGGAGAATCTTTTAAGAAGTTGGAAGCAGTGTTCTGACCTGTATGCTCTGGGAGGCCAGGAATCCACAGTACTCTGACTGGAGGTTTTCCAGGAAGTCTGCAGATCACAGTGCTCTAACCAGGAAAGTTGAAGTTGGGGAGGGATGGATCTGAAAATCACCATGCTCTGACATAGGATGGTCTAGGGGGCCCTGAAAAGTTACTTCTCTAAGCACAAACATTCTTGGGGAGATGGAAACTACTGAATGGAGCCAAGAAAATCAAAAACTGATCCAAATAGGGACTGACCACTCCATGACTCTATGCAAGAGGTGGGAAGGGGAAGAGCCTGGCCCTGGCACAAAATCCCCAACCAGAACCTGAAGTTGGAGATACGAATAAATGTAAGAATACACTAAACGCAATGAAGAAATGTAATGAATCAAGACATTTCCAGACATAAACCCAGAAGAAGAGAGTGATTTCACAAATATACACACATATATCTCTATATATATGAATATAGGCTCAGAGGGAGAATAGTTTGGCTACAAAATACTTCAGGAATGTCTGGAAGAAGAAAAGGACCAAGAGATTAGAACATGACATTACAAGGGAAATAAGAGCTCTAAAGGAAAAAACTGAAAAGAAAGTAATAGTTTGGAATGGAAGGTAGAAAATCTTATCCAAGTAGCATATTCCTTGAAAATTAGAATGGAGCAAAAGTTTTTTTATTCTTTTGGAAATACTAGGATAAAATTGAAAGACTTTTAAAAATAGAAGAAGATGTAAGGTGTTTACTATAGAAGAAAATGTAAGTATTTACTATAAAAAACTAGTCTGGAAAATAGATCAAGGAAAAATTATTTAAGAATCATTGGACAACCAGAAACCTATGACCAAACAAAAAACCCGGACATCATATTTAAAAAAATCATAAATAAAACTGCCCAGATCTATTATAACCAAAAAGCAAGTGAAAATATGAGGAAACCACCAGTAATCTCCTGATGGAAACACTAAATCAAAATATTCAAGAATTTCAAAGTCAAAATTCATAGCTTCCATGTGAAAGAAAAAAATGCTATGAAAGGTAAGACCATGCTGAAATTAACAAAAATGACAGATATTCTTGGAATGTGATATTCCAAACAGCAAAAAATAAGGCCTTACAATTAAGAATAAAATTGAGAAGAGTAAATACATTTGAGTACATGGAAGGGATTAAGTAATTATCTGCTTATATTCTAATAGGGAAGAGACAAAAGCTCCTTCAGAGCAACATGGTTTTTAGGGGTCACAGAGAGAGTTAAGGAGGATTAAAAAAAAGGATTTTAAATAGTTTTGTTCTATTTTTATAGTGTGACAAGAGGAAATAGAAGGCAGGTAGAAGGGATACAGTAGAAAAAAAATGAGGAAGTGGGGAAACTTACTTCTCATAAATGAGGTTTATAAGAAGAATGTACAGACATGGAGAAAGGTGGGGGGAATTGGGCATCATAGATAGATAGATAGACATATGATATATATTGTTGTGTATATATACATAGAATTACAATAATATTTAGCTTTATATAGTACTTTAAGGTTTGCAAAGTGCTTTACATATATAATTTCATTTGATTTTCACAATCCTGCGATTATTATTTACATTTTACAGATGAAGAAATTGAGATAAAGATTAAGTGATTTGTTCAGGGTCACACAGCTAGTATGTGTCTTGAGAAACCATATACACATACATATATGGAATAGATCATATATTTACATGTACATGCATGCAGATGTATACACATATTTGTATAGACTTTGTGTGTTTGCATGTTTATGTATTTATACATATGCACACTACACACATGTGCATTGTATTTATGTTATGTATGCACACATATCATTACACATATGGACATATATGTTCATATGTGTAGGGACATGCACATGTCCATTTGTGGGTATAGGCACATGTGTGTATATATGCCTATATATATGCACATATGCATGTTTTTAGAATGATTATGATTCAGATTATGATATGCAGTTGGACAAACAACCTATAGAACTGCCTACACACACGCACATGCCTATAGATTGTCTATCCAACTGTACATTGTAGTCTGAACTACAAACATTTTTTAATTCATATGCTTTTTTTTTCCTGTGTGGATAGTTAAAGCAAGCTCTTTGGAACGCTTATGAATGAATAAATAAAAAAGCCCTTCTCAAGTGCCCACACAAAACCACACAGTCATATTGTGCCCATGAACAGGTTGTAATATATTACAGACAAGAAATCATGAACAAGTGAAATAAAGTAGTGTCATAAAAGGAACGTATGATTAAAACAAGAGACGACTGATTAAGTGGCAAGGACGAGATAAGTAATGGAAGCCCATGAGTTTCACTGTTGTCTTTTTGATGCCCTGATGCCCTGGAGGACAGCCCTCAATGTGGGGGGTGAAGGATGCCCGAAGGCAAATCTGTGGGATAGACAGACATGGATGGCTGTGATCTGGGCCATACAGTGAATTACTCACATTGATGAGATTGCAGATCCATTCAAACTCTTGAGTATCAAAGTCTTTGCAGATCTTTTCTTTCTTTCATTGTTTTGTTGTACTCCTTCCCATTTCAATCTATTTTGAGGCAGCCAAGATGAACCAGGGTCTCCTGTGTAACATTGACTATCTCTTTACCTCTGAGGACCTCAGTTTCTATATCTATGAAATGATTGTATGAGATTTAAATGGAGCACTTTGCTTAACTCTCAATGAAATTTGTTTGTAATGTGGTTTTCCCCTCTACCATTACTTGCTCTAGTTTCCTCAAGGTCCAGGGATACTAGTTTGTCCATTGTAGCATAAGTAGTAAGCTCCAAGGCAACATTGAACCCTACTCCTCTGACTCCAGAGTCTGTGGACTTTCCTGCCCTTCTTTTCTGATAACTGCCTACTATTTTTCTCCATAAACTTTTGAAAAGGAATTTTTCCTCCAAATCACTCTCACCTTTAGCTATCAGCTCTCCTTTTCAAATAAATCATGTATTTGTTGATTATGGTGTTTTTTTAGGCTTTTTGTAATATTACAATATTACACAGGCATTTAATTCACATTGGCTCCAATATGAAACCGTTTTAATTAGTGTTGAGAATCTGCATTCATTTGCATAGAGGCCTTTCCCAATCTGTTTATTTTTGGGGGGAGGGTCAGTCAGGAGAAAGTGATTTGTCCAGGGTCACACAGCTAGTAAGTGACAATGCTTCTTAATTCTAGTTCCTTCCTTCTCTTAAATTATTTCTTATTTATACGTATAGAACTTGTTTATATATATATATATATATATTCGTTGCATATTGTCTTCCTCATTAGATTGTGAACTCCTTGAAGGCAGGGACTACCCTTGTGTCTTTTTCTTATCTTCATGGCTTAGCACAGTGCCTGGTATATGGTAGGTGCTTAATAAATGTTGATTGACTGATTGCATTACAGATTCAATTTCAATTCCTATCACACCCAGTTGGGGACAATCTTTTCCAGTGATTACCACTTGGAAAAACAGCAAATTTGCTGTGTGAAGTTGTGGTGAGGAGACTCTTTTTAACCCCTCCATTATGTTCCTTGTGTTGCATGCAGATCACAATGGCTAAAATGAATGAAGGAGACTTAAAGGGACTTTTCCCCTAATTCCAAGCAGCTGCTCACATTAAACTGCTCCCTACATGAACCCTGAGTCAATGGAATGTAAATAAGGCAGGAAACAAGCATTTATTAAGTGCTTACTGTGTACCAGTCATTCTACTAAGTGCAGAAAAAAGTAGCCATTTTACAAATATTTCATTCGATCCTCACAACAACCCTGGGGAGGAAGGTGTTATTATTATCCCCATTTGACAGATGAGGAAACTGAGCAAAAGTTAAGTGACTTGTCCAGGTTAGCTAGAGAGTGTCTGAGTTGAGATCTGAACTCAATTCTTCCTGGCTCTAGGCCCAGTACTCTAGCCACTGCACCACCTAGCTGCCTCCAGCTTATAAAATCACTCCATTTATCTCAAATATATATGAGAGAGTTGGATTAAATGATCCCTAAGGTCTCTTTTGGTTGAAAATCCATGATTCCAAATATAAGATTTAGGGCACTGGGGCATAGCTACATCTCAGTCACAGTGAGGTAATCTCCAGAGTGCCTAGTCCCAAAGGCACATTCAGAGGAGATGAGCTACTGCATTCTTTCCCTTGAACTCAGGTCTCCACATCACTTCCTGGCCATCTCCCCCCTAACCCCTCTCCTGCCACACATACTTCCAGTTTCTCTTTATTTATCATCTTCCCCCATCAGAAGCTCCCTGATGGCAGAGACTCCTTGTCGCTTATATTCATATCCTCATCATTTAATAAATGCTTAATCGCCCTTTTCTTCCTCTTCAATTTAACATGATCATTATCACACATGTTATAATAATCCCTTCAGCACACAGTCCCTCAGACAATGACTTCACTACAGTGGAACACTCACAATGGTGAGGGATCTGGAGACTACATCCTATAAGGATTTGTTGAAGTCATTCAATTATCCAGTAAACAAGCCCTTATCAAATGCCCACTCTGTGCCAGGGACTATGCTAAGCACTGGGGGTACCAAGAAGGGTAAAGATGACAGCAACAACAAAAAAAGCCCCCCAAACCAGTCCCTGCCCTCAAGAAGATCACATTCTAATGAAGGAATCAACGCGCAGATAACCATGTACAACAAATAGGATAAATGAGGGAGAGTTAGAGGCAAGGGAGTAAGACTAAGGAGAACCGGGGAAAGTTTCTTTCATAGTTGGGACTTTAGGTGAGACTTGGAGACCAGAGAGACCAGGAGATGGAGATGAGGATGGAGAGAGCTCCAGGTGTGAGGAAAACGCTGGGTTGGGAGATGGAGTGTCTTTGTCTGATGAGCAGTAAGAAGTCTGGCCGGTGTCACTGGATCACAGTGGAATAAAGCAGTATAGGGCAGAAGAAAACTGTCAGGAAGATAAGAAGGGTGAAGGCCTACCTGGAGCAGAAAAGAGGGCACAACGAATGTCTTCAAATATTTAGCAGGTTGTCATAGGGAAAAAGGAGTAGATAGGTTTTGTTTGGCCTTACGTCATCAGTGAATGGAGATTGCTGAGGCCAGTTTTATTCTGATGTAAGAAAACAGAAATCTCCAATCAGTGTGGTCTAGAAGTAAAGCGAACTGACGGGGAAAAGTAGTCAGTCACCTGTTTCAGTAGCTCTTCAAGAAAAGGCTGGATGATCCCTTTTCAAGAATATCTGAGAAAAAAAAAATTTTGTCAGTGCTTCTTAAACTGTGGATCGTCATTCCATATGAGGCTGTGAAAGATTTGGCAACAATAGAAGATTTCTTAACACTTAGCAACCAAGAATTAATTAAAAATTCAACCCATAATGAATCTGAGGTATTTCTGGCAGTGCTTGCAACACCAAAGAATGCTGTGAAAAGCAAAAGGGGTCGCAAGTAGAAAAAGTTTAAGAAGTCCTCTAATTATGAGATCCTATGGTGATGCCAAGTCTCTCCTTACCTCAAGAGTAGGATCCAGGGTGAGGTTACCACTGAACAAGCCATATGGCACTCAGAGTCTTCCTGAGGCCTGTTAATTCTCAACAGAAAGAACTTTGTATCCTGTTCTTCAGGATTTTAGTTCCTGCTTGGGATTGTTTCAAGAACTGTCCTTAAGGTAATAGGAGTTCTGCCAGGCTTGGTCTGCCTGCCCTCAAATTTACCTAAGCCAATGCTCTCCACTCCCCAGTCAACTCAAATAGAAGGATCATAGATTTGGAGTTCAAAGGGACCTTAGAGGTCATCAATCTACTCATCTGACAAATGAGAAAACAAGCAAACTCCTCTGGCCTCTCTGGGCTTGTTTGTTCCCAATGGCTAGATCTACCAGAACTTTTCCCAGGATCTGTGTGGGTGCCTGTTTCAGCTAAGTGTCCTTAGCCTTACTTACCATGATACTGTTCAACTGCCTAAGATAGAATTGGGGCCACATTGGGAAGACATGGGAAAAGAAATGAATTCTCTGTCCACCAGCTTCCCCATTTGTAAAACGAGTGGGTTGGAACCAGTGATTTCCAAGGTCCTCCTGTTGAGGTCTTTGTGTCAAGTCATTAGAAAATATGAGGAACTTTCTTCACACTGAAGTGGCTACCGATTAGAGGACCAGCCATGGTAACTAGAGATGAACTCTAAGGGTGTTTATAGGTTGTGAACAAAACTCAGAACATTTAAACCTGGAAAGGATTGTTGATGTCATCTAGCTCAATCCTCCCATTTTATAGATCAGACTACTAAGGCTCAGAGTTGTAAAACGACTTGCTCAAGGTCACATGGTCAGTAGCAGTAGGCAGCAAGGCAGCATAGTGCATCAAGTGTTGGACTTGGAATCAGGAAGGCCTGAGTTCAAATTCTGCCTTATCCATGTACTAGCATGTGACGTTGGGCTTGTCACTTAATTTCTCTCAGCCTCAGGTTCCTCATTTGTTAATAGGGATGAATACAGCACCTTCTTTACAGGGATTGTTACAGGGATCAAAAGATAGATATACACATATTTACGTACATGTCTATATCTATATCTATATCTATTGCTCTGAAAACTTTAAAGTGCTATATAAATGCTAGTTGTTATTAGAACCTAGATTTGAACTTGTGTCCTCTGACTTCAAAACAAGCCTGGTAGGAATGTTAAACCTGAACATTCCTTCCTTTTATCATGATTGCCAAAGACTAATCTCATCGTCTACTAAACCTCTGTATTTTCTATTAACCTCTACAACCCTCAAAACTTACAGAGCCACCCTAAGGTTTGGGGCTCTTCTAAAAGACTTGCTAGTAGGTGAATTCCCTGTTCTTATCCCATTAGATTGTAAGCCTCTTGAGGTCAGGGACTGTCTTTTGTCTCTTTTTCTATCCTAGGTGCTTAGTACAGTACCTGGCACAAAGTATGCATTGATTAATTAATTGAGAACTGCACATTTCCAGATAATTCAAAGTCCTAGATGAGTAGAGGAAAAGGCCTAAGTTGCCCTCCCCATTTTGGTTTTGCCCCTGGCTGCCAAACTAGTGTATAGGACCACATAGTTACTCCTCTTCTCCCCAAGACTTCACTCAGGAACTCAAATGGAGGTCCTTCTGACCTTTCCAGAAAGCTGTGTCCAGGAACTAGACACTGACCCAGAACATGGTGTTTTCTAGAAAATACCCTCTTCAGGAGATTGACCAAGCAATCCTTCCCTATCACATACACTCCTGCTCACTCCAGGAGACTGATTCAAGGAAATTTTGAAAAAGCTACTTTTGACTACTGCCATCTCTAGGACCAGGAGGTAATCTCCTCTTTGAGACCATGTGGTTCCCACTCTTCCACTACCACCTATCCATGACTGAGTATCTCTAGATTCCTGGGGGGTGGTATCTGGGGAGGTCTAAATGGATAAGCAGGTTCTCCCTCCCCAGGGACCCAAGTCTACCCTCAAAGTTCGACTTTCTATCCACACTAAGTTCTCTTTGAGTCTTTGACCTCTAGTTTTTTGATCTTTCTGATCACATCTACAGTATCCTAAAAATCCAATGGTTCTCAAGGTATGGTCTGCTGATCACTGGGAGTTCCCAAGATCCGTTGGAGATAAAATCTATTTTCATAATAACATCAAGCTGTTATAATTTCTAATACAGTAAATATCGATAGATATGTCATATAAATAAAAACTCTTTGGGGAAGGGGGTCCTCAGTAATTTTTTAAGAGTATAAAGGGGGTATTGAGACCAACAAGGTTGAGAGCTTTTGGCATAATCCAATCAAATCATGCCATCACTCAACCAATCACCTTTAAGAAGGTATGAATGGGTCAAGTGTTATTACAGAATTTTAGAGTTCAGCTGTACCTCAGTGGACATCTAGTCCCAACTCAGGTGAGAAAGGTATCCTGGCTACATTATATTCAACAAATGATTACCCAGTCTCTACTTAGAGAATCCCAGGAATAGCAACAGTAATAACAGTTATAACAACAAAAATAATAACTAGCATTTGTATAGTAATTTAAAGTTTGCAAAGTCAAGTCAAAAAGGATTCACTAAGTCGGAGAAACAAAGAAAGATAAAACAAACAAACAAAAATAATTCTTTTACTTAAGAAACTCATAATCTAATGGGGAGGACAACATATAAATAATTATGTATAGAGTACTGGACCTAGGGTCAGGAAGACCTGAGTTCAAATTCAGTCTCAGACACTAGCTGTGTGACTCTGAGAAAGTCACATAGCCTCTATCTGTCTCAGTTTCCTTATCTGTAAAATGGGGATTATAATAACATATATCTTACAAGGTTGTTGTAATGCTTGAATGAGACAATATTTATAAAGTGCTATGTAAGTGCTGGCTATTTATTATTATTACTAAAAAGATACATAAAGGAAAAAATGTAACCTTGAAAGGAAGATGCCGAAGATTGGGAAAGGCTTCTTGGGAGAAGAGGGGACTTTGGCCAAGATTTAAAGGAATCTGGGAAAGCCAGGAAAAAGAGATGAGGAAGGAGAATGTTCTACACACTGGGAAGAGTACTTACAGCTAATATAGCTAATATTTATTTAGTACCTACTATATCCCAGGAATAGTGCTAAGCTCTTGACAAATATTGTCTCACTTGATCCAAACTTGATCTCATAACCCTAGGAGCCAGATGCCTATAACATAAAAGCCACCATCTCCTGAGGTCACTGATTCCACTTAGGGGCAGCTGTGATTTTTTTTCCCTGACACTGAGCCTAAATTTACCTTATTGCAAGTTACCCTTATTTCCCTGATTCTATCCCTCTGGATCCAAACAGGATATAGTCAACCCCACTCCCATGTGATAGTTTTCAAATACCTAGTCCAAGTGGTACTTCCCACCTATATCAAAGAAGTGTTATCTGAGTTGCATATGGAGAGATATATGATCAGGCTCAGTTTCCTCATCTGTAAAATGAACTGGAGAAGGAAATGGCAAACCATTCCAGTATGCTTGCCAAGAAAACCCCAAAATGGGGTCACAAAGAGTTGGACATCATTTCAATGGACATCATTGAAAATGACTAAACACCACCACCACCTTCAATTATAACACCCCACATGTGTGAGAAGGATGGGTTACATGAACTTTAAGGTCCATTCCATTTCTAACTCTCTGATTCTATAGCCTAGGTTCCATAGACTATTCAGTGGAATACACTAAGCCCAAATACCAGACTACTTTTTCCTGGGCTAGAGTTGAACCATATGCTTCCCTCCCCTTCCCTCCCTTCCCCTCCCCTCGTCTTCCCTTCCCTTTTCTATTGAGGAAAGTGCAACTGCAATAGGCTGGACATATTTTTCCAATGCCAAATGTACCCTTGCCAAAAAGATCCTTTTATGGAGAATTCACACAGAGCAAATGTTCACATGGTGGTCACAAAAATTGATACAAGAACATTCTCAAGGTCTCAAGAACTTTGAAATTGATTGCATGACATGGGAGATACTGGCATAGGATTGCCAGCATGGTGTGCCCTCATTAGAGAAAGTGTGGTGCTCTCCATGAGCAAAGTAAAATTAAAGTAACCCAAAAGAAATGCGAGATGCACAAATTGAGAAAATCTATCCCAAATGTTCATATGGACTATTTGTGCCTGACCTGTGGTAGAGCATTCTGAGCTTATACTGATCTGAGCAGCCATAGTTGGTTAAACTGTAACTTGACTGTAATATAATGATGTAATTTTGGTCCTTTTTGAGAATGAAGGACAACCATACTCTCTCTTTCTCTCTCTCTCTCTCTCTCTCTCTCTCTCTCACACACACACACACACACACACACACACACACACATAGACATCACTCTAACATTGAGCCATGATGGCTCAGAGCAAAGGTAAATAGCTTTCAGTTTTGGCCAGAAACACTGACGGTCTTCCTCTCCCAGGCTAATTTTATTTTATTTTTAACTACATAAAAGAGGCTATTCTTTAAGTCATTTCTTGCCTAGTCTTAAACATTGAATGGGCATTGCCTTGGTCAAACTGAGACCTCTGAAACACCATAGCTTAGAAAGACTAAGATCTCCCACTGTATCCAGGGCCATATCCTGACCTATGTCTTGTCACTGCAACCAGATGGCTCTTGAGGAGAAAGTGAAGCTGGTAACTACACAGCTCTCTCTCAATTCAATCGAGTTCACTTGCAAGTTGTGACATCACCTTCCTGATGTCAGTGTCCTCTTTGAGAATGAAGAACAAGCAATGACAACAAGAACAGGATTCTTACTTAAGGACAGGATGGACTACTGGTCTCTGTGGTCCCTTTGAGTTCTGCAATTCTACGACCCTTCCAGGCTTCACGATCCACCCAATGGAGAGTAGGAGTTGCCAATATGAGGTCCTAAGCAAACAAATGGCATGACTCTCAGAATCTTCCCTGAGTTGTTTGCTTTCTATTGACATCATGCCAGGAATTGTCCCCAGGACAGTGAGAACCTGTTTCAATAGTTTTCCAGGAACTGGAACTGGATGCCCTTAAATGAATCCAGCTCAACAAGCTTCTAATAAACTGGAAAACAACTAAAATTATATCTCGATGGAAAGAGAAGAGGTACTCTTCCAAGTAACTTCAAGTTCTATGTTGTGATAGGTGAATGTAGTACTGGAATTGGAATCAGGAAGATCTGAGTTCAAATCCTGACTCAGGCACTTGGTTGGTTGACTGTCTTTGTTCTTAAGGAGGAACTAAATGACATTACTATGTTGGAGTCAAGGTACAGTGCATCTATCTATGACTGAGCAGACCAACATGAGCTCAGAAGGCTCTACCACAGGTCAGGCACAAATAGTCCATATTGAAGCTGAGATGCCTAAATTTGTGCATTTCATGTTTCTTTTGAGCTACTGCAATTCTGCTTTGCTCATAGAGCACAGCATCTTTTCTGATGAGGGCACACCATGCTGGGTGGTGCTTTGCCAGTGTCTCCCATGTCATGCAATCACTTCCAAAGTTCTTCAGAGATACCTTGAGAATGTCCTTGTATCATTTTTTCTGACCTCCATGTGAGTACTTAGCAGCCTTGCATGAGTACTTCATGAAATAATAGTCCAAGTAAATATACATTTGGCATCTGAATAATGTGGTCAGCTAGCTATATGACTGGGCATGTCACTTAACCTTTGTCTACCTCAGTTTATTCCTTTCTAAAATGGGAATAAGAATAGCACCTCCCTCACAGGGTTAGTGCGATGATCAAATGAGATAAGAGTTATAAAACACTTAATATTGTGGTTGGCACACAGTAGGCACTAAATACATTTTAGCTATTATTATTATTATTAACTTTAGTTATAAACATCCAACCAAATAGGATACAAAATGTGGTGTATACTTCGCAGATAAGCATTTTTATTCTTTCTATTTTCCCAGTTAACTACAATAGTCTTGTAATGATGTTAATTAAATGAGAAGATACTGAGGCTTGTTTCAGATGACATATCAAGAGTGAAGGACTTGGAGCCTAAAGATTTGAGATGGAGCCCAGTACAACCTCTTTTTAGCTGTGTGACTTAGGGTGAAACACACTTTCTGGGACCTTGAGTCCTTTTTGGTACAATGAATGGGTTGGATCAGACATGCCTTTTTTTTTCTTCTTAAGCAATCCAGTTAAGTGACATGTTTAGGGTCATACAGCTAGTAAGTGTCTGAGACTGGATTTGAACTCAGATCCTCCTGACTCCAGGGCTGGTGCCTATACACTGTGTCACTTAGCTGCCCCTGGATCAGATATTCTTTAAGGTCTTGTGCAGCTTGGATACTCTCAGGTGCTCACAATAACTCTAGGAGTTATTGTGCAATGGTGCAATTTTATTATTCCCACAGAGTTCATAAGGAAAAAGCCATGCCATCAGACAAATGGATTTTGCTGATACCATATAGCTTGCATGTGACAAGTCAAGTATTTGTGAAGGGCACAACATGCACCAGGCACTCAAGCACTGGGGATGCAAAGAGAGGTAAAAAACTGTCTTCATGTGATTCATAATCTAAAGAAGGGAGACAAGCTGCAAACACCTATGGATAAACAACATATACAAAAGGCAAATTGGGGATGATCAATAGCAAGGAGGCACCAGCACTAAAGGCACTTAGCAAAGGCTTCTTGCAAAAGGTGAGATTTTAGCTGAGACTTGAAGGAAGCAGGAGGTGCAGAGGGAGAGTGTTCCAGGCAGGAGGGCAGCAGAGAAAATGACCAGAGTCTGGAGATGGAACATCTTGTTCCAGGAACTCCAAGGAGGTCAGTGTCACCAGATCAAAGACTACATCACAAGGGGAGGATTCAAATTCTGAAGGTCTTTTAAAGTACAACAAAGGATTTAATATTTCATCCTAGGAGTAAAGGGAAATACGAGAGTTTATTACATAATAAGTTTATCACAATAAGAGGTGACATCGTCAGATTTGAGCAGAGGATAGGCTGGAGTGGGAAGAAACTGGAGGCAAGGGAAACTAGACTATAGGCTGTTTTAAAGGTCCAAATGTGAGGTGTCACAGCCAGCTACCTATTCTTACACTCTGTATCACCTGTATCCTGCCTTAATTGTCTGAACCCTGTGTCAACTATTTCTTCTTTTCTTAATCAGAAGCTTCTTAGTGACAAAAAAGTTTCAACAGCTCTTTATTTGATTTTTCTTAATGAAGAGAATGTTTTAGTACCATATATACCTGTATCCCAGGAATGTGCTTAAATCAATTTGTATCAGAGCTGGTTGTTAAATTTTCTGCATGATCATTTACATTTCAGAATTAACATCTACTAAAAATTAGGGTGTGGGTCATTGTTTTGTGGATTTCTAAACTTAAGAAAGTGATGGAGAAAATGTGAATGATATAACTTAAAAGCATGTCTTGTGAGTTTTTCAGAGAGCTGATTGTTAAACATTGACCAACACACCCCTGCCTGTATCCTGTTAGTCAAATGTATTGTTATTGTGAAATATCTTGTTAGCATAACCACTCAGAGCAGAGGAAGCATTTCCTTGGCTTTTGCTAATTTTCTTCCCAAATAAAAGACATCCTGCAGAAGACCCACATGGAGTTTGGGCTCAGAGATAGTGATTCTCTCTGTGCTGCTCCTTTGTAAATAAAGAATCATTTGACTTGCTAGATTTTCATGAAATTTTGTTTTCAGGATCCTCAATGTGCCACATTCTTTCCTCATGGAATTGGGAAAACATTTGCTAATTGATAAAGGACAGAGAAATCTGGTATTTTCCCCAGTAGGTGGCAGCAGCTCAGTTTACTCAGAAGAGCTTTTGATTAGGAGTCAGAGGACCTGGCTGCTTAGTGTCTGCATCACCTTGGACAATTCATTTTCCTTCTCTGTTTCATCAGTGTTTGTTCTTGTCCCATGATTTCTAATATCCTTTCCAACTCTAAATCAATACTTCCATCAAAGAGCAAGCATTAATTCTTTCCCTACAAAATGTCCTAGAGATCCAGTGACAGAGAATGAAACCATGTTGAATATAATTCTATGAAATGAACTAGTGATATTTTTCACTAGAGACATTGTGGAATGGCTGGTCTCATCAGATTCCCACTGTTTCAGAATTGGAAGGTTCCTTTCAAATGAGATAATATTTGTAAAAGAGATTCCTTAGCACAGAGGCCAGTATGTACTAGGCAATATATTAGTGTTTTTTTCTTTCTGGATATCATTTAAATTATTTTCCTATTGTAGTGATGAGTGAGAGTCAAAGTATTTCACTCAAAACTTCAATAGATTTTAGTTGAGACCAAGGAACTACTCAAAGAAAAATGATTGGGTATCACTGGTCTGTAGCAATGGCAAAAATGGTTATGCTTAGAGATTACAACTCCACTCGAGCTTTTTCAGGTCGTAATTCCTTGATCTTCTGAGGCAGAGTCTTGGTCCAGAACTCAAACTTATCCCTCCTCAGGTACTTTCCCACAGACATCTGCAAATTCAGCTGCAAGTACTCTTCTTTCTGGTCATAGACTGGCCAGTGAATAAGGTCTGCACCATTTGGGTCCCTAGGAGGAAAAACCAAATATTTAGACCAAAAAGGGGCCACTGCATTGACAAGTCTAGCAAGCCATCTGCAGCTCAGCAGGAGAGCTGAGGAAGAGGCCCCAAAGTAGGGGTCAGCTGACAGTGGTAACACCCACAGAGAGACTTATTTACTCATTCTTAAGTAGTTTGGTCTTCATTTTCATGTAGTGCCTTTCTAATACACCAAAGAGTGAAAGGACTAACATAGGGAATAAGTAGTTAAGTTAGGATTTGAACTCATATCATTGCACTCCATTTCATTGGGGCCACTAAGTGGTACAGTGGATAAGGTCAGGCCTGGAGTCAGGAAGACTTGAGTTCAAATCCAGCCTCAGATACTCACTAGCTCTGAGACCTTAGCAAATCACCCAACTGTATTTGTTTCTGTTTCCTCATCTGTAGAATAAGTTGGAGATGGAAATGGGAAACCACTCCAGAATCTCTGCCAAGAATTTCCATATGGGTTCACAAAGAATTAAGCACAACACCACTGGACTCCATATCCAAGGCTCTTGCCACTACCTGTCTTGATTTTTCCCAAGGGGGAAGAGAAGTCACTGACACTCCCAGATGTTGGTGAGGACCAAGAGTTGCTCATCTTTCTTGTTTTACATTCAAGACGCCCATTTGTAGGTGGAGTTTGCAAGAATCATGTCCCCTTAACTCCAGTCATGATCTTGGGGAAGGGCTGTACTTGTTTACCAGATCTTGCCTGTAGCTAAATTTACCATTTTTCCCCTGGACAAAATTTGAATCAGGAAACTTCTATGTAAGTGGTAAACCTGTCTGTGCCTAAGAATAGGTGCTACTGCACAGGGAAACCACTGAGTAACCAAGGGCCAGGTGTCTCACCCATGACGGGCAAAGTTTGCCCAGTAGCTCATTATCCTATGGCTCAGGAGTTGTTCCTCTTCTGTGGCTTCTTTCAAAACTAGGAACAGAAAAAGAAGCATCTTGGTTAAGGTCAAAGGGCAGATCCAAGGCCCCCTTTCCTGTAGTCCCCAGGTCCAATCCCCAGTCAATCCTGCTCTGGTCACTGACCTTATCTTCCTCCAACAGTTTTTTTCATGTCACTCTCCTCCAAGAGAGCCTCTCAGGGTTTCTGTTAGCCTGCTCTGTCTGGCTCCATAACTGAGTCTTTCCCCAAAAAACAAAGTGGGGCAGTTGGACCGGAAATCGGGAAGACCTGAATTCTAATTCAGTTCCAGACCTGATTAGATGAGTGAAACTGGGCAAGTCACTTAATCTCTGTCTACCTTTGTTTCTTTATGTGAAAAATGGTGCTAATAATAGCACCTGCACCCCAGGGTTGTTGGGGTGAGGGGTAAAAACAGGGAGAAAATATTTACAGAGTGCTTTACAAAACTTATAAAAATGTTATATAAATGCTAGATGTTGGTATTTTATTATATTTATATTATTATATTGTTAATGTAATATATGATGTAATAATGATAAAGTAAAAGCTACATGTATTATATAACATATTTTATTACATGTAATTATAATAATGGCATGATTGCCATAAGTGTTACTTATAATAATTATTGTCATTGTAAGCTATAGTAGCATAGCACAAGCACTGGTAGCCACAAAGTCTTTGCCTATGGCCCCTGCCCCACACAGTGCCTGCCATTCAAGACCCCTGCCTGAGGAAGTGCAGACAGGCTCAGAAGCAGCAGCAAGAACATAAAACAATGAATTAATTGGCCATGGCAAGTCATGACCCAGATAAAGGGATAAACTGGTCTTCCAGTTCTGCCAGGACAGGGGCAAGGAGGTGAAAATAGGGAGAGAAACATCCAAAACTACAAATTTAGGGTTCCCTCCAAACATTAATTCCACAGATTGCTAAACGTGAGACCTTTGTCCAAAATCAACAAATGGTTGCACTGGTAGAGAAAATGAATCAAGAAGAACTAAAGAGAAAAGCAGGAGGGAGGAAGAAGAGAAAGGCAAGGAAGAGAGGGAATGGAGAGAGGGAGGGAGCAAAGAAGGGAGGAAAGTAGGGAGAGAGAGAAGGAGAAGAGGTAGAAAGGGAGGAAGGTAAGGTACCTTGGACAGATCCTTGGTGCAGGATTTATGGCAGCACAAGGACAAGTATCCCCCGGGATGAGATGGTGTGACACCTTTGGTTTTACGGCAGAGGAGAGTTCAGGGCATTGGTGAGGTCACTGGTCCACTGATATAGGGAAATGTGTTTTTTGCCTGCCTTCCTCATCTTTTCTTAAGGGGAGTAAACTCTAGGAAGGGAGAGACTGTGTCTCATTTATGTTTATGTCTTTCCCAGAGTTGAGCAGAGGGCTCTGTGTGTTGGATGTGCTTAATCTTATAAACTGAATTGGACAGAATAGCTGATTCAATCTCCTGATTCAGTTCACCTGAACAAGTGGTTTGAATTTGAGTTAGGGGCTGATATCTTAATCACTCAGTCAATCAGGTAACTATTTGTTGCTTCCTCTAGCCCCAGCACTGGGCCAAGGGTTGGACATGGAAATCCAAAGAAAAAAAACATAAACAGTAGTTCTTCACAGGTAGCTGGGCCCTATTCAGGCCTCCAGGGGGAACCTGGTAGGGCGGAAGGAACCCTGGATTTAGGGTTAGACCCGCTAACTCTGGGATACTAGATAAGTCTGCCCCTCTCTGTGAACTTCTCTTTCCTCTTCTGTACACGAGACACAATCCCTCCTTTCCCCACATTGTGACTCTCATAAGGCATTTTGGAAGACTGAATCGTGGCTACATAAGAAGTGGAATGAGTACTGAATATGGAACCCAGAAAACACGAGTTCAGATCCTGACACAGACTCTTACTAGCTCTGTGACTCTTAGCTGATCTGTATCAGCTAAGATGCCTTCATCATTTGTAAAATGGGGACAGCATCAGCACCTACTTCACTGCACTTTTTTGAGGCTATCTAATGACAATAGCACATACAGTGCTCTTTGTAAGCCTTCAAGCAGTATAGAAATGCTAGCTATTTTAGCTATTGCTATATCATTATGAAGTGAGTGGATGTGTGGGAAGGTGCTTCCTGGAAAGGTAAGGCATTATTATAAGAGTTGGTATCAGAGAGAGTAAGGTAGATCCCCAGGGAACGTGCCCCCTCTTCCCACCACCCCAAGCCACTACTTCCTGCTCCATCCCATCTCCATGGCTTACAATGTCCTCCAAAGACAAAGCGCAGCTCATCACCATGGTCTGCTTTCACAAAAGCTGGCTTGAGGCCCTTAAGGATACTTGGGCGGTGCTGAAATTCATAAAAGTAGACTGGAGAGCTGGGACCTAGGCAAAAATAAGAAATGTCCACGGTTATTGACACAATGAATAGAGTGCAGGGTCACATGCCAGGAGTCCCTGGTCTGATTCCCTCCTTTGGGGTGGGGGCCAATGCTTGGTGGCCATTAACAGACAAGCTCCTTTAGGGCAGCCCCTTAACAATTACAGTCTGATTCGTGATGGAGAATGCTATTGACAACCAGAGAAAGAACTATGGAGTGTGGATGCAGATGCAAGCATGCTATTTGCTCTCTCCCCTCTTCTCCCTCTCCTTTGTTTCTTCTTTCTTGAGATTTTTTCCCTTGGTTCTAATTCTTCCTTACACCAGGACAAATGAGGAAATATATTTAATATGATTGTACGTGTACAGCCTCTATCAGATGACACACCATCTTGGGGAGGAGAGAAGGGAAGGGAGAAAATTTAGAACTTAAAATCTTATAGAAGCAAATGGTGAAAACTAAAAGTAAGTAAATAAAATTTTAAAAATCCCAAGCACTGTCTGAGAGCGATGCTGTGAGGCAGAACAAGTACTGGGGCCTGATGTAACAAGTCCTAGGTTGGAATTCTGACTCTGCTGCTGACAAGACCTTAGGGGAATCCTTGTATTTTTCTGAGGATGCGTTTTCAGATGTAAGGTGGAGATAATATCTGGCCTATCTACTCTTTAGGAAGGGGAGTGCAAGAGCTTAAGCATTTGTTATTCAGCTGTATCTGACTCTGAGTGATTTCATTTGGGATTTTCTTGGCAATGACACTGAAGTGGTTTGCCATTTCCCTCTCTGACTCATTTTACAATTGAGGAAACTGAGGCAAACAGAGTGAAGTGACTTGTCCATGGTCACACAAAGCTGAGGCCAGATTTGAACTTGGGAAGAGAAGTCGTCCTGATTCCAGGTCCAGCACTCTATGGGCTGTGCCACTGAGATGCCCTGGAGCAAGCATTTCTAGAGCACTTGCTTTGTGTTAGACACTGTGCTAAGTGCTTGACAAATATTCACTCATTGCAGCCTTGTAACCACCCTGTGATGGAGGGGCTATTATTGCTCCCATTTTATATTTGAGGAAACTGAGGCAAACAGAGTGAAGTGACTTGTCCATGGTCACACAAAGCTGAGGTCAGATTTGAACTCAGGAAGAGGAGTCTTCCTGACTCCAGGCCCAGCAATCTATGCGCTGTGCCACGCAGCAGCCCTTGAGCAAGCATTTCTAGAGCACTTGCTTTGTGTTAGACACTATGCTAAGTGCTTGACAAATATTCACTCATTGCAGCCTTGTAACCACCCTGTGATGGAGTGGATATTATTGCTCCCATTTTATATTTGAGGAAACTGAGGCAAGCAAGTTAAATGACTTGCTCAGTATCACACAGCTAAAAGCTGAGATATGAATTCAGGTCTTCCTGACTCCAGGTCTGATGTTCTATCTGTTGGGATGAGGCTGTTGTGAGGATCCATGGATGTAAAGTATTTTAGGACAATGAAACACTCAAGCAGGGGTTCCTCAATTCATATTTAGTTGAGCACTTTGAAGACTCGATTTCAATATAATTGGTTTTCTATCCTATGCATTTTATTTTATACATTTAAAAACATTCCTCTGGAACTTTCCCAGGACAGCCAAAAGGTCCATGATACATACAAAACATTTAAGAGCATATTAATATGGGTTATTAATATGGGTTATTATTCATTGTATTATTATTATTATCTGTTGTAGAGAATATTCACAGAGTTCACCCCTGCGTGTGGTAGGCAGGGACATAAGGGAAGAAGAAGGAAGATGAAGAGGACGGTTTAAGGAGTCTGGAGGCTATGACAGGAAAAGCAGATCGGGAGCCACGTGTAACGTACACACATTGCCCCAGAGGTGAGACATTCTTACACTGATTCGGACAAGTGTCCGTGCCATACTCACTGCTTTGGTATTTGGCCACTTTGAGGGAAGGAACGAGAAAGACCAAATCCCCCATCATGTCCTGGAATTGAGCTCGATATTCTCCAGGGTCCTCAGCATCTCTTAAATACTCTTCCATCACCAAATGCACAAGCTCAGGAGGAATACCCTATAGGAGACCCAGGAAGAGAGAGACTTGCACAGAAAAATGAACTAACCTGGCAGTGGATTATTTGGGGATATTTATTGGTTGATTGCAAGGAATACGTATGGGAGCTAGATGATATAGTGCATTGTGCACTGGCCCTAGAGTCAGGAGGACCTGAGTTCAAATCTAACCTCTGATATGTATTAACCATGTGACCCTGGGCAAGTCACTTAACCTTGTTTGCCTCAGTCCCCCATTTGTAAAATAGGCTGGCGAAGGAAATGGCAAACCACTCTAGTGTCTTTACCAAGAAAAGCTAAAAGTGGTCACAGGGAGTGAGATGTGAGCATCAACTAAAGAACCTCAAGGAATAAGCCCATGCAGGTCTGCCCCGTGTTCATAGGTCCTGGGTCTCATCGGATTCCTTCGCAATCTCCCCTCTCTGGCAGGGTTAAATTCCTCAAGAACATACTGACAAACAGTTTTCAGGCATGGTGTAAACATGGTGCAGAAGGAATGTGGGACACCAGAAGAGGACAGAGCTACATGGGGTCCTTAAGGTCCCTTCCCCCTGGGCCTGTGGAAGAAGAAAGGCAGAAGGTGGAGGACCTTCACTGGCTCTCTCCCAGACTACTTCAATGGCCTCTTAATTGGTCTTTGTGCCTGCGGTCTCTCCCCATTCCAATCTACCCTCCCCTCATCTTCCACAGTGATTTTCCAAGCACAGATCTGACCATTTTACTCCCCTGCCCCAACTAAGCAATTCTAGCAGATGCCCATTACTTCCAGGATTAAATATATTGGTACTTAGAGCTTTTAACAACATGGCCCCATCCATATTACCCTCCTCACTCTCGGTGGTCCAGGTATTTCCAATTTCTCTCTCCTCACACTTCCCATTCCATCTCCTATCTCCATGCCTTTGCAGTGAGAAGACTCAGCTCAAACAGTACCGTCTATAAAGCACCTTTGTTGATTCCTTCCTCCTCCAGCTGCTATTGCCTTACCCTTCCCCCCAAGATTCGATTTGGGTATGTTTCCATCTGTCTCTGGATGTGCAGGTTATCTCCCGTTGAATGCATGTTCCTTGAGGGCAGGGACTCTTTCACATTGTTCCTGTGCCTAGCCTGCTACATATTGTCTACTTATAAAAAAAGAAAATGATTCATTAACTGGTATCTCACCCAAAGCGGATTTAACAATACTGATTGCATAACTTCTTTTTCCATTTTTTCCTTAAATCCAGGAAGCTCCATACCCTGTGCAGAGAAAAATTGTGCTCTGTGAATGATCTTTAGAACGTTATTTAATGTATGCCTTTTTTAAACAAATCTAATCCAAGGAAGTCATTTTATCCTTTAAGAAGGAACTAGTGGCATAGATTTGTTTAGGATTCACTGAATAATACCCAATACACGCTGAACAATTCTCAAGATATTTTGCAAAATTGCCAACTAAATGGTGTGTAATGTCCAATACTTAATAAACAGTGGTCGCTCTTTCTTCATAATGACCAGTGGCCATAGACAATGATTGATCCTTACTAGTATACATTATGCTAGAAGTGATGCAGGTAGAATTCTATTTTTGTGCATAGTGTATAAAGACTGACTTTACCTGCATATGCTTACAGAGGCAGCTGGCAAATGGTTGTTAATATCATGCCATATTTAAAATTAATGTCAAACCGGTGGTCCTTAGATAGGATGACCTGAAGTCCATGGGAAAGAGACCTGGTCTCACCTCAGGAAGTCCAGGTTCTAATTCCAGCTGTGTGATGAGTTGAATCATTTACTTTCTGGGAGCCTCAGTTTTCTACTTTACAAAATGGGGATGAATAGGTTAGTGTGATGAACATCACAGCGGGCAGTATGAAAACAGGTTTTTGTAAAACTTGTATAAGTTGTAAAAAATGCATGTTGTAAGTGTAAAAAATAATTCATGTAAATTGTAAAAATATTTGACAAAATACTCTGTTAACATTAGTTGTATTAATTCACTATTTATTTAAAATACCGAGAGTTGGGGCAAATTGGTGGCAAAGTGTATAGAGCCTAGCACCTGAGTGCCAACCCATCCACTTACCAGTTCTGGGACCCTGGGCAATAACTTAACCCTGATTCCTCCAAATATTAAAATTTTTTAAAATTAAAAAGCATATGCAAAATTAAAAGACTTGTAGAGGATACTTTTTAACCCCTGACATGGGCTTCTCTTCCAATACTTCTGAACAGATTTGCAAATGAAATGAGCCATCCATAGAGCAAATATCCATAGATTGAATCATTTCTGATTCCCTCAGGGAAGCCTGTTCATGGTACCTTTTCTGATTTTAGAAAAGGCAAATATGTAGGTGATAAAGTCAGCAGGGTCAGATAACATATTGGATCATGGAGTCAGAATCTAAAAATAGAACATGATAGGCTAGAATAGAATCTGATCAGAGTCATTGTAACCAGATTTAATGGAGACAAAGTCTTACACATGGAATTTTTAAAAACTGACTTTACAATCTCAACTTGAGAGAGGAATAGTTACATGATGATTTATTTGAAAAAGACATAGGGGTTTTGTTGAACCACAAGCCCATAAGGAGAAAAGAGCATAATACGACCACCTAAAAAGGCAATGTGATATTGAGTAGGTTGAGAGGCACAGCTTCCCAGATTAAACAGGTAAGAGTTCCTTTGTATTTTGCCATTGGGGAGGGTACAGTTATCCCTTCTACTTCACTCCTTTCCTCCTTGTGATTTGGAAACATGGTGGGTAGGTGTAAGAAATGAAGTAGGAATCTTTTGGGAGTTTTGTGGAAGCCACAGATGACATTCAAAGGACAGTAGATGACACAGAAGAAATTTAAAAACTCAGAAATACATGAAATATATATATGAAATATATATATATATATACATAGTATTAAATAATATAAACATATATAATCCTGTAATAACATAATAATTCAGCCTTCTTCTCTGGTACAAAAAGCATGGGAGTGGTGGTGGAATTTTTCACAGATTTTCAAGGTCCTGGAACTTTTCCAATTTTAATGCATCATGATGTGGAAGGTATGACTGTATATCTGGAATCTTTTCTTCAGTTCTCGGAAGCCCATGTGAGGCAGAAAATAGAAAATGTGGAAAGGCACTCATGGTCTTCCCATTTAGGGATGGATTGAAGGAACTTACTTTGATGGTCAAAGAAAAAACTTGGGGCAGGGGCAGACACAATAGTTGTCTTTAGCTGTCTGGTGGATGGTCACCTGGAAGAGGTATTTAACTGGTGCCATTTGCCCAAAGAGTAGAACTAGGAATAACAGGTAGAAGTTGAAACAGAAGACAATTTCTACTTGATGTCATGATGCCCTGTCTAACCATGAGAGTTGCCTAAAAGTGGAAGGAATTGTCTCAGGAGGTAATAGGTTGTCCCTCCTTAGAGGTCTTCAAGGAGAAGTTCCATGTCCATTGTTCCAGTAAGTTATATAGAAGAGTTTCTTTTCAACTCTGGCTTAGACTCTATGGCCACCATGGTTGTGACTAACTTGGAAAGTCCATGATTCTTTAGAGAAGCCTAAGTAGTCAAGATCAGACAGAAGGTGGCACAGAATAGAACATGCTAGAATCTTACCTCAGGAAGACTCCAGCCATATTCATGATTGTTGACACCGATAATGGAAGGGACATGGTTGAAATTTCCTGCAGCCAGCAACTCTTCAGGATGCTTGGGGAGGAATTGTCCATCAACTACACCAGGGATTGTCTTGAAATGCTAAAGAAAGAAGCAGTAAAAAAGGCAAGTTTGTCTCCACCAACTCCCTTCTGTGTATCATTTTCTGATCATTCTCACTGTTACCATCCTGTTTCAAACACTTTTTATTACTTACCTAGACTCTTTTTTTTTGTCTTTTGGTGGATTAGATAACTTGCCCAGGGTCACACAGCTAGTAAGCATCTGAAGACAGATTTGAACTCAGGACTTCCTGTTTCTAGGGCTGGTACTCTATCCATTTTACCATATCATTATTCCCACTTATCTTCGCTCTTGTATCAATTTCCAAACTGACCTTCCTGTCTCCCCCTTTAGCATACACACACACACATACACACACATATGCACACACACACACACACACACACATATATATAACCATATACAAACACACACATACATATACCCATACACACGCACTCCTTTCTCATCTCACAACTGCTCCTGACACTCCACTAAATTAAAAAAAAATTCCCATAGCTCCCCATTATTGCCTACCCCCCAAACCTCCAACACTTCAGTCTGTCATTAAGAGCTTTCTCTTCCACATTTCTCGTCTTATCCCATTACTATGTGGACTCTGATCTGTGCCAAATGTATTAAGTTTCACCAATAATGGATTCTTAGCTCTCCACTGAAAGTCAACTACTTTTTCCTATCCTTCTGCCTTGAATCACTTTGCTCAACATGGTTAAAATAGCCTTTCCCACATTTCTTCCTGTTGAAAATCTTCACTTTCTTCAACTTCACTTTAACTGTCAAGACATCCACAAAGCCTTCCTTGATATGGCAGCCAGAAGGACCCTTTTCTTCTTCAGAGTCCCTACTGCATGTGCTTGTGACAATCCCTGTGTACTTAGGTTCTGCTACCTGGGTATGGCACAAAGCCCTCTCATCTAAGAAGAGTAGTTCCATCATGGACCCATCCCTCATCCAAACTTTGTGTCCCTTCAGGCCAGACGCAGAAGCTGCTCCAAAAATGCTTCTGGTATGGTCATCAGGAGAGTCTTGACCTCCAAGTCAATAGAACTGGAATCTAATCCTGACTCAGCCACTAATGGCCTTTGTAACTTGAGGCAAACTACATCTCTTTGAGTTTCAATTTACTCCCCTACAAAATGAGTGCATTAGACTAAAATATTGTCAAGATCTATTCCCATAAAGTTTCTTAAAGGAGGCACTAGAATTGAGTTTTAACAGATAGAAAAGAATTCAATTGAAAAAGTGGGATTATGAGAGGCATCAGATTGGGGGAGGAAGGAAAACCGGATTGAAAATTGGGAGTTAGCTGGGCTTGATTTCCAGGTCTGATGTTACTGACTATGTGATTCTAGAGAAGAGGCTAAATCACCCCCTCTAGGCTTGCCAGACCTTGGTTGTTACTCAGTTTCATTAGATTTTCCTTGACCCCACAGGCCATTGCACACCAATAATACCCATGGGGTTTTCTTGGAAAATATATTGGTGTGGGTTGCTATTTCCTTCTCCAGTGGATTAGTTTAAATGAAGGTTAGATGACTTGCCTAGAGTCACACTGCTAGCAAGTCTCTGAGGCTGGATTTGAAGTCAGATTTTCCTCACTCCAGGCATGGTTGAGAACTCCTCAGAGATTTACCCATCTACAAAATGGGAATAATGATTCTTGCACTCCCATCCTCAAGGATTGTTATGAGAAAGGTACTTTATAAATCAGTATGACAATAAGAAGGGAAGACTTTGTAGACATAAAACATAATCTGAGAAAGGACACAGAAAAGAATATAGGGAACACAGAAAGACTGAGGACAGATGAGTTTGGCTCGAGCATAGAGTGTATGTGAGGAAGTAATAAGAGATAAGGCAAGAAAGGCATGGAGGACCCAATGTGTTCAGTCTTCTGAATTCTAGGCTTGGGTTTGAGTGAAAGTCAGGAATCCTTTCTCTTTCATCTCCTTGGCGTCTGTACAGCCAAAATGAAACTTGACCTCATAGGTGCTTTGGCAAAGGATGCTTGTAAGATTGTAGATTTTGAGCTGGAAGGTACATTAGAACACTATCTGGTCTAATCCCCTCATTTTCCAGATGAGAAAGCTGTTGTCAAATCAGGATGAAAAAGCATAATTGATTTCAGAATGAAGGAAGGAGAGCCAACATGGCTAATGGAAAGAGTAATTAGATGTAGTGGTAGCTAGGTAGCATAGTGGATGGAGCACTGGGCCTGGAGTCAGAAAGATTCACCTTTCTAAGTTCAAATCTGGCTTCAGATACTTTGTAGTTGTCAGATCCTGGACAAATCATTTAACTCTGCTTGCCTCCGTTTCTTAATGACCTGGGGAAGGACAAGGAAAACCATTCAAGTATCCTGACCAAGAAAACCCAAAATGGGGTCCTGAAGAACCACAAGAGACCTTCAGACATGCAATAGTGGAGGTAAAAATATCCTTGAAGATCATCTAGTTAGTAGGGGGAAACTGAGGCTGACAGTGGCATTCCCAAGATCTTCACCTCAATCTCACTTAATGAAGGTTGGATGTCCAGAGCTCCCCTAAGCTGTTTTGGCAACTCTTCTCGGTTATGGAACTGTTTCTTCTCAACTTACATACCTTGGTAATGGCCAGGATCTCATCTTTAGGTTTGCTCCTAAGGCACTGAACCATGGAGGCAGAATTCTGTCTATCACAAGCAGACAGATTGGCAATGACCTGCAAAGAGGCAATCACAAGGAGTTAATATTCTCAAAGAGGAACCTCTGGCCTGTATCACAAAAGAGGAATCTTTCACATCCATCAATAACCCAGCAAAGGATCATTTCTACAGGAGATGATGCAGTAATGCCAAAAAGGAGACCTAGTTGAAATGTTTGACTATCACAGGGGATGAGTCCCCCAATCATGAGCTCACTTTGTACAGGGCTCAGTGCTAGCCAATGGGAATGGGGATGGGCAGGGGCAGATTATAAAGACATAGTTCCTACTGGCAAAGAGTTTACTCTTTTTTTAGGAAGAAAAGACCTAAATATATGTAAGGGACACAAGATTGGGTCTAGAATGTTAAAAGAGCCCTGACATAGGCTCAGAGAGGTCAGTTCTGGTCCCAGATTAGTCACCAACCGATTGAGTGACCTTGGACAAGTCACAAAATGGCAGAACCAGAGAGTTAGAAGGGACTTTACAGGTCCTTTCATCTAACCTGTATCTGGGTCTCCTCAAGGAAATTTTCTTGCTATTCTGGGCATCTTGGAGAAGAGAATTTGGAGCTAGAAGGTACATGACAAACCATCTAATTGAATCCAGTTTTGTAGGGGAAGAAATTGAGGCCCTCAAAAGGAAAATGCTTTACCTAAAATCACAGGCATAAGAAGAAGCAGAGTCAGAAACTGAATCCTTCCTCTCTGTGCCTCAGTTTCCACTTTTGTAAAAATAGGGGGCTGGAGTAGATCTCTGTCAGCTTGAACACTCACTGGCATTCTGGTGTACCTTCCTATAGCCAAGGTGAGCCAGAAGATCAGTGGGACTATGGGCCATGGGACTGGGAAGCCAATAAACTCAGGAATGATAAGAGTGATTACAAAGGCCAAATAAGAAGGAACTTACATTCACAATTGTTTCTGAGCTGGAAGAAATCAAGCCAGGGAGGATGGCCACACCGCTCTCCATGATTGCTCTGTGGAACAAGCCTTTGGACATAGGGGACAAAACCTGGGGGAGCAAAGCACAGCAGAAGGAAGGAGGAAACAGTCATGGGGAGGCCCAGATACTCCTGGCTTAGTAGAGACAAAGAGTGAGTCTGTGACAGGGTGCGAGTCTGAAAGTCAGAACTGTTACCCTGCCACACCCTTAAGTTAACCCAATAGAATATTCCCAAACAGAGGTCTCTGAAGGGGACCCTTGTCTCTGGGCGCTTTGGCACAGCAAGACCTATAAGATGGTTAGACAGAAAAGAGGACTAAGGAACCTTGGTCATGGTCCTAAACTTTCTGGGTCAGTAACAGGGTATGAAAAGATGCCTATACTCTGTAACACAGCAATGCTGTCTCCTTATATGGTCACATTTTTATTGATTATTATTTGGGTTTTTTTATGAGAAAGTCCAGGGTTGTTGTTAGGATCATATGACTTCAAATCCAACAGTTTTTCCCACTATATCATGGGAATTTTCCATTTCCCCATTGGCTATCATTTTTTTTTTTGCATTATTCTTCCACTAAAGTCTTCCTTCCATGCCTTATCACAGCCTGGAGGCTATACGAGTGGTGTGCAGCCTCCTGGGGGAGGAGGGCTATCAAGCCCCCTGATGGATTATATGTCTGTCATATGAACCAGCCATGCTAAGCTGTCAGAGGCTGACCAGAAAAGACTGGAGAGAGCAGATCTGCAGCTACAGCTGGTCACAAAGACCACCTGGGGAGGCTCAGAGAGGCCCTGAGTAGCACTGGGAGCAGGAGCACCTCAGTGGTGAAATCAGGATCCATTGGGCCTTGAATTATTTCATCATTACCCTGTACGATTCCTTTTCTCTTACTTGAAGTTGTTACTTAGCCTTTAAAAAGGAATAACTCATTTTCTATCTCTATCTCTAAGAGGAAGAGGGGTCCAGATGATTAGTTGGGACCAGGGCAGGGTAGTGTAGTGGAATTTGCAAATGAAAGGAAGGGCAGGCACCAGCCTTAGAGAAAGAAGTTAGCAGCCCCAGTGGTTCTAGAGGGGGGAGGATAAGAGAAGAAGAAGAAAAACTCTGGTCCTGAGACTAGTTTTGGCTACAAGAGGGCCCCTTCATGCTGGGTCATGTCTTTACCACCTACATGTGAGGAAACACTCGTTCCCCCAGCAGACTCCCCAAAGATGGTCACACAGCCAGGATCTCCTCCAAAGTGGGCAATGTTCTTCTGGACCCATCTCAGGGCAGCCACCTGATCCAGGTAACCCCAGTTGCCAGGCGCATGCTCATCCCCAGTGCTGAAAGCCAGATATTAGACAAGGTTAGAGAATTCTGAGGAAGATCTCCAGGTTCATAGGATTATGAGATTTAAAGACCATCTCATCCAGTGGGATAATGCAGTAGATAGACTGCTGGACCAAGACCTAGAAAGGCCAGTGTTCATCCACTATCTGCTTGACCATGGGTTAGTCACTTAGACCTCTGCCTCAGTTACTTCATCTGGAAAATGGGGTTAGTAATGGTATATATATATATATATATATATATATATATATATATGTCAGAGTTGTTGCAGGAATAAAATGAGATGCTATTTATAAAGCACTTTATCAACCTTAAAGGACATGTAAGTGCTCACTGTTGCTCTTATTTTACAGATGTAAACTGGTGAGACAGATCTTGAATTCCCCACCTGAAGGACTCCCAGTGCAGGCTCTTTAGGGGCTCAAGGTGCCTTCCAGGGGCAGCCTCTTTCATTCTGCTTTCTTCCCTCTTACTCCCAGATATCTTCTACCTTCCCACCTCCCACCTGCCTTGCCCCCACTTTCCACCTCCTTTTTTAAGCTCTCCTTTCTGTTTTCTCTTCTCCTATTAAAATGTCAAGTCAAGAAACATTTCCTGAGCACCTACTATGTGCCAGGCACTATACCAAGCTCTGGGCATACAGACATGGTCCCTGCCCTTGAGGAGTATGCAGTTTCATGAGGGAGACAGCAGGCAAACAGCTGTACCCAAACCAGATCTATGCAGGATAGACTGGAGATGATCCCAGAGGGAAGGCCCTGGAAGTAAGGGAAACAGGGAGAGGTTTCTTGTGAAAGGTGAGATTAGCACCAAGTCCTGAAGGAAGCCAGGAGGAGGAGTGAACACGGACAGATTCAATGGAATATTCTTTTCCAGGATCAGGAAGGAGGCAGAGAATGTAGAGGAGTCTGAGCAGACTAGAGGTAGGAGGAGGCCAGGCTTCTCTACACAAACTCTGCAATTCAGCAACATCGTCCTCCTTGTTGTCCCTCCCCCACCCCCCACAGCTCTCTACCTCCCAAGTGTGACTTTCCCTGGCTCTCCCCGTGACTGGAACTGCTTGAAGGAATGTGAGACAGTTCTCATCCCACCTTCTTCAAGAGATCTCACTTTTCCTTTTCCCTCTCCCCTCACACACCCTTCACTGCAAGGGCCTTCTAGTTCAAGGACCCAGTCTGAAGCTTTATAGAAAATTGGTCCTGGGGAAGTTAGGAGAAGTGCATGTGGTGCACCAAGCAGGCAAAAATGGAAGTAACACACACACATTATATGACAACCTGCCTTGACATAGAGATTCAGGGCACTCTTGCAGTAGAATCCTACATTGGTAAGGTCTTGCTGGACGTATGCACTTTGAGTGGTATCTGAGCAGGTCAATCTTATCCCTTGAAGGGAAGTTTGTTCGGGACAGACAATCAGCACCATATACTAAAGGGCAATCTTAATCAGACCTGGATATGGTGGGGAAATTCCCTAGGATCCCTTATTCATTTGAGAATCATGACTCCAAGAGTGGGTGCCAATACACAGCCATGCAGGAAGTTGGGATTCCATTCAGGTGCTGAGGTTACTCACAGAAGCAGAATAAGTCAGACTGTGTGAAAGTACTGGCTATCTGTTATTGCTTATTTGTTTTATGGCCCTCAGGACTACTTACTTGTGACTCCATTTTTGAGTCTTATCATTTTTAACAACATGACACAATGTATTTCAAAAATCACAATTGTCACACTTTCCCTCTGAGATTAATTCTCCTTTACATCGCATATATTTTGTACCTGTATATATTGTGATATCTTTTGTATCTATAAGGCTATATATAGTATCTTGCATCTATGTTGTATCTATATATTGTATCTATAAGGCTATATGTCTCCCATTAGAACTGAAATCCCTGGGAGTAGGAATGGTCTTTCTTTTGTATCCCAAGCACTTGACTCAGTGGCTAGCATTTTTAGTAAGTGCTTCGAAATGCTTGTTAAATGACTGACTAAATGAACAAGGGGGTGGTGGTCTGACTTGTGCCCTAGGAAGATCTCTGACAGCTGAGTGGAGGATGAACTGGAGCAGGGAGAGAAGAGAAAAGGAGACAAACCAAGCAATCATTGTTAGTCCAAGTGTAAGGTGGTAGGAGCTTACACTGGAGTGGTGGTGGTGGTGTCAGAGGAGAGAAGTGGGTATATATGAGGGATGTAGCAAGGGTCAATTAGAATCAATAAGGCTTGGAAACAGACTGGATATAGGGGAAAATAGAGAGAGTAATGGACCATGACACCTAGATCACAGGCCCAGGTGACTGGGAGGATGATGGTACTTTTAACACATAATTAGGATGCTATTTGGAAATGTTGAGTTCATATTGTATTTGGGATATCCATTTTGATACAGTTGGATTGGGATACCATAGCTCTGTGGTCTGGAGAGTGAAAGCCAGACTGGAGAATGAAGAGAGCAAGAGAAAAGAATCAAGTTGTGTAGCCATGAAAGGGAGGAGATTGGTGAGATAATGGCTAGTCAGGATGTGGATGGATGGATGGCAGGTATTAGGGAAGCAGTCAATGATGAGGAGACACACAGACAGAGGGGGAGAGAGAGAGAGAGAGATACAGGGAGAGATTAAAGAAATGCGAAGTGAGAATGACAGAAATGGCAATCTTGTAGAGAAGACTGGATAAAATAGGAACGTTTGTGTCTGTACTGTGCTTTGCCTCAGTGAAGTAAAGGTCTACTTCATATAAGAAAGAGGTAAAGATGGAGATGTTAAGAGAAGCCTGTGATCAATATGAGATAAGGAGGAAGGGATGTGGGGGAGTTCAGTGGTTGGCCTTTTTTTTTTTTTTTTTTTTTTTTTTAGCAAAATATAAAACAAGGTTCTCAGATGACATGGGGAGGAGGAGGAGACTTGAGAAGTTGGAGCAAAGCCACTCTGGTGAGTAAGATAGTGGATTGATTGCAGAAGTGTAGAAAAATTACCTTATCACTGTGAGAATCCAGGTGAGATTATGTAACATTAATCTCAATGGACCCAGGCAACATGGTTTTATGATTTTCTCTATCTTCATTCAAGCAATATGCAGAAAAGAGCAAAAGGAGTGGATGATGGGAGTCATCCAAGGCTGAAGTTTGGCAGGGAAAATTTGTCCTAGGATAAGGGGTCAGTGTAGAGATGAAAAGCTTCAATAAGGGGTTAAGAGTACAACCAGGCAGTGGTGATGGCCTGGGGAAGAAATGAGGGATGGCGGTGGGGGGGAGTGAAGGTCAAGGTGAGGATGAAGAGCAGTGTCACAGGTTACGAGGGAGAGAGTCTAGTGGATTGATAAGAGATTATAACGAGGTAGAGAAATTTCAGAATTAATGAACATAGAAATGGAATGCTTACGAGTCAGGGTATAATCAAAGTTTTGCCATTAATGTAAATATCTGAAGTGGAGCGGAGGAGAAGGTTATGAGAAAGGAAAGCGCCCAGAAACTGGGAAATTAGAATGTTTAAGGGAATAGGAAGATGAACCTTGAAGTCCCTCAATATGAAGGTGGGAATTCGTGGAGAAAGACTGTAGAAAAGTCATTGAGCTCACTGAGAAAGGAAGGAGAGTGTCCCAGAGAATGAATCTTGATTGGGTGATGAATATGGCTTGAATGAACCTCAAAGGAGGAGAAGTTACTAAGTAGTGGTGACAGAGACAGAGTCTGGGAGGGATAGTGGGAAACAAGGAGTGTTTAGGCTTCCCTCTGATGGAGGTATGAGTGAAAATGCAAATAGTGCTAGAAATGGTCACCAGGAAAGCTGGGACATCAAAAAAAGGAAGCTTTTGTTGAGTATAAGTAGAGAGAAGGGGTAAGAATGAACATGTTAAAAATGAAAACAGTCTTGATACTTATGGAGCAAGCATTCCAGAGAGCACAGTAAAAGGGATACATAACTTTGGAGTAAGAAATTATGGAAAATTTGTACTTGGATAGCTAATGTAATCATGAGCTTTATTACTACACAGTACAGCAAGCCAGACTTAGGTTAACACAGTAGGACCATCTTGTTTTCTTGTTCTGTATCCCCAGCACTTAGTACAGTGCCTGGTACTTAATAAACAGCTTATCTATCTGCCTTTCTGTCTGCTAGTCTATTTATCTATCTATCATCCTAATATCTATCTATCTATCTATCTATCTATCTATCTATCTATCTATCTATCTATCTATCTAATCTATCCATGCAGTATCTGAGAGAAAGAAGAAGTGAATTAATTCATCATAAGAACCAGGGTCATACTTTGAAATTGGGTACTGAGGCCACAAATCCAGTGGTTTTTCTACTATAGCATGATTAGTTTGTGGGGAAGGCAAGAGATTTGTTGTCTCATAAGGAAATTATGTTTATCATCATTCAACCACTCAGAATGTCAGAACTCATCAAGGAAAAAATATTTGCACTCGCTTTTTACTGGGGTCACATCTTACCTGAAAAATCCAAGGACACCCAGTCTGTACTGGATGTTGACCACTACCACATTCTGGGAGGCAGACAATATAGAACCGTCATGAATGGAACCACCGCCAAAAGTAAGAGCACCACCATGGATCCACACCATCACCTGCACAAATTAGACATGGTTTTCCTAATAGGAACAAATAACACCAGTCATGGCTCTGCTGCTCCCAGGCTCCACAGGAACATGCTAAATTCTATTATCCTGTGACCCAGGATAAAATAACTCTAAATGTGAGTGAATTCACTTATCAAGATAATTCCATTCAAGGGTTGACAGGATTTGCATCAGAGCTACTCTCAGAGAAGAGCTCACTTGGCTTGACTCAGAGGCTGGTCAGATGCTCCTTGGAAACTTCCTGGCAGAATCCTCAGCTCCCTGAGGTCCTCCTGCTGCCATCACACAGAGCAAAACAGACTCTTCTAAAGGATCCTTGTTCCTTTGCAAACAAGGAAATGAGGCAGGACTCCCTTCTAAGGGACAGAGATCCAACCAGACAGTGAAAATGCACCCTGGGTAATAAGCTATCTGGGTCACATCATCTTGGGGGCGTTTCACTGTGGTCCAGAGAACCTTTCTATGCAATCGTAAATGCTCTCTCAAAGTCAAGATAAACTGCTGGAATAGATTAACAGTGCTGGCTATGCCTTCTATTGGGTCTTTTAATTTTTTAAAAATATTTTGATTTTTAATTTATGGAATAAAACAAGGACAATAAAGATGATTGCAGGTGAAAGTGCAAATCTACTATGTACAACTTGTTACTCTTTTTAAATATACAACCAAGTTTGTGACCCCATATGCAGTTTTCTTAGCAACGCTATTGGAGTGGTTTGCCTTTTCCTTCTCCACTGGAATGAGGCAGAGGTTAACTGATTTGTCCAGGCTGACAGTGAATGCCTGAGGCCAGATCTGATCTCAGGTTTTCCTGACTCCAGGCCCAATGCTCTATCCAGTTCTAAGTGTAAAATGCTGATTTAGGAACAGATCTTAAAACCTCTGTATTTAAAGTTACAAGACAAAGACCTCCTCTTACAGTTCAGTGAAGACCTTGAGGTTTCAAATGTATGATTCCTTCTCTCAAAGCATTTGGGTGTTGTATGCCTAGGAGGTTCAGAGAGGGCTTTTGCTCAAATGGGAAGATTGTTTCCTTTCCATGGAAAGTGATTGATTAGAGTTCTCTGTGGGACATGTTTGGGCTTCAGGTAGTAGAGAGATTGCTACTCTATGAGCAAATATACTGGACCAAATCCTGGGCACTAAGAAAGCCAGAGTCTGGACCAGCTATAGTGAGGGCACATTTTGCTGTGAGTAACTGAGTTCATGGAGACAACAGGGAGCCTTTCAGACAAGGTGATTTGCCTTGAAATTCCTTCTCTTGTGGGATCATCTTGGTGGGTATGACTATGTACCCTGGGATTCTGTCTTAGGCAGGATCATTGGATCATTGGTTTTAGAGCTGAAAGGGATTTCAGAGACTGCCTGGTGCAACACTCCCATTTAAAAGATGAGGAAACTGAGGTCCAGAGAAGTTAAGTGACTTGCAGAAGGGCATATAGCTTGTAAGAGGCAAAGCTGGGCTTTGTCCCCAGGAAATCTCACTCTAAGCCTATCTTCTCTTTCCTACACTCTGTGGTTTAGTTACTACCACAGGCATCTCCCCTCCTACCCTTCATACAAAAATAAACCCTTAAGGTACAAATAATGAAGAATACTGTAAGAGCATATTTTTTCTAGCATAGCTGTCTGAAGCATGCCTGCTATGCTTTGCCTGAGAAAGCTTAGTTTCTCTTTGACAAAAAGTTCTCTGCCCTATGGACCCAGGCAACCTCACATGTCCCCCAGCTCACTCCTTCCTTACAGGTTCCCTGTAATCTCCTGGAAGCAATGACAATTCATTCTTTGTTTCCTTTTGCAGGGCCAGCATAGGTACCATTTTCTCTAGTTTTCTTATCCTCCGAGCCCTAGAGCATTCCAAATTCCAAACTCCTTTTATGAAAGCAGCTGTGAAAATCCTATATTTAAGAACTTGTTCTGATTTTGTGGTATATTCAGTACATTAATTCAGCACCTACTCTATGCTCTGTACTCTGAGCAAAGCTCTGTGATGCATATTTTGAATAAGAATAGATCCCTGGCCTCATAGGTCTTTCAGTCAATCAGAGGACAAGGATAAGATATGGCTCCCAAAGCTCTAATATAGACTGATATAGTCTGTGTTGGGGAAGCTAGGGGGCATAGTGGTAGAGAACTGGGCTTGGAGTCAGGAAGATTCATCTTGCTAAGTTAAATCTGGCGTCAGATGTTTACCAGCTGTTTGACTCTGGGTTTCCTCATCTGCAAAAACTGCTGGAAAAGGAAGTGGGCAAACCACTCCAGTGTCTTTGACATGAAAACTCCAAATGGGGTCATGAAGAGATGGATACAAGTGAATAAGGAGTGAACAACATCCACATGGTCTGTATTAAGTGCCATAAAGTATGTGATGAGTGCCATAAGAAAGGTCCAAAATAACATTAAAGGAGCTTGGAGGAGAGAGAAAGCACACCTCCCTTTGAATCTCCAGACTAAGGGGAAGGGTTCTAGGCTTGTAGAAATGGTTGTTGAGTTCAATGTTGGTTTCTTGAGGTTCAGAGAAGGTTTCATGGGAAGATGACATTTAAGCACTTTGGTTTCCTATCATTTATTTTAAGAAAGGAAGCCTGGTGTAGATGATAGAGGGCTGTCCTTGGAGTGAGAAGCACTGGGTTCAAGTCCTCTCTTGGACACACAGGAGATGCAACCACAACCCAGACTCTAAGTTACAAAAGAGTTGCCTATCAACAAAGAGAGTTTCCGTACAGTGAAGTTCCTTACAGGAATGAATGATAGCTCTGGGCAGGATCAAAAAAGTGTTTGGAAGCCCACATTTTATCAATACTTTATTCCTGTAGCAGGAATGGATACCATTCCAGATCATGGAGCCAACTTCCTGGAGTTATTTCAGTTATTTTGAGTCATGTCCAATTTTTCTTGTCCCCATTTGGGGTTTTCTTGGCAGAGATATTGGACTGGTTTGCCATTTCCTTTTTCAGATTATTTTGCAGATGAGGAAACTGAGGTAAACAGGGTGAAGTGTCTTGCCCAGGGTCACACAGCTAATGTGTGTCTGAACCCAGACTAGTAAGTATCTGAACCCAGATTTGAACTCTAGAATATGAGTCTTCCTGACTCCAGGCCTGGTTCTCTATCCACCATGCCACCTAGATCCCTTGAAGTAATAAGGAGGCAGATTTCAGCCTCATAGATACAAACAATATGTGTTATTGCTCCAGAGTAGGGTGGATTGCCTTAGGAAGTAGTAAGCTCCCTGGCCTGGAAAACTTCAGAGAAGGCTTGTCAAAGGACTTCAGAGGACTTGTCAAAGATATTTAGAGAGGATGGCTGTTCCAACAGTTGTGAGAAGAGGTGACCTCCAAGGTCCCACCAGTTCTGATGCCCTAGGATTCTCATCCCCTGCTGTGGAAGTTACAGAGATCTGGCTTACTGGCAATCCGTCCCCCTCCTTGGCATGGGCAGGAACATAGACATTGAGGTACAAACAGTCTTCAGAACTGGCAGTAGTAGGGATATTTACTTTCACAGCCCTTGTCACTTTTTCTAGTGTAGCAACATCCTGCAAACACCTGGAACACACAAGACATGACTCAGCTGAACTGAATCCTGTGGGGGAAATAATAACAACAATGATTAATGATAATTATAGCAATAATAGCTGAGTGATTCCAGGTTTGGGAAGCACTTCACAAACATGGTTTCATTTAACCCTCCTAATAACCTTGAGAGGTCAGGGCTATTATTCTCCCTGTTTTACAGATGAGGAAACTGAGGCAGCAGAGGTGCAATGACTTTCCAACATTTCACAACTTCCTCTAGAGTCTTTTTTCTTTTTCCTTCATTGTTGGAATATCTGGGTTTTTTGGTGATTGCTAAGTTGAGAACAAAGCATTTTTTAAAAAAAATTTCTTTATTTTTGGTTTCAACATCCAGTTCCACAAGATTTTGAGTTCCAAATTTTCTCCCCATCTCTCCCCTCCCCCACCACAAGACATCATGAATTCTGTTTACCCTTTCTCCCAATCTGCCCTCCCTTCTGTCACATCCCTCCCTTCTCTTATCCCCAACTGCTCCATTTTCTTTTATGGCAAGACAGATTTCTATACTCCATTGCCTGTATTTCTTATTTCCCAGTTGTTTGTAAAAACAATTTGTAACAATTGTTTTTAAAACTTTGAGTTCCAGTTTCTTTCCCTGCTCCCTCCCCACTCATCCCCACTGAGAAGGCAAGCAATTCAATCTAGTTTATGTATGTGTAGTTATGCAAAAGACTTCCATAATAGTCATGTTGTGAAAGACTATTTTTCCCTCCATCCTATCCTGCCCCCCATTTATTTTGTTCTCTTTTTTGACCTTGCCCCTCCCCAAAAGTATTTACTTCTACTTAGCCCCTCCTCTCATTTCCCTTCCCTTCTATTATCTTCCACCCCCTACTTATCTCCTCCTCCCCTGCTTTCCTGTAGTATAAGATGAATTTTCATACCAACTTGAGTATGTCACTCCCTCCTTAAGCCAAGCCTGATGCTAGTAAGCTTCACTTTTTCCCTCTTGCCTCTCCCCTTTCCCCCTCCATTGAAAAAAACTTTGTCTTGACCCTTTTATGAGATAATTTGCTCCATTCATTTTCTCCCTTTCTATTCCCAATATATTTCTCTCCCACCTCTTAATTTAATTTTTTAGGTATCATCCCTTACCATTCAACTCACCCTGTGACCTTTTCATATGTATATAATCCCTTTAACTGCCAAATACTGAGAAAAATCTCAAGAGTTACAAATAATATCTTTTTATGTAGGAATATAAACAGTTCAACTTTAGTAAATCTTTTATGATCTCTCTTTCTTGTTTACCTTTTCATGCTTCTCTTGATTTTTGTATTTGAAAGTCAAATTTTCTATTCAACTCTGGTCTTTTCATCAGGTTGATAGTCCTCTATTTCATTGAATAACTATTTTTCACCCTGAAGTATTATACTCAGTTTTGCTGGGTATGTGATTCTTGGTTTTAATCCTTTGACTTCTGGAATATCATATTCCCAGCCCTGCGATCCCTTAATGTAGAAGTTGCTAGATCTTGTTATCCTCATTGTATTTCCACAATACTCAAATTGTTTCTTTCTGACTGTTTGCAATATTTCCTTCCTTATGTGGGAACTCTGGAATTTGGTTACAATATTCCTAGGTGTTTTTCCTGTGGGATCTTCTTCAGGAGGTGATTGGTGGGTTCTTTCAATATTTATTTTACCCTCTGGTTCTAGAATATCAAGGCAATTTTTCTGGATTATTTCTTGAAAGATGATGTCTAGCTCTTTTTTTGGTCATGGCTTTCAGGTGGTCCCATAATTTTTAAATTGTCTCTCCTGGATCTATTTTCCAGGTCAGTTGTTTTTGCCATCAGATATTTCATATTTTCTGCTATTTTTTTATTCTTCTGGTTTTGATTTATAATTTCTTGATGTTTCATAAAATCATTAGCTTCCATCTGCTCCATTCTAATCTTTAAGGAATTATTTTCTTCAATGAGCTTTTGGATCTCCTTTTCCATCTGGACAATTCTGCTTTTCAAGGCATTCTTCTCCTCACTGCCTTTTGGGATTTCTTTTGCCATTTGGTTTAGTATATTTTTTAAAGTGTAATTTTCTTCAGTATTTTTTTTGTCTCCATTAGCAAGCAGTTGACTCATTTTTCATGATTTTCCTGCATCACTCTCATTTCTCTTCCCAATTTTTGCTCTGCTTCTCTTACTTGATTTTCAAAATGCTTTCTGAGCTCTTCCATGGCCTGAGACAAACTCACATTTTTTCTTTGAGGCTTTGGATAGAGGATCTTTGACTTTGTTTTCTTTTGTTTGCATGCTTTGATCTTCCTTGTCACCAAAGTAAGATTCTGTAGTCTGATTCATTTTCTGGTTTTTGCTCATTTCCCCAGTCATTTACTTGACTTTTGAGCTCTTTTTCAAGGTAGTTCTCTGCTTCTGTGGGGTGTGTGTACTGTCAGTTGCTCAATCCCCCCACAATCTGTGGGCCTTGAGCTCCAGAAACAGTCGCTGTCTCTGCCCCTTGTGCTGCTGTGGCTGCTGTGGGTTCCTCCACCCCTTCCCCTGTCTGCTGTCCTGGGGTTGGTGCTGGACCACTCTGCTCTCTTGCACTGGTCCCACAGGTTTTTTCCACTGACCTTCAAGTTTGTCCTCAGCATTTTGGGGCCTTGAAATCTAGAACCCACCATAGGTGTGAGAGATTCATTCTCCCCAAGGTCTGGTCAGGTCTCCTCTGTGCCAGTGTGGCCCACACTGGACTGTGCCCTGCTCCCAGGGTGGCATGCTAGACACTTCTTCATGACCTTCCAGGCTGTCTTGGGTTGGAGATTTCTTCACTCTGTCATTCTGTGTGTTCTGCAGCTCCAGAATTTGTTTAGAGCCATTTTTTACAGATATTTGACTGGGCTTGGCAGGAGCACCCTAGAAAGTCTGTGCTGTTACTCTGCCATCTTGTCTCTGTCCCCTCCAAAGCATTTTTACATATAAAAATCCTTTAAACCAAAGAGCTCTCACTAAGAGGTGAATAGCTGAACACATCACAGTGTATGAGTGTCATGGAATACTGTCACCCTGTAAGAGAGAATGAGGAAGACAGAAAACCTGCTGAAGGTGGATGAAAGTCCAGCTAGACCAGGGTGGACCATGAGTAGGACCATATTAACAAGAGCTTCACTGCTGGTCACTGTGTCCAGTGGGTTTTGTTTCTTACAGGAAGCATTAAGTTGGAAGGAAGAGGCAGGCTGGAGTATGGAATGGTCAATAAGTGTGGTCTCCAAAGCAAAAGGCATCAAACTGCTTAAAAAGCAAACTGAGAGGTTCAGATTCAATGACCTCTAAGGTCTCCCCCTGCTTTCTGAGTCTATCAGTCTGTGAGTTCTGGCTTTGTTATTTATAAACTTTGTGACCTTGAGTGAGTCACTTAATCTCAGTAGATCTTCAGTTGCATCTGACTCTTTATGACCCTTTAGGGGTTTCTTGGCAGAGATGCTGGAGCATTTTATCATTTCCTTCTCCAATTCATTTTACAGATGAGGAAACTGAGGTAAACAGGGTGAAGCGACTTGCCCAGGGTCACGCAGTTCATAAGGGTCTGAGGTCAGATTTGAACTCAGGACATTATGACTCCAGGCCTAATATGCCATCCTCTGGGCCACTTAGGTGTCTTTTTTTTCTTCTCGTCTCTACCAATATGTGTACCAACTACCTCACAGTATTTTTCTGAATTCTGTTATTCTCAAAATCCAAATAACATGAACTACTACCATTAAATGATCATTTGAGGTCTCACAATCCAGGGGGAGATTGGGAACATTCATTCCTTCAACAAAAATTTAACAAATGTCTACTGTGTACAGAACACATGGATGCAAAATTTGGGTAAGACATGATGGTGCCCTGTTCTTATCTGATAAGAAAAGGAGAGAAGAAGGGGCTTACATAGGTGGACAAGCAGTTGCATCTCTGACGTTGCTCCATGAATCTGGTGGTTGTGGAGGAGAGAACCTCAGGGCCCCTAAGGGGGGTTTGGCAAAGGGGATTCCTAGAAAAACATTGGCAGCTTTGTCAATCCCCTTGATACTGATTTGAGTTCCTTGGATCTGTCCAGACTCAGTGGTCCTGATGAGGTCATCTGCATGATGTCCTTTGAAAAAATGGGAGAGAAATCCTTAGGGATAGATGTTGAACTGATATCAAAATACCCATCTACCTGTGCCTCCCCCCAACATTTTTTCATTATATGGGAACAAAGTCTCCACTATTTCTGCCATGATTCTTTTCATTTCCATTATAGGTCTCTAGTGATGGGGAACTTACTCCAGAGAAGGGCCATTTGCACTTTTCCACAGCTCTGGCACTGACTCAGGAGCTTTCCAACTTAGGAGATCCAGAGTCTCAAGATCAAAGCAACTGCTCCCCAACAATCCCTCCCCCAGTCCAGCTTAGAAAATCACAGAATTAATAATGAGCACTATATAGTTACCAGCATGATCCAAGTGAACAAAGACTTAATGAGCATCTACTATGGGCAATGCCCTCAGCTCTGAATTGGGGACAAAATGGCAGGAATTTACATTCTCCTAGAGAACAATGACCTGTGCACCAAGAGCTAGGAATACAAGGGAGAAGTATAAAGGAGAGATCCTGGCAAAGAGCTAGGAAAAGATATGAGGAGGGTCAGGAAAAGTTCTACCACAAGTGGCAGTGCCCAAGATGGGTCTTTAATGAAGAGTCTTCAACTGAAGACTGAGGGAAGTGCTTTCTGGACATGGAAAGACAATAGACAAAGAGGGGAGACAGAGGAGGACAGGGAAGAAAGGCAAGTGGAAAGTAGCTACATTGGGCTATAGTATGTGTCAGGAAGAATCATCTTCCTGAGTTCCAAATGAGCCCCAGAGACTTACTAGTTGCGTGACCCTGGACAAATCACTTCACCTCTTGGTCCTCAGTTTGCTTATCTTTCCAATGAGCTAGATAAGGAACTGGCAAACCAGCTCCACTCTCTTTTCCAAGAAAACCCCAAATGGAGTCACCAAGAGTCAGACATGACTGAAAAATAACAGAAGAACATCAATAATGTGGATAGAGTAGTAAGTGACAAGGCTGGATGCACAGAGTGCTGGATGTGGGTTCAGAGGACAGGGAGGGGTTCTAATCATAGTTCACCCATTTAAGGACTGGCTGACCTTGGTACAATTCCTTTCCCTTGCCTAGGCCTGTTTCTCCTCTTTGATTAAATAAGAAAAGGACATTGATTTCAATGGTCCTTAAAATTCCTTCCAGCTCTGCATCCTAGAGTATAAGAGCAACAGACTGGACAACTCTCAGGCCATATGGCCACACTCTCCCTGAATCAGAAGTAGGAGGGTCAGGTGTGTTACTAAAAGATTAACACTCCCCTTTTATCAAAGGAGATCACAATATAAATGCATGGGAGAGACTTTAACATACATCAGGTGGTCCTCAGTTTCTCCTCTATAGTAATAGTGGTTTGAGAGGATGAAAATAAAGAAATATCCCAAAGCCTGCAGTTTTTGGGTTAAGAACTTGCTCTTTGATAAAAGCTGCTGGGAAAACTGGAAAACAATATGGCAGAAACTGGCCATAGACCAACATGTTGTGCTGTATACTAAGATAGGTTCAAAATGGGTACATTATTTAGATATAATGGGGGATACCATAAACAAATCAGGAGAGCAAGGAATAGTTTACCTGGCAGGACTGTGGAGAAGGGAAGACTTAATGACCAAATTAGACAAAGAGAATATTATGAAATGCAAAATGGATCATTTGGGCTACATTAAATTAAAAAGGTTTTGCAAAAACAAAACAAAAACAACCAGGATCAGAAGGAAAGTAGAAAGATGGGAAGCAATTTTTATAGCAAGTGTTTTTGATAAAGGCCTTTTTTCTCAATTATATTGAGAACTGAGTCAGAATTATATGAATACAAGCTAATTCTCAATTGATAATAGGTTTTTAAAGGATATGAACAGGCTGTTTTCAAACGAAGAAATTAAAGCTATCTATAGTCATATGAGAGAATGCTCTAAATCACTACTGATTAGACAAATACAATTAACCAACAAGATACCTATTCTATTACTAATAAGACGAAAAAGAAAAATGATAATTGTTGGGGAAGATGTGAGGCAATTGGGATATTAATGCATTGTGTGGAGTTATGAACAGATCCAACAATCTGGAGAGCAATTTGGAACTCTGCCCAAAGGGCAATCAAACTGTGCATACCCTGTGATCCAGAAATACCACTAATGGATCTGTATGCGAAAGAGATCATAGAAATGGGAAAAGGACCCACATGTAAAAAAACGTTTATAGCAATTCTTTTTGTGTTGGCCAAGAATTGGAGATTGAGGAAATGCCTTTCAACTGGGGAATGCCTTAACAAGTTGTGGTATATGAATGTAATGGAATACTATTGTGCTATAAGAAATGGTGAGCAGGTAGATTTGAGAGAAACCTAGAAAGACTTATATGAAATTATGCTGAGTTAAGTGACCAGAACCAGGAGAACATTGTACACAGTTAAAGCAACATTGTGTAATGATCAACTATAATTGACTTAGCTCTTCTCAGTGATACAAAGATCCAACACAATTCCAAAAGACTCATCCAGAGGAAGAACTATGGAGTCTGAATGCAAATCAAAACATACTATTTTCACTCTGTATGTGTGTGTGTGTATGTGTATGTGTGTGTGTGTGTGTGTGTGTGTGTGTGTGTGTGGTTTTCCCCTTTGTTCTGTTTCTCCTTACACAATATGGGTAATGCAGGAATATGTTTATATGATTGCACACATATGTCCTGCATCAGATTGCTTATCATCTTGGGAAAAAGGGATTGAAGAAAGAGGGAGAGAGTGAGAAAAAATTTGAAACTCAGCATCTTATATGAATATTGAAATGTTGAATGTTGAAAACTATTTATATATATAATTGAAAAAGAATACTATTTACTAAAAGAAAGAAAGAAAGAAAAGAAGAAATAAAGGAAGAAAAAGTATAGGAAGAAAGAAAAATAAATGCACTCTGACACATTTTCTCATGTAAATTCTGAGGTCCTATTTCCAATTTTTAAAAGATCCTCCCCGCAATCCTCATTCTTATCTACCTCCTTGAAAATGACTCATCTTTCCCTCTCTCCACACCTCCCCACCAATGACTTATAGTTTCCATATATAACACAGGAAGAGAACATCAATTTCTCAGTAGCAAACCTAATTTCACCCCCTGAAATTCAACTAGCAATAATCCTTCACCTCCAGCCTACTGTCCCAATCAGTCAGTGAGGGTAACAAGAGGAAAAACAATGCACAAGCCCCGCATCTCCAATGGGAAAAATCAAAGGACTCCTAACATGTCCCTCCAGAAATCGTCCTCTACCGTAGGTCAGCCTGGCAGACCTGCTCACCTGGGGCTTGAATCAGAAGGCCCAGGATCCCCAAAGTCAGGACCTTGGGCAGTAGCAAAATCTTGCACATCTTTCCCTCTGCACAGCCTCCTGGTTGTGACTAATCGGATCACTGGTCTGGACTTAAATACAAAAAGTGTTACATCAAAGGGCACTCCGGGGAACTGGGGCTAAGGTCTATTTAAGACCTTCTTCCTTAGCACTTGTCTTAGGATTATTTGAAAAAAACAAAAACAAAAATTCAATTGAATCTCTAAAGGCTGAAGAGAGTTCTGAACATCCACCCACCCAACAGGGATGTGCTGGTAAATGTGTAACAAAAAACTTTCTGGAATACAAAAACAAACAAATCAATCCATGAAAACTCTTACATTTAATCTGTATTAGTAATGTTTTTGCAATACTTTCTTAAGTTTAGACACTCAAAAAATGATGAATCAAGCCATGAATTTCAAGATCTTCTGATTTCTGAGGAGCAAATTTGACAATGTGTTCAGAAGAGTCTATCTGAGCTACCCTCCCCCCCACTTCAGCTGGTGTCAAGGGTCAAAATTCAAATTACACAACCTAACCACCTTCCCTCCCAGTTTCTGGAGACTTCTATAACCTTTCCCCCTTTATTCTCTTCTGTCGTTTTTGAGTCTGTCTGAACCTTCACCTATCTGAGGTTTTCTTGGCAAAGATACTAGAGTGGTTTGCCATTTCCCTCTTTAGCTCATTTTACAAATGAAGAAATTGAGGCAAACAAGGTTAAGTGACATGGCCAGGTCACACACTTAAGAAATGTCCGAGGTCAGATTTGAACTCAGGAAGATGAGTCTCCCTGACTGCAGGCCTGACACTCTAGGCCACCTAGTTGGCCCCTTGAACCTCTAAGAGTCTTGTATTCTTGTACTCACAGATCCTTGAATTCCCTTAGAATAGGCTGCCTCCTCAGGACTGCATGGGCTACTCTAAGGATCTTACCTTATCATGGTTGTGTTGAATTAAGAAGATGATTTTTATTATAAAAATAATTATGATGATATTGGCTAACATCTGTATAGCTCTTTAAGATTTGCAAAACACTTTACATACATTATCTAATGAAATCTTCACAAAAATCCTGGGAAGTAGAGCAATTATTATCACCATTTTCCAGTTAAGAAAACTGAGTCAGGCAGAGGTGAAATGACTTGTCCCAGCTCACATAGCTAGTTAATTATGTGAGGCAGGATTGGAATGCAGCTCCTTTCCTCTCCAAGTCCAATACTTTGACTGGCCCTCTCAGTTGCTTCCAGGAAATCCCTCTGCTGCCAACACTGAGCTATATTTCGAGAACTCCCTCAGGAAGCGCAGAGAAGAGGAGACGAAGGGAGGTGAGAAGAGAAGGGGAGAAGAGTAAGGAAAGGGAGAGTAGTTGGGGAAGGGAGGGGAGGGAAGTGGAGAGGACAAGCTGAGTTGCCCAATTGAAACTGGCCAGCTTGGTCTAAGTGTTCTGCTCAAGGGAAGGTGAATTTTGATGCCTGAAAGCTGCCTTGTTAACTTGATGTTTGCTGGCTAGATTTCTTTCTTAAAGATCACTCTTAAACCCAATTCACCCTGAATCTAAGCACTGGACAACAATTGGTCCCTGCCCAAGTACCAATAAATGGCTATATTTTGGTTCCTCCTGGGTCTGAATGAACATAATAGTAGCTCTTTCTCTTTTGGCCAGAAACACTGAAGGTCTTTCCCTCCCAGTTTGATTTTTTTTTTGATTTAAGGGTCCATCCCTTGACTCAGTTCTTAAAGAGGCCTGTTCACTGCCTCACTCAAAATGAGAACCAGGAAAGACCTTAGCTTAAAAGGGACAAGGTGTCCCAGTGCATCCAGGGCCATCTCCCATTGTTCTGATTGATATCTGGCCACTGGACTCAGATGAATCTAGAGGAGAGAATGAGGTTGGTGACTTTGTACTACCTTCCCTCCCTCCAATCAAAGTCAATTGCAAGTCATGTCATCATCTCCCTGACATGATGGTCCTTTTCAAGAATAAAGAACAAACCACACACACAACTGTCTCCAGGGAAATCACCCCATCCAGATGCCAGTGGTGGCTGTCTACTCTATCTACTGCCATCTACATCACTCTTCCACTTCTCTGAAGCAGATTAATACCTGACTCACAGACTTCCTCTCTCTCCCAAACCCTGCTCTCACACTACAAGACTTTTACATACATGTTGCTGCTCCTACAAAAACTGGAGCCTCCCAGTTTTTCAAACTGTACATCTATTACAGTCAACACCTTCACTTCACCTCCGTCACACAAGTTATACCCATGACTGCAGCTAGATTGAACAGTGGATAGCACACGAGGTCTGGAGTCAAGAAGACCTGAGTTCAAATCTAGTCTCAGATACCTGCGACTGTGTGATCCTGGACAAGCCCTCAGTTTCCTCATCTTTAAACTGAAGATAATATTGGTGCCTACCTTCCAGGGTAATTGTGAGGAACAAATGAGATAATATGTTCTGTACTTTGCAAACCCTGAAGCACTCTATAAATGCTAGCTATTATTACTGATTTCAGCCTTCAACCTCCATGACATAAGACTCTGAAATTCACTTTTCTAGAACCTTATCTCTTATCGTCCCATCACCCCTCCCCCACTCCACCTCACTTCTCTTAAAACCCTTCTTCTGGTGACCTCCATTCATGTACATCGCCCTGTTTTCCTAGTTCAGCACCTTGCTCTGGCTTCCTTTCTCTCCTTCTCAATGCTGATCCCACAGATGACTGTCCTCTGCCTGTGAATCCTTTGGTTTCTCAGCTGATGGACTTCCAGTGGACCTCCTGCCATTGTATGGGATCCAATGGTCAGTCCATCAGTCATCTCTGCTTCATATGCTTATACAAAGATATGCATAAGTATGTATGTATATATACACGTACATAAGTATGTACGTGTATATATAATATTTTCCCCAATTACATGTTAAATAATGTTTTAAACATTTCTTTCAAGTTTTGAGTTCCAAATTCATTCTGTCCTTCCACTCTCCCCTCCCTGAAATGGTAAGCAATCTGATTTAGGTTACATCTGTGCAATCATGTAAACCTTTCTATATTAGTCATTTACCCCTGTTTCTTGCAGCATGACCAGTCCACTTCCATTTTCCATACATATATTCCTTTAGCTTGAAGATAAAAACATTAATATTTGACTCTCCATTTTAGGCACAAGGTTGACAAGAACTATTTTATTTTATTTAACATTTATCTGAGAACCAAACTTTTGAGAGAGAGAGAGAGAGAGAGAGAGAGAGAAAGAGAGAGATATGGAGAGAAACAGAGAGACAGAAAGAGAGAGCAGAGAGATACAGTGACAGGGAGAGGATCTGAGAGGGGAGGAGAAGACAACATAGAGAAATAGAGACAGAGAGAGATACACACAGATATACAGAGACAGAGGGGAGAGAGAAAGAGAGACGCACAAAGTAATGTAGTTCCTTCATGTCTTCTAACAGGTCTTTCTCATCCAGAATGACTTGAGGTAATATTTGTAGGAATCTTGAACAATGAAAAGATTAAAAGATGTAAAAATGCAGTTTGTAGGTTAACTTTCCAAAAGCAACAAATAGTCCTTAGGCAGTTTCTTGACTGAATACTTCCCTCCAGTGTTCTCCTGGTTAAACAAAAGGGACCTCCTCTCTTTGGTTCCATATCCTTTTTTAAAAAAATTATTTTATTTGTTTTCAATGTTCTACAATAACTTCCACATATCTGAGATTTCTTTCCCCTCCCTCCCCAAGACAGTATGCAATCTTATGTAGGTCCTACACATACATTTCTTTCAAATACATTTTCATCTTAGTCATGTTGCAGAAAAGAATTAAAATGAATGAGAGAAACCATAAAACAAACCAAAACACAACACGAGAAAATAGTCTCCTTCATTATGCCATCCAATTCCATAGTTCTTTCACTGGATGTGGAAGATGTTTTGCCTCAAAAGTCCATTGGGAATTTTTTAGGTCCTTGCATTGTTGTGAAGGACTAAGTCTACCAGAAAAATTCCTCGAACACTGTGATCGTTCCTATATACAGAGGTCTCTTGTTTCTGCTCCTTTCACTCAGCCTCAGTTCATATATGTCCTTCAGGCCTCTCTGAAGTCCTCCTGTTCATCATTTCTCATAGCACAATAGTATTCCATTACATTTGTATACCACAATTTATTCAGCCATTCCCCAATTGATGGGCATCCTCTTGATTTCCAGTTTTTGGCCACCATAAAGAGAGCTGCTATAGATATTTTTGTACATGTGGGACCCTTTCCCATTTTTATGATCTCTTGAGGATACAGTCCTAGAAGTGATATTGTTGCATCAAAGTGTATGCACATTTTTCTAGCCCATTGAGCATAGTTCCAAATTGCTCTCCAGAATTCTTGGATCAACTCACTGTTCCACCAACAATGAATTAGTGTTCCAAATCTCCCACATCTTCTCCAACATTTATCATCTTCCTGTTTTGTCATGTTAGCCAATCTGATAGGTGTGATGTGGTACCTCAGAGTTGTTTTCATTTGCATCTCTCTAATCAATAGTGATTTAGAGCATTTTTTCATAGGTCTATAGATATCTTTAATTTATTCCTCTGAAAAATGCCTGCTCATAGCCTTTGACCATTAACTGATTAGGGAATTCTTATATATTTGACTCAGTTCTGTGAAGGTTCCTTTCAAATGAGATGATATTTGTAAAAGAGATTCCTTAGCACAGAGGCCAGTATGTAGTAGGCAATATATTAACGTTTTTTTCTTTCTGGATATCATTTAAATTATTTTCCTATTGTAGTGATGAGTGAGAGTCAAAGTATTTCACTCAAAACTTCAATAGATTTTAGTTGAGACCAAGGAACTACTCAAAGAAAAATGATTGGGTATCACTAGTCTGTAGCAATGGCAAAAATGGTTATGCTTAGAGATTACAACTCCACTCGAGCTTTTTCAGATCGTAATTCCTTGATCTTCTGAGGCAGAGTCTTGGTCCAGAACTCAAACTTATCCCTCCTCAGATTCTTTCCCACAGACACCTGCAAATTCAGCTGCAGGTACTCTTCTTTCTGGTCATAGACTGGCCAGTGAATAAGGTCTGCACCGTTTGGGTCCCTGGGAGGAAAAACCAAACATTTAGACCAGAAAGGGGCCACTGCATTGACAAGTCTAACAAGCCATCATCAGCTCAGCCTGAGAGTTGAGTAAGGAGCCCCAAGGTAGGGGTCAACTGACAGTGGGAACATTCATAGAGAAGTGTTCCCTCATGCTTAAGTAGGCTGGTCTTCATTTTTCATGTTGTGCCTTTCTAATGCACCCAAGATAAAAGGTCCAAAGAGTGAAAGGGCTAACATAAGGAACAAGTAGTTAAGTAGGATTTGAACTCATTTCATTGGACTCCATTTCACTGGGGCCACTAGGAGGTGCAGAGGACAAAGCCAGGCCTGGAGTCAGGAAGACTTGAGTTCAAATCCAGCCTCAGATACTCATTAGCTCTGAGACCTTAGGCAAATCACCCAACTGTATTTGTTTGTTTCCTCATCTGTAGAATAAGTTGGAGAAGGAAATGCAAACCACCCCAGAATCTTTGCCAAGAATATGCATATAGGTTCACAAAGAAGCAAGCACAAGAACATTTGACTCCATATCCAAGGCTCTTGCTATCACGTGTCCTAATGTTTCCAAAAGGGGAAGGGAAGTCACTGATACCCCAGGGTGGTGAGGGGCAAGAGAGTTGCTCATCTTTCTTGTTTTCCATTTAAGATGCCCATTTGTAGGTGGAGTTTGCAAGAGTCCTGTCCCTTTAACCCCAGCCATGATCTTGGGGAAGGGCTGTACTTGTTCACCAGATCTTGCCTGTAGCTAAATTTACTTTTTTTCCCCCTGGAAAAGATTTGAATCAGGAAACTTCTATGTAAATGGTAAACCTGTCTGTGCCTAAGAATAGGTGCTACCCCACAGGGAAACCACTGGGAAACCAAAGTCCAGCTTTCTCACCCATTACGGGCAAAGTTTGCCCAGTAGCTCATTATCCTGTGGCTCAGGAGTTGTTCCTCTTCTGTGGCCTCTTCCAAAACTAGGAACAGAAAAAGAAACATCTTGGTTAAGGCCAAAGGGCAGATCCAAGGCCCCCTTTCCTGTAGTCCGCAGGTCCAACCACCCAGTCAATTCTGCTCTAGCCGCTGACTTTATCTTCCTCCAATAGTTTCTTTCATGTCACTCCCCTCCAAGAGGGCCTCTTAGGGTTTCTGTTGGCCTCTTCTGCATGACTCCATAGCTGAGTTTCTCCCCAAAAAACAAAGTAGGGCAGTTGGACTGGAAATCAGGAAGACCTGAGAACTAATCCAGTCCTAGAACTTTATTAGATGAGTGAAACTGGGCAAGTCACTTAACCTCTGTCTGCCTTTGTTTCTTTGTTTGAAAAATGGTGATAATAATAGCACCTGCACCCCAGGGTTGTTGGGGTGAGGGGTAAAAACAGGGAGAAAATATTTACAGAGTGCTTTTCAAAACTTGCAAAAATGTTATATAAATGCTAAGTGTCATCATTTTATTATATTTACATTATCATATACATAATAAGATATAATAATGATAATGTAAAAGCTGCATATAGTATATAATAGCATATTTTATTACATGTAATTATAATAATGGCATGATTGTCATAAATGTTACTTATAATAATTATTGTCATTGTAAGCTATAGTAACATAGCACAAGCACTGGTAGCCACAAAGTCTTTGCCTATGGCCCCTGCCCCACACAGTGCCTGCCATTCAAGACCCCTGCCTGAGGAAGTGCAGACAGGCTCAGAAGCAGCAGCAAGAACATAAAACAATGAATTAATTAGCCATGGCAAGTCATGACCCAGATAAAGGGATAAACTGGTCTTCCAGTTCTGCCAGGACAGGGGCAAGGAGGTGAAAATAGGGAGAGAAACATCCAAAACTACAAATTTAGGGTTCCCTCCAAACATTAATTCCACAGATTGCTAAACGTGAGACCTTTGTCCAAAATCAACAAATGGTTGCACTGGTAGAGAAAATGAATCAAGAACAACTAAAGAGAAAAGCAGGAGGGAGGAAGAAGAGAAAGGCAAGGAAGAGAGGGAATGGAGAGAGGGAGGGAGCAAAGAAGGGAGGAAGGTAGGGAGAGAGAGAAGGAGAAGAGGTAGAAAGGGAGGAAGGTAAGGTACCTTGGACAGATCCTTGGTGCAGGATTTATGGCAGCACAAGGACAAGTATCCCCCGGGATGAGATGGTGTGACACCTTTGGTTTTACAGCAGAGGAGAGTTCAGGGCATTGGTGAGGTGATATAGGGAAATGTGTTTTTTGCCTGCCTTCCTCATCTTTTCTTAAGGGGAGTAAACTCTAGGAAGGGAGAGACTGTGTCTCATTTATGTTTATGTCTTTCCCAGAGTCGAGCAGAGGGCTCTGTGTGTTGGATGTGCTTAATCTTATAAACTGAATTGGACAGAATAGCTGATTCAATCTCCTGATTCAGTTCACCTGAACAAGCAGTTTGAGTTTGAGTTAGGGGCTGATACCTTAATCTCTTAGTCAAGCAGGTTCAGTGCTTCCTCTATCCCCAGCACTGGGCCAGGGCTTGGAGATGCAAATACAAAGAAAAATGAAATCAAAACCCAAAGCTCTTCTCAGGCATCTGGGCCCTATTCAGAGCCTCCTGGGGGAACCTGGTAGGGCAGAAGGAATCCTGGATTTGGGGTTAGACCTGCTAACTCTGGGATACTAGATAAGTCTGTCACTCCCTGTGAACTTCTCCTTCCTTTTCCGTACAACAGGCATAATCCCTCCTTTCCCCACATTGTGAACCTCACAAGGTATTTTTGGAAAGATTGAATCTTGGCTACATGGGAAGTAGAATGAGTGCTGAACATGGAGCCCAGAAAACACAAGCTCATATCTTGAATCAGACTCTTAAGTAGCTCTGTGACTCTTAGCTGATCTGTATCAGCCTCAGTTTCATCATCTGTAAAATGGGGACAGCACAAGCACCTACTTCATGGCACTGTTTTGAGGCTATCTAATGACAATGCTATATACAATGCTCTTTGTAAGCCTTCAAGCAATATAGAAATGCTAGTTATTTTTAGCTATTTTTATATGGTTATGAAGTGAGTGGATGTGTGGGAAGGTGCCTCCTGGAAAGGTAAGGCATTGTTATGAGTTGGTATCAGAGAGAGTAAGGTAGAGAGCCCCCTCTGCCCACCACCTCAAGCCACTACTTCCTGCTCCATCCCATTTCCATGGCTTACAATGTCCTCCAAAGACAAAGCGCAGCTCATCACCATGGTCTGCTTTCACAAAAGCTGGCTTGAGGCCCTTAAGGATACTTGGGCGGTGCTGAAATTCATAAAAGTAGACTGGAGAGCTGGGACCTAGGCAAAAATAAGAAATGTCCACGGTTATTGACACAATGAATAGAGTGCAGGGTCACATGCCAGGAGTTCCTGGTCTGATTCCCTCCTTTGGGGTGGGGGCCAATGCTTGGTGGCCATTAACAGACAAGTTCCTTTAGGGCAGCCCCTTAACAATTACAGTCTGATTCGTGATGGAGAATGCTATTGAGAACCAGAGAAAGAACTATGGAGTCTCGCTGCAGATGGAAGCATACTATTTGCTCTCTCCCCCTTTCTCCCTCTCCTTTGTTTCTTCTTTCTTGAGATTTTTTCCCTTGGTTCTAATTCTTCCTTACACCAGGACTAATGAGGAAATATATTTAATATGATTGTACGTGTACAGCCTCTATCAGATGACACACCATCTTGGGGAGGAGAGAAGGGAAGGGAGAAAATTTAGAACTTAAAATCTTATAGAAGCAAATGGTGAAAACTAAAAGTAAGTAAATAAAATTTTAAAAATCCCAAGCACTGCCTGAGAGCGATGCTGTGAGGCAGAACAAGTACTGGGGCCTGATGTAACAAGTCCTAGGTTGGAATTCTGACTCTGCTGCTGACAAGACCTTAGGGGAATCCTTGTATTTTTCTGAGGATGCATTTTCAGATGTAAGGTGGAGATAATAATGTCTGGCCTATCTACTCTGTAGGAAGGGGAGTGCACGAGCATAAGCATTTGTTATTCAGCTGTATCTTACTCTGAGTGATTTCATTTGGGGTTTTCTTGGCAATGACACTGAAGTGGTTTGTCATTTCCCTCTCTGACTCATTTTACAGTTGAGGAAACTGAGGCAAACAGAGTGAAGTGACTTGTCCATGGTCACACAAAGCTGAGGTCAGATTTGAACTCAGGAAGAGGAGTCTTCCTGACTCCAGGCCCAGCAATCTATGCGCTGTGCCACGCGGCAGCCCTTGAGCAAGCATTTATAGAGCACTTGCTTTGTGTTAGACACTGTGCTAAGTGCTTGACAAATATTCACTCATTGCAGCCTTGTAACCACCCTGTGATGGAGAGGCTATCATTATTTCCCATTATATATTTGAGGAAACTGAGGCAAACAAGTTAAATGACTTCCTCAGTATCACACAGCTAAAAGCTGGGATATGAATTCAGGTCTTCCTGACTCCAGGTCTGATGTTCTATCTGTTGGGATGAGGCTGTTGTGAGGATCCATGGATGTAAAGTATTTTAGGACAATGAAACACTCAAGCAGGGGTTCCTCAATTCATATTTAGTTGAGCACTTTGAAGACTCGATTTCAATATAATTGGTTTTCTATCCTATGCATTTTATTGCATACATTTAAAAACATTCCTCTGGAACTTTCCCAGGACAACCAATGGGTCCATGATACATACTGACAAAACATTTAAGAGCATATGCTTATATTAATATGGGTTATTATTCATTGTATTATTATTATTATCTGTTGTAGAGAATATTCACGGAGTTCACCCCTGCGTGTGGTAGGCAGGGACATAAGGGAAGAAGAAGGAAGGTGAAGAGGAGGGTTTAAGGAGTCTGGAGGCTACGACAGGAAAAGCAGATCGGGAGCCACGTGTAACGTACACACATTGCCCCAGAGGTGAGACATTCTTACACTGATTCGGACAAGTGTCCGTGCCATACTCACTGCTTTGGTATTTGGCCACTTTGAGGGAAGGAACGAGAAAGACCAAATCCCCCATCATGTCCTGGAATTGAGCTCGATATTCTCCAGGGTCCTCAGCATCTCTTAAATACTCTTCCATCACCAAATGCACAAGCTCAGGAGGAATACCCTATAGGAGACCCAGGAAGAGAGAGACTTACACAGAAAAATGAACTAACCTGGTAGTGGATTATTTGGGGATATTTATTGGTTGATTGCAAGGAATATGTATGGGAGTTAGATGATATAGTGCATGATGCACTGGCCCTAGAGTCAGGAGGACCTGAGTTCAAATCTAAACTCTGATATGTATTAACCATGTGACCCTGGGCAAGTCACTTAACCTTATTTGCCTCAGTCCCCATTTGTAAAATAGGCTGGAGAAGGAAACGACAAACCACTCTAGTGTCTTTACCAAGAAAAGCTAAAAGTGGTCACAGGGAGTGAGATGTGAGCATCAACTAAAGAACCTCAAGGAATAAGCCCACGCAGGTCTGCCCCATGTTCATAGGTCCTGGGTCTCATCGGATTCCTTCGCAATCTCCCCTCTCTGGCAGGGCTAAATTCCTCAAGAACATACTGACAAACAGTTTTCAGGCATGGTGTAAACATGGTGCAGAAGGAATGTGGGACGCCAGAAAAGGACAGAGCTACATGGGGTTCTCAAGGTCCCTTCCCCCTGGGCCTGTGGAAGAAGAAAGGCAGAAGGTGGAGGACCTTCACTGGCTCTCTCCCAGACTACTTCAATGGCCTCTTGACTGGTCTCTGTGCCTGAGGTCTCTCCCCATTCCAATCTACCCTCCCCTCATCTTCCACAGTGATTTTCCAAGCACAGATCTGACCATTTTACTTCCCTGCCCCAACTAAGCAATTCTAGCAGATGCCCATTACTTCCAGGATTAAATATAAACTCTTTTGTTTGGTACTTAGAGCTTTTAACAACATGGCCCCATCCATATTACCCTCCTCACTCTCGGTGGTCCAGGTATTTCCAACTTCTCTCTCCTCACACTTCCCATTCCATCTCTTATCTCCATGCCTTTGCAGTGAGAAGACTCAGCTCAAACAGTACCGTCTATAAAGCACCTTTGTTGATTCCTTCCTCCTCCAGCTGCTAGTGCCTTACCCCTCCCCCCAAGATTCGATTTGGGTATGTTTTCCATCTGTCTCTGGATGTGCAGGTTATGTCCCCCATTGAATGCATGTTCCTTGAGGGCAGGGACTCTTTCACATTGTTCCTGTGCCTAGCCTGCTACATATTGTCTACTTATAAAAAAAGAAAAGGATTCATTAACTAGTATCTCACCAAAGTTGGTCTTAGCAATATTGATTGGATAGCTTCTTTTTCCATTTTTTCCTTAAATCCAGGAAGCTCCATACCCTGTGCAGAGAAAAATGGTGCTCTGTGAATGGCCTTTAGAATGTTATGTAATGTATGCCTTTTTTAAACAAATCTTATCCAAGGAAATCATTTTATCCTTTAAGGAGGAAGTAGTGGCATAGATTTGTTTAGGAATCACTGAATAATGCCCAGTACACACTGAACAATTCTCAAGATATTTTGCAAAATTGCCAACTAAATGGTGTGTAATGTCCAATACTTAATAAACAGTGGTCGCTCTTTCTTCATAATGACCAGTGGCCATAGACAATGATTGATCCTTACTATTATACATTATGCTAGAAGTGATGCAGGTAGAATTCTATTTTTGTGCATAGTGTATAAAGACTGACTTTACCTGCATATGCTTAAGGAGGCAGCTGGCAAATGGTTGTTAATATCATGCCATATTTAAACTCTTTTTTATTGCCAAAGAAAATATCATATCATGCCATATTTAAACTCATATTTCATGCCATATTTAAACTCATATTTAATGCCAAACTGGTGGTCCTTAGATAGGATGACCTAAAGTCCATAGGAAAGAGACCTGGTCTCACCTCAGGAACTCCAAGTTCTAATTCCAGCTGTGTGATGAGGTAAGTCATTTACTTTCTGGGAGCCTCAGTTTTCTACTTTACAAAATGGGGATAAATAGGTTAGTGTGATGAACATTACAGTAGGTACCATCAAAGCAGGTTTTTGTAAAATTTTTGTATAAGTTGTAAAAAATACATATTGTAAATGTATAAAATAATATGCATGAATTGTAAAAAAAACCTTACGAAGTGCTCTGATAATATCAGCTGTATTAATTCACTATTTATTTAGAATACAGAGACTTGGGGCAACTAGGTGAGAATGAATATAGATCCCAGGACCTGAGTTCAAACCCATCCACTTGCTTCTAGCTCTGTGACCCTGGGCAAGTAACTTAACCCTGATTGCCTCCAAATACTAAAAATTTTTTAAAATTAAAAAAGTATACAAAATTAAAAGACTTGTAGAGGATATTTTTTAACCAAATGGGAACTAGCCTGACATGGGCTTCTCTTTCAATATTTCTGAACAGATTTGCGAATAAAATGAGTCATCCATGGAGAAAATAACCAAAGGTTTAATCATTTCTTATTCTTCCAGGGAAGCATTTTCAGGGTGCCTTTTCTGATTTTTGAAAAGGCAAATATCCAAATGATAAAGTTGGTAGGGCAAGATAACATATTGGATCATGCAGTCAGAATCTAAAAATAGAACATGGTAGGCTAGAATATTAGTCTGACCAGAACCACTGTAATCAAATTTAATGGGGACAAGGTCTTACACATGGAATTAAAAAAAAAATTGACTTTACAACCTCCACTTGAGGGAGGCATGGTTACATTATGAGTTATTTGAAAAAGCTCTAGGGATTTTGCTGAACCACAAGCCCATAAGGAGACAAGAGGGTAATATGACAACCTAAAAAGGCAATGTGATATTGAGTATGTTGAGAAGCACAGCTTCCCAGATTAAACAGGTGAGAGTCCCTCTGTATTCTGCCCTTGGGGAGGCTACAGTTATCCCTTCTACTTTACCACCTTCCTCATTGTGATTTCAACATGTGGGTAGATGTAAGAAGTGAAGCGGGAATCTTTTGGGAGTTTTGTGGAAGCCACAGAAAACATTCAAAGGGCAGCAGATGACACAGAAGTAATTTAGAAACTCAGAAATACATGAAATATGTGTATAGTATTGAATAATATCAACATATACAATCCTTTAATACCATAATAATTCAGTCTTCTTCTCTGGTACAAAAGACTGGGGGGGTTAGGAATTTTTCATGGATTTTCCACATCATGTAGGTTTCCCACCCCTAATGCATCATGATGTGAAAGGTATGACTGTATATCTGGAATCTTTTCTTCAGTTGTGGGCATCACATGTGAGGCAGAAAATAGAGAAGCTGAAAAGGCACTGACGGTCTTGCCATTTAAGGACGGATTGAAGGAATTTGCTTTGATGGTCAAAGAAAAAACTTGGGGCAGGGTCAGATCAGACATGATAGTTTTCTTTAACTGTCTGGTGGATGGTCACCTGGAAGAGGTATGAAACTGTTTCCATTTGCCCTAAGAGCAAAGCTGGGAGCAACAGGTAGAAGTTGAGAAAGAAGACAATTTCCACTTGATGTCATGATGCCCTGTCTAACCATGAGAGCTGCCTAAAAGTGGAAGGAATTGCCTCAGGAGGCAGTAGGTTTTTGCCTCCTTGGAGGTCTTCAAGCAGAAGCTCCATATCATTTGTTCCAGTAAGTTATAAAAGAGTTTCTCTTTCTCTGGCTTAGATTCCATGGCTACCATGGTTCCAACCAACTTGGAAAATCTATGATCTTTTAAAGAACCATAAGCTCTCAAGATCAGAAAGAAGCTGACACAGAATAGAACACGCTAGAATCTTACCACAGGAAGACTCCAGCCATATTCATGATTGTTGACACCGATTATGGATGGGACATGGTTGAAATTTCCTGCACTCAACAACTCTTCTGGATGTTTGGGGAGGAACTGCCCATCAACTACACCAGGGATTATCTTGAAATGCTAAAGAAAGAAGTAGAAAAAATGGCAAGTTTGTCTCCACAATCTCACATCTGTGTATCATTTTCTGGTCATTCTCACGGTTACCATCCTGTTTCAAACACTTTTTATTACTTACCTGGACTCTTTTTTCTCTTTTGGAAGGTTAGATGACTTGCCCAGGGTCACACAGCTAGTACGTGTCTGAGGCTGGATTTGAACGCAGACCTTTCTGACTCCAGGGCTGGTATCATTGTACCATCTCATTATTCCCACTTATCTTCCCTCTTGCATCAATCTCCAAACTGAGCTTCCTGTTTCCCCCTTTACCATGCACCCCACATACATACACAGACACACAGACACACAGACACACACACACTCCTTCCTCATCTCAGAACTGCTCATGGCACTCCACTCCACTAAAAAAAAAAATTCCCATGGCTCCTCATTATTCCCTACCCCCAAACCCTCCAACATTTCATTCTTGAATTAAGAGCTTTCTCTTCCACATTTCCAGTCTTATCCCAATACTATGTGGACTCTGACCTGTGCCAAATACATTGTTTAACCAATAATGGATTCCCAGCTCTGCACTGAAAGTCAACCACTTTTTCTTACCCTTCTGCCTTGGCTCACTTTGCTCTACATGGCTAAAATGACCTTTCCCACATTGCTCCCTGTTGAAAATCTTTGCTTTCCTCAACTTCACTTCAAATGCCAAGACATCTATAAAACCTTCTCTGATATGGCAGCCAGAAGGACCTTTCCTTTCCCAGAGTTCCCACTTCATGTGCTTATGATTCCCTCTGTGTACTTAGGTTCTGTTACCCGGGTATGGCACAAAGCCCTCTCACCTGAGAAGGGTAGTTCCATCATGGACCCATCCCTTATCCAAACTTTGTGTCCCTTCAGGCCAGACACATAAACTGCTCCAGAAATGCTTCTGGAATGAACAGCAGGAGAGCCTTGACTTCGAAGTCAATAGAATTGGAATCTAGCCCTGACTCAGCCACTAGTGGAATTTGTAACTTGAGGCAAACTACATCTCCCTGGGTTTCAATTTCCTCCCCTACAAAATGAGTGCATTAGACTAAAATATTGTCAGGATCTTTTCCCATAAAGCCTCCTAAAATTGGATTTTAAGAGATGGGATAGAATTCAACTGAAAAAGTTAGGCTATGAGGGGCAGTAGAGTTGGGGAGGAAAGAAGACTGGATTGAAACCTGGGAGACACCTGGGCTTGAATTTAGGTCTAATGTTTGTTGACTGTGATGCTGGAGAAGTGGATAGGTCACCACTTCTAGGCTTGTCAGACCTTGTTGTTGTTCAATTTCATCAGATTCCCCTTGACCACGCAGACCATTGAACTACAGTACTACCCATGAGGTTTTCTTGGAAAAGATAATGGAGTGGGTTGCAATTCCTTCTCTAGTAGATTAATGCAAACAGAGGTTACATGACTTGCCTAGGGTGACACAGCTGGTAAGTGTCTGAGGCTGGACTTGAAGTCAGGTATTTCTGATTCCAGGCATGGTTCTTTATTCACTGAGAACTCAGAGGCTTATCCATCTATAAAATGGGAATAATGACTCTTGCACTCCGCACCTCAAGGATTCTTATGGGAAAGACACTTTATAAATCAGTACAATAAGAAGGGAAGACTTTGTAGACATAAGACACAGCCTGAGCAAAGGAGAGAATATAGAAAACGTTGAGAAGACTGAGGACAGAAGAGTTTGGCTGGAACATAGAGTGCAAGCAGGGAAGTAATAAGAGATAAGGCAAGAAAGGCATGGAGGCCCCAAAGTGTTCAACCTTCTCAATTCTAGGCTTGGGCATTTGCAGGGTCAAAATGAAACTCGACCTCACAGGTGCTTTGGCAAAGAATTTCCATCAGATTGTAGACTTAGAGGTGGAAGGTACTTTAGGAGAACATCTGGTCCACTCCCTCATTTTCCAGATGAAGAAACTCATGTCAAATCAGGATGAAAAACAATAGTTTTTGGAATGAAAGGAGAAGTAACATGGCTAATGGAGAGAGTAATTAGATGTAGGGGCAGCTTGGTGGTACAGTGGACAGAGCACTGGACCTGGAATCAGAAAGACTCACCTTCCTAAATTCAAATCTGGTCTCAGAAACTTACTAGCTTTGAGATCCTGGGCAAGTCATTTAACTCCGTTTGCCTCAATTTCTTAATGACCTGGAGAAAGAAAAGGCAAATGCTCCATTATCCTTGCAAAGCAAACCCAAAATGGGGTCATGAAGAATCAGACACAACTGACAAATGTCTGAGGAATTAGATGCAATTAGACCTGGTTTAACACTTAATCTGGCTCTGACACTTACTACTAAGTTAGTACAGGCAAAGAACCGCAGTTCTTGGAGGAAACACCATGATGCAGTGAATGAAGATCTTGGTCCTGGCATCATGATACTTGTGAACTGTGTGTCATTTGGCAAAGTCATTTAACCCTTCTGAGACTCAGTTTCCTCCTTTGTAAAATATCCAGTTCATCAACAAACTGTCCTAGGCTCCCTCCCTGCCCTCTAGTTACTTCCATTCAATAGTTGTAATTTCCAAGTCTATAATTTGGGAAAGACTTCATACATGTACCACCAATGGTACCTAAGCATTGTAAAATTATTGAAATGAGATTTTATACAAATACACACACGTACATTATACATACATATGTATGTATGTATAATGTGTTTTTTATGAAAGGACTATTTGGATGAGAGCTATCAATCACAGGGGACACAGAGAACCATCCCACAACTGTGATTCTTTCTTCCAAAGAACCATAGGGTGTTAGATCTGGAAGGTGACAAATAGCAGAATATTGGAGCTGGAAGAGACCAACACTGTTGTCGTCGTCGTCGTTGTCGTCATCATCGTAACATTTATTTAGTGATATGTGCTAATAAGCAATTTACAATTACTGTCACCTGATCCTCACAAGAACCTCAGGAGGGAGGTGTTATTATCATGTCCATTTTGGGAGTAAGGAAACTGAGGTAAACAGGTTAAATGATAGTTAGTGTTAGAGGCTAGATGTAAACTCAGGTTAGTTTTCACAGCACTCTAACCACTGTACCATCTAGCTACATTGTCCATTCCTTAACTTATAGAATGCGAGAACATAGAATGTTACAGCAGGAAAAAATCTAGTAAGGAAGAATATCAAAAGCAGAAGGAAAATTGGAACATATAATGTTGGAACCCAGAAAGTTAGAGTCAGATAAGAATGGATCCTCCCAGCTTTAAAGCTATAATTCTATAAACAGTGAATGTCCAGGTGGGAAGGTTGTGAAATTAGAGCATGAAAATGCTTAGAACATTAGAACTTGAAAAGTTTAGAACACTGAATGTTGGAAGGATTCTTAACATGAAGCATATCCAGAGTGGAAGGGATGGATCCTTGGCACAACAATGTTTAAATCACAGGATGTTTGGAGGTAGGAGAGATCCAAGAAAGCAGAACTCCAGAACTAGAATTAGACATAGAATATCAGAGGTGGAAATATCCTTGAAGATCATCTAGTTATTAGGGGGGAACTGAGGTAAGACAGTAACATTCCAAAGATTTTTAAGTCAATCCCACCTAATAAAGTGTCCATTCCTGCCCTAAGCATTATTTGTCAGCCCTTGTTGGTACTGTAACCCTTGCGTCTCAGCCTACCTACCTTGGTAATGGCCAGGATCTCATCCTCAGATTTGCTCCTAAGGCACTGAACCATGGAGGCAGAGTTGTTTCCATCACAAACAGACAGATTGGAAATGACCTGCAAAGAGGTACCCACAGAGATAATATTCTCAAAAAGGAACCCCTGGCCTGTATCACAATAGAGGAATCTTCCACACCCATTAGTAACCCAGACCATTACTATTGGTGGTGATACAGTAATGGTGAAAAGGAGATTAAGGTAGAATTTGTCTGTCTAAGGGAGTGAGTACCCCAGTCATGAGTCAACTTTGTACAAGGGCCTAGGGGATAGGCAGGGGCAGATTACAAAGATACAGTCCCTGCTCCCAAAGAGTTTACCTTTTATTCAGGGAGAAAAGACCTAAATATCCATATGGCACACATGATTGGGTCCAGAATGTTGAAAGAGCCCTGACATAGGCTTAGAGAGCTCAGTTCTTGTCCAGATTAGGCACCAAATCATTGTTTGGCCTTGGACAAGTCACAAAATGAGAGAATCAGAGAGTTAGAAGGGCCCTCACAAATCATTCTATCTAAACTACATATGGACCCCTCAAAGAAATTTTTTTGCTGTTCTGGGCATCTTGGAAAAGAGAATTTGGAGCTGGAAGGTACTTGACAAACCATCTAATTGAATCCACTTTTACAGGGGAAGAAACTGAGGCCCCCAAAATGGAAATGCCTTATCTAAAATCACGAGCATAGAAAGAAGCAGAGGCGGGAGCTGAATCCTCCCTCTCTGTGCCTCAGTTTCCACCTTTGTAAAATTAGGGGACTAGAGTAGATCTGTATGAGAGCTTTCCGTTTGAACATTCAGTGCCATTCTGGTGTACCTTCCTATACCCAAGGTGAATCAGAAGTTCAGTGGGACAATGGGCCATGGGATTGGGAAGTCAATAAACTAAGGAATGATAAGGGTGATTACACAGACCAAAGAGCAAGGAACTTACATTCATAACGATTTCTGAGTTGGAAGAAATCAAGCTACGGAAGATGGCCACACCGCTCTCCATGATTGCTCTGTGGAACAAGCCTTTGGACATGGGGGACAGTACCTGCAGGAGCAAAGCACAGCAGGAGGGAGGAGGAAACAGTCATGGGGAGGCCCAGATACTCCTGGCTTAGCAGAGACAGAGGAGACTGCGAGTCTGAAAACCAGCACTGTTACCCTGCCATACCCTTAAACTAACCTGATAGGACAGTCCCAAACAGGGGCCTCTCTAGGGGACCCTCGCCTTTGGGCACTTTGGCACAGGAAGGCCTATAAGATAGATAGAAAAGTGGGCTAAGTAGCCTTGGACATAGTCCTGAACTCTGGGTGATTCAGTAACAAGGTATGAAAAGATTCCTGTCCTCTGTAATACAGCATATCTGTGCCAATGCCCATCCTCCTTACAAAGTCACATTTTGATTGATTATTATTTGTTTTTAATTTATGAGAAAGCCTAGGTTTGTTGTTAGGATCGAATGACTTCAAATCCAACAGTTTTCTCCACTATATCATGAGAATTTCCCACTTCCCCATTGGTTATCAATTTTTCATTGCATTGTTTTTCCATTGAAGTCTTCCTCCCATGCCTCATTACAGCCAGGAGTCACTTATTTGCAAACTTCTAGGGTGGGGAGGAGGGCTACCAAGCCAAAACATCTTTGCCTCTAAGCCCCTGAAGGATTTTATGCCTGTCATATGAGGTCCAGCCATGCTAAGCTCTCAGAAGATCACTGGCAAAGACTAGAGGGAGCAGATCTGCAGCCACAGCTGGTCACAAAGGCCACCTGGAAAGTTCAGAGAGGCTCTGAGCAGCATTGGAAGGAAGAGCTCCTCAATGGTGAAATTGGGGATCCATTGGGCCTTGAATGACTTCATCATTACCCTGTATAATTCTTTTGCTCTTACTTGAGGTTGTTAGCCTTTAAAAAGGAATAAATCATTTTCAATCTATGGCTAAGAGGAAGAAGGGCTCAGATTATCAGTTGGGACAAGGGCAGTGGAGTGTATTGGGGTCTCCAAATGAAAGGCAATGGGAGGTGCCACTTAGAGAAGGAAGTTAGCAGCCTCAATGGTTCTAGAGGGGGGCTGATAAGAGAAAGAAAACTCACATCCCTGGGTTTGCAGTTTGGATTTTGTTACAAGTGACCCTCTTCAGGCTGGGTCATGTCTTTACCACCTACATGTGAGGAAACACTTGTTCCCCCAGCAGACTCTCCAAAGATGGTCACACGGCCAGGATCTCCTCCAAAGTGGGCAATGTTCTTCTGGACCCACCTTAGGGCTGCCACCTGATCCAGGTAACCCCAGTTGCCAGGAGCATGCTCATCCCCAGTGCTGAAAGCCAGATAGTAGACAAGGTTGGAGAATTCTGAAGAAGAGCCCCAGGTTCATAGGATTCTGACATTTACAGACCATCTCCTCCAGCTGGATGATGCAGTGGATAGATTGCTGGACCAAGACCTAGAAAGACCAGTGTTCATCTACTCTATGTGTGACTATATTCACTTAGACATCTGTCTCAGTTACCTCATCTGGGAAATGGGGATAATGCCATGTATGTGTCAGAGTTGTTGCAGGGATAAAATGAGACCATTTTAAAGTGCTCTGTAAAACTTAAAGGGCCACAGAAATGCTTCTTGTTGTTTTCATTTTACAGATGTAACCTGGTGAGACAGATGTTGAATTCTTCCACCTGAAGGTTTACTGTGCCTTCCAGGGGGAGCCTGCTCCATGCTACCTCCTTCCCTTCCAGCTTACTCCCTGATCTCTTTCACCTCTCCACCACCTGCCTTGCCCCCACTTCCCTCCTCCTTTTTTAAGCCCTCCTTTCTGCTTTTTCTTCCTGTATTAAAATGTCAAGTCAAGAAACATTTATTGAGCACCTACTATGTGCCAGGCACTATACCAAGCTCTGGGCACAAAGAGAAATGTAAACATAATCCCTGCTCTGGAGTAGTTTACAGTTTGATGAGGGAGACAGCATGCAAACAGCTGTGCCTCAACCAGATCCATACAGGAGGGATTGGGGATGATCCCAGAGGGAAGACCCTGGAAGTAAAGGAGACAGAGAGAGGCTTCTTGTATAAGGTGTGATTAGTACCAAGTCCTGAAGGAAGTCAGAAGGAGGAGGAGTGAAAATGAATAGATTTAATGGAGCATTTTATTCATGGATGAGGAAGGAGGCAGAGAATATGGAGGAGCCTGAGCAGACTAAAGAGGTAGGAGGTTAGGCTTCTCTACACAAACTCTGCACTCCATCATCCTCCTTGTTCTCAAGTACAACTCTCTACTTCCCAAGTCTGACTTTCACTGGCTCTCCCCATGACTGGACTTTCTTGAAGGAATGTGAGATAGCTCTAATTGACACAGGAAACATGGTCTCCAAGAATGGGTGCCAGGACACAGCTGTGCAATCAGCTGGGAGTCCATTCAGGAAGTGAGGTTACTCACAGGATCAGAATAAGGCCATGTGAAAGTACTGGCTCTGTGTTATTGCTTAAATGTTACATGGTCCTCCGGAATACTTATTCTGTGACTCGATGTTAGAGTCATTACTTATAAGAACAATATGACACAATGCATTTCAAAAATCACAATACTCACACTTTCCTTCTGAGATTACTTCTCCTTTATATTGTATATATTTTGTGTCTACATATATTGATATCTTTAGCTATGAGGCTATTTACATGGTGTCTGCCATTAGAAATGAACTCCCTGGAAGTAGGAATGGTCTTTCTTTTATATCCTAGGTAACTGACTAACTAAGTGACTGGCTAGCATTTTTAATAAGTGCTTAGAAATGCTTGTTAATTGACAGTGACTGAATAAGACAGTAGCTGTCTGACCTGTGCCCTGGGAAGATCACTGACAGGAGAGTGGACGATGAACTGGAGCAGGGAGAAAAGAGGCAAAGAGACAAACCAAGCAATTATTGTTAGTTCAAGTGTAAGGTGGTGGAATTTTGCACTGGAGTGGTGGTGGTGTCAGAGGAGAGAAGTGGGTATATATGAGAGATGTAGCAAGGGTCAATAAGAAAGACTTGGCAACAGATTGGATATAGGTGAAAAGAGAGGGTTTACTGAACCATGACACCTAGATCACACGCCTAGGTGACTGGGAGGATGATGGCATTTTTACCAAATAATAAGGAGGCTATGAGGAGAAGAGGGCTTGGTGGTAAAGAGAAAGCACTTTGGAAATGTTGAGTTCATAATTGTTTGGGACATCTATTTTGATACAGTTAGATTACGATACCATAGCTCTGTGGTCTGGAGATTGAAAGCCAGAGTGGAGAATGAAGAGAGTAAGAGAAAAGAATCAAGCTGTATAGCCATGAAAGGGAGGACATTGGAAAGACAATGGCTAGTAGGAAAGAATGGATGGATGAAAGGATGGAGGGATGGTATTAAGGAAGCAGCCATCATGTTTATGGTGAGGAGAGAGACAGAGAGAGAGACAGAGAGAGAGAGAGAGAGAGAGAGAGAGAGAGAGAGAGAGAGAGAGAGAGAGAGAGGAGAGAGAGACACAGAGACACAGAGACACAGAGAGACAGAGAGAGATTAAAGAATAATGAAGTAAGAATGATAGAAAGGGCAATCTTGTAGAGATGACTGGATGGAATGAGGTCTTTTGTGCATATAGAATGCTTTGCTTCAGTGAAGAAAAGGATTACTTCATGGAAGAAGGAAGTAAAGGAGGAGAGAGTAAGAGGAGTCATTTGATCAATGTGAGATAAGAAGGAAGGGATATCAGAGGATGGACACATTTTTTAAGCAAAATATAAAGCAAGGTTCTTGGATGAGATGGTGAGGAGAGCCATGAGAAGTTCAGAGGAGGGATGCAACAGTTTAGCAAAGTAAGACAGTGAATTGATTACAAAGGTGAAGCATGATTGCCTTACCACAGTGAGGACCCAGTTAGAATTATATAACATTAAACTATATGGACCCAGGCAACGTGGTTTCATGGTTTTCTCTATCTTCATTCAAGCAGTGTGCAGAAAAGAGCAAAAGGAGTAGATGATGGGAGTCATCCAAGCCTGAGGTTTGGCAGGGAAAATTTGTGACAGGATAAGAGGTTAGTGTAGAGATGAAAAGGTTCAATAAGGGGTTAAGAGTACAACCAAGCAGTGGTGATGGCCTGGGAAAGAAATGAGGGATGCGGGGAGTGAAGGTCAAGGTGAGGATGAAGAGCAGGGTAAGAGGTTACAAGACAGAGAGTCTAGTGGATTGATAAGAGATGATAACTATAGAGGAATTTCAGAAGTAATGCATATAGAAAGGGAATGCCTATGACTCAGGGTATAATTCAGGGTTTACCCATCTCTGTATTTGACTGAGGTGGACTACAAGAGTAGGTTATGTGAAAGGAATGCACTCAGAAACTGGGGAATTAGAATGTTTCAGGGAATATCAAGTTGAATGTTGAAGTCCCTCAATATGAAGGTGGGAGTTGGCAAAGAGAAAAAGCCTGTAAGGAAGGCACTGAGTTCATTGAGAAAGGAAGGAGAGTGCCCCACAGGTTGGCAAATAACAGCTATTAGAATTATAATTAGGTGATGAATATTGCTTGAATGAACCTCAAAGGAGGAGAAGTTGCTGAGTAGTGGTGATAGAGAAAGAGTCTGGAAGTGGTAGTGGGAAACAAGGAGTGTTTTGGCTTCCCTCTGAGGGAGGTATGAGTGAAAATGCAAATAGTGCTGAAAATGTGACACCAAAAAAAAAGGAAGGGTTTGTTGAGTATAAGTTGAGAAAAGGGGTAAGAATAAAAATGTTAAAAATAAAAACAGGCATGTTACTTATGGAGCAGGCATTCCAGAGAGCACAGTAAAAGGGATATATGACTTTAGAGTAAGAGATTATAGAAAATTGGTACCTGGAAATCTAATGTAATCATGAGCTTTATTATTATGCAATAGAGCAAGCCAGACTTAGGCTAACACAGTAGGAACACCTTGTTTTCTTGTTTTGTATTCCCAGAACTTAGTACAGGGCCTGGTACTTAATGAATGGCTTATCTACCTGCCTTACTGTCTGCTAGTCTATTTCTGCATCCATCAACCAACTATCTATCTGTCTATCTATCTATCTATCTATCTATCTATCTATCTATCTATCTATCTATCCATCCGGAATCTGAGGCCAAAGGAGAAGTGATTTAATCATATTAAGAAGTAGGGCCATAATTTGATATTGGTTATTCAGGTCACAAAACTTGTGGTTTTTCTACTAATTCGCTTGTGGGGAAAGCAAGAGATATGTTGTCTAGTCAGGAAATTATGTATTTCATCATTTAACCACTCAGAAATCTGGGAGCTCATCAGGGAAACATACTTGTACTCACTTTTTACCAGGTCATATCTCACCTGAAGAATCCAAGGACACCCAGCCTGTACTGGATGTTGACCACTACCACATTCTGGGAGGCAGACAATATAGAACCATCATGTATGGAAGCTCCACCAAAAACAAGAGCACCACCATGGATCCACACCATCACCTGCACAAATCAGACATGATTTTCCTTACAGAAATAAATCCCACCAAGCCTGGCTCTGCTGCTCCCAGGCTCAACAGGAAAATACTGAATCCTATTATCTTGTGACATGGGACAAAGTAGCTCTAAATGTGAGTGAATTCCATTATCAAAATAATTCCATTCAAGAGTTAATAGAATCTGCATCACCACTGCTGTCAGGGAAGAACCCACTTGACTTGACTCAGAGGCAGGTCAGATGTCCCTTGGAACCTTCCTGGAAGAATCCTTAGCTCCCTGAGATCCTCCTGCTGCCAGATACATACAGAGCAAAACAGCCTCTTCTAAAGGACCCTTGCTCCCTTGGAAATAGGAAAAATAGGCAGGACTCCCCGTCTAAGGGACAGAGACCCAACCAGACAATAGATAATGCACCCTGTATAATAAGCTCTCTGGGTCACATCATCTTGAGGTGTTTCAATGTGGCCCAGAGAACCTTTCCATGCAATAGTAAATGCTCTTTCAAAGCCAAGATAAATTGCTAGAATAGATTACCAGTGCTAGGGTATGCCTCCTATTGATTCTTTTAATTTTCAAAATTTTGTTTTTATCTTTAATTTATGGAATAAAACAAGGATTTCTATAACACAGGACAAGAAAGATGTTTCAATGAGAAAGTGAAAATAGACTGTGTACAACTTGCTATTCCTTTTAAATATACAACCAAATTTATGATCCAGTATGACGTTTTCTTAGTAATGCTATTGGAGTGGTTTGCCTTTTCCTTGTCCACTGGAATAAGGCAAACAGAGGTTAAGTGATTTGCCCAGGCTGACAGTTAGTGAATGCCTGAGGCCAGATCTGATCTCAGATTCTCCTGAACCCAGGACCAAAGCTCTATCCAGTTCTAAGTGTAAAATGCTAGTGTAGGAACAGATCTTAAAACCTCTGTATTAAAAGTTACAAGACAAAGACCTCCTGTTACTATTCAGCTAACACCTGCATGCCTAGGAGCTTCAGAGAGCTGGAAGGGCTTTTGCTCACATGGGAAGATTCTTTTGCTTCTATGGAATGTAGCAAGTAATTGATTGGAATTCTCTGGGGGACGTGTTTGGGCATCAGGAAGTAGACAGATAGCTGCTCTTTGAGCAAATATAATAGAATAAATTGTGTGTACTCAGAAAGCCAGAGTATGGACCAGCTATAGTGAGGGCATATTTTGCTGTCACTGACTTCAAGAAGACAAGAGGTTTTGCCTTGAACCCCCTCCCTTGTGGGATCATCTTGGTGAGTATGACTATGTACCCAGGGATTCTGTCTCAGGCAGGATCTTTGGATCATTGGTTTTAGAGCTGAAAGGTATTTTAGAGACATTCCCATTTGAAAGATGAAGAAACTGAGGCCAGAGAGGTTAAGTGACTTGCAGAAGGTCATATAGCTAGTAAGAGATAAAGCTGGGCTTTGTCCCCAGAAAATCTCACTCTAAACCTATCTTCTCTTTCCTACACTCTGTGGTTTAGTTACTACTACAGGTATCTCCATTCAAAAATAAACCCTTAGGGTACAAATAATGGCGAATACTGTAAGATCAAATTCTTTCTAGTATAGCTAGTCTGAACCAGGCCTGCTGCGCTTTGCCTGCTGTGTTTTTGGACAAAAGTACTCTCCCCCATGGAACCAGGCAACCTCACATCTCCCCCAGCTAACTCCTCCCTTACAGGTGCCCTGTAATCTCCTGGAAGCAATGGAAGTCCTTGTTTCTCTTTGCTGGGTCAGCTTAGGTGGCATTTCCTCTAGTTTTCTCATCCTCCAAGCTGTAGAGTATTCTAAACCCCAAACTCCTTTATGAGAGCAACTGTGAAAAACCTACATTTAGGAACTTGCTCTAAATTTGTGATATATTCATTCATTCAGCACATCAATTCAGCACCTACTCTGGGCTCTGTACTCTGAGCAAAGCTCTGTGATGCATATTTTGAATTAAACTATATCCCTGCCCTCAAAGTACTTTCAGTCAACCAGAGGACAAGGATAGGTATGGATCCAAAAGCTATAATACAGACTGATATAGTCTGTATTGGGTCAGCTAGGAGGCACTAGTAGAACAATGGGCCTGGAGTCAGGAAGATTCATCTTGCTAAGTTCAAATCTTGCATCAGACATTTACCAGCTGTTTGACTCTGGGTTTCCTCATTTGCAAAATGAGCTGGAAGAGGAAGTGGCAAACTACTCCAGGGTCTTTGCCATGAAAACTCCAGATGAGCTCACAAAGAGATGGACACAACTGAATAAGGATTGAGCAAGAACCACATCGTCTGTATTAAGTGACATAATGTATATGATAAATGCCATAAGGAAGATATAAAATCACATTAAGGTAGCTCAGAGGTCAGAGAAAACACACCTCCCCTTCGGTCCCTAGCACTAAGGGGAAGGACTCCAGGTTTGTAGAAAGGGTTGTTGAGTTGAATGTTCAGTTCTTGAGGTTCAGAGTTGCTTTCATGGGCTGATGGAATTTGAACAGTTTGCTTCACTATCATTTATTTTAAGAAAGGAAGCCTGGTGTAGATGATAGAGGGTTGGCCTTAGGAGTGAAAAGAACTGGGTTCAAGTCCTGCCTTGGACACAAAGGAGACATGTGACCACAATAAACTTACTTAGCATCTCAGTACCCCAGACAAGCCAAGACTCGAAGTTACAAGAGTGGTGCCTATCTTCATCAACAAAGAGAATTTCCACATAGTGAAGTTCCTTATAGCAATGAATGATAGCTTTGGACTGGATCAAGAAAGTGTATGGAAAGCCACACATTATCAATGCTTTACTCATTTCCTTTAGCAATAAAAACCTGTAGCAGACATTGTTACCATACCAGATCATGGATCCAACTTCCTGAAGTTATTTCAGTCATTTCCAATTCTCCTTGACCCCACTTGGGGTTTTCTTGGCAGAGATACTGGACTGGTTTGCCATTTCTTTTCCAGGTTATTTTGCAGATGAGGAAAATGAGGCAAACAGGGTGACATGACTTGCCCAGGGTCCCACAGCTAATGTGTGTCTGAACCCAGACTAGTAAATATCTGAACCAAGATTTGAACTCAGGAAAATGAATCTTCCTGAGTCCAGGCCTGGTAGTCTACCTTCCATGCCACTTAGATCCTTTGAAATAATGAGGCAGATTTCAGCCTCATAGATTCAACCAATGTGTGTTGTTGCTCCAAAGGAGGGTGGACTGCCTTGAGAAGTAGTGAGCTCCCTGGCCTGGACAACTTCAGGGAAGGCTAGAGGACTTGTCAAAGATATTTAGAGAGGACGACTGTACCCATGTTGTTGGGAAAAGTGACCTCTGAGGTTCCACTCAGTTCTGATGCCCTAGGATTCTCATCCCCTGCTGTGGAAGTTACAGAGATCTGGCTTACCGGCAATCTGTCTCCCTCCTTGGCATGGACAGGAACATAGACATTGAGGTACAAACAGTCTTCAGAACTGGCAGTAGTAGGGATGTTTACTTTTGTAGCCCTTGTCATTTCTTCCAGGGTAGCAACATCCTGCAAACACCTGGAAAACACAAGAGATGACTGAGCTGAACCGAATCCTGTGAGGGAAATAACAACAATGATTAATGACAATACTAACAGTATTAACTTAGGGCTTTCAGAGTTGCAAAGCCCTTCCTGAACATGGCCTCATCTGACCCTTACAATACCCTTGAGAGGGCGGTGTTATTATCACCCTGTTGTACATATGAGGAACCCGAGACAGGCAGAGGTGCAGGAACTCGCCAGCATTTCACAACTCCCGCTAGAATCTTTTTTTTATTGTTTCATTATTGGAAAGCTTGGGTTTTGTTGGAGATTGTTAAGTTGGTTAACGGTATATTTGTTTGTTTAAATTAAATTTAAAAAACACCTTTAAAACAAAGAAGTAGCACTCACTAAGAGGTGAACAGCTGAACAGATCATGGCGTGTGAATGGCATGAAAAGTGGTTAGAGTGTGAATGTGAGAAAGAAAACCTGCTGCAGACCAATGAAAGTCGAGCTAGACCAGCAGAGACAATGACTAGGAGCACGGTAGCAAGGGCCTCACTGTTGGCCACTGTGACCATTGGATTTTCTTTGTTACAACAGAGTATTATGTAGGAGGGGTACAAGGCACCAGGGGTATGGCATGGGCGATAAGTGTGATCTCTAAAGCAAAAGACATCAAACTGCTCAAAAAAGGAATCAAGGGGATCAGATTCAATGACCTCTAAGGCCTCCCCCTGATTTCAGAGTCTATCAGTCTGTCAGTTCTGGCTTTGTTATCTATAACTTTGTGACTTTGGGTGAGTCACTTAATCTCTGTAGTACATCTGACTCTTCATGAGCCTTTAGAGGTTTCTTGGCAGAGCTACTGGAGCAGTTTATCATTTCCTTCTCCAGTTGATTTTACAGATGAAGAAACTGAGGCAAACAGGGGGAAGTGATTTGCCCAGGGTCACACAGCTAATAAGGGTCTGAGGTCATATTTGAACTTAGGACTATCTGAGTCCAGGCCTAGTATTCCATCCTCTGAACCACCTAAGTACCTCTAATGTTTCTTAGTGTTTCTTTTTCCTATCTGTACCTATATGTGTACTAAGTACCTTAAGGTATTTTTCTGAATTCTGTTATTCTCTAATGTCCAAATAACATGAACTATTACCATTAAGCAATCATTTTAGGCCTCAGCCCAAGGGGAGATTGGGAACATTCATTTCTTCAACAAAAATTTAACAGATTTCTGCAGCATACAGAGCACATGGAGACAAAATTTGGTTAAGATGTGATAATGTGCTTTGCTTATCTGGTATGAAAAGGAGAGAGGGTGGTGCTTACATGGGAGGATGGGCAGTGGCATCTCTCACATTGCTCCATGAATCTGGTGGTTGTGGAGGAGAGAACCTCAGGGCCCCCACAGGAGGTTTAGCAAAGGGGATTCCCAGGAAAACACTGGCAGCTTTGTCAATCCCCTTGATACTGATTTGACTCCCTTGGATCTGTCCAAACTCAGTGGTCCTGATGAGGTCATCTGCATGATGCCCTGTGAACAAAGGGGAGAGATATCCTCAGGGACACAGGCTGAACTGATATCAAAATATCCTATCTACCTGTGCACCAAGAGCTAGAAAGACAAGGGAGAGTTGTAAAGGAGAGATCTTGGAAAAGAGCTAGGAGAAGATATGAGGAGAGTCAGGAAAAGTTTGCAACAAGTAGCAGGGCCCAAGCTGGGTCTTTAATGAAGAGTCTTCATCAGAACTAGACTGGAAGGAGTGCTTTCTGAGCATGAGAAAGACAATAGACAAAGAAGGGCAATTGGGGAGGACAGGGCAAGAAAGGCAGATGGAAAGTAGCTCCATTGGGCTACAGTATGCGTCAGGAAGATTCATCTTCCTGAGTTCCAATCCAGCCTCAGACACTTACTGAGCTGTGTGACCCTGGACAAATCACTTCACCTCTTGGTTCTCAGTTTGCTTATCTTTCTACTGAGCTAGATAAGGAACTGGCAAACCAACTTCACTCTCTTTTCCAAGAAAACCCCAAATGGAGTCACCAAGAGTCAGATAAGACTGAAAAAATGACAGAACATCACTAATATGGATAGAGTAGTAAGTGACAAGGCTGGATGCACAGAGTGCTGGATGTGGGCTCAGAGGACAGGGGTTCTAATCACAGCTCACCCATTGAAGGACTGGCTGACTTTGGTACAATTCCTTTCCCTTGCCTAGGCCTGTTTCTCCTCTTTGATTAAATAGGTAAAGGGAATTGAATTCAATGGTCCTTAAGATTCCTTCCAGCTCCACATCCCAGAGTCCAAGAGCTACAGACTGGACAACTCTCAGGGCACATGGCCACATTCTCCCTGGATCAGAAGTAGAAGGGTCAGATGTGTCACTAAAAGATTAACACTCCCCTTTCATCCATGAAGATCACGGTATAAATGCATGGGAATTTAACATACATCAGGTGGTCCTCAGTTTCTCCTCTATAATAATAGTGGTTTGGGAGGATGAAAATAAGGAAATAATCCAAAGTCCCCAGCTTCTGGGTTAAGAACTCACTATTTGATAAAAACTATTGGGAAAAGTGGAAAGCAATATGGCAGAAACTAGCCATAGACCAACATCTCACACTGTATATTAAGATAAGGTCAAAATGGATACATTATTTAGACATAAAGGGGGATACTATAAGCAAATCAGGAGAGCAAGCAATGGTTTATCTCTCAAGTCTATAGAGAAAGGAAGAATTTAGGGGCAAACGAGACACAGAGAACATTATGAAATGCAAAATGGATCATTTGGATTACATTAAATTAAAATGGTTTTGTACAAACAAAACCAAAATCAACCAAGATCAGTAGAAAGATGGGAAACAATTTTTATGGCAAGTGTTTTTGATAAAGGCCTCATTTTTCAACTATATAGAGAACTGCATCAAATTTACCTGACTACAAATCATTCCCCAATTGATAAATGGTCAAAGTATCTGAACAGGCTGTTTTCAGATGAAGAAAATAAAGCTATCTATAGTCATATGAGAAAATGCTCTAAATCACTATTGATTAGACAAATACCAATTAAAACAACTCTGAGGTGCCACCTCACACCTATTCCACTGTCTAATAAGACAGAAAAGGAAAATGATAAATGCTGGGGCACTAATGTAGTTTGTGCATTGTGAACTCATTCAACCCTTCTGGAGAGCAATCTGGAACTGTGCCCAAAGTGCAATCAAACTGCCTGTACCCTGTGACCAACAAACCGCACATACCCTGTGATCCAGAGCACTACTATGTCTGTATCTGAAAGAGATCATGGAAATGGGAAAAGCACCCACATGTACAAAAGTGTTTATGGCATTTTTGAGAACTGCCTGATCACGTGGGGTCGTGGATGGGGGGAGGAGTTGGTCGCGGCTCCGCGGTGGCTTAGAGAACTCTCCCTACTCATCTCCCCTCCTCTTCGCGAACGCTATTTGAGCCCGCCTGGTGTCCGCCCTGGCCCTTCTCGGGCTCCGCCTGCCTGCGCGATTACTGCTCGTCCTTCATTCCCCAGGATCTGGACCAGGACGTCTGTCCTCCCGAAGAGTGGTCGGCCTGTCTGCTCGCCTGTTGGCAGACCTGTGCTGCGAGGCCTTTTGGCTAAGCGCTTGCGATTTCATATTATTACGGCTTGTATTCCGTGCTTGGGATGTGTTACTATGTCTAAGTCTGGAGTGGCTGAACCCAGGAGAAGGGCATGTCAGAATCTCTTCCGAAGGTACGATATTGTGAAAGACTGAAAAGATGAATCAGGCTGGTGTATTTCGGTACGGAAACCCAGGATGAAATATACAGGTTTCATCTTCCTCAACATGGCTGATGCAAGAATATATTTACATGATTGCACACATATATCTTATATCAGATTGCATACCATCTTGGGAAGAAGAGATTGGGGGGGCGGGGCGTGTATGAGAAAAAATTTCTAACTCAAAATGTTATAAAAATGAATGTTGAAAATTATCTCTATATGTAATTGAAAAAGTAAGATACTATTTGCCGAAAAAAAGAAAGGTAGAAAGAAAGAAAAAAGTAAAAGAAAGAAAAACTGATAGGAAAACAGAAAGAAAATAAATAAATTCTGACACATTTTCTCATGCAAAGGCTGAAGTCCTACTTCCTGTCTGCAAAAAGATCCTCCCCCCAATCCTCACTCTTAAATAGCTCCTTGAAAATGACTCAGCATTCCCTCTCTCCACACCTCCCCACCGATGACTTATAGTTTCCATATATAACACAGGAAGAGGGCATCAATTTCTCAGCAGCAAATCTACTTTAACTCCCTGAAATTAAACTAGCAATAATCCTTCACCTCCAGCCCACTGTCTCAATCAGTCAGTGAGAGTAAGAAGAGAAAAGAATGCACAAACCCCATATCCCCAATGGGAAAATCAAAGGACTTCTCCCATGTGCCCCCCAGAAATCAGCCCCTACTCTGGGTCAGCCTGGTAGAGCTGCTCACCTGAGACCCGAATCAGGAGGCCCAGAACCCTCAAAATCAGGAGCTTGGGCAGGAGGGAAGTCTTCCACATCTTTCCCCCTGCACAGCCTTCAGTTTATGCCTTATCAGATCCCTGTCCTGGACTTTAATACAAAAAGAACTAGGTGAAAGGGCACTCCAGTTGAACTGGGGCTAAGGTCTATTTAAGGGACTTTCTCCTTAGAACTTGTCTTAGGGTTATTTGAAAAAAATAAAAATTAGATTGAATCCCTAAAGGCTAAAGATAGTTCTGAATATCCATCTACCCAGCAGGCATGTGCTGGTAAATGTGTAAGAAAAGGCTCTCTGGAAAACAAAAAGAAATGAATCCATGAAAACTCTTAAATTTAACTTGTATTAGCAACATTTTCCCAACACTTTCTTAAATTTAGGCAATCAACAAAATGATAAATCAAGCCCTGAATTTCAGGATTTTCTGATTTCTGAGGTCAGATTTGACAATGTGTTCACAAGAGTCTGTCTGAGCTGCCCCTACCACTTCAACTGGTGTCAAAGGTATTGAATTACAGAACCTAACCCTCCCTTCCCACCAGTTTCTGGAGACTTTTGTAACCTTTTCCCCCCTTGAAGCTCTTCTGTAGTTTTTAAGTTGTGTCTGACTCTTCAATCCATTTGGGGTTTTCTTGGTAAAGATACTGGAGGGGTTGCCGTTTCCTTCTCTAGCTCATTTTACAAATGAGGAAACTGAAAACAGTGTTAAAGTGACTTGCCCAGTGTCACACAGCTAGGAAGGTCTGAGGCCACATTTGAACTCAGGAGGATGAGTCTCCCTGACTGCAGGCCTAGCATTCTATCCTCTGTGCCACCTAGCTGGCCCCTTGAACCTCTAAGAGTCCTATATTCTTCTATTCACACATGCTTGAAATCCCATAGAACAGGCTGTCTCCCCAAGACTGTATGAGCTACTCTAAGCATCTTACTCCACTCTACCTGTTGATCCTTTTTTCTGTCTGTATCTCTGTCTGTCTGTATCTCTCTCTGTCTCTGTCTCTTACTGTACTGGGCCCTCCTAATCCCTTTGAGGACAAGAAGTCTTTCATTCCCTGTCTTCTTCCTTCCCTCCCTTCCTTTTCTCTTTCTCTTCTTATATCTCCTCCTTTCTCTCTTCCTGTTTCTGTCTTTCTTTTTCCTTCTTTCATCTTTCTTTTCCTTTTTCCTTCCTTCCTCTCTCTTTCTTAATTCTTCCTTCCTCTTTTTCTTTTTCTTTCTTGCTTTATCCATCTTTTTCTCTTCTTGTCTCCTCCCTCCCTCCCTTCCTTTCTCTTTTCTTTTTTCTTTCTTTCTTTCTTTTTCTTTTCTTTTCTTTTCTTTCTTTCCTTTCTTTCTTTTTTCTTTTTCTTTCTTTCCTTTCTTTCTTTTTCTTTTCTTTCTTTTTCTTTTCCTTCTTTCCTTCTTTCCTTCTTTCTTTCTTTCTTTCTTTCCTTCTTTCTTTCTTTCTTTCTTTCTTTCTTTCTTTCTTTCTTTCTTTCTTTCTTTCTTTCTTTCTTTCTTTCTTTCTTTCTTTCTTTCTTTCTTCCTTTCTTTCTTTCTTTCTTTCTTTCTTTCTTTCTTTCTTCCCTTCATTTCTTCCTTCCTTCCTTCCTTCCTTCCTTCCTTCCTCCCTCCCTTCCTTCCTTCCTTTCTTCCTTTCTTTCTCATTTTTTCCCCAGCTCTTAGCTCAGTGCAGTGGAGTAGCTACATGCAGTGGATTGCTTAACAAATATTTGTTGCTGTGAATTGCATTGAATTGTATGGGGGAGGATGACAACAACAGCTTCTTCCTTGGAATTTAAGGACTTGGTATTGAGCAGGTCCAAGAGGAGGAAGGCAATTTCCCTGAAGGTATCTGAGTTCCATTTTGCAGGTGCCCAAAACCTGCTGAAAAGTTGGCCCAAACCATCCAGCCCCATCTAATAGCACACATTATAGTGAACTCTACTGGTGTTGTATTTATTCCCTTTATATACTTACTAATTTAACCATTAGCACATAAATTCCTGGAGAGTTGGGATTGTTTCATTCTTTGTATTGTATCCTGAATTCTGGCACAGTATCTAGCACACAGTAGGTGCTTAATAAATGTCTGTTGTTTGTTCGATATCCTTCCCATACTCACCATTAGACTGTAAATTCTTTGAGAGAAAGTGCTTCTCAATTAAATTTTGTATCCCTTCCTGCATAATCTTCTACATGTAGTTGACATGATACATCTTTGAAATATTGTACCATACCACTGAAATGCAACAAACAGCTGTAGAAAGCGGGCCACTCTTGAAGTCAAAGGGAGACCAGAGTTTATAACCCTGCTCTATCCTATACCAGGTAGAGGGGCCCTTCCAGTCATCCTGATCTATATATCTTGCCCCTGGATTCAAATGGCTCAAGAGGCGAAAGTGAGGCTGCTGATTTTGCACTGCCATCCCTCACTTAAATCCAATTCACTTGCAAGTCATGGCATCACCTTCCTGATGTCAGTGTCCTCTTTGAGAATGAAAGGCAAACAGCAAAATCAGAACAGTATCCTTGTTCATGTATAGACTGGACTAGTGGTGTCTGTGCTGCCTTCCAATTTTGCAATTCTGTGAACCTGCAAATCTTCACACAATGGAGAGTAGGAGCAGCCAGCGTGAGGTCCCAAGCAAACAAATGAAAACATCACTCTCAGAACCTTCCCTGGGTTATTTGCTTACCAGTGACATCATGCCAAGAATTGGCCCCAGGGCAATGGGACCCTGTTTCAATGGCTGTTCCAGGAGCTGGGACTGGATGCCCTTAAATGAATCCAGATCAACCAGCTTCCTCCAAACTGGAATGCAGCTAGAACCACATCTGGATGGAAAGAGAAAAAGGGTCCTTCAGGAGACTTCAATTTCTAAGATGAATGAGCACTGGACTTGGAATCAGGAAGACTTGAGTTCAAATCCTGACTCAGATGACAATACGATGTTGGAGTCAAGATACAGTGTGTCTGTCTGTGACTGTGAGCAGAGCAACATGAGCTCAGAAGGCTTTACCCCAGGTCAGGCACAAGTAGTCCATATGACCATTTGGAGGGGAGATGTCTCTAATTCTGTGCATTTCACATTTCCTTGGAGCTAATGTAATTCTGTATCAGTCCAAGCACAGCATCTTCTTTGATGTGGGCACACCATGCTGGGGGAACCTTTTCCAATGTCTATAATACGATTCAATACATTCCAGTGTTCTTCAGAGAGACCTTGTAGAATCCTTGTAGAGTGTCCTTCTAACCTCCATGTGAGCCCCTGCCTTTCATGTGTTCTCTGAAAAGTGTTTTTTTAGACAAACATACATTTGGCATTTGAACAACATGGCCAGCTAGCTATGGATCTGGACAAGTCACTCAACCTCTGTCTACCTCAGTTTTTCATTTCTGAAATGGGAATAAGAATAGCTCTTCCCTCACATATTTAGAGTCATAATCAAATGAAATAATAGTATTAGAGCACATCATGTAGTGTCTGATAGAAAGTAGGCACTATATAAATTTTACCTATTCTTCTTCTTCTTAACTATAGTTAATAAACATCCATCCATGAACATTTCCATCTCAGAATTGGCATCTTCTAAAATTTAGCCTTTGGGTCATTGTTTCATTGATTTCTAAACTTAAGAAAGTGAGGTAGAAAGTGTGAATGATATAACTTAAAAATATGTCTTGTGAGTTTTTCAGAGAGCTGATTGTTAAATATTGACCAGCACACCCCTACCTGTATCCTGTTAGTCAAATGTATTGTTATTGTGAAATATATTGTTAGCATAACCACTCAGAGCAGAGGAAGCATTTCCTTGGCTTTTGCTATTTTTCTTCCCATATAAAAGGAACCTTGTAAGAATCACATGGAGTTTGGGCTCAGAGATAGTGATTCTCTCTGTGTTACTCTTTTGCAAGTAAAGAATCATCTGACTGGCTGGATTATTTTGAAGTTTTTTTCAGGACCCTCAATGTACTATATTGTCTCCTCGCAGAAATGTTGTCTGGAAAATATTTGTGAATTGATGAAGCATGACAGAGACATCTGATATTTTCCCCAAACCATGGTACCTCGGTGAACTAAGAAGAGCTTTAGATTAGGAGTGAGAGAACCTGGCTGCTTGGTGTCTGTGTCATCTTGGACAAGTATTTTCCCTTCTCTGGGACTTAGTGTTTATTCTTGTTCAATGATTTCTAATATCCTTTCCTACTCTAAATCAATCATTCAAGCAACCAGTAAGAATTAATTCTTTCCTTACAAAGTGTCCTAGAGATACAGTGACAGAAAATAAAACCTAGTCCACTATAACTCTATGAAATGAACTAGGGATTTTTTTCCTCTAGAGACAGTCTAGTGTTATCAGATTCTCACTGTCTCAGAAATAGAAGGTCCCTTTCAAATGAGATATCAGTAAAAGTGTTTCCTCAGCACAGTGTCTGGCATATAGTAGCCACTATATTCATGCTTTTTTCCTTCTGCATATCATTTGCATTCCTCTCCCATAGCAGTCATGAATAAGAGAGTCCACGTATTTCACTCAAATCTGCACTATAGTTGAGATTAAGTAACTACTCAAAGCAAATGACTGGGTGTTATTTGTCTGCAACAATTACAAAACTGGTTGTGCTTAGAGATCACAGCTCCTTCCGGGCTTTTTCAGGCCATGATTCCTTCATCTTCTGAGGCACAGTCTTGGTCCAGAACTCAAACTTCTCCCTCTTCAGGCTCTTGCCCACAGACAACTGCAAATTCAGCTGCAGGTACTCTTCCTTCTGGTCATAGATTGGCCAGTGAAAAAGGTCTCCACCATTTGGGTCCCTGAAAGGAAAAAACAAACATTTACACCAGAAAGTTCTAAATGGGAAGTCTAGCAACCCACCCTCAGCTGAGCCTGAGATGCAAGGAAGGATCTCCAAGATTGGGGTCAGCTGACAGTGGGAGCACCGATAGAATTGTTCACACATCTGTAAACAGTTTGCTTTTCACCTTTAATGTTGCCCCTTTCTAATGAACTCAAGGTGGAAGTTCCAAAGAGTGAAAGGACTCTCACACAGGGAATAAGTAGCCAAGTCAGCATTTGAACTTATATAATTGGACTCCTTTTCAATGGGGCAACTAGGTGGTACAGTGGCTAAAGCCAGGCCTAGAGTCAGGAAGACCTGAGTCAGCCTCAGACACTTACTAGCTCTGTGACTTCCAGATTACAACCATATTTACCCTCTGTTTCCTCATCTGTGGAATGAGGTGGAGAAGGAAATGGCAAACCACTCCAGTATCTTTGCCAAAAAAACTCCAGATGGGGTCACAAAGAATCAAACACAACAACATCGGCCTTTACATTTGATGCTCTTGCCACTACCACCTGTCCTAATGCTTCCTAAGGGGGAAGAAAAGTCACTGAGCTTTGATGGTGGTGATGAGCAACAAGAGGGTTGCTGATCTTTCTTGTTTTCTTTCCAAGATGCCCATGTGTGGGCTGAGTCTGCCAGAGCAATGCCCTTACCCCTAACCCTAGATATGAGCTTGGGGAAGGGCTACAGTGTTCCCCAGACCTTGCCTGTAGCTCAATTTAACTTTTTGTCCCTGAAAAAATTTTAATCATGTAACTTCTATGTAAATAGGAAACCTTTATGTTTCTAGGAACAGGCATGACCCTACAGCGAAACCATCGGGAAACCAAGGGTCAGCTTTCTCACCCGTGACGGGCAAAGTTTGCCCAGTAGTTCATCATCCTGCGGCTCAGGAGTTTTTCCTCTTCTGTTGCCTCTTCTACAACTAGCAACAGAAAAGAAACATCTTGGTTAGCATCAAAGGGCAGACCCAAAGGCCACCTTTCCATCAGTCCCCAACTCCAACCCCCTAGTCAGTCCTTCTCTGAACACTAACCTCATCTTTGTCCAATAGTTTCCTTCATGTCACTCCCCTCCCAAAGCACCTTCCAGGGCTTCTGTTGACCAACTCCATCTGACTCCATAACTGAGTCTCTCCTCAAAAAACAGTGGTAAAGCTCTACTGGAAATCAGGAAGACCTCAGTTCTAATCCAGCCTCAGACACTGACTAGATGAGTGATCCTGGGTAAGTCACTTAACCGTTGTCTGCCTTTCTTTCTTTGAAAAATTGAAATAATGATAACCCCTGTGTGCCATGGTAGTTGGGAATGGTTAAAAAAAAAGAGGGATAATATTCACAGAGTGCTTTACAAAACTTGTAAAAGTATTATGTGTGTTAATTATCATTATTATATTTACATTATTAAATACTTACAATAATCTATAATAAAAAACTATTAGGTATAAAAACTACATGTTGAATTATAATTATAGAATATAAGTATATAGAATATAAATATAGAATTATATGTAATTATAACAATGGCATGATTGTCATAAGTGTTATTTATAATAAAATTATTATGATTCTAAACTGCAACAGCACAGCACTACCTCTGGTAGCTGTAAAGTCTTTGCCTATGGCCTCTGCCCCACACAGTGCCTGCCATTCAAGACCCCTGGCTAGGGCAGTACAGACAGGTTCAGCAGCAGCAGCTGGCCCATAAGGTCTTGAATTCATTGGTCATGGCTAGTCATGACACAGATAAATGGATAAGTTGGCCTTCCAGTTCTTCCAGGACAGGAATAAGGAGATGAAATAGGGAGAGAAGATGTCCAAAAACACATCTGGGTCATCTGCAAACATTGACTCCACTGATTGCTCAAAAAAGAATCAAGAATAACTGGAGAAAAGTGTGGGAGGGAAGGAACAAAAGAGGGAGGGAGGGAGAGAGGAAGGAAGAGAAGAAAGGGATGGAAGGGGGAGAGTGAGGCAGCAAAGAGGGAAGGAAGGGAGGAAGGAATGAAGAAAAATGGGACAGAAGGAAGGAGGAAAAGAAGAAGGGAATTTTCGAAGGAAAGGAATGGAGAGAGGAAGGGGGAGGGAGGGAAAGTTTTCAGCACGTTGGACAGATCCTCTGCAGGATTTATGACGCTTAAGGACAAGAATCACGTAGGATGAGATGATGTGACAGGTCAGAGTCTACATCAGAGTCTACATCAGAGGAGAAGATGAGGGCATTTCTGAGGTCACCTGTCCACTGATAAATGGAAATGTGTTTTTTGTGTTTGTGCCTCATCTTCCCTTCTGAGAAGTAAATGCCAGGAAGTCAGAGACTGTGTCTTCCCCAGAGTTGAACAGAGGGCTCTGTGTGTTGAATATGCTTACTTATGTAAACTAAATTGGACAGAATAGCTGATTCAACCTTTTAATTCAGTTCGCCTGAACAATTCAGGGGACTTCCAAGGTTGATACCTTAATCTCCAATCACTCAGTCAACCAGGTAACTATTCATTGCCTTCTCTATCCCTGGCACTGTGTAGAGGGCTGGAGATGCAAATACAAAGAATAAAAAAAAAATAAAAAAAAAAAACCTCTTCTCAGGCCACTGGGCCCCTATTCAATGTCTCCTGGGAAAACCTTATAGGGCGGAAAGAACACTGGATTTGGGGTTAGATTGTCTAACTCTGTGGTGTTAGATAAGTCTATTCTTCTCTCTGAATGTCAGCTTCCTGTTCTGTAAAACAGCCATGAAAAAAATTCCTCCCTTCCCTCCACCTCAACCCACAGCGTCCTGCTCTGTCCCATCTCCACTGCTTACAAGGTGCTCCAAAGACAAAACCCAGCTCATCGCCATGGTCCGCCTTCACAAGATCCGGTGCAAGGTCCTTAAGTATGCTTGGTCGGTGCTGAAACTCATAGAAGTAGACTGGAGAGCTGGGACCTAGGCAAACATAAGAAATTCCCACGGTTATTGACACACTGAACGTAGGGCAAGGCCACATGTCTGGGACCCCAGTCTGATTCTCTCCTTTGGGGTGGAGAAAGATGGTAGCTGATCATTAACAGACAAGCTCCTAGCAGACAGTCCCTTAGCAAATACTGCCCCAGAGCAATGCTGTGAGGCAGGACAAGTGCTGGAGTCTGGTGTAATAGAACAGAGGTTGGAATTCTGACCCTGCTGTTGACAGACTACAAGATCTTGGGGGAACCCTTTTACTTCTCAGAGGCTGATTTTTCAACTGTAAGTTGGAGGTAACAATCTCCAGCCTGTCTACTCCATCTGAAGTGGGGGAAGGGAATAAGCATTTGTTTTTCAGTTGTCAGTTGTTTTTGACTCTATGTGATCTTTGTTGTGGTTTTCTTGGCAAAGATACTGGAGTGGTTTGCCATTTCCCTCTCTGGCTCATTTTACAGATGAGGAAACTGAGGCAAAGAGAATGGAGTGACTTGCCCAAGGTCACACAGCTACTAAGTGTCTGAGGCTAGATTTGAATTCAGGCAGAGGAGTCTTCCTGACTCCAGGCCCAGACTTCTATCCACTGTGCCACCTTAGCTGTCCTAGGAATAAGGCTTTGTGAAGCACCTGCTTCGCGCCAGATTGGAGCCTGCAACAACCCTGTGATGGAGGTGCTATTATTATTCCCATTTTGGAGTTGAGAAAACTGAGGCAAACAGAGGTTAAGTGACTTCCTCAGGATCACATAGCTGAAAGGTGTCTGAATCTGGATTTGAACTCAGGTCTTCCTGACTCCAGGTCTGTGCTCAATCCAGTGGGATGAGGCTGTTGTGAGAATCCAGGGGGACAATGTATGTAAAGTGTTTTGGAACAATAAACAGTCTAGCAGGGGGTCTTGAACTTATTTTAAGTTGAGAACTTTGATAACTCGATTTCAATATAATTCGTTTTCTATCCTATGTACTTTATTTTATACATTGAACAACATTACTTTGGAAGGGCTTTATAATTTTTCCTGAACTGCCAATAGGTTCCAGAATGCATACCCACAAAAATGTTAAGACCTTCTATTTATGGAAATATTGGTTATTATCTATTATTATTTTTATTATTATTTGAAAAGAATGGTCAGTTCACACTGGCTGGGGATAGGTGGGGGTAGGAGGGAAGAAGGAAGAAATTTGAATCAGGGCATTTAACCAGTGTGGAGGCTACGATAGCAAAGCCAGAAGCAGAAGTCTCATTCTGTATGAATATGTGGGTAACATACACACACTGCCCCAGAAATGAGACATTCTTACGCTGGTTCTGAAAAGGGTCCATGCCATACTCACTGTGTTGATATTTGGCCACTTTGAGGGCTGGAATAACAAACATCAAATCCTCCATCATTTCCTGGAATTGAGCTTGATATTCTCCAAAGTCCTCAGTATCTCTTAAATACTCTTCCATCCCCAAATGCCCAAGCTCAGGAGAAAGACCCTAGAGGAGACCCAGGAAGAGAGAGTAACAGAAAAATGAACTTACCTGGCAAGGGATTGTTTGGGGATGTTTGCTGGTTGATTGTAAGGAATGAACAAGGGAGCTGGGTGATGCAATGGATAAAGCACTGGCCCTAGAGTCAGGAGGACCTGAGTTCAAATCTGATCTCTGACATGGATTAGCTGTGTTACTCTGGGAAAGTAACTTAACCTTGTTTGCCTCAGTTTCTCATCTGTCAAAGGAGTTACAGAAGAAAATGGCAAACCGCTCTAGTATCTTTGCCAAGAAAACCCCCCAAACAGGTCACAAAGTGTCAGATAGGACTTACCAACTGAGCAACAACAAGAAGCCCATACAAGTTTGCTTCTGTTCATAGGTCCTGAGGCTCATTAGGTCCTTTTACCCTCTCCCCACTAGGACCTACACTTTCTGGGTTAATTTTTTTTAATTTAATTTGTTTTTCATTTGTCAACAGTCACTTCCATAAGTCTGAAATTTTCTCCCCCTCCCTTTCCCCTCTATCCTCGAGATGGCTTGCAATCTTGTATGAGTTCTACCCATGCATTCTTATTAAATACATTTTCATATTAGTCATGTTGCATAGAAAAATTAAAGCAAATGGGAGAATTTATGAGAAAAAATGAAACCAAACCAAAACATAACACAAGAGAAAATAGTCTGTTTCATTCTGCATTCCAATTCCATAGTCCTTTTTGTGGACATGGATGGCATTTTGCCTTGAGTCCTCTGGGAATGTTTTAGGTCCTTGCATTGCTGTGAAGGGCTTAGTCTATCAGAAACAGTCTTTGCACACTGTGACTGTTACTGTGTATGATGTTCTTCTGGTTCTATTCATTTCACTCAGCATCAGTTCATATAAGTCTTTCCAGGTTTTTCTAAAGTCTAACTGTTTGTCATTTCTTAAAGCACAATAGTATTCCATTACATTCATATGTCACAACTTGTTTAACCATTCCCCAATTGATGGGCGTTCCCTTAATTTCCAGTTCTTGGCCACCACAATAAGAGCAACTGTAAATATTTTTGTACACATGGGAACTTGGGTTAAATTCTTCAAGAAAATACTAGACAACTAGTTGTTGGGCATGTGGTGGAAGTGGTGTGGGCTTCAAAGAAAGGATAGAGCTACATGGGGTCTCCAAGATCCCTTCCCACTCTGTAACTATGAAAGAAGAAAGTCAGAAAAGAGGAAGGACCTTCATTAACTCTCTCCTAGACAATTTCAATGGCCTTCTAATTGGTCCCTTTGCCTCAGATCTCTCCCCACTCCAAGCTACCCTCCACTCATCTTCCAAAGTGATTTTCCAAGCACAGACCTAACCACTTTACTCCCCTGCCCCAACTAAGTAAATTCTAGTGGATACCTATTACCTCTAGGATCAAATATAAACTCTTCTGTTGATATTTAGAACTTTTAACAACATGACCCCATTCAGTCTATAATATATTCATTATGTATATATGTATATATAAATAATAAACAATACATATGAAGTATATATACTAAAATATACATTATATTATGTATATGAGTATATAATAATGTATACATTATTACCCTCATTTCACTCTGTGATCCAGTTAGGCCAGCCTTCTGGTTCCTCACACTTCGCATTTCATCTCTCACCTCCATGCCTTTGCATTGGCAAGACTCAACTCAGACAGTACCTTCTATAGAACTTTTGTCTTGGCAACCCCCTCCTCCAGCTGCTAGTGCCTTTTCCCTCCCCCAAGGTTTACTTTGTGTATGTTTTTCATTTATCTCTGTATGTGAAAGCTATCTCCCTCATAGAATATAAGGTCATTGAGGGCAGGGACTCTTTAACTTTGTCCCTGCGCTTAGTCCAGTGTCTGCTACATAGTAGATCCTTATTTAAAAAAAAGCTTGATTAACATATATCTCACCAAAAATTGACTTAGAAATGATTGGATATTTTCTTTATCCATTTTTTCCTTAAATTGAGGAATGTCCATTTCCTGTGTAGAGAAAAATGGTACACTGTGAATTGTCTTTAGAACTTTATCAAGTTTATGTATTTTTTTAAACAAATCTAAACCAAGGAAGTCATTTTACCCTTCAAGGTAGAATTAATGCTGTAGATTTGTTTAGCAGCTATTAAATAATGCCCAATACACAATGAACTGTTCTCGAGATATTTTGCAAAATGGTCAGCAAAATGGTGTAATGCCCTATATAACGTAAACCGTGGTCATGGTTTCTTCTTAATGACCAGTGGCCTTAGACAATAATTAATGTTTCCTATATGCTAGAAATGATGTAGGTAGGATTCTATTTTTTTCTGATTAGTGTAACTAGACTGACTTTATGTTCATGTACTTAAAGGGACAGCAGACAAATGGTTGTTCTTATCATGTCATATTTAAAATTAATATCAAGCCAGTGGCCTTTAGATATGATGACCTGAAGTTCATAAGACAGAGATCTGGTCTCACATCAGGAGGCCCAGGTTCTAGTCCCAGCTGTGTGACTAGAATTAAATTAAATTAAATCATTTCCTTTCTGAGAGCCTCAGTTCTCTACTTTACAAAATGGGGATAAACATCATTAAGGTCCCTCCCTCATAGTGGGAGTTTTTTGTAAATTATCACGTTCTATGTTAATGTCAGCTGATAGTATTCACAGTCCATTTAAAATGAAACTTGAGGCAGCTAGGTGACATAGTGGATACAGCACAGGACCTCAAGTCAGGAGAACCTGAGTTCAAATTCAGCCTCAGACTAGCTAGGTGATCCTGGGCAAGTCACTTAACTCCAATTGCTTCCAAAAAATTTTAAAAATTAAAAATTAAAAAAATAAAGAAATTTGTAAAGGATATTTTAACCAAAATGGAACAAGACCTAGCTTGGGCTTTTCTTCTTTTACTTCCAAGCAGATTTGCACATGAAGTGAGTCATCCATAGAGGTAATAACCAAAGGTAGAATCAATTCTGATTCTTCCAGGGAAACCTGTTCAGGGAAACTTTTCTGATTTTAGAAAAGGCAAATTTACAGATGATACAGAGTAAGAAGGGACAGATAACATACTGCATGATGGAGTCAGGATACAAAAAAAGCACTTGACAGGCTAGAATATTGTATTAACCATAGTCACTAAGATCGAACTTAATGGGCACAAAGTCTTACATCTGGAATTTTTAAAAATTGACTTTGCAATTTCAAGATAAGGGAGGCATGGTCAGACAACAATTTATTCTTAAAAGATCCAGGGACTGTGGTGAAGCACAAGCCTGTAAGGAGGCACCAGGGTAATATGGCCACTTAAAGAGTAACATGGCATTGAGGAGTGTTAAGAGAGGCACAGTTTCCCAGAATAACGAGATGAGAGTACCTTTGTGCTCTGCCTTGAAGAGGCTACAGTTATCTCTTCAACATTTTGACTTTCCTCATCATGGAAATTAAATGTGAATTTGGGGGTAGTTTTGCAGAAACCACAGATGACTGGCAAAGCCTGGATGACAAAAAGTTTAGAAACAAAAATGTGTGAAATACATAGTATTATATAATCTAACCATATGTTATCCTTTAATACCATAATAATTCAACCTTCTCTATTACAAAAGATAGGCAAAAACATTTTACATGGATTTTCCACATGGTAGAGGCACTGTACCCCCAATCCCAGCAATGTAAAAGGGATAACTATATATCTGGAATCTTTTGTTCAGTTCTGGGCATCACATTTGAGGCAGAAAATAGAGAGGCTGAGAAGGGACTCATGGTCTTGCCATTTAGGGATGGATTGAAGGAACTTGTTTTGCAGCCAAAGAAAAAACTTAGGGCAGGGGCAGACATGATAGTGGTCTTTAACTCCCTGTGGATGGTCACCTGGAAGAGGTATTAACTGGTGCCATTTTCCCTAAGGGCAGAGCCAAGAACAACAGACAGAAGCTGAAAAAGAAGTAAATTTCTACTTGATGTCATGATGCCTTGTCCAACCATAAGAGTTGCCTAAAAGTGGAAGGAACTGGCTCAGGAGGCAATAGGTTTCACTCCTTGGTAGTCTTCCAGCAGAGGTTTGATGTGCATTTGTCCAGTAAGTTATAGAAGGGATTCTCCTTCAGGCCACTACAGTCATGGCCAACTCAGAAAGTCTATGATTCTTTAGAGAAGCATGAGTTGCCAGAAAGAAGCTGGCACAAAATAGAACATCCTAGAATCTTACCAGAGGAATAACCCAGCCAAATTCATTGTTATTGATACCAATGATGGAAGGGATGTGGTGGAACTCTCCTGAAGCCAGCAACTCTTCAGGATGTTTGGGGAGGAATTGCCCATCAACTACAGCAGGGATCATCTTGATATGCTAAAGAAAAAAACAGGAAAAAAAAGAAAAGACAAGTCTATCGCCACAATCTCTCTTCTATGGATGATTTTTCATCATTCTCATTGTTACCGTACTATTTTCAACAAGTTCCTTTACCAAGAACTCCTTTTTATTTCTTTTTTGGAGTTAAGTGACTGGCCCAGGGTTACACAGCTAGTAACTATCTGAGGCTGAATTTGAACTCAGGTCCTCCTGATTCTAGGGCCTTGCTCTCTTCACTGCATTACAAACCTGTCCTCACACATGTGGACTCTTGCAACAGTCTCCAAAGTGGCATCCCTGTCTCCCTCTCTAATTTATCACACACACACACACACACACACACACACACACACACCCCTTTCTCATCTCAGATTTCTTACAAAACTCCACTACATTAAAAAAAAAATCCCATGGCTCCCCATTACCCAAAGAAAAACCTCCAATACTTCAGTCTAGGATTTGTAGCCTTCTTTTCTACTTTTCCAGACTTACACTATGCAGACTGAAAGTCAGCCACATTTTCCTACCTTTCTGCCTTGGCTTGCTTCACTTCACATGGCTAGAATGACATTTCTCCCACGGCTACTTGTTAAAATTCTTCACTTCCTTCAGGAGCCAATTTAACTGCCACCTCTTCCACAATGCCTTTTCTGATATGGCAGCCAGATGAACCCTCTAATTCCTCAGAGTTCCCACTGCACATGCTGGTGACACCCCTCCCCCCCAATCTCTCAACCAGTACTTAAGTTCTTAAGTACTTAGGTTCTGTTTCCTGTGTATGGCATAGTCCTTTCCCTTAAGAAAGTGAATTCCATCATGGACCCCTCCCTTCACCAAACTTTGTGTTTCCCCAGGCCAGACATAGAAGCTGCTCCAGAAATGCTTCTGGAATGAACAACAGGAAAGCACTGGTGTCAAAGTCGATAGATCTGGATTCTAGTCCTGACTCAACCACTAAGTGACTGTATCTTTAGGGAAATTACATCTGTCTGTTTCAATCTGCTCCCCTACAAAATGAGTGCATTGGGCTAAAGTACTGTGAAGATCTTTTCCCATAAAGCTTCCTAAATGGGGGCATTGGAATTAGCCTTAACAGATGGGGAAGAATTCAACAGACAAAAGAGGGCTATGAGAGGCAGTACGATGGGGGAGAAAGGAAGACTGGATTGAAAACTGGGAGACATCTGGGCTTAAATCCCAGGTCTAATGTTTATTGGCTGTGATGCTGGAGAAGTGGATAAGTCACTGCCTTTAGGGTCCTCAGAGGTTTGTTGTTCAATTGTGTCTGACTCTTCATGACCCCATTGACGATCACACATCAATACTGTCCATGAGGGTTTCTTGGCAAAAATAATGGAGTTGTTCACCATATCCTTCTCCAGTAGATTAAGGCAAACAGAGGTTAAGTGACTTACCCCAGTCACACAGCTAGTAAGTCTCTGAGACAGGATTTGAAGTCAGGTATTCCTGACTCCAGTCAAGGTTCTCCTTTCACTGAGAACTCCTCCGAGATATATCTATAAAATAGGAATGATGTTTCTTGCACTCCCTACCTCATTAAGAAGGGATGACTTTGCAGACACAAGACACACCTAAAAAAAGGCTTGAAGGTAAGATAGTGTAGGGAACATTTAGAAGACTGAGCACAGATGAGTTTGGCTGAAGCTTAGAGTGCATGCAGGAAAGTAATATGAAAAGAGGCAAGAAAGACATGGGGGTCCCAAAGTGTTTACTCCTTTGAATTCTGGGCTTGAGTTTAAGTAAAGTCAGGGATCCTTTCTTGTTCTATCTCCTTTGCATCTGCACAGCCAAAATGAAACTCGACCTCACAGGTACTTTGGTAAAGGATGTTCATAAGATTGTAGATTTTGAGTTGGAAGGTACTTTTGGAGACCATCTGGTTCAACCCCTTCATTTTCCAGATGAGGAAACTCTTGTCAAATCAGGATGAAAGTCATAATAGTTTTCAGACTGAAGGAAAGAAATCAACATGGCTAATGGAGAGAGTAATTAGATGTTGAGACAGCTAGGTGGTACAGTGGACAGAGCACCAGACCTGGCGTCAGAAACTCATCTTCCTAAATTCAAATCTGGCCTCTGTCACTTACTAGCTGGGAGACCCTGGGCAAGTCACTTAACTGTGTTGGTCTCAGTTTCTTAATGACCTGGAGAAGGAAATGGCAAACTACTCCATTGTTTTTGCCAAGAAATCTCTGAATGAGGTCATAAAGAGTTGGACACAACTGAAAAATTAGATGCAATTAGAGCTGGTTTTAATACTTAATCTGGCTCTATCACTTACAACTAAATGAGTACAAAGAACTCCAATTCTTTGAGGAAGAACCATGATGCAGTGAATAAAGATCTTGATCCTAAAGGTCTGTTATCAGGTATCTATCTTGATACTTGTTAACTGTGACTTTTGGCAAAATCACGAAGCCTCTCTGAGAAGCACTTTCCTCCTTTGTGAAATATCCAGTCAGTACATCAATCCACAAAATGCCCTAGACTCTGGGAATAGAAATATAAAATCAAATAACTCCCTGACCTCTCACTGCTTCCACTCAATGATTTTAATTGCCAAGTCCATGGGGAATGACATTATACTTGTACTACCAATGGTACATGATTCCTGCAAAATTATTGAAATGAGATAAATTATGTAAAATGTAGTTTTATGAAGGGAATATTTAGACGAGAGCTATCAATCCCAAGGAATAGTCTTCCCACAACAGTGATTCTTTATTGCAAAGATCAATGGAGTGTTAAATCTGAAAGGTGACAGAAAATAGAATATTGGAACTGGAAGGGACCACCACCACCACCACCACCATCATCATTGTAACATTTATTTAGTGCTTACTATGTTCCAGGCAATGTGCTAATAATTACCTCAATTCATCCTCACAACAACCCTGGGAGGTAGGCATTATTATTATCCCCATTTTATGGGCAACAAATTGAGGCAAATAGATTAAATGACAGGTAGTGTCTGAGGCTAGATTTAACCTTAGGTTAGTTTTCCCAACATTCTAACTATCACACCATCTAGCTGCATCCTCCATAACTTAGCTTATATAATGTTACAGCATAGAATGTTACAGCTGGAAAAAATATGGAAAATAGAATATCAGGAGTGGAAGTAACATTGGAACAAAAATAATGTTGGAACCCAGAATGTTAGAATCAGATTGTAATGAATCCTTCCAGCTATGACTCCATAAACAGAGAATATTTGAGTGGGAAGGGTTGTAAGACTAGAGAATGAAAAGGTTTAGAACCTTAGAACCTGAAATGTTTAGAACACAGAATGGTGGAAGCATGTCCAAAATGGAAGGGATGAAACCTTAGAAGAAAAAAAGTTGAGAAGAAGGTTAAAGGTAGAAGAGATCCTGGAAAGGAGAACATCAGAGTGAGAAGAAACCTTCAGACATAGAATGTTGGAGGTGGATATATCTATGAAGAGCATATATTTGGTAGGAGGAAACTAAGGCTAAGACAGTGGCATTCCCAAGACCTTTACCTCAGTCCCACCTAATGAATGTTGGGTGACCAGCCCTGTACCAAGCTATTCTGGCAACTGTTCTTGGTACTGAAACTTTTGCTTCTCAGCTTACCTACCTTGGTAATGGCCAGGATCTCATCCTCAGATTTGTTCCTAAGGCACTGGACCATGGAGGCAGAATTTTGTCTATCACAACCAGATAGATTGGCAACGACCTGCAAAGAGGCACCCATAGAGAGTAAATATTCTCATAGAGGAACCTGTGGCCTGTATCACAATAGAGGAATCCTTTCATACTCATCAGTAAGCTAGCAAAGGATCATGTCTATAGGTGATGATGCAGTAATGGTGAAAAGAAAATCAAGCTGGAATTGGTCTGACCATCTAAGGGATGACTCCCCCAATCATGAACCTACTTTGTGCAGACCTCAGTGCCAACAAATGGGGATGGGGATGGGCAGGAGAAGGTTCCAAAGACACAGTCCCTTCTCCCAAAGAATCTACCCTTTACTCAGGAAGAAAAGACCTAAATGTCTCTAAAGGATATGTGATGGGGTCTGCTATGTTGAAAGAGTCATGACATAGGCTCACAGAGCTCAGTTCTGGTCCCAGCTCAGTCACTGGCTCAATGTGTGACCTTGGATAAGCCACATGATAGAACCAGAGAGATAGAAGGGATGAAACAGATCATTCCATCTAACCTGTACCTGGACTGCCTCAAGGAACTCTTTCTACCATTCTGGGGGTATCAGAAATTAGACTTTGGGGCTAGAAAGGACTTTAAAAAACAGCTAATCATACCTACTTTTTCAAAGGAAGAAACTGAGGCCCTGAGTACCTTACTGAAAATCACAAGCATAGGAAAAAAAACAGAGCAAAGAACTGAATCTTTCTTCTCTGTGTCTCAATTTCCTCCTCTGTAAATTAGGAGGCTGCAATAGAAGATCTTTATGATAGTTTTGAGTCTGAACATTCACTGGCATTTTACTGTGCCTTCTTATATCCAAGGTGAGCCAGAAGATCAATGGGATTGGACAATGGAGTTGGGAGTCCAATAAGCCTAAGGAAGAAAATGGGTGATTGCAAAGACCAAAGAACAAGGAACTTACATTCACAACTGTCGGTGAGCTGGAAGAAATCAAACCAGGGAGGATGGCCACACCGCTCTGCATTATCACTCTGTGGAACAAGCCTTTGGACATGGGGGACAGGACCTTTGGGAGCAAAGCACAGCAGAGGAGAGGTGAAAGCAGTTATTGGGAGGCCCAGGTACTCTTGACTCAGCAGAGACAGAGGAGACTGCGAGTCTGAAAGCCAGGACTGCTACCCTGCCACATCCCTGAAATAACCCTATGGGACAGTCCCAAACAGGAGCCTCTCTAGGGGACCTTTGACACAGCCAGGGACCATGAGACAGACAGAAAAGAGAGTTAATTAGCCTTGGCCATGGTTCTCAGTTTCAGGTTCCATAACAGGGTATGAAAAGATGCCTGTGCTCTGGAACCCAGCAATGCTGTTCCAGTGCCCTGCCTCCTTGTAAGTTCACTTTGTTTATTGATCATGAGAGAGTCCAGGATCGCTGTTAGAATCAAATCGAACAGATTTCCCTATTACATCATGGGAATTTCCTACTTTCCCATCAGCTATTGTTATTATTAGCATTGTCCTTCCACTGAAGTCTTCCTCCCATGCCTTCTCACAGCCTGGAGGCTACATCAGTGGTGTGCAGACTCATGGAGGCAGAAGGCTGCCAAGCAAGGAGCTCTTTCCCTCTAAGCCCCTGATGGATGTTATATCTGTCATGTGAGGGCCAGCCGTGCTAAGCTCTCAGTGGCTCATCAGAAAGGCTGGACAGAGCTGATCTGCAGCCACAACTGGTCACAAAGGCCACCTGGGAAGGTGCAGAGAGGCCCTGAGCAGCATTGGGAGGAGGACCACCTCAGTGGCAATATCTAGATCCATTGGGCTTTGAATTATGTCACCATTATCATGTACATTTCTTTTGCTCTAACTCAAAAGTGATTACTAAGCCTTTAAAAAGGGGTAGCTCATCTTCTATCTCCATTAAAGCAAGAGGAAGAAGGTCCTAGATGATTAGGTTGGCCTAGGGCAAGGGAGTATAGTGGGATATCCAAATGCAAAGAAAGGGCATGTGTCAACTTTAGAGAAAGAAGTTAGCAGCCCAATGGTTCTAGATGGGAGAGGATAAGAAGAGGAAGAAAAACTCTGGTCTCTGAGACTAGTTTTGGATACAAGAGGGCCCCTTCAGGCTGGGGTCATCTCTTTACCACCTACATGTGAGGAAACACTCGTTCCCCCAGCAGACTCGCCAAAGATGGTCACAAGGTCAGGATCTCCTCCAAAGTGGGCAATGTTCTTCTGGACCCACCTCAGGGCAGCCACCTGATCCAGGTAACCCCAGTTGCCAGGCGCGTGCTCATCCCCAGTGCTGAAAGCCAGATATTAGATAAGGTTGGAGAATTCTGAAGAAGAGCCCCAGGTTCATAGGAATATGAGTTTTGAAGACCATGTTATCCCACTGGATAGTGCAATGTATACTGCTAAAACTAGATCTGCCTAGACCAGTCTTAATGTACTAGCTGTGTGACCATTGGTTTGTCAGTTAGACATTTCCCTCAATTACCTCATCTGGAAAAAGAGGATAATAATGGCATATATCTCTCAGAGTTGTTGTAGGGATAAAATGAGACACTATTTAGGGCACTTTCTAAACCTTAAAGAATCATAGAAATGCTAGTTGTTCTTATTTTACAGATGAAAACTGGTAAGACAGATCTTGAATTCCCCCACCTGAAGGACTCCCAGTGCCGGCCTCCGTAGTGGCTCACTGTGCTTTCTAGGGGGAGCCCTCTTCATGCTGCTTTCTTCCCTTCTAGCTTACTCCCTGATCTCTTCCATCTCCTCACCACCTGCTTTGCCCCCACTCTCCCTTCCCCCTCCTTTTTTAACTCTTCTTTCTGTTTTCTCTTCCCTTCTTAGAATGTCAAGTTAAGAAACAATTACTGAGCATCTACTATGTACCAGGCACTATACCAAACTATGGGCATACAAAGAAAGGTATACATTGTCCCTGCCCTCTAGGAGTTTACAGTTTGATGGGGAAGACAGCAGGCAAACTGTTTTGCCCAAACCAGATCTATACAGGATAGATTGGCGATGATCCCAGAGGAAAGGTCCTGGCAGTAACAGAGACAGGGAGAGATTTCTTTCAGAAGGTGGAATTACCACCAAGTCCTGAAGGAAGCCAGAAGGAGCTGGAGTGAACACAGACAGATTCAGTGAAGTATCTTATTCAAGGATGAGGAAGGAGGCAGAGAATGTGGAGGAGCCTAATCAGACTAGAGGTAGGAGGAGGCCAGACTTCTTTATACAAACTGCCATTCAGTCACATTGTCCTGCTTGTTCTCCCCACACACAACTCTCTGCCTCCCAAGGCCAACTTTCACTGGCTCCCCCCATGACTGGAATTGCTTAAGGGAATCTGATTGAGCTCTAAACCCACCTTCTTCAAGAGATCTCCCTTTCCCTCCTCCCGTTCCTCTCACATGCCCCTTACTGCTAGGGCCTTGTAGAGCAAGGACCCCAGTTTGAGGCTTTATAGAAAATTGGTTCTGTGGAAGTTGAAAGTGTGAGTTTTATTACTATGTGGAGCACCAAGCAGGCAAAAACGAAAGCAACACATACATACACCACACCACAGCACACCATATCACTCCACACACACACACACACACACCATACCACTTGCATTGACAGACAGAGATTCAATGCAATCACATGAGGGAGACTTGTACAGTAGCAAGATTGGAGGAGTACACACTCAGAGTAGGGTCTGAGCAGGTCATTCTGATCCCTTAAAGGGAGATTTGGTTGGGACAAATGGCACCTCATGAGAGAGCACACTCTTAATCTGACCCCAATGTGATGGGAAGATTCCCCAGGATTCCTTATTGATGCAGGAATCACAGACTCTAAGGGTAGGTGCCAGCACACAGCCATGCAGTCAGGTGGGAGTCCATTTAAGTGCTGAGGTTCCTCACAGGATCAGAATAAGTCAAGGCATGTGAAAGTACTGGCTGTTTGTTATTGCTTAAAAGTTTTGTGGTCCTCAGGACCACTTAGCCTGTGACTCCATTTTGGAGTCCTATCACACATAACAAAAACATGACCCAATGTATGTCAAAAATCACGGCTGTCACACTTTCCCTCTGAGTAATCTGAGATTACTTCTCCTTTACATTGTATATATTTTGTATTTGTAGGGCTATTAATATGTTGTCTCCCATTAAAACTGAACTCCTTGATGGTAGGAATGGGCTTTCTTTTGTGATTGACTTATAATAAGTGCTTTAAAATGCTTGTAAGCTGAGTGGTTGATTGAATAAGAGGGTAATGATCCGACCGTTGCTGTTGGAAGATCACTGACAGCTGAGTGGAGGATGAACTGGAGCATGGAGAGAGGAGGCAAGGAGACAAACCAGGCAGGCGTTATTAGTGCAAGTGTAAGGTGGTGAGAGTTTGTACCAGAGTGGTGGTAGCATCAGAGGAGAGAAATGGGTGTATATGAGAGATGTAGCAAGGGTAGAATAAGTAACACTTGACAACAGGGGAAAAGAAAGTGAGTAGTGGATGATGACACCAAGATTCCAAGCCCAGGTGACTATGAGGATGATGCTGACTTTAACAAGTAATAGGGATGTTATGAAGAGGAGAAAGTTTGGTGGGAAAGACAAAGAGTTCAGTTTTGGAAACACTGAGTTTATAATGAATATAGGGCATACATTTTGACACAGTTGAAGGTGGGATACTGTAGGTCTGATCTGGAGACAGGATGCCAGACTGGAGAGAGTGAAGAGAGTAAGAGAAAAGCTCTCTAGCCATAAAAGGGAGGAGACATATGAGATGATAGCTAGTGGGGATGGATGGATAGAGAGATGGATGGAAGGAACCAGTAAGATTTTTGAGAACAGAAGAGAGTTATAGGCAAGTTTGTAGGTAGCAGGGAAGCAGCAGGGGGTGGGTGGTGGTGGGATGAAATGGACAGGGGAGAAGGAAAGAGGAGGAAGAGGAGGAAGAGGAGGAGGAGGAGAGAGAGAGCTATTAAAGAATGGTGAAAGTGAGAATGATAGAAAGGGCAATCTTCTTGGAAAGACTGGATTGAATGGGATCCTTTATGTGTGTAGAAAGCATACCCTTAGTTAAGAAGTTTCTTCATGTAAGATAAGTAAAGGAAGAGACAGTAACAGAAGGCATCTGATCAATATGAGATAAGGAGGAGGGCATATGAGGGAGCTCAATGAATGGCCTCATTTTTTTCCAGCAAAATATAAAGCAAGGTTCTGAGTTGAGATGATGAGGGGAGGAGGAGCCATGAGAAGTTGGAGGAGGTATGCAAAGGTTTAGAAAAGTTACTTTGGTGAGTGAGATAGTGAATTGATTGTGCAAGAACACAAAGACTGCCTTGCCACAGTGAGGACCCAGTTAAGATTATGAAGCATTAATCTTAATGGATCTGGATAAAATGGTTTCATGATTTTCTCTAGCTTAATTTACCAGTTTGTAAAAAAGAGCAAAAGGAGGGGATGATGGAAGTCATCTAAGGCTGAGGTTTGGCAGGGAAAGATTTGTCGTAGGCTAAGGGGTCAGTGTAGTGATTAAGATGCTCATTAAGGTGTTAAAGTGGAGACAGAGAGTAAAACCAGGCAGTGATGATGGCCTGGGAAAGAACTGATGGGTGGGGAGATTGAATTTCAAGGTGAGAATGAAGAACAGAATTAAGGCCTTACAAGGCAGAGAGTCTAGTGGAATGACAAGAGATTATAACTAGATAGAGGAATTTCAAAGTTAATGAACATAGAAGTGGAACATTCATGAGTCAAGATAAAATCTGGAGTATTACTATCTCAGTATATAGCTAAAGTGAAATGGAAGAGTAGGTTAGGAGAAATTAATTCACTGAGGAACTGGACAGTAAGAATATTTAAGGGAATATCAAGATGAATGTTGAAGTCCCTCAATATGAAGATGCGAGCTGGGAGAGAAAGATTGTAAACAAGGCACTGAATTGATACAGAAAGGAAGGACAGTGTTCCAGAGGATGGTAACAGCTACTAGAATCTTGATTAGTTGATAAATATGGATCAAGTGAACCTCAAAGGAGAAGTTACTGAGTGATGGTGGTAGAGGGAGAGTCTGTAAGTGGTTGTGGAAAACAAGGGGTGTTTTGACTTCCCCGTGATGGAGGAAAGAGTGAAAATGAAAATAGTGCTGGAAATGGTCACCAGGAAAGCTGTGTCATCAGAAAAAACTCAGAGTTTTTTGAGTAAAAGTAGAGAGAAGAGACAAGAAAGGAAAGGGGTAAAGATGAAAATAGATTTGTTACTTATGGAGCAGAAATTCCAGAGAGCACAGTGAAAATGGTAGGTAGCTTTGCAATAAGTACTTGGAAAGCTAATGTAATCAAGAAATTTATTACTATGTGGTACAGAGAGACCAGGTAAGGTTAACACACTAGGAACATCTTATTTTCTTTTGTAACCCCAGCACTTAATACAGTGTCTGGTACTTAATAAATGATTTACCTACCTGCCTATCTGTTAGTCCATCCATCCTTCAATCCATCCATCCATTTGTCTGTCTGTCTATCTGTTTATCTGTCTGTCTGTCTCTGTCTCTCTGTCTCTGGAATCTGAGGCCAAGGGAGAAGTGAATTTATTGGTCATAAGAAGCACAGACATAATTTGAAATTGGGTCTCCTGGCCACGAATCTAGTACTTTTTCTACTACATTATGATTAGCTTGTGGGGAAGATAAGAGGAGGCAAGAGATATGTCATCCAATCTGAAATTTATGTTTATCATCATTCAACCACTTAGACATCAGGGAATTCATCAGAGAAAAATACTTGTACTCACATTTTACTGGGGTCAAATCTCACCTGAAGAATCCAAGGACACCCAGCCTATACTGGATGGTGACCACTACCACATTCTGGGAGGCAGATAATATAGAACCATCATACATGGAAGCACCCTCAAAAATGAGACCACCACCATGGATCCACACCATCACCTGCGGGAATCAGACATGGTTTTTCCTTACAGGAACAAATCCCACCAAGCATGGCTCTGCTGCTCCCTCACTCAGCAGGAAAATATTGTATCCTGTTTTCTTGTGACCCAGGATAATGTAGCGCTAAATGTGAGTGAATTCACTTATCAAGATAATATATATCAAGAGTCCAGGGAATATGCTTCAGAGCTACCCTCAGGTAAGAGAGCACTTGATTTGACTCAGAAACTTTGACCTTAGAAATTCTCACTCTAAATCCTATCCTGATTTCACTATACTCTGTTGTTTGGTTACTACTACAGGCATTTCGCCTCCCACCCTCCATACAAAAATAAACCCTTAGGGTACAAATGATGAAGAGCACTGTGTAGATTAGATTCTTTCTAGTATGGCTGGTCTGAATCCAGGCCTGCTGACCTTTGCTTGAACAAGCTCAGTTTCTCTTAGACAGAAGTTCTCTGCCCCATGGAACCAGGCAAACTTACATGTCCCCCAGCTGACCCCTTTCTTCCAGGTGCCACATACTCTCCTGGAAGCAATGGAAATTCATTCCTTGCTTGCCTTTGCAGGGCCAGCATAGATGATATTTTCCCCAGTTTTCTCATCCTCAAAACTCCAAACTCCTTTTATGAAAACAGCTTAGATAATTCTATATATAGGAACTTCCTCTTGTGGTATATTCAGTCATTCAATACATTTACTGAGTATGTATTATTTGTAAGGCTCTGTGATAGGTATTTTGAATAAGACTAGGTCCCTGCCCTCAAAATGCTTTCAGTCACCCAGACAACAAGGATAGGACATGGATCCACAAACTGATACAGACTGATGTAGTCTGTATTGGGGCAGCAAGGTAGCACATTGGGTAGAGCACTGAGCCTGGAGTCAGGAAGACTCATCTTTCTGAGTTCAAATCCAGCTTTTGACACTTAATAGGTATGTGATCATGGGCAAATGACTTAACCCTGGTTGCCTCAGTTTGCTCATCTGTAAAATCAGCTTGGGAAGGAAGTGGCAAACCACTCTGCCAAGAAAATCTCAAATGGGGTCATGAAGAGATGGACACACTGAAAAATGACCGAGCAACAAGCCACCTAGTCTGTATTAAGTGCCACAAGGTATATGATAAGTGCCATAAGGAGATCCAAAATAATATTAGGCTAGCTCTGAGGAGAGAGAAAACACACCTGTCTTTATATCCCCAGCACTAAGAGGAAGGGCTCCAAGCTTGTAGAAATGGTTGTTGAGTTGAAGTTGGTTTCTTGAGTTTCAGAGAAGTCTTCATGGGCAGATGGCAATCAGATAATTTGGTTCACAATCATTTATTTTAAGAAAGGAAGCCTGGTGTAGATGACAGAGGGCTGGCCTTGAAGTGAGAAGGACTGGGTTCAAGTTGTGTCTTGGACACATAGGAGATATGTGACCACAAAGAAGTTACTTAGCAACTTAGTACACCAGACAAGCCAAGACTCTAAGTTACAAAAGAGGTGTCTGTCTCCAACAGAGGGAGTGAAATGGTAAATTTTCTACAGAAATGAGATGAAAAGTCTGGACAGTATCAATAAATGTTTGGAAGGTAACATTTTATCAGAGCTTTGCTCTGCTTTCTTAGCATTCATAACCTGTAGTAGAAATTGATATCATTCCCAATTATGGAACTAACTCCCTGAAGTTATTTCAGCTCTTTTCAGTCATGTCCAACTGTCCATCATCTCATTTGGGGTTTTCTTGGCAGATACTGGAGTGGTTTGTCATTTCTTTCTCCATATTATTTTACAGATGAGGAAACTGAGGCAAACAGGGTAAAGTGATTTGCCTAGGGTCACACAGCTATTAAGTGTCTGAGGCTAGATTTGAACTCAGGAAAATGATTCCTGATTCCAGGCCTGGTACTCTATCTACTGTGCCACCTACATACCTTGAAGTAAAAGGAGGTAGATTCCAGACTCAAAGAAGCAAATATTTGCTAACAATGTGAGTTGCTGCCCAAGAGTAGAGTGGATTGCTTTGAGGAATAGTGAGCTCTCTGACCTGGATGACTTCAAAGAGGGCTAGATGGCTTGTCAGAAATATTTAGAGAGAATGACTGTTCCCATACCGGAGACAAGCTCCAAGGTCTTGCCCAATTTTGATGCCCTGGAATTCTTATCCCTTGCTTTGAAAGTTACAGAGAGCTAACTTACTGGCAATCTGGCCCCATCCTTTACATGGACAGGAACATAGATATTGAGGTACAAACAGTCCTCAGAATTGGCAGAAACAGGGATGTTCATTTTTATGGATTTTGTCACTTTTTCTAGGGCAGCAATATCCTGCAAACACCTGGAAAACAAGAGATGACAGATCTGAATTGAATCTTGTGGTAATAATAATAAGAAGAAGAACTGAGTGCATTAAGGGTTGCAAAGCATTTTACAAACATGACCTCATTTAACCCTCACAATAACCTTGAGGGGTAGGTGCTATTATTAGCTTTATTTTACAGATGAAGAAACTGAGGCAGGCAGAGGTGCAGCGACTTGCCAACATTTCACATCTTTCTGTAGAGTTATTTCTCTTATTCATTGTTTATTGAAATGTTTGGATTTGTTGGCAATTACTAAATTGGAAACCAAGTGTTTTTTAAATTAAAAAAAACCTGGAAACCAAATAGATATCACTAACAGATGTACAGTTGAACAAATCACTGTGTGTGAATGTCATGGAATGTGATTGCACTACAAGAGAGAATGAATGTGAGGAGGTCAGAAAAAATTTCTGCAGATCGATGAAAGTCGAACTAGACCAATAGAAACCATTTACCAAGAACAACACTGTTGGCCAGCGTGTCAGATGGATTTTCTTCGTTACAGAGGAGCATTATATTGGAGGGGTAGGAGGCAGGCTGGGATATGGAATGGGGAATAATGTGGTCTATAGATCAAAAGGAATCAAACTGCTTTAAAAAAAATGGAGGGGGTCAGATTCAATGACCTCCAATTTTCTGATCCTATCAGTGAGTTTTAGCTATTATATTTGTTAGCTTGGTTACCTTGGGTGAGTCACCTAATATCTGCCATTGATTAGACTCCTCTGACCCTTCCTGACCCTGTATGGAGATTTTTGGTAAAGATACTGGAACAGTTTGTCATTTCCTTTTCCAGCTCATTTTATAGATGAGGAAACTGAGGGCAAACAGGATTAATTGACTTGCCCAGGAGTTAATAAGGGTCAGAGATCATATTTGATCTCTCAGAAAGTCTCAGGACTTTCTGACTCCAGGCCTAGCATTCCCTCCTCTGAGCCCCCAAGGTATCTCTAATCTCTCTTAGTGTTTGTTTTCCTATTTGTACCAATATGTGTATCAACTTCCTCATGGTATTTTTCTGAAATCTGTTATACTCTAAAGTCCAAATAACATGAACTTTACCATTAAGCAATCATCTGAGGTCTCACAGCTCAGGGGGAGAATGAAAATATTCATTCCTTCATCAAAAACTTAACAAATATCTGCTGTGTACAGAGCACATGGAGACAAAATGTGTTTAGGACATGATGGTGTGCTTTACTTATCTGGTAAAAAAAAAAAGATAAGCGAAGGTGCTTACATGGGTGGATGAGCAGTGGCATTTCTCACATTACTCCATGAATCTGGTGGTTGTGGAGGAGAGAACCTCAGGGCCCCTACAGGGGGTCTGGCAAAGGGGATTCCCAGGAAAACATTGACAACTTTGTCAATCCCCTTGATACTGATTTGAGTCCCTTGGACCTGTCCAGACTCAGTGGTCCTGATGAGGTCATCTGCATGATGCCCTGTGAATAAAGGTGAGAGAAATCCTCAGGGATAGAGGCTGAACTGATATCAAAATACCCCATATATCTGAGGCCCCCCCCTAAAGTTTTCATTAGATTTGAATGCAAACCTTCTCCTATTTCTTTCATGATTCTTTCCATTTCCCTTAAAGGTCTCTAATGATTGGGAACTTACTCCAGAGAAGAACCATTTGCACTTTTAGGCAGCACTGGCACAGGCTCAGAAACTGTCCAGCTTGGGGATCCAGAGACTCATGATCAAAGGAACTGCTCCCCAACAATCATACCCCACCACTTGGCTTAGGAAACCACAGAACTAGAAATCAGCACCATAGAGTTTATCAGTATGATCCAACTGAGCAAAGACTTAATGAGCACCTACCATGGGCAATGCCCTCAGCCCTGAACTGAGGATAAAATGGCAGAAGTTTACATTCTCCTAGAGAACAATGATCTGTGCACCAAGAGCTAGGAATACAAGGGAGAAGTATAAAGGAGAGATCCTGGCAAAGAGCTAGGAAAAGATATGAGGAGGGTCAGGAAAAGTTCTACAACAAGTGGCAGTGCTCAAGATGACCCTTTAATGGAGAGTCTTCAACAAAACTGGACTGGGAGGAGGGCTTTTTGCCCATGGAAAAGACAGTAGACAAAGAAGGGAGATAGAGGAGTGCAGGACAGGAAAGGCAGATGGAAGGCAGTCACATTAGGCTACAATATGTGTCAGGAAGACTCATCTTCTTGATTTTCAATCCAGCCTCAGACACTTCTTTATCTGTGTGACCCTGGGCAAGTCACTTCACCTGCTGCCCTCAGTTTCCTCATCTGTAAAATGAGCTGGAGAAGGAACTGGCAAACCAACTCCAGCATCTTTGTGAAGACAATCCAAATGGAGTCACCAAGGTCACCTTAGTGACCTGGTGACCTGAGGTTATCAAGTCACCACCACTGGACATAATGAAAAACAACCAAACAGCAGCACAATGAATGTACATCGAATAGTGGGTGATAAGTTTGGATGCGCAGAGTACTGGATTTGGGCTTGCAGGATAGGGGTTATAGTGACAGCTCTTCCATTTACAGATTGTGAGAACTTATTACAATTCCTTTCCTTGGCCTAAGCCTGCTTCCCCCCTGATTAAATGGGGAAAAGGCATTGAATTCAATGGTCCTTAAGAAACCTCCCCGCTCCCCATCCTGGAGCTGAAGAGCTAGAGACTGCACAACTGTTGGGGCACATGGCCACTCTATAACTAAATCAGAAGGACAAGGGTCAGGCATGACTATGAAAGATTAACATTCCCCTTTTATCAAAGGAGATCCAAGTATAGCTCAATATAAAATGCATGGGAGTGACTTTAACATATATCAGATGGATTTCCGTTTCTCCTCTATAAAAAAAAAAGTGGTTTAGAAGGATGAAAATAAAGAAATTATCCAAAGCCTCCACCTTCTGGGACAAGAACCTACTATTTGTCAAAAACTGCTAAGAAAACTGGCAAACAGAATGGCAGACACTAGGCATAGACCAATATCTCATATGCTATGCCAAGATAAGGTCAAAATGGGAACGTGACTTAGACTTAAAGGGGATACCATAAACAAATTAGAAGAGCAAGAAATAGTTTACTTGTTAGATCTATGGATAAGGGAAAGAATTTATGACCAAACAAGAGATAGAGAATATTATGAAATGCAAAATGGATCATTTTGATTATGCTAAATTAAAAAGGTTTTGCACAAACAAACCACTACATGAAGATTAGATGTAAAGCTGAATTATGGGAAACTTTTTTTTACAGCTAGTGTTTCCACTAAAGGCCTCATTTCTCAAATATACAGAGAACTGAGTCACATTGTTCAGAATACAATTCATTTCCCAATTGTTAAATGGTCAAAGGATATGAACAGCCTATTTTCAGTTGAAGAAATTAAAGCTTTTTATTGTCATACTAAAAGATGCTCTAAATCACCATTGATTAGAGAAATACAAATAAAAATAACTCTGAGGTACCACCTCACATCTATCAGATTGGCTAACATGACGAAAAATGAAAATGATTAATGTTGGAAAAGATGTGGGGAAACTGGGACACTAATGCACTGTTTGTGGAATTAACTGATCCAACCATTCTGGAAAGCTACTTGGAATTGTGTCCAAAGGGCAATCAAACTGTGCATATTCTGCGATCCAACAATACCACTACTAGGCATGTATCCCAAAGAGGATATAAAAAAAGGCAAAGGATATGTACGTACAAAAATGTTCACCTCAGTTTTTTTTATGTTGGCAAAGAATTGGAAATTGAGGGCATTCCCATAGACTGAGAAATGGCTGCATGTAATGCATGAATATAATGGAATGCTATTGTGCTGTAAGAAAAACCTGAAAAGGTTTTGACAAATTGATGTAGAAAGAAGTAAGCAGAGCCAGGAGAATACTGTATACAATAATAGTAACATTGTGCAGCGATCAGCTATAACTGATTTAGCTCTTCTCAGCAATATAATGATCCAAGGCAATTCCAGAAATGCTACTCACCTAGAGAAAGAGCTACAGAAATCTGAATACAGATGGAAGCACACTAGTTTCACTTTTTTGTGGCTTTTCCCCTTTTGTTCTGTTTCCTCTTTCACATCATGACTAATGTGGAAATAGTTTACCTGATTGCACATGGATAACTTATATGCAATTGCTTGCTGTCTTGGGAACGAGGAATGGGAGGAAGGGGATGGAGATAAAATTCACAAATCAAAATTGTATTAAAAATGAATGTTGAAAACTATCTTTATAGGTGCTTAGAAAAAGTACTTTTAAAAAAGAGAGAAAGAAGGAAGGAAGGAAAGACAAAAAGAAAATAAAGTTGTGCCACATTTTGTCATGTGAACAATGAGTTTCTATTTCCAGTCTGTAAAAGATTCGCCCCCCAATCCTCCTCTTATCTACTTCCTTGAAAGTGATTCACTTTTCCCTCTCCCCACCACCATGCCAGAGGCTTATAGAAGAGTTTCTATACATAACACAGGGAAAGGGCCTCAATGTCTCAGTAGCATACCTAGTTTGGCCTCCTGAAATAAAACTAGCAATAGTCCCCAGCCCAACCACACAATCAGTGAGGGCAACAAGAGGAAAAAAAAGCACAAGCCCCATATCTCTAATGGGAAACAAAGGACTCCTCCCATTTACCCCCAGAAATCATCCCCTATCCTGAGTCAGCCTGGCAGAGCTGCTCACCTGGGACTTGAATCAGGAGGCCCAGGACCCCCAAAATCAGGAACTTGGGCATTAGGGAAGTCTTCCACATCTTTCCCCCTGCACAGCCTTCTGGTTATGCCTAATCATATCGCTGGCCTGACCTTGGGTACACAAAGAACAGGATCAAAGGGCACTCCAGGGGAGTTGGGGGAAGGGCTATTTAAAGAACTTCTTCCACAGAATTTGGCTTTAGGTCTAAAAATTTTAGACCGAATCCCTAAATGCTAAAGACAGGCCTAAAAGTCCATACATTCAGCAGATATATGCTGATCAATGTATGATAACAGGCTCTCTGGAAAACAAAAACAAACAGACAAATGTATCCATGACATGCTCATAAATTTAATCTGTATTGGTAACATTTTTTCCAACACATTCCTAAGTCTAGACCATGAACGAAATGATAGATCAAGCCTGGATTGTAGAATTTTCTGATTCCAGAGGTGCAGATTTAGCAATTGGTTTACAAGAGCCAGTTTGAGTTGCCCTCACAGCTTCAACTGAAGAGTCAAGGGTCACAATTTGAATTATACAACCTAATCACCCTCTGTCCTATTTCCTGGAGATTTCTATGACCTTTCTCCCCTTGAAGCTCTTCAGGAGTTTTTAGTTGTTTCTGACCCTTCTTGGCACTTTTTGGGGTTTTCTTGGGAAAGATAATGGAGTAGTTTGCCATTTCCTTCTCATTTTACATTTTACAAGTGAACCTCATTTTACAAATTAAGGAACTGAAGCCAAGTGGGTTAAGTGACACTTGGCTTCAGTTTCTTAATTTGTAAAATTAAGCTAGAAAGCTAGGAAGTGTCTGAGGCCAGATGTGAATGCACAAGATGAGTCTCCTTGACTGCAGGCCTGGTATTCTATCCTCTGTGCCATCCATCGGTTCCCTTGAACCTGTAAGAGTCCTATATTCTTGCTCTCACAGAAACTTGAATTGCCTCAGAATAGGCTATCTCTCCAGTACTGTATAGGGTACTCTAAGCACCTTACTCCATATCATGCTTCTGTTGAACTAAGAAGATTATTATTATTGTAAAAATAATTATGGTGACATTGGCTAACATTTATATGACCCTTTAAGTTTGGCAAAGCACTGTGCATACATTATCTTGTAAGGGGTCTGGAATTCTCGGATTATCAGGGTCATGATGCCCTCAGGAGAAATCTCTTGAGACATCATGTCCTTGCATGACTTACGTGATGGACCACCCTTATGCAATAACCGACCTTCACAATTATCTTGAGCAAGAACAACAACAGTCAAGCATGTAAGCTCAGCACACAGTGTTTACAAACTTCTTGCATGAATGGAAGTAGAATGCCTATATATACTCTGAGCTAGCTGAGAATAAACAGAGTGCATACCATCCTTGCTCCCACCTCATTCATTCACGCCTGGAAGAAAGATCTCATGAAGGCATGACATCTTTGAGAACTTAACATTATCTAATTAGATACTCACAAAAATTCTGAGAGAACAGTTATTATCCCCATTTTACAGTTGAGAAAACTGAGGCAGGCAGAAGTTAAATGACTTGACCAAGGTCATATAGCTAGTAATTGTCTGAGGCAGACTTAGAATGTAGTTTCTCCTGTCTCTAATTCGAATACTTTGACTGTTCCTCTCTGCTGCTTCCAGAAAGTCCCTCTGCTGCCAGCATTGAGCTGCCTTTCCTTTAAAGGTCACTTGCACCAGGGAAATCACCCCATCTAGGTGGTAATGTTGACTGTCTATTCTATCTACTGGCAACTGCATCACTCTTCCTCTTTTTTCAAGCAGATACCTGACTCACACACTTACTCTCTCTATCCAAATCCCTGCCCTCATACTCGAAAACTTTTACATATATATTGCTTCTCCTACAAAATTTTGACAATTTTGGCACTCCGAAGATAATCAAACCTTCCCTGTATTACAATCTACACCTTCACTTCACCTCTGTTCCACAGGTCATATCCATGATTGCAGCTAGATTTCACAACGGATAGAACACTTGACCTGGAGTCAAGAAGACCTGCAACAACTGCACAACTTTAACTATCCTCTGCCTGTAAATCCTTTTATTTCTCAGTTGAGGAACTTCCTATGGACTTCCTCCCACTGTACAAGAACCAATGGCCAGACCATTGGTTGTCTCCGACATATACACATATGTATATGTGTATATGTGTGTGTATAATATTTTCCCCAATTACATGTTAAAACAATTTTGAATCATTTCTTTGAAAGTTTTCAGTTCCAAATTCTGTCTCTCCAACCCCTCTCCACTCCTTGAAATGGCAAGCAATCTGATATAGGTTATACAAGTGAAATTATGTAAAACATTTCCATATTTGTCATTTATCCCTGGTTCTTGTAGCATGGCCAGCCCACCTCCTTTTTCCAGTCATGTTTCTTTGGGTTAAAGAAAAATATTAATATATGATGCTCCATTTTAGGTGCAATTCTGGCAGAAACAATTTTATTTTATTTAACACAAGAACCAAGTCTTGAAAGAGAGAGAGAGAGAGAGAGAGAGAGAGAGAGAGAGAGAGAGAGAGAGAGAGAGAGAAACAGAGACAGAGAGAGACAGAGACAGAGACAGAGAGACAGAGAGAGACAGAGAGAGACAGAGAGAGGAGAGAGAAAGAGATAACCAAACAGTTCTTTCATGTCCTCTAACTGGTCTCTCTAATTCAAAACGACTTGAGGTGACATTTGTAGAAATCTTTAACAATGAAAAGATCATAAGATATAAAAATCCAGTTTGGAGGTTAACATTCCAAAAGCAATAAATAGTCCCAATCAATTCTTGACTGACTACTTCCCTCATGTGTTCTCCTGGAGTAAACAAGGGGACTTCCTCTCTTTGGCTCCATATCCTAATCCTTTCTCAGTGGAGAAGAGTGAATTCTAGTACCCCCACTTCATGGGATAGACAAAGAAAAGATTGCTCCATATCATAATAAAAATTACCGATGTATGTAGCATCTTAAGGTTTACAAAGCGTTTTCGAGATGCTATCTCGAGTAAGAGTATCTTTTAAAATTGTTATACATAACTGATTACTTCATCTGAAAACTGATCACATCTTTGGACCTTTTATCAATTGAGGAATGACTCTTATGCTTATAAAATTGACTCAGTTCTCTATATTTTTGAGA